>JABWPP010000050.1:130824881-131424881 GCA_016920855.1 Puya raimondii
TATTATGCTATTAATAGCACAATAGCCCTACTATATATATATATATATATATATACTAGTGAAGGCACCCACGCATTGCGGCAGGTCGATTCAGCAAATAAATAAAAAAAGCTAAAAAAACCTTAGACCTAAATAAAAACAGTTGAAAAGAAAATTCTTTACACTCTGTTTGGTTGGGGGCTAAAGGGGGGGTTAAGGGGGTTAACCCCCCCTTTAGCCCCAAACAAGAATGGGGGGGGCGGGGTTTGTTAACCCCGCCCCTATCGGGTTATCCAAGATAACCCGATAGGGGCGGGGTTAACAAACCCCGCCCCCCCCCGGGTTAGGACTTAGTCCTGGGGCAAAATACCCTGCGTAGCTACTGTACACTACCCCCCCATCTTCGTCTCTCTACTGTTCACTACCCCTCCATCCCTTCTCCTTCCTCGAAAATCGCAGCCCCCTCCTCGTCGCCGCTGCTCGGAACGGCTTCACCCGTCGATTTTCTTCGTCCTTCTCTCTTCGGCTGAAGCTGTAGCATCCGGATCTAGTAGATCTCCAGCTCCTGTGAGTTGTGGGTTTCCTCTCGGTCTCGGTTTTCTCTATTTGTGGGTAATCTGTGTCGGCCTTCAGTCTGTGGCTCGATTTTCCCTCGTCCGTCGCCGGATCTAGCAGATCTGCGTAGATCTGGGCCGGACTTCAGCTACAAGCTCCTGTGCGTTGTGGGTTTCCTCTTGGTCTCGTGTTTCTCCATTGTTGGAGCCGTCGGGGACGCTTCGTGCTGCCACCCTTTTCGGTCTTCGGCCCAGATCTACCTACTGTGGTAAGAGCCTCCATTCCCGCTCCTTGCTTCGGCCGAACCCTATTTTGGGGGTTTCCTCTTGGTCTCGGTTTAAGGTTTTTCCTCTTTATCTGTCGCCGTCGGGGAAGCTTCGTGCTGCCACCATTTTCGGTGTTCGGCTCAGATCCAGCCGAAGCTTCGGCCGAAAGTGCTGGCACCATTTTCGGTGTTCGGCTCAGATCCAGCCGAAGCTTCGGCCGAAAACTCTTTTGTGGGTTTTTCTTGCTCTTGCCAGCTCTAACCCGTGCGGCCGTTCGCCGCCGTTCATCTCGGTCGTTTACTTCAGACTATTTGGTTGCATGTTGAATATTGGTATCATGTTATGATTGATTTTGTGTTATGTTAGGCGGAAAATAATTACAGGGTGGCAAGTGTAAAATTTTGTGTGGTATCGCCTATTAATGTGTTGCTTGCGGATGGCATGATCAAGATATGTACAAAACTAAGGGATAGTAATAACGGGTGAGAAATCGTGGTTCGGCGATGATGACGGTTTCCAATTTTCATTAGATGGATGGCATAGATTGCTAAATCTGTGTAACCCCATGTCAGTTGGAAACCACTTGAGCCAATTGAGGGAACGAACCACCTGAGCCAACTGTGGTAACACATTGATTTGTACATAGGAGAGCCAACTAAGTGCAGTGCTTGTAGAAAAATTTGCTGCTAACTACCTCATGTAAATGCTATATAACTTCTTGCGTAGGCCATACTATTGTATTAGCTCTATTTTGCATTTACTGTACCTGGGCATTGCAATTGCATGTACATGCTATTTAGTATTTAACTCAATCTTATGCACCATTTATGCACTCGTTAATTATGTAACTACAGATGCGTCCCTTCAAGAAAGTTTCTAAGTCCTCTCAGAGGCAAGGGTGGTTGCCGGCGAACTCATCTACTAATGAAATACAATATAATGATGCTAGAGTCGGTATTCGAAACGAAACAAGATCAAGAAGCCCAAATTGGAGCAACTCGTTGGATGCAAATTTGTTAGGACTAATGAAAGATGAACATAAGTTTGGTAATTATGTAAATGGGACGTTCACTCCCGTAGCATGGACTAGGACGTTCACTCCCGTTATCTTTCTAACAGTTTTCGTTGTATATATAAGTTTGTTTGATTCAATGTGTTGTCATCTTTGTAACCGTGCGTTGATGTATAACTATGTTGCATATTAAGCAACGAATATTGTTGTAAAATTGTTGTCATATGTATTTGTTGTAAAATTGTTGTCATATGTATTTGTTATAAAATTGTTGTCATATGTATTTGTTGTAAAATTGTTGTCGATAGTTTTTGTATTTTAAAATTGTTGTCATATGTAGCATATTATTTTTACAACAACTTGCGCAAAGTATCTGTAATTTGAACTCAAGAATGTAATAAATTAGATTTTTCTAAAATTTTTATAATTTCAAGGTCAGAAGATAATAGTAAAAAATAATATTGATAACAAATTACGCTAAAATTAATTTAATGTGACACTCCCCTCCCCCCCAAAAGAAATTTCAATCATCTAAATTTAAATGAAAAATGAAAAGCTCTTATTACATACATTTCATGTGAGGGGTATTTTGGTCATTTTATCTTTAATACAACCCACTATCCTTCTTATCCCACTTACTCCAACCAAACACTATTTTGCTTATACCTGGATTAAACCCAATTCTCAACCAAACACAAAACTGTTCTAACCCCATCTTAACCCTGAACTTAACCCTATCCCTGGAATAACAAATTCTTACTTAACCCCGAACCAAACGAAGCCTAAAGTATAAGGAATAAAAGAAAAGGTGGAGAAAAAAAATAAAAATAGAAGAAGGTGAAGAAAAAGCAACAGCAACTCGCAGTAAAAGTATAAGAATAAAAGCATAGAAGGATAAAAGAAGTACAGAGTGTGCGAGAGAGAAGGAGAGAGTACAACTCAAAACTAGAGTGCAGCAAGAGAAAAAGGAAGAAGGAAAAAGTTTGTAGGCTATTAGTTGAAGAAAGAAAACTTTTAACTAACTTACAAAATTATCTTGAGATATGGAATCTAATATTTACGTGACAATAGATTCCATAATTTTTAATGAATAATTCAATAGTTCCTTTATATAATTTTGTCCTCTTTGCCCAAATTCATATGAAAAAAATGGATAAAAAATAGAAAAGAATTATTCAATAAATTATTCAAACACATTCTAGAGTTTAGACTATTTTTTTGGTTTTGAGTAAACAGAAGAAACCAAAATATTATTCAACAAAAATAAAATTTTTCAGCCTAAGGTTCAGCAATTCTTTTTGAATTTCTAGTATTAAATATTATAATTTTTTTGCTAAAATGATTAGGATACAATTAATTATTCATCAAAAAATTAAAATTTTTTATTGTAATTTTCTGTACATCTTATGATTAGTTTTTACTTTGTGGATTTTTCTAAGAAAGTTTGACTTGCTAATTGTTGAAGAAAGAAAAAATTTAACTAACTTACCAAATTATCTTGAGATATGAAATCTAATATTTACGTGACAATAGATTCCATAATTTTTAACTAATAATTTATAAAAAAAAGTTTTATATAACTTTTTTCTTCTCCGTCCAAATTCACTAAAAAAAAATATTGATGAAAAAAAAAGAATTAAAATTTTTTTAAAAAAAATAGCCCACCCCAAACCCACCCCAGCCCGCCCACTCCTCCAGCCAAAAAAGCCTAGTGCTGCCAGGTGGAAAGAACTGACAATTTATATATTACTCTAGACTATAAATATAGAATTAGATATATAGATATACAGATATAGATTAGATATAGATATTATCATTTATTAGGTATAGGTGTTCAAGGGTTTATGTAGGTAAGGACATGCGTAATTACAAATTTCAAAGAAGTCCCTCTTCTTTTATCAAGTTTAATATAAGTTGTAATATGAAAGTTGATTAATTTAGTTATTATTTTATCTAATTTTTAGAATTCATTTTATATTAAAAAAATTTATATAAGAAACTGATATATAATCATATGCCCCCAAAACTTTATAAGTTATTATGAAGTCACTCATTTGAGCATATATATACGTCTTCTACGGAGGCTTAACTCTTCAAATACACTCTATCACCATGTTGTATTTTTATAATTTCTCTCTTTAAATCTATCATATTCATGAAATTTATTAAATTAATCATATCACACTATTTTAAAAAGTAATCACGATAATTAGGCATGCAGATTAGAATTTAATAGCATATATTAATTTTTTAATCCTGTAATTATTACTTGATGTAATAATCTTTTTTGAACCATAGAAAAACAAAATGAAATATGCAAAAATGAAAATATGGTAAATCATATGGAGGCAAATCAAAGTTTACTTTATTTCATAATATATCTTAATATATTTTAATAAATAAATATAATTATATGTAAATGAAAAAAAGAAAACTAAAAGTTAAAAATTGTAAAAAATAATAATACATATATGGCATTATTTTATTTTTTTTGATTAAAAGGGATGGACCCTATTTGTGAGAAGATAACAAATAAGTCAAGTAGCCCAGTCTTCCAAGATATATGGCATTATTTTGAAAATCAAAAAATTCAAAAACTTAACAAAATTCTATTCTCTTCTCCTTTTAATATATATCATATGATTCAAATTATTTTAATCATTTTATCTCTAAATTTCTTACACACATGTAGCTTTACTACATATATAATCTAATTGCTTATAAATTCGTATATCTCTCTCCACTATCTTTTTTCTTCTATTTTAACCAACTTTATTCATATTGTTTTGACTATTTTAGTTCTACTTTTTTCTTATATATGTTTCTATTTTTACATATATAATCTTTTTCGAATGATGCTCTTATTACTTTAATCACTTATGATTAGCTAAGTACTTATATACACGCGTATCTTATCAATTAGTTAATTGCTTATATAAGTTTATAAAAATCTTCTCACAACTGTCTATTTAAATTAACCCTCTTAATGATAGACCCAGTAGAAATTCCTGTAAAAACATTTCCCACTTAGTTCTCTATATATGTACTTATAAATTTAGAATTGAACAATGATTACTTTGATCGCTTTTCTAATTAATTCTAATAAATGCAACACAATTTTACTTCTCATATATAGCAGTAAAAAATTCTATGGTTATGAAAAGACCTCTATAGATCACAGGCGTAAACTAAAATTTGAAACCACATATAGAAATTGAATACCATTCCATATTTCGTATTTTTACCATGTTTAAAATTTACCTATATAGACTTATAAAATTTGAAATTATCACTTCTTCAGTAAAGTTGCCTATACCTAAACTGGACAACTCACGCGCGGACTATAATTATTATCTTTATAATAAATATCTTATCTTAAAAGAAAAGTTAATTATTTCTTATTGCAATATATAAAGGCCTCTCGATCGTTAGTCTTGCTGGCTTATTTTCGCATCATGCATGTTTGTGTCTTCTGAAGGAATTTTTTTTTTTTTTATTTTTATTTTTTTTATTACGTTTTTGTGACAACGACGTACTGTTAATTATCAGATGACAGTTCACTCCTATAAATCTAAGGCAGAGAAGATGCCATTATTGATGCATAAATAAAACAAGCAAGATAAACCTAATTAGTTACGTACGTACCTTAATGACAAAGGAGTATAGCACCGTGTCCTCCATGCTACTGATGTTGAGGTGAAGGATTTCGAAGTCAAGCTTCTCTAGCAAAGTTATTATTTTCGCGACTTGACCCGGGATGCGCTTTGATAGCGTTCGCAAAAGCACGTTTGAGCCCGAGATCTTGGCCTCCACATCGGCGACCGGCGAGTTGCAGCACGCTCCAAGTTCCTTCACAATCTCTGGATCCTGTGAGTTGTTACTGACGGGCGGAGATGGATTGAACTGCAGCAGCGATCTCGGGCTTGGTGTAGGGCTCGGACTTAAGCTCTTTCTTTTCTTCTTGGCCTCCAGGGATTGTAGAACGAGATGCAACTCCTTGATGAACTCTATGGCTCCTCCAATTATAGATGCTTGGTCGCCCTTTACAATGTAAATTGAATGCATTATAACAAGGCAATATATATATATATATATATATATATATATATATTAAATGACTGCAAGCATATTATTTTAAGTACAAAATCAGATTATGCTATATAGCCGTGGGATATTTGATTTGGTTGGTTTTAATTTGATCTTGCCATAGTTTAATTTGTCCATAAAAAACTAGCAATATCAAGCACTGAATTACCCGAAATAAGGGCTAGCATGGAAGTCTAGAATTTCTTGTTGCTTTTAATTCCTATTTGTATTTAGAGTCTGTATCTTGCATATGGAGGTCCAAAATATATATATATATACATATATATATATATATGAATGTTGTTGATACTGATCAAGAGCCAAACCAGGGGGTGGTGAAAGTGCGGCAGCTTGCTGGACACATAATTCTAGCTATACATGCATTAGAAATATCTTATCTATAGTCTCTGCGTTTGAACAAAAATCAGAAATTTCTGTGTGGACGCTAATAATCTAACAACCTTATGTAATTCTACAACTGCAACTTCCTCTCAAAAATAATAATAATAATAATAATAATAATGATAAAAAAAAATACAGGTGCAACTTCAAATTGCCTACAAATTAACCAAATTAGAAAATTTGTTTGATTCAGCACTAGATCTCCACTTTTTAGCAATATATGGTAGTTAATTGTGCATGGCTAGTGAATTATAATAATTAAGGTAATGATATAATCATGATCTAAAGCAAGTAAGTAAACATAATCCTCAGAAAGAAGGTGAGATGATTATATGTCTTAACAATTATCAGCAAATCAAAGAGTTTTAAATTAATGAACCACGTGTATACACGGACAAAAAAACAAAATATAGCCACATGTCTAATTGCTTGTTCCATATAATCAGTTTGTTTTTATATATTGCAACGTCTAACCAAAGTCACGAAAACTAATACCGGACACAGAATACGACACGACTCGGACTAGCGAATCAACAACTTCCAAAATATTAGAATACGGACACGACTTGCACACCGCTAATAAATTATAATATTATTAATATAATAATACATAGTTATTATATTATAAAATATTAGTTTTGATAAAATATTATTTTATTTCTCATAGGAATGAAAGCTAGTAAAATTTTCATTAATAGTTCATATATTTTAAGAAAAAGTTCTCCACTATATATAATTTATTTATATTGTGCGAACAATAATTTGTATATGTTAATCAAAAAGATAAAATATTTATTATCTTACATTACATATGTATAGAAAAAAGTAAAATATATAAAAATATATATAGATGTTTTTAATTGTATGCACAATGGACCGGCATTAAACGCGCGCGCGTTCAAAAAGTGTCAACATCGGATGCGGACACGCGCATGTCCGCGTGATACATAGAAACCAAACAATTGATTAAGCTCGGAATTAATAGAGAATAGCATACCCTTTTGATATAGAAAGATGGCGTCAGAGAGCGAAGCACTTTGAGATGCTCGTTCATCTGCCTACGCCGGTTCCTCTCAACAGCAATATGAGACATACTGGCGATTTCGACTTCTCACGTGCGGATCTATCCCAAGCCAGCACGGGAGATATCTATCGATCGATCGTTGGGGAGATATTGATCACCCCACGCCTCTCCCGCGCTTAAATACATGCATGAACCTATGATGTATGCACACGTCGGGGTAATTAATGTGGTACGTACGTGAAAAGGTGCATGGCTGCAGCTAGCGCTCGTTCTCTGTAGGCAGCCGCATTAAATGGCTTGGCTGCGGCCCCCGTGATGGGAGTTTTGCTGCTGTAAATTCCTGGTCACATACATTTGCCCGTCATATTGATGCCACGCAAGATGAGAGGCGTGCCCTATTTATTAGGTTCATAGTGATCGACGGGATATACGAAGTTTCTTCCAACATGCGTGAGCTGACGATAGAGATCGTAATGGGCGAACTTGGTGCATTAAACTATACCACAAATCATGCATTTTTGGTGGCACTATTTTGGTGGCTCTTTTAAAAAAAATCAGTAAAAAATAATTATTAGTGGCACTTCTAAATAAATGCCTTTAAAAATTAATTATTGGTGGTATTTTTAAATAACTGCCGCTGATAAATTAATTACTGATATACTTAAATTTTTTTAGAATTCATACCGTCGCATCAGAATTTCACAATAAAAAAAAACCGCCGGCTACTAGCTTAAGTGCACGCGGTTTTTTTTTCGGCTTCGCGCGTAACCAAAAAAAAACCCAATTCAAAAAACTCTTGTTCTAGGTTAATTAATTATCTTGAGATAACCCCACTTCCCACCTTCATCCCGCAGACTTCTTTCCAAAACCTCTTTTTCCTATACTCCGTCTCCATCAATGACGGCGAGAGATCCCTGACGTCGCTCTGCGCCGCCGCCGCATTCCCCTCCCTCGCCTACCTCGATCTCGTGTTTAGCTCCTTCTCCGGCCCCATCTCTTCTGCGTTCGCCACCGCTTGCCGGAATATTCTCCTCCTCGATCGTCGACGTTCGCCGCAGTCGCTTCCGTTGTGGCATGGGGGATCAGATCCTTCGTCCCTTTGTCGATTCTGTTAGTTTTTTAGATTTTATTGTTTGGTTTTTGAATGGGTTTAGATTTTATTTTTGGATTGTTTTTGTGAAAATTATGAAACTTACAATCAATTATGACACATATTGAAAAATAATCCTTTCATGAAATTGGGGGTAATTTTAGCAGATTTTTGTTAAATTGGTTAATAATTACTTCAAATTTAATAGTTTAAACTATTTTATAGAGAATAAAACTGGATTAATTCACTGTTGTATTTAACTGAGTCATCAAATTTAACAAAGTTTTAAATTTAATTTACTATAGAATCTGAAGAAAAAAAAAGTTAAGTTTAGGTTTCTATTTCATAATGGCCTGTAGTTGAGGAGTCTCCATATATACATTTTAATTTTAATTTACGATCTTGGGTGTTGGTGTGTGGTGAGTTACATACCATACAAATCTATAATCACTTAGGCTTTATTTTGGATGATTATATGAACTCCCAAATACAGGGTGTCAAGAAAACTCCTTTTGTGCAATTTAAATGCATAGAAAATTTATTGGGCGCGTATGCTGTTGGAGAAAAATAAATAATTGTCTCTCTCCTTTTAAATCTTTTAGTAAAACTTTAAATCTAAATAATTTTGATTTAGACAATTAAAAATATTGTCTTAAGTAGATTTAAATAAAAATAATTTAATTGCTGTTCTGAAAATCGCAGACTATAATAAACAAATAAAAATAAGGAAAAGAGAATAGATGAGGCCTGTGGGTCGAGGCGTGCAAATGCACTGTCCTAGAAGCAAGATTGCCCCTCCACGTACGAGGCTACCGGCAATCACTCCTAGCGATACAACGACCACTGTCCACCCCGTCGGCACGGCTCCAAGGTGGCGCAAAACGAACCCAACAGACTTTAGGAGATCCAGCAAAAATCAGAACAAAGAATATAAAGTTCAGTGTGAAAACTTAAAGTTCAGTGTAAGAATGAGAGGAGGAAGAAGATGAATGAGAGGGTGCAATCTCGGATTTTAATGTATGCTATTTTTGGATACGAGGAGAATGTGAATTAGTGAATTATCACTCACACACTTCTCTCCTCTTTATATAGCCAAGAGCTCATTTCCAAGATGACCAAATCTGGTCAAAGATCTTGTTGGATCTTAGCTCTTCCCGAGGTGGTCAAATGACCAAGCTCCAACAGCTAAATTCTTGGAGCTGTTGGTCCTTTCCGAGATGGTCAACATCCTTCCCGAGGTAAGCTAATCTGGTAAGGGATATCATCCCTTCCCGAGACAAGCAAAAATAAAATAAAAGAAAAGAAATGGTGTAAGCGGACCGGGTTCACGCGCGCCGCCGCCCGGCCCGGCCCGGCTCGTGCCGTGCGTGTGTGTTTAATCATCGAGAGCACAATACTCTTTTTTCTCCCAAGTAAATAACTTGAGAAGGAGAGAGTATATAAGGTGCAACAACATCACATTGGTTTTCAATATGGGACTAAACATTTCTCATGAGGAGATTTGGGTACGGGCTCCCAGGCAAAGCCCATTAAACATTGGGCTGCCCAGGAAGCCCAAAGGCTGAATTTGAAGTTTTTAAATTACTTAATTAAATTAAGCCCAACATATGCTCACGTACCAACTAGCTTGAGAGCAGTTTATAGCTGTAGAGTTTCAAGGCTACAATTGTGTGAAACTAAAAGTATGAAGATACTGAAACTTACATTATTATTTATTATCTTAACATTTGCAAGGCGCAATTAAAATGTACTCAAATGCACTCAAATGGTAAACTTTTGTGAGCTTTTGCATGATTTGTTGCTAATGCCCACTCCTTTTGTCAAGGGCGTCGAACCCTCGACTGGCCGGTCCGCGGCTACGTAGCTCGTAGCCGTCGGCCGTCTTCTTCGGTGAGGTTATTCCCCTCGACCGGAGGCTTAACAGAAAGAGAGATAGATTAGAGATATAATTCTTGCTTAATTCATTGTTCAGCGATTACAAGTATATATGGCCAATGGCCCAACCTAAATGGAGAAGGTTCTCCTTGATTCTAGGGATTTCCAAAACAACCTACCTAAATGGAGAAGGCTCTCCTTGATTCTAGGAATTTCCAAAACAACTAACTAATTTCCAAAACAACTAACTAATTTCCAAAACAACTAACTAATTTCCAAAACAACTAACTAATCTAAGTTTACTAATCTAAGTTAGGCTAACCCATGCAGCGCCTGGCATATGTGCGTCCGCACATGACATCTCTCCCCGCCTCGAAGGCCAGCTCGTCCTCGAGCTGAAAGGAGGGGAACCGACCTCTGTTGTTGCGCCCAGGGCCGGCACGGAGGGGCTGGCCACGCCGGTCCAGGAGACGGAGCGCCCCCGGCGCTGGAAGGACATGCGCCGGCGGCCGGGGTCCCAAACAATGAGCCCCAACTCGCCGAGCCACCGGGTGCCGAGGACGACGTCGTACCCGGCCAGTGGCATGACGTAGAGGTCGGCCGGGAACGAATCGCCGTCGATGAGCAGGGGCGCGTCGCGGATGACGCCGGCGCAGGTGACCCGCTCGCCATTGGCGAGCAAGGCTGTGAGGCGGGGGCATTTGCGGAGGGGCAGACCGGAGCGCCGCGCCGCCTCCGCCGAGATGAAGCTGTGCGTGCTGCCGGAGTCGAGGAGGGCGACGAGGGACGCGGAGCCGAGTGCCACGGCGATCTGCATGGTGCCCGCCATGGGAACCCCAGCCACGGCCTGCAAAAAAAAAAAAACAGGGCGCCTCGGCGTCGTGCTCCGCGTCGCCCGCGGCGTCCGTGGCGTCCCCGATCTCCACGCCTTCAAGGAAGAAGATGCGCCGGCAAAATCTGTTATGGCCACGGGTATATTTTTCATTGCAATTAAAACAGAGGCCCAGACGGCGCCGTTCCGCCATCTCGTCCGGGGTGAGGTGCCTCTGGTTGCCCTCGTCGCGACCCTGCTGGGCGCCACCGGAGGAGCAGGGAGCGCCAGCGGCTGCTGTGGCACCGGAAGCGCTGGCCGGGGCGCGGGGGCGGAAAGGAGGCCGCGCGGGGGCGCCCGAGGGGGAGGCTGCACCGGGCGGTCGATCGCCATCAACTCCACTTGTCGCGCCAGGCTCATGGCGGCTGCGAGTGTCTCCGGGTTGTGGATGCGGACGGCGTGGCTGAGCGGCGGCAGGAGTCCGCCGGTGAAGAGCTGGACGCGCTGAGCCTCATCAAGGCGGCCCGCGCGAGGCAGGAGGGCCTGGAAGCGATCGGAGTACTCCTCCACGGTCCCTGTACGCCGGCACTCGGCGAGCTCGAACAGCGGAGCCGAGCGGAGGGGAGGCCCAAACCGCAAGGTCAGGAGCTCCGTGAATCGCCCCCACGATGGCGTGCCCTCGTCCTCCTGGAGTTGGATGTACCAGAGTTGCGCGACGTCCTCCAAATTGAACGAGGCCATCCACACGCGCTCCTCCGCCATGGTGCGCTGTTGGCGAAAATAGGATGCGCACTTGTTGATGAAGAGCATCGGATCGGTCTTGCCGTCGTAGCGGGGAAAATCCAGTTTGTGGAATTTTGGGGGGCGATCAAGATCGCGCGGCCCCTCCGAGCGGCCGCCGGCGCCGCTGTCCGACGACGAGGCCGACTTCTCCTTCATAGCCGTCATGTCGGCCTTCATGGATGTCATCTCCGTGGTGAGGGATTTCAACATCTCCATCACATCGGCGATGGTGGGATTGCTCATGGCTGGTGGCTGCGGAGCGGCAGTGGTGGAGGACTGCGGTGATGGTGGAGGGCTAGGGCTGGTGGGCGGCGGATGTGGAAGAATGGGTGGAGCGGGTGGTAGAGGATCGACGTGGCTCTGATACCAGGTTGTCAAGGGCGTCGAACCCTCGACTGGCCGGTCCGCGGCTACGTAGCTCGTAGCCGTCGGCCGTCTTCTTCGGTGAGGTTATTCCCCTCGACCGGAGGCTTAACAGAAAGAGAGATAGATTAGAGATATAATTCTTGCTTAATTCATTGTTCAGCGATTACAAGTATATATGGCCAATGGCCCAACCTAAATGGAGAAGGTTCTCCTTGATTCTAGGGATTTCCAAAACAACCTACCTAAATGGAGAAGGCTCTCCTTGATTCTAGGAATTTCCAAAACAACTAACTAATTTCCAAAACAACTAACTAATTTCCAAAACAACTAACTAATTTCCAAAACAACTAACTAATCTAAGTTTACTAATCTAAGTTAGGCTAACCCATGCAGCGCCTGGCATATGTGCGTCCGCACATGACACCTTTATCATAAAGCTACCAGATTGCTATGATTCCCAGGTTTTGGTCAAATCCCATTCTTTTTTATTCAAATTTAACTATTTTTTTAATTGATCGGACCTAGCGCAATTGGATGGTCGACAGATGGCCGACAGGTTTACTTTCTTAATTAAGTATTATTTTCTAAAAGAACTTATTAAATAATCATTTATTGAAATTTTAGTATTATTTAAATATTGTTATTTTTTATGTAGAATGTTGTTGAGGGAAATAATACTAATGATACATTTGAGGGAGAAGTGCGATCGTCATCATCCAGTCACGAGCTTCAATCTTATCAGGTAAATATCTTGCTTCGATAGTGAAATTATATGTTATGCCATATATTAGAAAATTATTTAGTCCTTCTTTCATATATGTAGGTCCACCAAACGAAGAAAAGGAGGGTGCGATATGAACATGAAACCGAGGTAACATCTATTTAGATTAATATTATTTGTTAAAAGTTATCCGATAGTTTAATATATGTGTCTTTGTATAGAATAAATGCTAGACAGGGTGAAACAGAAGTGCTCTTGATGTCCCTTGGACAATCTGATCGCTCGGTAGCGCGAGGACTTTTGTTTAGTAAGGATCCTTCTACCATTATAGGAGGCGAAAAATTAGGACAACAATATTGGGAGGTTTATGTTGAGGTAATAATAATACCTAAAGAAAGTCTGATTCTGAGCTATCATGGTATGAGGACGATACGTGATGCTGCAAGAAAATCTGTTGCTTGGTCATCTTATCTTGTAAGTATAATACATATATACATCCAAAATGATATGTATTAGTTTTCTATATATTGAAAATTAATAACCTCAATTTTTTTTATTAGAAATAACATATTCATGTCTAGTCACCAAAACTCAGCAATCTCTTTCTTTGATGGATACAAATTTAATACTTGACCTTATATTTAGTATTTCTTTTTTCTTTTTTTTCTCTGATGCAGGTTAAGCCAGTGAAAAGGTGAAGCAATCTATTAATCAAGTAGAAGTGTTCATTTCCTTCGTGTCGGAAAAAAATACGTAGTTGGAGTATATAAATTAAATAATGTTACATATTTTAGCAATTTGTTGAAATGTTAGAATTGTTTATTGAAACGGTGGAATATTTATTTTATTTTTTCCTCTAATACAGGTTAAGCTAGTGAGGTGAAGCAATTTTTTGATCGATCGCAACACGCACTTCAACTCCTTCATTCTGTCTAGCAAAAAATATGTGATTAGAGTAATGAGACTAAACTGCTACCTTTTTTGTTTACTGTGGATGTGGATCGAAATTCATTCTTTGTGAAACTTTAAAAAGTTACTATTTTGTACTTGGGTTTGGCTACTAAAACTTGTAGAATGATGTCATTTGCTTGTGTTTAGATACTTTTCAGTGAGCAACAGGGCTTGAGATTGTTAATTTTTGTTTGAATGCGTGCTAGTACCGTTCATACTCTTCTGTGTTAATATGATATACTTATTTTGACTTATTAAATTATCATTTCACTGTTAATGCATAAATTTTAGTTCATCTAATTAAAGAATACAATAATACATCATAAATTCAACCTTTTGCCGGCATTTCTTTCTATCAAAGGAATCATAATTTTATATTTATTGTCGGCATTTATAAGTGCCCTTTAAACTTTGCTGTCAGAATAAACTGCTACTATTGCCGGCATTTATAAGTGCCCTTAAAACTTTACTGGCAGAATAAATTGCCACTAAAAAAGGAAAAAGCCGGCAGTTTTGAGTGCCGAAAGAAATAATAATGCTGGCACTTATGAGTGCCATCGTAGATTCTTATAGCTGGCACTCGCAAGTGCCGGTGTTGTAATATTTACTGGCGGTAAGTAAAAAGTGCCAGCAAATTAATTACCGACGGACTTTTATCCGGCACTTGTGAGTGCCACAAGTAAATGCCGGTAAAAACTTTTCCTGGCACTTATTACACTTTTTCCGGCTATTTAAACTGCCACGAATAGTCCTTTTTGGTGTAGTTAATATATTCACTACAAAAGAATTCCAATATAAGGACGCTTTTTAGACGACGCTTGAGATAAGCGTCACCCAACGTCCCTACAATGTAGCAAATACCGACGCTTCAAAAAGCGTCGTCATATAAAATCTATATTATATTAAATTAATTTATTAAATGATATATTTTACTATTATTTTTAATTTTTTGACTCTTTAAAGCGTCAGGATTTCAAAAAATTTATGGACGCTTTAAAGCGTCGATTTCAAAAAATTTATGGACGCTTTAAAGCGTCGGAACATATTTCACCGACCGACGCTTGGCATGCCAATAACAACTTATTTTATATAGACAAAATATAATTTTTAGAAATTTATGTTAATTATCAATATATATTAATAAATTAATTTAATATTTAGTATGTTAAATAATTGGATTCAATTTTTAGTTTCAGGTATGTTAAAAATATTCAGTTTTTAATTAAAAATATTCTTAAATTTGTACCAAACCCATTTTGTGACCCCACTCACGTGCACCGTCACAGTATCAAACCCATTTTGTGTGCACTCCGCTCACGTGCACCGCACACAAGCCTAACCCTCTCTCCCCCTCTCCTAAACCTCACTCTCCCCATCCTCTCCCTCTCCTCGCCGGCGACCTCCTCGCCGGCAAGCTCCTCGCCGGCGAACCCAAAGGCGACGAGCTTCTTGCCACCGATCTCCTCGCCGGCGAGCTTCTCATTGTCATTATCCTCGCTGTGAGCCCCTCGCCGCCGATCTCCTCGCCGACGAGCCCATCTCCATCGATCTCCTCGCCGGCGAGCCCATCTCATCTTCATCGATCTCCTCGCCGGCGAGCCCAGCTCCGTCGATCTCCTCGCCGGCGACCTTATAGGTGACGAGCTCCTCGCCACTGATCTTCTCGCCGCGGTGCCCATCTCTGTCGATCTCCTTACCGGCGACCTCATAGCCGACAAGTTCCTTGCTGCCGATCTCATTGCCGGCGAGCTTCTCACTGTCATTATCCTCGCTGCCGATCTCCTTGGGTAACACTCCTCCTATAACTAGTGAATTATGCCCATATTCTGGGGTTATACTTGTGGAGTGGTGATGTTAGTATCTGACCAAATGCTTTGAGAACTTACGTTGCTAGTACAAGGACCTCTGGGATTGGAGATTTGTTGAGTAAGGAATGGGATTAGATGTGCTTGATGATATGCTTAAATGAAGGGGTCAATGTTGGTGGTCTTAATTGGGGGGTCATACATGAATTATTTGATATTCTATTAAATTTCTATTATTATTTTTTAAATTAGTGGGGACTAGTCAATTTATGGAGGAGACAGGTCCTATTAAACCTCTATCTATTTGCCTTGTTGAAACCACTTGAAATGGTTTGTATTCTTTGAGGACCAATTCCATCATATGTACAAATCCAATTAGGGTCCAAAGAGAATAATAAGTCAAGGATACTGCAAATGATGTTTTAGCTTAAGCGCAGGCGGAATTTTTAGTTTGTCCTAAGGAGCTGCTTGGAAACGAGGATTTGAATCATGCTATCTAGTTGACCTTTTTGGCTGGAGTTGTGTATGTGTATGGAGTGCCTTAACGGTGTGAGTTGGTTTATATCATGTTCTCTAGTTGATGTCTTGCCTGATAAAATTAGGCTTCCTCGCAGTGCTGATGTGTTGCTTCTCATAGTGATATTCCTGGTCTGGTTCAAAGCAATTCTCTGAGAGAAGCTGGGAATTTTGTGAGACAACTTTCTCTCATTATAATGTAACTATATATTTGCTCTTGCTTTCTTACTTATGCTATACTATAGTTTCATGTGGTTTTAATGCTTCCAACTGCATCTTGTCCTAGTCTTTTCTTTTGATATTATTCTTAGTGCATGCATGTATACTATTGTAATCAATAAGTGCATATTCTCTTTGAAGAGTAATCAGCAAAAAAGAAGTTGTTGTAACAAGTATCATGCATGTCAGGTTGATGCTACTGTAACATTACAAAATGTTAAGACTACTTAACTTATATTTCTTCCTTTTTGTATATCCTTAATAAATATAATTGTAGACAACTTATTGTGCATCATAAATTAGTTCAACCATGTAAATGAAAAAAGAACTTAGTTTTTGCATGTGCTTGCAAATTCATCATGGAAACACCAAGTTCTCTCTTCAAGTTGTTTACCGGTGCATGTAGACATTAATGCAGTCGCGTATGTACATATGCATGTAATTATCTGTATATTTGTTAAATTTCTTTTGCAGGCAAGGTTTTCAAATATATATGGATTGAAAACTAATCTATATAACTTTCTTAATGTGTAAGTTGAAATATCTTATTTATGAAAAGTGAGTAAGGAAAATTTGTCTTACAATGAGGCAAATATTCTGTCAACTGTGTTGACATATCCCTAAGTTTATAAGAGAAGAGAAATTGATACGATGTCCTATTTCTTTATTTATAAATTTTAGATTACTTGTAAGGGTAATTAAGTGTATTTATAGGGTATTTATACAAATAAAGAGATGTTGGAGAAAACTTCATGAAAAAGTGCTAACAGTATGATGATTTTCGAAATGACTTTATTTATCTATAGTTAGTCTCCTTTGCTTTCTATTTTTGTAAATGCTTATTGCTTTTTCTTATTATTGGTATAGAGCAAGTTTTTCCTCCCAAATAGCGACGTTGATAAGTGGGTTTTGAAATCCTTGAGCCGAAAGTGGAAGAATTTTAGATTCGAATTAAATCTAAGTACATGTTGGAGGATCTAAATGAACAACAACTCGCAAGCAATGTCCCACATGGAGTTGTTCCGCATCAATGGGTAGATCTTGTTCGATATTGGTTTTCGGAGAAATGTCAGGTTGTATACTAGTGAGAATAATTCTATTTGATATTTGCTATGGAGTTTCATTACAATTATATTGAAACTGATTAATTTGTTTAAATCTTGTAGGTATATTCTCAAGTTGGGAAGGCCTCGCGTTCCCTTCACACTACACATCATACGACAGGTTCCATGAGTTTTGCAAGAAAAAGAGATGAGTTTGTACGTAAGGAAACTATTGATTTCTTATTTCAATTGAATTATGTTATTCCATTTTTACATGTCGAATAAAAAATTTGGTATTAAGTTTTCATATAATAAATGTTATGTAGGAAATTGAGCATGGAAGAGAGCCAAGTCGTCTCGAATTCTTATTGAAACTCATAAACATAAAGACGGAACTTTTGACAAGCCATCACAAACTATTGTGGTATGTTATTATATATATATATATATATATATATATATATATATATATATATATATATATATGTTCAGTCTTTTTTATTCTTTTGAAATAGAAAATAGATTCATTACTGTAGGCCATTTTGAAATGACCCCCTCAACTTATTTTTTTTCTTTTTTTTTTGATTGATTCCTTTGTTTTGTTTTTATGAATTTAATGATTTTAGTCAATCAAATTGGTGATTATTAGATTCATTACTAATTCCATCAAATTTAATAGTTATAGTTATAGTTATAGTTATTTCAATTCAACGGTTGTTTCACAGCATAAAATTCAAAAAAAAAAAAAACTCTGAGAAAACAGATATCATCTAGATCAGATTCCAAGAGTGATGAAGTTTAAGGAATGGTAAAGTTTAAAAAGCACCCCGTATTATTCTGTATTTGTAGTTTTGTTAAATTACTCTAAGTACTTATACCAATGGGAGTTTTAAACTAACTGATCATATGAATTTTTTGAAAACTTGAAAAATTACTACAATTTTCGCCAATAGAGTCGTATTTTAATTTCTGCATTAACTAGGTGTATTATCTTTCGACTCTATGGTCTCCTTGTGCTTTATTTTCAAGTGCAATTTTCACTCATGAGTCATGTCTATGGCTGTTGTTGCCTTGTCCTCTTTGAACTTCGTCTTTACGTAGTTCATAAAAGCAATTTTTCATTTACTTTAATAATTCTGTTTTGTACATTTGCTATCAAGAGAAAATAGGTAGTGAAGTTTTCGTGACATTATGCTGTTAAGTGCTTAACTGGATTGTTTGAATTTTTGTAGGATAATGTGGAAAAAAAGATTGTTGAAAAAGGAGGCACATCTGAATCATCTGAAGCTACTAGCTATTTACAAGATGAAGCGTATACGGATATTTTAGGAAAAGATCGGTATGGACGCGTGTTGGTATTGGAGTTACACCGACACAATTATTTGGAGTGGAAGCTTACATAAGGAAAATGGGTTGTGGGGGAGTTAGCTCAATGGAGATGCAGAAGTTCCAAGATCAAATGCAATCTATTCTAAAAGGTCATGAGGAACAAATGCAAACCATGCAAATAAATTACGAAGCTCAAATTCAAACCTTACAGAAGAATCATGAAGAGCAAATGCAAGCGATGCACAGTAGCTGTGAAGCAAAACTAGCTGGAATACAAAGTCAACTAGACCAAATGACATTTGTGATGCTAAGATTTTCTGGATCATTCGATAATCAAAATACTAGGATAGCTCATTTTGGATCCAATGCATTTGAAGAATCTATGCATCAATTTAATCCTTCATCAAGCAATCATGAAAGGGAAATGCGTTGAAATATAGAGGTTTTAAAACACTATACACGAGGAGCCTTTTTTTGTAGTTTTGTTGACATAGACATTTTATATGCTATAGTACGAATTTGTATAGATTTTTAATTAGGTAATTTCTTGTATGTCAAAGATTGTTATCTCATGAACAATTTTATTGTGTGGGGTATCATAATTTCACTGTGGATGTGAACTCATCTTTTTCAATACTAGTCATAGTAAATTTTGATTGTTGTAATCAATTTTACAGATTTGTAAGTGGATAAATTGTTTCTTTTGCTAATATATTAAAATATTTCTTGGGTACAATGGAAAAAAAAAAAAAAATCAATCCGGAAAAAAGAGAAAGCATTAGAAATTTCTGACGCTTCCAAGCGTTAGAAATTTTTGACACTAACATTCCCCACATAATGACGCTCTTGCAAGTCGGGAACGTAATGACGCTCTTGCAAGCGTCGGGAACGTAATGACGCTTAGAAGCGTCAAGAATTTCGGACGCTTGCAAGCGTCAGGAAAATGGGGACGCTTAGAAGCGTCAATAATTCTGGACGCTTGCCAGCGTCAGGAAATGGCGCTTAAAGAGTGCAATGTAATGACACTTAAAAGCGTCAAAAAATCTGGATGCTTGCTAGCGTCGGTAAATGAAAAATATGGGGTTAAAGATTTCCAACATAATAACGCTTAGAAGCGTCAAGAATTAATTTTAAAGCGTCAAGAAATAACTTACCGACGCTTGATTAAAGCGTCATTAAATACATGACGACTCTTCATTTGCTGACGCTTTTACCGACGCTTTACAATGCGTCGGTAGATTTTTTTATGACATTTGAAAGCGTCGCTAACTACTCAAAAAAGGGTCCTAAGATGTCCTATTTCTTGTAGTGATTCCTGCAGTATATCATGCACCAAGCTGAATTCAGCGTTCCTCTATTCATCTCATGTAGTTTCAGTTTGTCTCCAATTAGAAGTCTGTTACCGAAAAGTGGAAAAGTCTAATTTGTTCGGTACAAAAATATCAAAAGAGAATCGAGAACAAGAGAAGACAAATAAAGAACACAAATATATTTAGGTAATAATTCGGCTTATGACCTACGTTTATGAGCAAACATGCGGAGATTTAAATTAAAATCAAAATGGTGTATGAAAGATGTCTCTCTCACAAAAGCCTAACCTCAAAATACACCTTGTATTCTCTTTCATCTGCCACATCAAATTAATCTAATTGAGTGGGTATTTATACTAGTGACTTAAACCTAATAAGACTAAAAATAATCACAATAAGACTAAATATATCCGAGGTTGGCAAAAATAAAATAATGTTAGAAAACCTTGCGGCTCCAAAATGCAAGACACATCTAACAAATCTCCTTCTTGTCTTGAATTCTCCATCTTCTCCATCAAAACTCTAAAGAGCTACTCAAGTGCCACTGCACGTACCAAACAAGTCCACAAGATACTTGAACTTGCTCAATGAAAGAGGAATGAACAAATCCATGGGACTCTCTATGTCACGCCCCGGCACCGCCACTTTGGTCGATTCGGGCACGCGGATAGACCGCCGAACGGACAGAGTTTTTTCTTGTAAGGACTGAGATTTTTACTGCTTAATTTAACTCTCCGTTGACGATGTTTTTGTGTGTATTTTAATTACATAATAACTCGTCAAGTTTCGGGAGAAAATGATTTAAACTGAAAGAGTTACGCGATTTCGAAAATTCACTTAAGTGAATAGTAACTCTGGTTTTCCGGATAGGCCGATGATTAGAGATGGCTTTCGAAGTGTATCGGACTCCGTTCATAGTGGTCCAATAGCTCGTTTTCAACTGTCCGACTATTTTGGACTCAATGACGCTAACAGATTTTGGATTTGATGCACGGTTTTCGAGAAAACTGGACCTTGTCGAAAAATAGATTTTTATTCTTCATTGTGTTGGCTATGCAAAGCTTACCGAAGCTCCGCTTTGCGTGTGAACCCTCAGATAGGGACCTAGCATGTGAAAGAAAGTTGGTGACGATGAACTTTGGTCGCGAGTTCACTAATCGAGAGGATTTAAAAGTGATTATCGACCGTTAAGCAATTGATGTATGGATGAATCGGAAAGAGGATGAGTTTGTCGTGAATCGACAATCAATTCGAATGAAACAAAATCACGAGTTCGATGATTCGACAGTACTGAACACGATGGCACTACCCGTTCGCAGATCCGATGGACGGATCGTAGGATTTAATGCGGTTACCGAGGGAAGGTCAAAATGTCAATTTTGATGTTTCACGAAAAGTCCCAATATTTTATGCGCGGAATCACGTGAAATTGTACGTGGAGGGACTTACGCGCAGTTTACGCGTACTGTGAAGGACCTAGCAAGAAATGTTGGGTTTCGGGGGGACTTATTTGCAAGATTACAAATACATATAAATAAAGTTTTAGGGCCCTATTAGCCTCCACCCCCTCCACAGCACCCTAATCGCCTCCCCTACCTCGGACAACCCCTCTGCGCGCCGCCACCGCCGCCGCCACCGCCGCCGCCGGCCGGAGGCCCTGCCAGCCCTACCACCTTTCTCCCTCACCTCCACTCTCCTTCCCTCGTCTCCTCCTTGGCTGGATCTGACCAGGAAGACCGCGGGTGGTTGCTGCGGGTTGCCGGCGTCACCCCTTTCTCCGGCGCTCCTCCCCGTCGTCTCCCGGCCATCCCGGCGCTCTGCCGCGGCGCTGCGGCTCTGGCCGGAGCCGCGGGTCCTGGTGCGGGCTGGTGGTGACAGAGAGCCACCACCGCCGCCTCCCCTGATCCCCCTGTGATCTCTCTCGACTCCCTGGCGTCACCGCACCCGACCTGAGTAGTCGCCGTCGCCGCCGCGTGCGTGCGTCGCCGCTGCGGCCATCCCTCGACCGAACCAAGCTCGGGCAGCCGAGCTTCTCTCTCTCGCGCCGCCGCCGCCCGGAACCGCCCCCGCTACCTCCCTCCGGCCTCTACCGACCCGCCGCCGTCGCCCCGTGGAGCCCCGACCGTCGCCGTGGCCGGAGAAGGGAGTTGAGCCCGGCCTGAAACCGTGCGGGCTCGTGTTGCTGCAGCTCCGCCGCCACCACTCCACGCCGGAGTGCCCCCGTCTGCCGCACCCCCCTGCCGTCACCACGCCGTCGCCGGAGCCGCCGTCGTCTAGATCTGGCCTGCCCTAGTTTTTCCCTGTGCGGGCTAGGGCATCATTGCCCGTCGCCGGCGCCGCACTCCGCCGCCGTATAACACCTTGGCCGGCCTTCCCCGGCCGCCAGAAATATTCCCCCGCCGGCGCGCCCGTCTCCGTGGCCGCCGTCGGCCGGAGCAGCCTCCCTGCTCTCGGTTCAGCTTGGGCTGAACCCCTGTTTTGGCCAGGTTACTGTTCCGGCCTCCTGGGCCGTCTCCGTCGACCCCGCTGGTGAGCACGGCCCTCCCGGCGTGCCGTTTACCTCCGTGCTCACCTGTCCCGTAGTCTGTGAGGCCCCGATCAGCGTGTTCGGCATAATTGCTCCCCGTATACATCGTTCGCTGAACCTCGGCTTGCCCCCGCGCATTCCACAGCGATCCGCGGAGCTCCGGACAGCGAGCACGGCCTCCGCCTTGTCGAGACTTATCGGCCCGTGTCTCGGCTGACCTCGAAAATACTCGGTTAGTGGTAACGAGCCATAAACCCCTCTAATTGCATGAATTATTGTAATTGTGAATAGTAATAGGGGCTTTTATGCAATTTGTCACCTTGTGACTGCGGTGGGCAGCGTGTATGTGCGGTAGGTGACCTCTGGACTGATTGTCCAAGGTCCGAAGCCCTTCGCGGAGACCGAAAGTCGATTTCCGGTGTGTTTTTTGACTTAGTCCGTCGACGAAACGTGGATTACGGTTCGGGATCGACTGTCACGACTTGCATGACTTGGGGACTACCGCTGAGCCTAGTTGGCTGGTTGTCTCGGGTATTCGGAGACGCCCGGGGAGCGGTAGTGGGTTCCGGTGTCGAAATCGACACTTTCGGGAACCCGGATCGGAATGATTGTCCGACGATGATCGTTTCGATATTCGACCTTGTGCTTGCTGACAAGACACCCAAAAGGATGTGTTTTGGGGCAGCGGTTGACTCGTGGAGCGAGTAGGTATCTTTCGGGACTGTTCGTGTGTGTTCCGGGGACGTCCCAGTGCGATTCCGGAACTTTTGGCAATTTACGGAGATCGGTTTTGGAAAATCGAGTCTCGGGATTTGTGGGTTGTGTTTATGTCTTGTTTGAGTCATTTGTGGCTTGTCCCTGACTCGGTGGACCTGTGGTAGGTCTGGTTGATTCGCAGCGCGTTTCGGATTCCGACGCGATCATTACAGGTGGGTACTTCGATCCGAAGTTGGTTTAGTGGTGCATGCTCGGTGACGTTCCTTCCACTCTTCCTTTTTATATTTCGTATACATATATGCCTGTGATTGTGAGCTAGCACCTTGTGATCTCTACTTGCATCATTTTCTTATTCTAGCAGTAGAGTAGATATGATTATATCTGTATCTGAGATGATGTTCTCGAGACCTTCTTGGTCGGTTTTCTTGACACGGTTGTCTGATGACCTATACGGTCGGTATACCCGGAGGGGTGGATTATTGGCTGTTTGCCAACATTTATTGGTCATACTTGCATTAATCGCCATTACTCTTGTGCATTTCGCGAACACCAGCGGTTGATCCCCGCAAGAGGGTGTTCTTTTCCGGAAAAGTGGTCGTGTTTTCGACCCGTGAGCTCAGTTGGGCACTTATATGCTGGCAGAGTAGGAGTGGCATGAGCCTGAGGTCTGCGGACCGGCGTGGTATGTTTAGATTGGGTATATTTACTATACTCATTTGTTGATGCATGTCATTTACAGTAGCACTAGTGCAGTTGTACCTTGTTTCCCTTCTTTCATAGCTACTGTACTGTTATACCTATCTATCTCCTGGTTATCGGTGTGTACGCTTGCCTTCGTCGGCTTGCGGTACCCACTGGGAGGAGGAGACATGTTTACATGTTCTCACTCCCCCGCTTTGTTGATTTTCAGGTGATCCAGCTCGTTCGAGTCGGGGCGAGACGTGAGGCACGTCATTTACGTTCATTAGAACTCCCGACCCGGTCATTGGTTTAGTTTTTCTTACTTGCACTCTGAATAAATAACTTTAGAAGTATGGTTCAGTTTTATTTACTCTTTGGACATGTAGTTTATTAATGCTTAATAAAATACTTGTGATAAGATTTGCAAAACCCGTCTCCTACCCTTCGTGGTAGCTTTTCTCTAAACTGAAAGGATCTTTCTGTTGGTGATACGTTTGAATTATTGGTGTGAATGAAATGAATGTGTTGTATATGTACTTGTGCGACGCCGTGCAGATACAGGGGAGGTTCTGTCCGAGTGAACAGTGGACTCCTTGTGTTTGTGGCGGGTCTGTCGTCTCTGGGGTCAAGATTTTAAAGTAATAACAAAAAGAAAAAAATTATCCTGTATTTTTTCGCTGATCTTTTATAAACTCTAAATGGACCCCCGGGGCGTGACAAATTAAGTGGTATCAGAGCGTAAATGTACATGCATGATTTCATTCACTGATTGTTTTAAAACAAATAAACTGAATCATTGGTTAGGTTGACCATAGGAAGACCTACGGTATATAGTTGCGCGAGTGCGGGGTTGTGTGGGATTGAGTCCCGGTAAATTGGTCGAGTTTTATTAACTCGAGGTTTATTGTTGTTTCGTTATCCCGTGTTTGTTTTGCAGTTGCGGTCCAGACTTGTGTCTCTACTGGGAGTGGGGGTAGATTACCAGACAGATATCGAGTGGTAGGGTGATGTGCACCTGGTAAAACCACTCGGGGAAAGATGTTGATATTGAGGTTCCAGGCAGTGGCATCTGCTGGGCCTTAGCTGACGGCTGAGCCGTGATTTCCTGGCCCCACTTTCCATGTAGAGCACAAGGTCCACTGCGGGTATCTCTATGGAGACGATACATTGTGCGGCTACCGTCGCAACCGTTTCTGGAGCTGTGTGAGTACAACTCGAGGATTGAAATGCAATCGCTTGGGCGACTGCTGTACGGATATGGTTTCCTCAGACTCTGTGAGTATGGCTTTAGTGCCTATTCTTTCCTATTTAGAGCTCATGTACGATTGCAGGCATCTCGATGGAGATGATGATTGTGCAGATTTGACCGCATGTATTGTGTGGGCTGCTGGTGTGCGGCCCGAGGTTTGTTCGCCGACCGCTCGTGCGGTTACGGTGTAAGTAGAGCTTCTTGAGTTTCGGAGCTTTGGCGAGTAGGACCATGGTGCCTACCCTATCTCTCTAATCTCTAGTGGTGGCGTGAGTCACCGAGAGAAGAGCGAACCCAAGTGTGGATAGTTGAAATAACTCAGTGATAGTTTATGGGGTTCTCCCCTTTTATCTGATAAGTTGTTAGATCGACCCTGATCTTTAAGTTGATTGGAGTGTATCGAGGTTGTTATCGGATTCTTTATTGAGTTTCAGACAAGGTAGTGGTTTTCGTGTGAGTATATGGGCGAGAATACGCCTAACTCATGAGACTGAAGTTTGTTCTTGTTGCGAAGCGAGCTCAGAAGATCTTTCTCGCTTCAGTGATATTTAGATACCTTGTCAGTGGATTTGTCAGTACAACTTTCATTATGATCTTTGCGCCTATGGGCGTAAGCCAGGATTGGTTTTGACTTAGCTTCAACGCCGGATTTTTATGGAGTACGCGTAGTGTGAGGCAATCCCAACATCTAAATCAGTGTGGTATGGGATGACACGTGGCGTATGTATGCTTATGGCATAGAGGATGATGCTCGATAGGATAATTGGAAAACCCTAAGAGTAAGTTGTGGTGTTGGATGAGGCTCAAAATCGAGTTGTTGTCACTTTTAGCTTGTGTAGTTGGCGACTCTATGTTGCAGATAGTTTCTTTTCCTATTGTTGGAGCCATAGAACTCCCAGGGAGTTGGCTCATTGACTAGTCCAATCACGGTGATCGACTTTCGTAGTCGATATTGATTAGTGTCGTGGTGCACTCTTGTGCAGCATGGTGATATTGGACGATTTCGTGCTAGAGTCACTTCTCCAACATGGCGTTGGAGATGGATCTATGGTATTTCGCTTTTCTTTTGATAAATACGTTGGCTGCAGACAACGTATTGTCAAAAGTTAGGATGAAATGCCCTACCCCTCTTTTGGGAGTATTTGGATTGGGATATTGTGTTTCCCGTGTAGACAACCTTTGTGGATGATCTCATGCAAAGGTTAGAGTCGTGGTCATCTCCGACCACGCAGTGTATTCTGAGTTAGCCCTGGGCAAGGTTATGTAAAGTGATGGTCTGGTTGTATATGAACCAGTAGCCAGGTTCTCATAGTTAAGGGATGTGTTAGGTAATGCGCTTCCGGTTGCAATATATATTGCATTACTAGAAGATGTGAACTGTGCTGGGCACATAGACTGAGCTTAGCCTTCGGCTCGGAAGTTGATGCAGGTGCTTGAATGCTAGGTACATGACGTGGTTAAACACGAGTAATTATGAGAGTGGATTGCTATTCTGGTCACTTGACGATTGATGCATCTGGGTCTCATTGAGACAGGCATCGAATGTGGTATGGAACATTGCATCGCTGGTCCCATGCGGATTTCAGCGACCGGGTTTCGTGGAGACAGATGTTTAGCATCACCGATGGTTTTGATAGTAAATAGCGATTCGCAACCCCGTTGCGGACACCCGTGGACCTTTATGTCGAACCGCATGTACCTGTAGCTGGCTCACTTGTAGAGCTCAACTAGTTGTGATAGCCTCAGACCTGTGGGTCTAGGCGGATGGTTTGATCTTGGACCAAAGAATGTCGTAATACCGCTAGTGGGTTTTTGAAGCTAAGGGTTTGATTTCGTTCTGGTTGTATCTCAAACTGGTGGGAGACTGTAGTCTCCAAGTCGAGTGTTATTGATGCAGGAGTCAGGACAACGATATGGTTTCGCTCGTTGTGAGCAGGTTGACGTTGTTTGTTGGAGTGCGTCGTTTCGGACTCCGAAAACATACTCCAGACTTATGGTATTGTTCCGGGATTTGCCCGCATAAATCTTTGACGTAGTTAAGTTAGTTACTGCTATGTGAACCAGATTTGGTGGACCTCAAATTTCTAAGTAGGGAGTTATTGTCCCAGTTTTGGAAGAGTGTACAGCAAGCTTTGGGTACGAAGCTGAACTTTAGCACGGCTTTTCATTCCCAGAGTGATGGACAGTCTGGGCGAGTTATTCAGACTTTTGAGGATATGCTATGTGCATGCGTCCTAGATTATGGTGATGGATGGTTCAAGTATCTGTCACTGGTGGAATTCGCCTATAACAACAGTCATCAGGCGAGCATTGGGATGGCACCGTGTGAGACTTTATTTGGGCGTCGATGTCGGTCCCCTATCAGTTAGGACGACATCGGAGAACGCCGGATAATCGGGCCGGACTTAGTGACGGACGCAGAGACAAAGATTCGCATTGCTAGAGAGCGATTATTGACTGCTCAGAGTCGGCATAAGAGCTACGCGGACCATCGGCGTTGTGACCTGGAGTTTCAGGTCGGCGAGCTTGTTCTGCTCAAGGTTTCACCGTCCAGAGGGATCAAACGGTTCGGTTTGAGGGGCAAGCTTAGCCCGAGATATATGGGACCGTTTGAGATCTGGGAGCGCGTTAGTCTGGTGGCGTACAGATTGGCTCTACCTCCGAGTCTCGCCCAAGTACATGATGTCTTCCACGTGTCCATGCTTCGGAAGTATATCTCTGATCCGTCCCATGCCAGCAGTCCGACGACTATTCAGCTTCGGGAGGATCTGGCCTTCGATGAGGCTCCAATGCGGATATTGGCACGTGAGGAGAAACAACTGCGGAATCGGAGCATTCCGTAAGCGAATGTACAACGGACTAATCATGAGAAGCGCGAAGCATTATTGGAGCTTGAATCGACTATGCGGAAACATTATCCACAATTATTCGAGGGGTAAATATAATCAAGTTTCGGGGACGAAACTTATTTTAAGGGGTGAATGATGTAAGGACTGAGATTTTTACTGCTTAATTTAACTCTCCGTTGATGATGTTTTTGTGTGTATTTTAATTACATAATCACTCGTCAAGTTTCGGGAGAAAATGATTTAAACTGAAAGAGTTACGCGATTTCGAAAATTCACTTAAGTGAATAGTAACTCTGGTTTTCCGGATAGGCCGATGATTAGAGATGGCTTTCGAAGTGTATCGGACTCCGTTCATAGTGGTCCAATAGCTCGTTTTCAACTGTCCGACTATTTGGGACTCAATGACGCTAACAGATTTTGGATTTGATGCACGGTTTTCGAGAAAACTGGACCTTGTCGAAAAATAGATTTTTATTCTTCATTGTGTTGGCTATGCAAAGCTTACCGAAGCTCCGCTTTGCGTGTGAACCCTCAGATAGGGACCTAGCGTGTGAAAGAAAGTTGGTGACGATGAACTTTGGTCGCGAGTTCACTAATCGAGAGGATTTAAAAGTGATTATCGACCGTTAAGCAATTGATGTATGGATGAATCGGAAAGAGGATGAGTTTGTCGTGAATCGACAATCAATTCGAATGAAACAAAATCACGAGTTCGATGATTCGACAGTGCTGAACACGATGGCACTACCCGTTCGCAGATCCGATGGACGGATCGTAGGATTTAATGCGGTTACCGAGGGAAGGTCAAAATGTCAATTTTGATGTTTCACGAAAAGTCCCAATATTTTATGCGCGGAATCGCGTGAAATTGTACGTGGAGGGACTTACGCGCAGTTTACGCGTACTGTGAAGGACCTAGCAAGAAATGTTGGGTTTCGGGGGGACTTATTTGCAAGATTACAAATACATATAAATAAAGTTTTAGGGTTTGCATGAGCAAACCCTAACCCTATTAGCCTCCACCCCCTCCACAGCACCCTAATCGCCTCCCCTACCTCGGACAACCCCTCTACGCGCCGCCACCGCCGCCGCCGGCCGGAGGCCCTGCCAGCACTACCACCTTTCTTCCTCACCTCCACTCTCCTTCCCTCGTCTCCTCCTTGGCTGGATCTGACCAGGAAGACCCCGGGTGGTTGCTGCGGGTTGCCGGCGTCACCCCGTGCTCCGGCGCTCCTCCCCGTCGTCCCCCGGCCATCCCGGCGCTCTGCCGCGGCGCTGCGGCTCTGGCCGGAGCCGCGGGTCCTGGTGCGGGCTGGTGGTGACAGAGAGCCACCACCGCCGCCTCCCCTGATCCCCCTGTGATCTCTCTCGACTCCCTGGCATCACCGCACCCGACCTGAGTAGTCGTCGTCGCCGCCGCGTGCGTGCGTCGCCGCTGCGGCCATCCCTGGACCGAACCAAGCTCGGGCAGCCGAGCTTCTCTCTCTCGCGCCGCCGCCGCCCGGAACCGCCCCCGCTACCTCCCTCCGGCCTCTACCGACCCGCCGCCGTCGCCCCGTGGAGCCCCGACCGTCGCCGTGGCCGGAGAAGGGAGTTGAGCCCGGCCTGAAACCGTGCGGGCTCGTGTTGCTGCAGCTCCGCCGCCACCACTCCCCGCCGGCAGCCACTCCCACGCCGGAGTGCCCCCGTCGGCCGCACCCCCCTGCCGTCACCACGCCGTCGTCTAGATCTGGCCTGCCCTAGTTTTTCCCTGTGCGGGCTAGGGCATCATTGCCCGTCGCCGGCGCCGCACTCCGCCGCCGGATAACACCTTGGCCGGCCTTCCCCGGCCGCCAGCAATATTCCCCCGCCGGCGCGCCCGTCTCCGTGGCCGCCGTCGGCCGGAGCAGCCTCCCTGCTCTCGGTTCAGCTTGGGCTGAACCCCTGTTTTGGCCAGGTTACTGTTCCGGCCTCCTGGGCCGTCTCCATCGACCCCGCTGGTGAGCACGGCCCTCCCGGCGTGCCCTTTACCTCCGTGCTCACCTGTCCCGTAGTCTGCGAGGCCCCGATCAGCGTGTTCGGCATAATTGCTCCCCGTATACATCGTTCGCTGAACCTCGGCTTGCCCCCGCGCATTCCACAGCGATCCGCGGAGCTCCGGACAGCGAGCACGGCCTCCGCCTTGTCGAGACTTATCGGCCCGTGTCTCGGCTGACCTCGAAAATACTCGGTTAGTGGTAACGAGCCATAAACCCCTCTAATTGCATGAATTATTGTAATTGTGAATAGTAATAGGGGCTTCTATGCAATTTGTCACCTTGTGACTGCGGTGGGCAGCGTGTATGTGCGGTAGGTGACCTCTGGACTGATTGTCCAAGGTCCGAAGCCCTTCGCGGAGACCGAAAGTCGATTTCCGGTGTGTTTTTCGACTTAGTCCGTCGACGAAATGTGGATTACGGTTCGGGATCGACTGTCACGACTTGCATGACTTGGGGACTACCGCTGAGCCTAGTTGGCTGGTTGTCTCGGGTATTCGGAGACGCCCGGTGAGCGGTAGTGGGTTCCGGTGTCGAAATCGACACTTTCGGGAACCCGGATCGGAATGATTGTCCGACGATGATCGTTTCGATGTTCGACCTTGTGCTTGCTGCCAAGACACCCAAAAGGATGTGTTTTGGGGCAGCGGTTGACTCGTGGAGCGAGTAGGTATCTTTCGGGACTGTTCGTGTGTGTCCCGGGGACGTCCCAGTGCGATTCCGGAACTTTTGGCAATTTACGGAGATCGGTTTTGGAAAACCGAGTCTCGGGATTTGTGGGTTGTGTTTATGTCTTGTTTGAGTCATTTGTGGCTTGTTCCTGACTCGGTGGACCTGTGGTAGGTCTGGTTGATTCGCAGCGCGTTTCGGATTCCGACGCGATCATTACAGGTGGGTACTTCGATCCGAAGTTGGTTTAGTGGTGCATGCTCGGTGACGTTCCTTCCACTCTCCCTTTTTATATTTCGTATACATATATGCCTATGATTGTGAGCTAGCACCTTGTGATCTCTACTTGCATCATTTTCTTATTCTAGCAGTAGAGTAGATATGATTATATCTGTATCTGAGATGTTGTTCTCGTGACCTTCTTGGTCGGTTTTCTTGACACGGTTGTATGATGACCTATACGGTCGGTATACCCGGAGGGGTGGATTATTGGCTGTTTGCCAACATTTATTGGTCATACTTGCATTAATCGCCATTACTCTTGCGCATTTCGCGAACACCAACGGTTGATCCCCGTAAGAGGGTGTTCTTTTCCGGAAAAGTGGTCGTGTTTTCGACCCGTGAGCTCAGTTGGGCACTTATATGCTGGCAGAGTAGGAGTAGCATGAGCCTGAGGTCTACGGACCGGCGTGGTATGTTTAGATTGGGTATATTTACTATATTCATTTGTTGATGCATGTCATTTACAGTAGCACTAGTGCAGTTGTACCTTGTTTCCCTTCTTTCATAGCTACTGTACTGTTATACCTATCTATCTCCTGGTTATCGGTGTGTACGCTTGCCTTCGTCGGCTTGCGGTACCCACTGGGAGGAGGAGACATGTTTACATGTTCTCACTCCCCCGCTTTGTTGATTTTCAGGTGATCCAGCTGGTTCGAGTCGGGGCGAGACGTAAGGCACGTCATTTACGGTCATTAGAACTCCCGACCCGGTCATTGGTTTAGTTTTTCTTACTTGCACTCTGAATAAATAACTTTAGAAGTATGGTTCAGTTTTATTTACTCTTTGGACATGTAGTTTATTAATGCTTAATAAAATACTTGTGATAAGATTTGCAAAACCCGTCTCCTACCCTTCGTGGTAGCTTTTCTCTAAACTGAAAGGATCTTTCTGTTGGTGATACGTTTGAATTATTGATGTGAATGAAATGAATGTGTTGTATATGTACTTGTGCGACGCCGTGCAGATACAGGGGAGGTTCTGTCCGAGTGAACAGTGGACTCCTTGTGTTTGTGGCGGGTCTGTCGTCTCTAGGGTCAAGATTTTAAATTAATAACAAAAAGAAAAAAATTATCCTGTATTTTTTCGCTGATCTTTTATAAACTCTAAATGGACCCCCGGGGCGTGACATTTCTGTCCGCCTAAGGCATAAACAAAACATGTACAATAATTTTCACCCAGAAAAAATAATATCGTACAGTTCTGCACAAGGGCATATCACAAGAGCTGAATTTAAACTAACTATTACAACATTCCATCATTCACATTTTACATACATTCTCTACTTTACTATAATACATGCCATTCCCTCAATTAACAATTTAGTTCTTTCCTTAAAAAATATATCATTTACAACATACATTTACAACTTTTATCTGTACAAGGGCCGACACTTGGTAACCCTGCTATCTAGGGCACGATGCCCACGTCTCGGTCCGGTGCTGCTCCGCTAATGGTAGCTCTGCAACAACAGGGGGTGAGAACTAAAAGAAGTTTCCAGTGGGTTCGGCCGCCGACTTTGCCGACTTTCCCACTAGGTCCAATAAGGCATAGTAATACGAAAGGAGATAGCAATGCGATATATAAACAACTGAATATGTAGTCTACCACTACTAAACGTACAACATGCAACATGCAACAATGATTACTACTATGCCTTACAATAAGGAATGAATGTCATGGTCCAATATGTTCAACGGTGTCCCTCACACACTCTTGACCCAATTCATTTTTGACCCAATCGGAGCTTCTGATCACAAGACCAAGCACAACTCACAAGAATATCATGATCGACCCCACACACAACATGTGATCTCACAATGCTCACTCTCTACATAAGATGCAACAATGCAAGTAGTATAGGATACAATATGGTCAATCAACATGTCTCCTTCCTCTTTGACCCAATCATACCGGCTCACGCGAAGTCAAGCCAAACTCGCAATACCAGAACCCACGAGGACTATCACCAATCTAGGGCCGTCTGCTCGGTAGATACGTTAATCCAAGTGTGACAACTCTAGAGCTCACTGCCTGTGGTGTCGCGACCACCAACAAGCCAAACAGACAATGTGAGTACGATCCAGTCCTCTCATCTCGAGGACACTCTACTGACCAGGATAGTAACATACGGGGATCTACCAATCCCTAATATGGTCCAGAGGATCTATTTCAATCCCTCGCATGCTCATCTCAAATTCTGTGCAACTACGGCAATAAACCCACATATACTCAAGAGTTTACTCAACTCATGTCGCGTGCATTAATAGGATATACAAACACCACACTATGTGGACATAAGCAACTATGCAATGCCTCGTGGACTATGGCCACACATTCATGCAATGACCCAATTTCACATTTTACACTTGGGGTTCTCTCAATTCATGCCATAACCTTCTCATGCATATCATATTATACCCAAATCATGGTTCCATTACTAGGTTCACATTTAATCATCACAATGACATCTAGTATCTCACTTGTTTCAATGTCCACCACTTGCTTTCCATGTCCAATCAACTAGTTTTCCTCTACTAGTTCAACATGTCACTAGGGTTCATATGTCGCTAAATTCATGCATCATAAGTTCCAAGTTATCACCATAATTATTCATGTATACATCATAGGAGGCATGCAAGTTTCTATAACAAGAAAATACTTGAACCCTATCATACATAATCAATACATATATATGCTCAACAAAGTGAATTAGATATAGGGAGAAATCCAACCATTCCGGAGAGCACCACCCACCTTCGCTAATTTCCAATTGCTAGGATTTCCAAGCAATTCGATTTCCGACGTCGATTCGGCACTTTTCGGCGCTAACGAATGAAATTCCTCAAATTGGCTCGATTCCTCTAATCGACCACCAAGACCTCGCCGTTTTCCAAATTAAGGTTGTCCAACATGTTTTCTGTAACCTTCAATTAGAGATTTGTGAGATCAATTTAGTTCCATAGTACTTAGGGACAAAAACCCCAAAACCAAGCCCTAGGTTTCTAATTTCCACAAGAGCACCCTAATTTCATGGTGAATTATTTGATTACACTAGTTTAGAATTATTTAGGACTTCCAAAAGCAACCTCTCTTAACATCTAATAGTAAGAATCCACCAAAAAATTCTATTCAAAATTATAATAATAAAATACTCCCTCGCAATCAAAGCGCCGAAAAATTCCAATGCGCGCGGAGGCTCGATCGGCTCGTCAAACGAAAATTTTCTTCTTCTTCTCTTTCTCTTCTTTTCCCTTCCTCTCACTCTCATGCGTACAAGATGGAGAGGATAAGAGAAGAGAATGGAGCGGTCCCTGGCAGCTTAGTGGCTAAGCAATGTAACAAATGCTAAAAAGTCCACTAACTTTAAGTATTATGATATTAGTCTAGTTCAGAATCTGATACTTCCAATTGGAGCCCTTCTGAATATTCGTTTGCACTCAAATTTGACAGTCAAGCTCAATTAAAGTCAATCAGAAATACGTGATCTTAACTTTTCAGTTTTGGATCATTTTCGGTCACCGAAAGCTCTACCGACTAAAATCTCTATCAAATTACAGTCATACTTCGTTTTCATTGCTCGGGTGTCAGAATGACATGAAACATTAAATCTAGCCTCACAAAAATAATTCCAACATATTCTCCAATTTTTATTATTTTCTGACACTGTAAATTTTCTGCTAAAAAATAAGCCCCGTTTCACACAGAAAATTCTAAATCTCCTGTTTTCATTTCAATTTCAGCACAAGTCATTTTCGACATATATTTTACTTCTCTAAGTCTAATAAAAATAGTATCTCACACTATTTTTTATTTACACTTACTTTTATATTAAAAATTATTTACACTACATTCCACCCCCCCTAAAAAGAGTTTCGTCCGCGAAACTTAGATTCATATCTCAACTCGACAGATTGAAGAGGTGAGGATATGTCACGCCCCGGGCCCTCGTGGGAGCCTACCAGGCACGTGCACAGACCCGCCGTGTACCTCAAAACAAAACACAATGTACACAAGGCGTCTATGCTAACAACAATCAAGTAGAATAAGGAATACATCCTATACAAGGAAATCAGAGCGAGAACATAATTCTACATCCAACAAGATCCACACAACTAGAATCTCAAGATATACAATAAAATTTATACATCTTATCAACTAATAGATCAACCAACTACATCTATACACCTTTCATTTAAAAATACAATGAAAGGACATCCTGGTATGCCTACAACAACAACACCGTAGAGGCTCTAGCTAGCTGCTAACCCCTTGCCACGATCCCAAGCCTCTCCTGCTGCGGAAGGCTCTGAAATAAACAATGGGGGTGAGAACTATTAATCAATAGTTCCCAGTGGGTAAGCCGCCGAGAGTGGCGAATTACACCGCTAGGTCAACTGAGGCAAGATAGTATAACTGAAACATAAAGCATAAATAATAAATGCTAAACAGGTAGTTCTACAACTATCATGCCTCCAATGACTAAATTATCTACATGAACATGAATATGCTCTATATCATAAGCTCAACATTTAATTACACAAATTCCATGCATGTCAAATTAATGCCATGATCAATCACATATGCTCTAATGTAATAAACTCACTATAAGTCAAGTTTTAATATTACACATATGACTTTTCTCCAACTACAAGTATGTAATGTATATCCAATTTTTTACTACATGTATGAACTATATGACTTGTTCCCAACAATATGTATGTTATGTTCGCTAACCACTAGTGTGCCAAGTCATGTTAATGTCTCACTACATGCAATGCCACGAGGTCACCACCCAATACTATGTCCATATACTATATGTATATGCATCAATCAATTAGGGTGTCAAGTGTCATATTCCTCACGATATTTCCTACCATAAAAGACTTTTCAAGTCTTGGCTTGAGCCGTGCCTAATGGCCCCGTGGTAGTCAAAATTCTCGCTAGAATGAGCCTCCCCCACGGCAATCCACTTCGGCGCCCATAAAACCTGCACACAAGCGATCCTCGTCGCAAAAGGCCCACTCCGGAGTTGCCGGCTTGTAGGGAGCTACACTCACAAGCATGTGCGAATGAGCACAATGGCATAACAAGCATAGTCAACAGCATAGGAAATACGTCCGTCATGTCTCTAACATGAAGTAGCCAACCGATGTCCAAAGGTCTAACATTATGTCAAAATGTCAACCTAATTATTCACCTAAGTGAAATACAATATGTTTAACCTCACACTATGTCAACAACACGTCATATCATGTTTACTACATTCAATAGCCAAGATGCTAAAAGTCAACAATATTATGTTGTTCTCAATTTGTCCGTTGGTAAGTCCCTACCAATATGTCCATGTCTCTAACATGTAAATGTTCATCTCTTAGTTTACTAAGTTCATAAACCATGCATTGTTCTAATGCCATATATCATGCATTCTACCAATGCCCAATCCATGCATTATTCTAATGCCATATATCATGCATTCTATAAATGCCAAAACCATGCATTATTCTAATGCCATATATCATGCATTCTATAAATGCCAAAACCATGCATTAGATACACTAACCTCTACTACATAGAGTATAAAGCTATCATGCAAGTATATAATTAACTAATTGAACTCATGTTTAACCAATTTTAATATCCAATGCCAATAGAATCCCTTTCCTCATGTCTTAAACATGGAATCAATCCACGACCAAAAGGTCGAGCCGAAAGCCAACGATGCCCGTCAAAGTTGCTCACCTTGATGAGGTGCAACAACTTATCTTGCATATGTCATACCCTCTCTTTTCTCTATACAAGCATACTTTAGTATGCGAAGAGAATTCACTAGTCCACTACTCAAGTAGTGTCTCAAATGATGCTCATTTCAATCATGCATAACTTAATTAGCATTTCCTAATGCATCAATACACTATTAGTATAAATACCATAGTATGCATGTTATTCTCATAATGCCACTCTATGGGTACCATGCATTTTCATACACAACATATATGTCTTATGCAATCACAATATTCATCATGCCATAATTATCATAATTATGCATCTAATCACTCCTATAATTAAAATAGGAGACATAGGAGGAGTTCACCCATTTCGGTGAGGTCAGACCCACCGGATACCCGTCGAAATCTCGCAGTACTTCGAAACGAAGTTGTCCCCCGAGCTTCTCATACCCTAAGATAATTTTCCAAGGGGTTAGGGGTATCGAACGAACAATTCGAAAACTACCCAAAAACTATGAGGTAAATGGGTGGAAATTACCTTGAGCAAGTAAAACTTGTTCTAAGTCCAAAATGAGGTTAGAGATCTTCCAATCTAACCTACAACAACATTCTACACCCATCAATTCCACCTCAAGGGCTCACAATCACAAAACCCTAAACAAAACCCTAGTTTTCAAGAAACTAGGTTTTCTAAGCAATCTCAAGCAAAAATCACAACTAGAGGTTGTAAGAGAGTTTACTAACCTCAAATCAAGCTTCCAACCAAGCTCACACATGCTAGGGTTGAAGCTAAGCCCACCAACAAGCTCCTTTCCTCAGCCCCGAGCTCCCTCCAAGCCTAGGAGTACTCCTCCATGAAGAAAATAGAGAGAAAGGAGATCAAAACCAAGATCTAGGGGGTTGGGAGCAAGAAAATCTAGAGAGAGATAGAGAAAACCCTACATTCTTCATCTCCCAAGCCTCAGCCAACAATGGCTGAGAATGAGGGTGAAAGGGTACTTAACCCAATGCACAAAATCCCCATAGGCCCCTCACAAAGCCAAAATTGCAAAACAGCACAAAAAGCACTCTGCAGCACTGTATACCGGTATGCGCATGTGTATACCGGTATACTGTGCAAATTCTGCAAAACCCGAGCCTCGGCCAAACAGGCCACGCGAAGGGATTCCGGTATGCAACTTCGCAGTACCGGTACAAAACGCTCCAATACCGGTATGCCAACTCCAGTACCGGTACGCAGCGCATTCCGGTATCCGCTGCCGCATTCCGCAGAACCCGATAGCTGCGCACAACCAGTCTTCACTGGATTCCGGTATGCCTAGACCAAATACCGGTATGCAAATGCAAAATCTGCACTTTTACAGATTTTGACTCTCGGAGTCCGTTTTTGTACTTTTCAAGTCCCGAAAACACTCCGAAGCTCACTAAACTCAACCCAAAACTCCAGAATAGTATAAGCCACTATTCTCTCACTAGAACTCCGCAATTTGCTAAAGTTCAGTGTACTACATACTCCCCTCCTAAAAAGGAGTTTCGTCCGCGAAACTACGGATCAACAACAACAAACAAACAACAAATCCAGAGGAGACAGAACATCGTCCTCGCAGTGAAGCCTCCAGCTCTCACACCACGCATCGCGTCCAAGATGTTGCTCCAAAGCATCTTGTAGTAGGAATAATGATAATCCCGAATTCCTACATTCCACAAGTCCAATCCAACAATATGCTCCTTGAAGTTTAGATCTTCATGTAGCTCTAAGGAAACGACATCCACCATCCGGGTAGACTTCAAATACTCGCTCGGAGCGTCAACACTCTTCATATACCTTCAGTAGATCTGAAGTAAAACATCTCGACATGCCATTAGGCCCAATTGCCTCAGGGTCTCAAATAATCCCAAGAATCTAAACTTAGATTCCTCACACACAAAGCTCTTGGATTCTTTAACCAAGTATCTGTTAGTTGTATGCCCTAGAAGCCTATCAGGCTGACGCATTTTATATTCTATGGGACATATCTTTGTACTTAATCTTTATAATTTATAAATTTGGGCATTTTTATGCCATTCATGTTTAATGTGTCCGTGAATCGTCCTTTGAATTAATAAGATGATAATATGTATTCTCAAGAGTTGAGAATTTGAGATACATATTATTGGTGATTAATTCATAAATGCTCTCAATCGGTGGATCATCATGGGGACGATGATTGATCCGGTAAGATTGATGTATGTGCCGCTTCCTTATGGGATGACGAGTCTCGAGTCATCAGTGTGGGGACACTGGAGCGAACATGCAGGTGGTTGTTAGAGAACAAGGGTACTGAGCGTGACCAACTACGAACGGTTACATGGATGTCTACTTATTCGTCAGTAACTGGTTCGATGTTGCAGTGGTACAACTGATCCTTAGACCTGCGACACCACGGCCATTCAATGTGAAGCTACTGTAGTTTGACTATGCAACAAACTCTGATCCTAGCCACGGGTCTTAGTAGTATATGTTGGCTGCAGTAGATTCATATTAGGAATGGGTGTGTGTTTTATAGGGGATCTATCGCTCTCGGTAGAGAGATAATTAGTTCTATGCTATTTGTAAGACAAAGCTCAGAAATCCTCGGCCGGGGTAGTATGGTGTATGGAAAGATGTTTCCAAGAGTAACCATAAGAGCTTTTGTCCTATCAAATTTGTCATATGACGGGTGATGGGGTTTGACGAGTATTCCATGACCTCCACTCAGTTGGGACTATGCGATAGAAGGATTGTATTGTACGGTAACTGCACCTAGAGGTTCAGTCCGATATTCACTTCTGACTGGATTGCCACTATATGCTGCTAGGCGTCACTGGTGGATTGTGGGAACCAATAAGAATAATTATAGGCGAATAATTATTCTACTAGGATAGAATCAAAAGTGTTTGATCCATCGAAAAGAGTTTCGATGATGATGTCGATGGGGATCGCATCATATCTCACTACCAGACAGAATTGGACCTATTAGGTCACACACATAAGAAATCGCGCATGATCGATATTAAGGTGACGATAAAAGAAGTTTATCGGATGGGTTAATTGCAATATAGTTAAATACTAAAGTTTACTAATTTATTAGTAAAAGGACTAATTTGCAATTGTTGTAAATTAGATGTATTTAAGTGCAAAAGTTGCATGGTGTATTTACTAATTGTTAGTAAATAATATGAGGACTTATGTGTAAATGTTACACACGAACCGAATTAGGATTAGGATTCAGATTCGGATTCGGTTCAATTAAAACCAACTTGAGGGTTAATGGATAATCCAATCGGATTAGGATTAGATAAGGATTAGGTTTAGGATTAGGGTTTTCTCATTATAAATATATGTCATATGACATATTAAATAAGAGAGCAATACAAGAAAACCTTAGCCGTCAACCCTCTCCCTCTTCCTCAAGTCCTCCACAATTAATCTATCGTTTTCGATCTTCGGAAGATTGCTAGCACAATTAGAAGATTGAATCATCTTCCTCAAATCGACGCAAGAATTAATTCGTGATCGGATCGCGGATTGAGGTGGTTGACTATTTCGATCAAAGGCGTGATTTCGTGTGGACGCGAGTAGAGGCCGGGCGCGTGCGCGGCTAGCGAGGACGAACAACTTTTACCAGCGATCGTCGACTTCGCGGTGATCTCGACCCGCGCAAGGTAAAAGTAAATCCTAATTGATAAGATCAATTAGATTAATTGTTAACGATCTAAAACGAAACACGAGGTGATCTTTGGTTTAGAAAATTTTAATTGTGTTATTTTCTTCCGCTGCGCCTACATGCTTAATTTTCTTACAGTGGTATCAGAGCCACCCTCGTCGTTTGTTTTAGATCTAATCTCTTTTTCGATGTTGATTGGGTTTTTCGAAACGATCGAAATAAAAACAATGAAGATTGTTTTGCGAATATTATTTTTGATTGTTTCGAAACGTTAATTAAATCGCACGTAAATTTAATTTTATGAATCGACGCGCAATGTGCTATTGACGCGGCCACGGCACTCGGCTTACGAGCGTGACGGTTGCAAGCGATGCAACACGTAAATAGTCCAGGCGTTACTTTGTGGCATACATGTATACATGATCTCTTTAATTAGTGCATGGTATCACTAATTAATTAGTTCATGTTTTGATTGCATGAGCTTGCCGCAATGCACATTGACCACATGCACATGGTGCGGGTCCGTCCATGCCATGCGGGCTGAGAGATGCTTGTGTGCGACACGGGCTAGGCGTGCGGTTGTTTTGTGCAAAATCGCAATTTAAATTTATTTTTAAATTTTAAAATTTTAATACATAAGATGTATTAAATCGTTTTAATAATTTTAAGAATAAATTGTGATTTTTGAAACAAATAAAGATTTGTTTTCAAATTAATCCGAAACCCAATTAACTAGAATTCGAATTAGAGAATTTTATATTATATGCATGTGATGTGTATGAGGTGATGATCATGGATAGCAACCTTGTGATGTGGATGTATCATGTGATGATGTAAATTGATGTAATTTAATAAGGATCCAGTGTTAGATTTATTTTTCTTTTTCTGGGTACCTGCATGTACTAATTAATTATGTAATTTGGAGACCTGCGTGTCTCATTATTTTATAGGATGAATTGTAATTGTTGCAAAATTAAAAGGGAAAAGGGTAGTTTAGGTTTCATGACGATTTGTTCCATTCAAGAGTTGATGCGGTGCAGATCAAGTTTGAACCAAATGCTGATCGAGGGAGCCGACAAGAGTTGATCAACTCCAATCCGATCAAGATGCAGGATAAGAAAGTTTTTCTTGTGTGTAATACCCTATGACCCGATTCCGGCCTAGTGGCTCAGGCCCGAATCAAATTAAAATCCATGATCATCACCGGTAGTTATTTTTATATGCGATATATGTATGCATGTGATGCGATGGTTTGCATGATTAATAAAAAATTAAAACTGATGAGATAACTAATCTCCCTAAATAAAATATTAAGTTAATGGTGTTATGAACCCATTAGTGGCCTTCCACCGTTGTAGGGTGTGGGCGTCTCTTTAGTGTTGATTGATGCACGGGGGTCAGTTGCATTAGGGAGCCGCAACCATTCTATTCGCATGAGATGCTGTGCGGTAAGAAAGGGGTTGAATCCAAGAATCTGTCAGGATGAGGATTCAATGACATTCTATTTGCATAATGAACGGTGGGTCTAACTTAACCAAAAGATAAGGCCAAGAATCTGTCAGGATGAGGCCTGTATCTTTGGAGGCCAAAGATTAAATTGCAACTAATTAGAATCTTAACCTTCTGCAGAAAATGGCTGCCTCTAACCCACTTGCCAAAATACTCGATACTAATCGCTTAACTGGACCGAATTTTACCGACTGGCTGAGGAATTTGAGAATTGTTCTCAATTCTGAGAAATTAGCCTATGTGTTGGACACGGAGGCTCCAGCAGTGCCCAAAAATCCAACAGCTCAACAGAGAGCTGCTAGAAATAAATGGACTGATGATGATATGAAGGTAAAGTGCTACATGCTTGCGTCTATGAGCAATGAGTTGCAACGCCAGCATGAGCACATGGAAAGTGCTGCTGACATCTTGCTTCATCTCAAAGAATTGTATGATGAGCAAAGTCGAACAGCTCGCTACGAGGTGTCGAAGCGATTATTCAGGACTAAGATATATGATGGTCACTCAGTGAATAATCATTGCTTGGCAATGATTAAAGACATTGAGGAGCTTGAGAAGCTCCGAATGACTATGGACGCAGAACTCCAAATTGATTTGGACAAGACTTTTGAAGGTATGTCTGAGATTCATGTCATTGAAGCTACTAGCTTATCGGTTTGTTCTACTTTCACATGGGTCATTGACTCGGGATGCACCTCGCATTTATGTATTTCAATGCAGGGGCTAAAGGAAAGTAAAAAACTTAGGGATGGAGAGCTTACCCTACGCGTTGGAAACGGATCAAGAGTTGCTGCTGTTGCTGTGGGGACTTATCCTTTATGTCTACCGACAGGAGTAGTTTTAGAACTTAGAGATTGTCTTTATGTTCCTAGTGCGACTAGAAACCTTATTTCTGTTTCACGTTTGGTGTTGGACGGTTATAAGTTTATTTTTGAATCAAACATTTGTTCAATTTATTTGAAAAATAATTTGATCGGTTATGGTTCCCTAATAGACAATCTCTATTACTTACATATGGATGTTAGTATTAATACAGTTGACAATGGCATGAATGAGAATACTATTAGTTTCAAAAGACCAAGAAAGGAGGTAAATAAAACCTACTTGTGGCATCTTAGACTTGGTCACATTGGAGAGGACAGAATTAACAAGTTGGCTAAGGATGGTATCTTAGGGTCCTTACTCTCTGAACCATACCCAGCTTGTGAATCATGTCTTCAAGGAAAAATGACTAAGTCTCCCTTTGTTGGACAAGGACAGAGAGCTACCGAAGTACTCGCCCTGATACATACTGATGTATGTGGACCATTCGATGTGTCTGCTTGGGGCGGCTATCTCTACTTTATTACTTTTACTGATGATTATTCACGGTATGGGTATGTGTATTTAATTAAACACAAGTCTAAAGTCTTTGAAAAGTTTAAAGAGTTTAGACAAGAAGTAGAAAAGCAAATGGAAAAACCGATTAAGGCTCTTCGATCAGATCGAGGAGGGGAATACCTTAGCACGGATTTCTTAACCTACCTCAAGAATAATGGTATTGTCTCTCAGTGGACTCCTCCTGGAACACCAGAATTGAATGGGGTGTCTGAACGGAGGAATCGAACTTTATTAGATATGGTTCGATCTATGATGAGCTTTACAGATTTACCTACGTCACTTTGGGGTTATGCACTTCTTACGGCTATTTATATTTTGAACAGAGTGCCTTCCAAATCTGTTCCGACCACACCATATGAGATGTGGCATGGTAGGAAGCCAAGTTTTACTCATATTAAGACTTGGGGATGTCCAGCTTATATTAAGAAATTAAAGACGGACAAATTGGAAAGCAGATCAGTCAAGGGAAGATTCATTGGGTACCCCAAAGAATCACTTGGATACTATTTCTATCTCCCAGAAAGCCATAATGTGATTGTGAGCCGTCATGCCTTCTTTCTTGAAAATGAATTTATTTTAGATGGAGGCAGTGGGAGGAAAATAGAACTAGAGGAGAAAGTCTCTTCATGATTGAGTATTCCAAGAGCCCTTCCTGATAACTCTGTGACACAAGAGATTACTCTGCCACCTCGCAAGTCTATTAGAGTTTCCCGACCTCCGGATAGATATATGGGATTATTTATAGAGGAGATGGAGGAAATGTTCCTAATGGGAGATAAGGATCATAGAGATGATCCTAAGACTTTTAGCGAGGCGATGTCAGACATCGACTCCGATAATGGTTGGAAGCTATGAAGTCCGAAATGGACTCCATGCACTCCAATCAAGTTTGGACTTTGGTTGATCCGCCAGAGGGTATTGTACCCATTGGATGCAAATGGATCTTCAAAAGAAAGATTGGATCTGATGGAAAGGTAGAGACCTACAAAGCTAGGCTAGTAGCAAAAGGTTATAGTCAACGCGACGGCATTGACTATCAGGACACCTTTTCACCTGTAGCCATGCTTAAGTCTATCAGAACTCTGCCTGCTATTGCTGCACACTATGACTATGAGATCTGGCAAATGGATGTGAAAACTGCTTTCCTAAATGGATATCTTGAAGAAGATATCTATATGGAGCAGCCTTTGGGTTTCACTTCCAAAGATGGAAGTCATAAGGTGTGTAAGCTTCAACGATCCATTTATGGATTGAAGCAAGCTTCTCGGAGTTGGAACACTCGTTTCAACGATGCAATCGAATCGTTCGATTTCATCAGAAATGAGGAGGAGTCGTGTGTATATAAAAAGGTTAGTGGGAGTGTTGTAACTTTCCTCGTATTGTACGTGGATGACATACTCCTAATTGGAAATAACATTCCTATGCTAACATCGGTCAAGTTATGGTTATCAAAAGAGTTTTCTATGAAAGATCTTGGAGAAGCATCTTATATCCTTGGGATAAAGGTCTATAGGGATAGACCTAAGAAGTTGCTTGGTTTATCGCAAGCTATGTACATAGATGAAGTGTTGAAAAGGTTCAGCATGGAGAATTCCAAAAGAGGTATGGTACCTCTAAGACATGGAATTCACCTCTCTAAGACTATGTCTCCTAAGACACCTGAAGAGAGGAGTCGCATGAGCAGAATCCCTTATGCTTCAGCAATAGGGAGTTTGATGTATGCGATGCTATGTACTCGACCTGATATAGCACAGGCTGTGAGTGTCACTAGTCGATATCAGTCGAACCCAGGCGAAGAACACTGGGTAGCGGTAAAGAATATCCTTAAGTACTTGAGAAGAACAAAGGATATGTTCTTGGTTTTTGGAGGAGGAGAACTCAGAATTAATGGCTATACAGATTCAGACTTTATGTCTGATATAGACGATAGAAAGTCTACGTCTGGATATCTATTTATTTGCAATGGTGGGTCAATAGTTTGGAAAAGTTCCAAACAGGAGACGATTGCTGATTCCACTATGGAGGCGGAGTATATCGCTGCATCTGAAGCTGCCAAGGAAGCTGTTTGGATCAAAAATTTTGTCATGAGCTTGGCGTGGTTCCTTCTAGTAGGGATCCCCTGCCGCTATATTGTGATAATAATGGCGCCGTAGCATTAGCTAAGGAGCCAAGATCTCATCAGAAATCCAAGCATATTGAGCGGCGGTATCACAAGATCAGAGAGTACATCAAGGATAGACATATTGAAGTGCAGAAGGTTGCCTCCGCGGATAACGTGGCGGACCCGTTAACTAAGGCTTTGACTCAGCAGAAACTAGAGACTCATCTTGAGAAGATGGGCATTAGATACATGACTGATTGGCTTTAGTGCAAGTGGGAGATTGTTAGTTGTATGCCCTAGAAGCCTATCAGGCTGACGCATTTTATATTCTATGGGACATATCTTTGTACTTAATCTTTATAATTTATAAATTTGGGCATTTTTTTATGCCATTCATGTTTAATGTGTCCGTGAATCGTCCTTTGAATTAATAAGATGATAATATGTATTCTCAAGAGTTGAGAATTTGAGATACATATTATTGGTGATTAATTCATAAATGCTCTCAATCGGTGGATCATCATGGGGACGATGATTGATCCGGTAAGATTGATGTATGTGCCGCTTCCTTATGGGATGACGAGTCTCGAGTCATCAGTGTGGGGACACTGGAGCGAACATGCAGGTGGTTGTTAGAGAACAAGGGTACTGAGCGTGACCAACTACGAACGGTTACATGGATGTCTACTTATTCGTCAGTAACTGGTTCGATGTTGCAGTGGTACAACTGATCCTTAGACCTGCGACACCACGGCCATTCAATGTGAAGCTACTGTAGTTTGACTATGCAACAAACTCTGATCCTAGCCACGGGTCTTAGTAGTATATGTTGGCTGCAGTAGATTCATATTAGGAATGGGGTGTGTGTTTATAGGGGATCTATCGCTCTCGGTAGAGAGATAATTAGTTCTATGCTATTTGTAAGACAAAGCTCAGAAATCCTCGGCCGGGGTAGTATGGTGTATGGAAAGATGTTTCCAAGAGTAACCATAAGAGCTTCTGTCCTATCAAATTTGTCATATGACGGGTGATGGGGTTTGACGAGTATTCCATGACCTCCACTCAGTTGGGACTATGCGATAGAAGGATTGTATTGTACGGTAACTGCACCTAGAGGTTCAGTCCGATATTCACTTCTGACTGGATTGCCACTATATGCTGCTAGGCGTCACTGGTGGATTGTGGGAACCAATAAGAATAATTATAGGCGAATAATTATTCTACTAGGATAGAATCAAAAGTGTTTGATCCATCGAAAAGAGTTTCGATGATGATGTCGATGGGGATCGCATCATATCTCACTACCAGACAGAATTGGACCTATTAGGTCACACACATAAGAAATCGCGCATGATCGATATTAAGGTGACGATAAAAGAAGTTTATCGGATGGGTTAATTGCAATATAGTTAAATACTAAAGTTTACTAATTTATTAGTAAAAGGACTAATTTGCAATTGTTGTAAATTAGATGTATTTAAGTGCAAAAGTTGCATGGTGTATTTACTAATTGTTAGTAAATAATATTAGGACTTATGTGTAAATGTTACACACGAACCGAATTAGGATTAGGATTCGGATTCGGATTCGGTTCAATTAAAACCAACTTGAGGGTTAATGGATAATCCAATCGGATTAGGATTCGATAAGGATTAGGTTTAGGATTAGGGTTTTCTCATTATAAATATATGTCATATGACATATTAAATAAGAGAGTAATACAAGAAAACCCTAGCCGTCAACCCTCTCCCTCTTCCTCAAGTCCTCCACAATTAATCTATCGTTTTCGATCTTCGGAAGATTGCTAGCACAATTAGAAGATTGAATCATCTTCCTCAAATCGACGCAAGAATTAATTCGTGATCGGATCGCGGATTGAGGTGGTTGACTATTTCGATCAAAGGCGTGATTTCGTGTGGACGCGAGTAGAGGCCGGGCGCGTGCGCGGCTAGCGAGGACGAACAACTTTTACCAGCGATCGTCGACTTCGCGGTGATCTCGACCCGCGCAAGGTAAAAGTAAATCCTAATTGATAAGATCAATTAGATTAATTGTTAACGATCTAAAACGAAACACGAGGTGATCTTTGGTTTAGAAAATTTTAATTGTGTTATTTTCTTCCGCTGCGCCTACATGCTTAATTTTCTTACAGTATCATCATCAGATCATCTGATTCGAGTGCCAAATTCACATCTCTCAACGGGGATCATCCGTTTTACTCAAAGTCCAAAGCGGTAGAGCTAGTTGCTCTACGCAATCGCACAAAATCCAAGGTATACTTGTGCGGAATTTTTCTTAATCCAACTCAGGTGAATAGTTACTCCTATTCAGAACCTCTCAACAATCATCACGTCTAGCTTAGAAGCGAGACAATCCAATTCCGGAGCCTCCGGTAATCATCCTCTATCCATACAAGATAGATAGCCTTCACATAGCATATCACATAAATCTTGCTATCGCAGGTACAACTTGTCGGTTCCACCGTCAAGGCACTTTCTGACAGTCCACTAGGAATTCATCAGTCACAACTCTCTTGATCTCAATTGCACCATTTACCAGTCGGGATCAAGGCTAACTCCCGTGATCCGATCCAAAGGATAGATATCACATCATATTCCACATCTCATCGATAACTCTAGTACATCAGCCTCTAACCTGTTTTCACAGCTTCAACTCATTCTCCTGAGTGAAGAGGCATTTCCAACAATAAGATCTGGGTGCACTTCACACCACTAACAATGCATACAATTGCCACATTTTCCAAGCAAATGCCATGGCAATCTTCAATTTGGCGATTCCTCTTGCATTCTCTCAATTGCTGAAAGGTTAACCCTACCTTTCTATTTCGCACCAAAGTGCACTCAGTCCGCGGAGAGAAACATAACTACAAAACACAAAGCCCACCTTCGGGGTAACCAAGGTTGGCGGTCGTCGACCACGCCAACTGTTCCAAGAAACTTCTCTCACACATATCTTTCCAAAAGGTTTAATCCCTTAATGTGTGAGTCTAAAGAAGGGAGTAAATAACTAAGTAATCTCCCCACCATTATCCATATCACCCAATCAAACTAGGAAGTTTGAACTTCGATCACATCCGCTTGTCTCAATCCACTATGGATAGTTTGGTTTCCTTGAGATCTCCAATCCTAACCACTTTGGCATCAATTGCCAAGGGACACTAATCCTCACAGCCGAATCGGCACGTCTTCAACTTGAAGCACTTGCAATCCTCATTCAAAGGAATCTTCATGGTCTTCATCACCTCTCGACTTCCAACATGTCGTCGATGCACAGGGACAAAGATACCCAGAAGGGTCAAACACCACAACACACAAGAGCATCAACAGCTCGAACGTCATCACGACAATTTCGTAATGCCTACACCGAGTGAACAAGTCAACCTCGGTCCAAACTCAAGCTCATCTTACGAGAGTAGTACTCCGATTGTAACTACCCTCGAATAAAACCAAAATCCATGGAGCTTGATCAAACAGATCAACAAATCTCAGCTACGGGTGCATATCCTTGATCGTGACCCTATCGGGTTCACGATAGTCGACCCACAGTCGAAATGACCCGTCCACATAAAACAAATGAGATCGACGCTCCACAAGAGAAAGCACTAGGCAAAAGAGGTCTCCAGACCAAGCCTTAAACTCTCACAACACAACCGGAATTGCACAAGCAACTCCCTCACCAAAGGCATCCTCGCTTTTGAGGATTCTCAACACTCACCAAGGGTGCTGGCCTAAAGGCCACGCGCCCACTCAGCCAACAACCAGGCTTGGGCGGTTGAAACAACCATCGCAAATAGCGAAAAGCCTTCTGAAAACACTTTCGTGTCCAGGTTCCCAAGATACTACAGCTCGGCCCACACACTCATCGACAATCAGATAGCCGAAGAGCCAGCCCAAGTTCGAATTAGAACTATACGCTTTCAGCCAAATAAAGCCAATCACTTCGTTGGCGCACAGAAACACCCAAAGCTAACGGAGTATAAGAACAGTACTCTCAAGTTCAAACACTCAGGACCACTCGATCTGCAAGCATCAAGGAAAACAAGTTCCCTGCCAAGCGTTCGGCAAACAGCCGACCCAAAGCTACAATCATCACGAACAGCAAACAAGCTCCAATACTACAAGCTGCGACAACCTCCATTGTCGCTGCATCATCATCCGCCCGTCAAACAGGCACACACATCCCAAAATCGGCCGCGCGAAGTCGATCCCAATATCGTCGACATTGATCTCCTCAAACACTCCAACTGGGAATGGCCCACCTGGCCACGGAGAGAGTACTTGCCCCAACTCCAAGAGTATCGTCGGGCACATGCGAACTCCACCGCTCACACATCATAATAGTTGGTGACGATTCGACGTCCCTCTTCATCCTGCTGAAGATCCACCTTCTCCAGATCAATTCCTCTTTGAACACTTGATTGTCCTCTTACATCAGACTTGCCACTCATAGTAGCTCCTTTTGCCGTCCCAACGGTCTCCACGTCTCTCGCCCTTATCAAGGTGCGATCCACATTCTCATAACATTTCTTGAGGTCGACTGCCAACTGGATCGACAGATCCTCCAATTGCTTTATCCTCTCGTCTGTAGGCGCAAAGCCTCAACTGGGAGTAATCATCATAATTGATCGCCGTTCTACCATGCTCGCTGAATTCACTAGCTGTTCTCTCAACTTCAGGGTTCTACCAAACCCGGAGGATGCAGAAGTTCCGCCTCGGCTACCTCGGCCGCCATCGAGCGCGTCGATCGCCACTCAAGCTGCAACAAACATAACATGCGCAGGTAAAACACCCCACGCCAACGCATCCCCACACAAGACTATAACCCCAATCACGCGAAATGAATGAAGTGGACTTCCACTATTCCCCGATGTCACGTTGTCGGCCGCCAACGTGACCCTCCAAGGGTATAGAAGTGGTTCACTCCGATCTAACTCCAACTCCTTTGGAGCTTTAGAAATAACCCAATCATGATACTTTCGCCATTATGTCACAAGAGATCCCGTCTCTCACGTTCCTATTCCTTATCGTCCAACCTGCCTAAGGTTTACTAGGTCCACTAAGACTCAACCCTAGGCTCTGATACCACAATAATCGGTCACGCCCCGGGCCCTCGTGGGAGCCTACCAGGCACGTGCACAGACCCGCCGTGTACCTCAAAACAAAACACAATGTACACAAGGCGTCTATGCTAACAACAATCAAGTAGAATAAGGAATAAATCCTATACAAGGAAATCAGAGCGAGAACATAATTCTACATCCAACAAGATCCACACAACTAGAATCTCAAGATATACAATAAAATTTATACATCTTATCAACTAATAGATCAACCAACTACATCTATACACCTTTCATTTAAAATATAATGAAAGGACATCCTGGTATGCCTACAACAACAACACCGTAGAGGCTCTAGCTAGCTGCTAACCCCTCGCCACGATCCCAAGCCTCTCCTGCTGCGGAAGGCTCTGAAATAAACAATGGGGGTGAGAACTATTAATCAATAGTTCCCAGTGGGTAAGCCGCCGAGAGTGGCGAATTACACCGCTAGGTCAACTGAGGCAAGATAGTATAACTGAAATATAAAGCATAAATAATAAATGCTAAACAGGTAGTTCTACAACTATCATGCCTCCAATGACTAAATCATCTACATGAACATGAATATGCTCTATATCATAAGCTCAACATTTAATTACACAAATTCCATGCATGTCAAATTAATGCCATGATCAATCACATATGCTCTAATGTAATAAACTCACTATATGTCAAGTTTTGCTATTACATGTATGACTTGTCTCCAACTACAAGTATGTAATGTATATCCAATTTTCTACTACATGTATGAACTATATGACTTGTCCCAACAATATATATGTATGTCCACTAACCACTAGTGTGCCAAGTCATGTCAATGTCTCACTACATGCAATGCCACAAGGTCACCACCCAATACTATGTCCATATACTACATTATATGCATCAATCAATTAGGGTGTCAAGTGTCATATTCCTCACGATATTTCCTACCATAAAAGACTTTTCCAGTCTTGGCTTGAGCCGTGCCTAATGGCCCCGTGGTAGTCAACATTCTCGCTAGAATGAGCCTCCCCCACGGCAATCCACTTCGGCGCCCATAAAACCTGCACACAAGCGAATCTCGTCGCAAAAGGCCCACTCCGGAGTTGCCGGCTTGTAGGGAGCTACCCTCACAAGCATGTGCGAATGAGCACGATGGCATAACAAGCATAGTCAACAGCATAGGAAATACGTTCGTCATGTCTCTAACATGAAGTAGCCAACCGATGTCCAAAGGTCTAACAATATGTCAAAATGTCAACCTAATTATTCACCTAAGTGAAATACAATATGTTTAACCTCACACTATGTCAACAACACGTCATATCATGTTTACTACATTCAATAGCCAAGATGTTAAAAGTCAACAATATTATGTTGTTCTCAATTTGTCCGTTGGTAAGTCCCTACCAATATGTCCATGTCTCTAACATGTAAATGTTCATCTCTTAGTTTACTAAGTTCATAAACCATGCATTGTTCTAATGCCATATATCATGCATTCTACGAATGCCCAATCCATGCATTATTCTAATGCCATATATCATGCATTCTATAAATGCCAAAACCATGCATTATTCTAATGCCATATATCATGCATTCTATAAATGCCAAAACCATGCATTAGATAAACTAACCTCTACTACATAGAGTATAAAGCTATCATGCAAGTATATAATTAACCAATTGAACTCATGTTTAACCAATTTTAATATCCAATGCCAATAGAATCCCTTTCCTCATGTCTTAAACATGGAATCAATCCACGACCAAAAGGTCGAGCCGAAAGCCAACGATGCCCGTCAAAGTAGCTCACCTTGATGAGGTGCAACAACTTATCTTGCATATGTCATACCCTCTCTTTTCTCTATACAAGCATACTTTAGTATGCGAAGAGAATTCACTAGTCCACTACTCAAGTAGTGTCTCAAATGATGCTCATTTCAATCATGCATAACTTAATTAGCATTTCCTAATGCATCAATACACTATTAGTGTAAATACCCTAGTATGCATGTTATTCTCTTAATGCCACTCTATGGGTACCATGCATTTTCATACACAACATATATGTCTTATGCAATCACAATATTCATCATGCCATAATTATCATAATTATGCATCTAATCACTCCTATAATTAAAATAGGAGACATAGTGGGAGTTCACCCATTTCGGTGAGGTCAGACCCACCGGATACCCGTCGAAACTTCGCAGTACTTCGAAACGAAGTTGTCCCCCGAGCTTCTCATACCCTAAGATAATTTTCCAAGGGGTTAGGGGTATCGAACGAACAATTCGAAAACTACCCAAAAACTATGAGGTAAATGGGTGGAAATTACCTTGAGCAAATAAAACTTGTTCTAAGTCTAAAATGAGGTTAGAGATCTTCTAATCTAACCTACAACAACATTCTACACCCATCAATTCCACCTCAAGGGCTCACAATCACAAAACCCTAAACAAAACCCTAGTTTTCAAGAAACTAGGTTTTCTAAGCAATCTCAAGCAAAAATCACAACTAGAGGTTGTAAGAGAGTTTACTAACCTCAAATCAAGCTTCCAACCAAGCTCACACATGCTAGGGTTGAAGCTAAGCCCACCAACAAGCTCCTTTCCTCAGCCCCGAGCTCCCTCCAAGCCTAGGAGTACTCCTCCATGAAGAAAATGGAGAGAAATGAGATCAAAACCAAGATCTAGGGGGTTGGGAGCAAGAAAATCTAGAGAGAGATAGAGAAAACCCTACCTTCTTCATCTCCCAAGCCTCAGCCAACAATGGCTGAGAATGAGGGTGAAAGGGTACTTAACCCAATGCACAAAATCCCCATAGGCCCCTCACAAAGCCAAAATTGCAAAACAGCACAAAAAGCACTCTGCAGCACTGTATACCGGTATGCGCATGTGTATACCGGTATACTGTGCAAATTCTGCAAAACCCGAGCCTCGGCCAAACAGGCCACGCGAAGGGATTCCGGTATGCAACTTCGCAGTACCGGTACAAAACGCTCCAATACCGGTATGCCAACTCCAGTACCGGTACGCAGCGTATTCCGGTATCCGCTGCCGCATTCCGCAGAACCTGAGAGCTGCGCACAACCAGTCTTCACTGGATTCCGGTATGCCTAGACCAGATACCGGTATGCAAATGCAAAATCTGCACTTTTGCAGATTTTGACTCCCGGAGTCCGTTTTCGCACTTTTCAAGTCCCGAAAACACTCCGAAGCTCACTAAACTCAACCCAAAACTCCAGAATAGTATAAGCCACTATTCTCTCACTAGAACTCCGCAATTTGCTAAAGTTCAGTGTACTACAGGATATCATCAAATCTCTCATTCCTAGGAAACCTCACGATCTTCGTGATTGCCCTGCAAAACTTTAATGCATGAAAGACGGTTTCACAGTTCCTTTTCTTCACGAGCAAGGATGCCTACCAGAAATTTCTTATACATCGCATCCTTGTATCGCTCAGGCAGCTCATACGTCCTTGCTTAACCCGCAATCGCCTACATACAATCCTTATCGGGCCCGTGTCGTTGATAACTGCTGTTATTAGACGACGAACCTTATCAATTCCACCGACACATTTCCTCTGAGGTCAGGACTACCCTTAGTTCTCGTGGTGTGCAGAGGACAAGAATGAACTGACTAGTCAAATGGTCCACCACCACTAAGTATTGCATACAGGTAACCTCCTCGACTCAAACAAGGATCCACAGGGTATCACTTCAGTACCCTGTCCTAATATTTACATCGTCAACATCTTCCGCTGCGCCACTCTGATCAGATCACCGGCATTGCATAAAAGCAACATCGTTGGTGCATTGCTCCATCATGAGTGGTCCAACCATACTTAGACTTTCAGCTCTACAGCAAGATGGCACCTTCGACACATCTTCAAGTTTCTGTTCACTTGAGAGCATAGTCCTCAAACTCCACGTGGCTTTCACTATTCCAAAGTCTCATAAAGAGCACTTCACTTTGCTTTCATCTGCCACGGGTTAAAACCACATCGTTCTCACGACGAGTCCACACGAACAATCCGTTTGTGAATCTGACTCCATCAAGGCGAGAGGTCCATCAAGGCGAGAGGTACGACCGAGCCTTCGCTCCTATGTTCACAACCCTCAGTCCTTCTGTCAACAACCAATGCTCACTTATACGACAAGAGCCATCGGCTAAGCCACTTATCTCGGTTTGTCACGGATGGTTTACAAACCAAAATTCTCATGTAGGCCTACCACCTAAATCCATCTCAACATTGCGCAACGTCTCTCACTCGCAAGCGTAGACCCAATTATCACTTGGCGAAATCCTCACCTAAGACTTTACACAGAACTCCAACCATGAGCAAGACCCCAAATCACTACAAGTCCTCGGGTTGGGTCACATCTACACCCTCGGTGTATTACTGATCACATGGCCTCACGCGTGGCATTCCACGTTCTCGGGTCGTAGCTCGGCCTACCGCCTCGACCATAAGTCTCTTCCCCACCCTCAGGTCTCGGGCCGCTGTTACACACAGCCGACTGCGCCTGTCCATACGACCCTAGGCTCCACAGTCCACACATGGTCCAGGCACGGATAGTCCCCAAGCAACACCCGGCACCGTCGTCTCACACGACATGCTCTACCGAGCAACACATATCTCTATCGACTCCTAAGCACCTAGTGCGAACCACAAGCGCTTCGAGTGGTTCTTGACCTCCAACACTTAATGATGCTCAAGTGCTACTGCCAACAAACCCTCTCGGCTGAACAAAATCCGTGCTCCTCGAGTACTAATACTCGAGCGTTCTACGCTTCTATGCATTTTCATGCTAAGACAAGCACTAGGCAATCTTGCCTATGCACACCAACTACACAAGCACGATTCCCTACCTCGGGTTGGGGTACTACTAGATGTATCGCCAGAGTTTGGTGACAGTCTTACCAACTCTACGACAATGATTCCACTCTAACTGTCGATCCGCCGGAGTAACATTCAGAACTCTCAGACTACAAAGATGTCTTTGAGCGTCATGACTCGACTCTCCCAATTAATTATTCACATTGCCTTGAGAGTCAGTCCACCACTTCTATCCCTACCTCGAGCCCTATCCTCGGCTCATTACCAGAAACTCACTGGCACCGTATAATCATCTATCCGCTTTGGCAGGCGATACATTTTCATGATACAAGCATGCCCCGAGTACTAATAGTTACCCATATGTTTGGTCCCTACTATTTTTATCCTTGAATAGTAGCAAGCGACCAGATGATAAATGCATGCCATGCACCAGTGTCAAATCAAGCTCTACACACGATTTCTTCAATTAAACCGTACCTGCCACGATGCCGTCGATAGCAGTAAGCTCCTCGACCAGGGTCGCATACCAATGGCCACTTGGCACTCGTCGCGAACCCCTCGGTTGCCTTGACACCGGCTCACGCTCCCCAGACCTTGCTGCAGGTGACGTACCCCAAACTATCGCGGAGAGGAAATATGCTATTGCAGTCGATAGGGCCCGGCAATCACCCAAAGGATAATCATATTTCATGTGACCCGGCCGCCCACATCGAATACATCTACCCTCTTGCTGCACGCACTTTCGTGCCCTTATGGGGACCACTTCAGATGACATATCCTGATAAGGATCGAGTGGAAGACATCTCCGAGATTTGGGATTCCAACTGTAAATGTCTCGGGGGTCGCCCAAAGCTTGACTAACCACCCGAACTGCTCGATAGTTGCCTTTTCCCATTCTCATGGTTATAAAATTCGTGCTCCTTCTGCACGATCACATTGCCTCTTTCTACCTATAAGGCCTAGTCCATCACCTCGGCAAAAGCTTGCAACTTGAGTGAGTGAATTTTCTTGAAGCTTTCTAGCCGAAATCCTCACTTGAAGCAATTGGCCTCGTTCTTGTCATTCCGAACCATATACGGAATACAATTGACCATATGAGAAGATTCCCTCTCAAACTCTCTCACGGTGCGGTCTCCCAGCCGCAGCTTCCTGATAATACACGACGCGCTGTTACAAGCACCCTTGCCGCAGCCACTCCACTCAGTCACATTAAGTGAACTGACTGGAGACACAAATGGCTCTTAGCCCATTCAGGACACAACCACTTGTCGCGCCAACAACTTATGGAGCTCCGTACTCCACTCCTCCTGCCGCTGCACTACTCCTATGAGCACAGCCAACAGTCCACGGAGTTCTACATCTTCGCTCGCCCCGGATTGCTCGGGGGCCACCGCCTACCTTTCCAGTCCAGACCTAGTCGTCCAAGCGATACCATGACCTAGGTCAAATAAAAAATAAGGTTCCATACAACAGACACAATTAGGCGAAAGTTACACAAAGGCGCCTATTCTCATCACTAGGTTTCATGTTGTGCGCACCCAACATGAACACACTCGGTTGAGAATAAACTACAACTTGAATCCAACTCTACATCCATTTAGAGGCGTCTAGAAAACATGACCCAATCAATTCATCTTTCGCCAAATATCACAAGTTCTCGTCTCTCACGAGCCTAAGTTCTTATGATTTTCCAAGCTAAAATCTCCTAGGTTCTCCTAGACCCATTCTTGCTCTGATACCACTCTTATCTGTCACGCCCCGGCACCGCCACTTTGGTCGATTCGGGCACGCGGACAGACCGCCGAACGGACAGAGTTTTTTCTGTCCACCTAAGGCGTAAACAAAACATGTACAATAATTTTTACCCAGAAAAAACAATATCGTACAGTTCAACACGAGGGCATATCACAAGAGCAGAATTTAAACTAACTATTACAACATTCCATCATTCACATTTTACATACATTCTCCACTTTACTATAATACATGCCATTCCCTCAATTAACAATTTAGTTCTTTCCTTACAAAATACATTATTTACAACAAACATTTACAACTTTTATCTGTACACGGGTGACCGACACTTGGTGACCCTGCTATCTAGGGCGATGCCCACATCTCGGTCCGGTGCTGCTCCACTAATGGTGGCTCTACAACAACAGGGGGTGAGAACTAAAATAAGTTCCCAGTGGGTTCGGCCGTCGACCTTGCCGACTTTTCTATTAGGTCCAATAAGGCATAGTAATACGAAAGGAGATAGCAATGCGATATATAAGCAACTGAATATGTAGTCTACCACTACTAAACGTACAACATGCAACATGCAACAATGACTACTACTATGCCTTACAATAAAGAATGAATGTCATGGTCCAATATGTTCAACGGTGTCCCTCAAACACTCTTGACCCAATTCATTCTAGACCCAATCGGGGCTTCTCAAAAGACCAAGCACAACTCACAAGAATATCATGATCGACCCCTCACACAACATGTGATCTCACTATGCTCACTCTCTACATAAGATGCAACAATGCAAGTAGCATAGGATACAATATGGTCAATCAACACGTCTCCTTCCTCTTTGACCCAATCATACCGGCTCACGCGAAGTCAAGCCAAACTCGCAATACCAGGACCCACGAGGACTATCACCAATCTAGGGCCGTCTGCTGGGTAGATACGTTAATCCAAGTGTGACAACTCTAGAGCTCACTTCCTGTGGTGTCGCGACCACCAACAAGCCAAACAGACAATGTGAGTACGATCCAGTCCTCTCATCTCGAGGACACTCTACTGACCAGGATAGTAACATACGGGGATCTATCAATCCCTAATATGGTCCAGATGATCCATTTCAATCCCTCTCATGCTCATCTCAAATCCTATGCAACTATGGCAACAAACCCACATATACTCGATAGTTTACTCAACTCATGTCGCGCGCATCAATAGGATATACAAACACCACATTATGTGGACACAAGCAACTATGCAATGCCTTGTGGACTATGGCCACACATTCATGCAATGACCCAATTTCTTATTTTACACTTGGGGTTCTCTCAATTCATGCCATAACCCTCTTATGCATATCACATTATACCCAAATCATGGTTCCATTACTAGGTTCACATTTAATCATCACAATGACATCTAGTATCTCACTTGTTTCAATGTCCACCACTTACTTTCTATGTCCAATCCACCAGTTTTCCTCTACTAGTTCAACATGTCACTAGAGTTCATATGTCGCTAAATTTATGCATCCTAAGTTCCAAGTTATCACCACAATTATTCATGTATACATCATAGGAGGCATGCAAGTTTCTATAACAAAAAAAATACTTGAACCCTATCATACATAATCAATACATATATATGCTCAACAAAGTGAATTAGACATAGGGAGAAATCCAACTATTCTGGAGAGCACCACCCACCTTCTTTAATTACCAATTGCTAGGATTTCCAAGCAATTCGATTTCCGACGTCGATTCGGCACTTTTCGGCACTAACGAATGAAATTTCTCAATTGGCTCGATTCCTCTAATCGACCACCAAGACCTCGCCGCTTTCCAAATTAAGGTTGTCCAGCGTGTTTCTCTAACCTTCAATTAGAGGTTTGTGAGATCAAGTTAGCTCCATAGCACTAAGGGACAAAAACCCCAAAATCAAGTCCTAGGTTTCTAATTTTCACAAGAGCACCCCAATTTCATGGTGAATCATTTGATTACACTAGTTTAGAATTATTTAGGACTTCCAAAAATATCAAAACCACCTCTCTTAACATCCAATACTAAGAATCCACCAATAATTTTATTCGAAATTATAATAATAAAATACTACCTCGCAATCGAAGCGCCGAAAAATTCTAACGCGCGGAGAGGCTCGATCAGCTCGTCAAACGACCCAAGAAATCTCTTTATTTTTCTTCTTCTTCTCTTTCTCTTCTTTTCCCTTCCTCTCACTCTCATGCGTACAAGATGGAGAGGATAAGAGAAGAGAATGGAGGGGTCCCCGGCAGCTTAGTGGCTAAGCAATGTAACAAATGCTAAAAAGTCCACTAACTTTAGGTATTATGATATTAGTCCAGTTCAGAATCTGATACTTCCAATTGGAGTCCTTCTGAATATCCGTTTGCACTCAAATTTGACAGTTAAGCTCAACTAAAGTCAATCAGAAATACGTGATCTTAACTTTTCAGTTTTGGATCATTTTCGATCATCGAAAGCTCTACCGACTAAAATTTCTATCAGATTGCAGTCAGACTCCGTTTTCACTGCTCGAGTGTCGGAATAACATGAAAGTTTAAATCTAGCCTCACAAAAATAATTCCGATATATTTTCATTCATAATTTTCTGACACTGTAAAATTTTTGCTAAAAAATAAGCCCCGTTTCACACAAAAAATTCTAAATCTTCTGTTTTTATTTCAATTTCAGCACAAGTCATTTTTGACTTATATTTTACTTCTCTAAGTCCAATAAAAATAGTATCTCACACTATTTTTATTTACACTTACTTTTATATTAAAAATTTGGTACACTACAATCTATGGTGCCAATCTTCTCTTTCACTAGCAACATCATTTTCAACCTCCGCTGCGTAGGAATGACATATATTTTAACTTGCCACAGAGCAAAACTGCTGGAGCGATCAAACTTTGTCGACATCTTGAACACTCAAATGAATAATCTGGCTCTAATGCTAGTTTATTAAGACAAATGTGAAAAAGATCTAATTCCTTGGATACGAAATAACAAAAGAGAATCGGAAAAGAGAGAAAAAAATGGTGCACACAAATATTTACATGGCTCGGTCACTGGTCTACTTCCGTGGGCAAAGACGGAGTGGAGACTTTAATTATATCAGAATGGAGTTTAAACGATACCTCTCTCAAAATACCCTAATCCCAAAAATACAAACTATATTCTCTCTCATTTGCCGCACCAAATTAATAAAATAAAGGATAAATTTATATTATTATCTAAATCCAGTAAAATTGGAAATGATCTCAATATGATTAGTCACACTCTTAACTTAATTTATTGGGTTGACCAAAATAGGATAAGGTTAGGAAACCTTGCCATTTAAAAATTCGAGACACATTTTACAAAGTTGAACCCCAAAATGTAAGATAAAAAGTTGTAGAACGGATTTGAACTATTGTCTATGTTGATTCTACAACAAAAGACTTCATTTCCGTAATTAAGGTAAAAGATGTAAATACTACAAGAAAATTTCATTATGTGGACGCATTTTTGATGAATGCAACAAAAGGACTTTTATTTAAAGCATTGTCATATAATCTTTTCAATGCTCTCTAGTATGTCAAACCAAATCATTGAAGGATAAATTGTACTATTATTTTTAATTTTTTGATACTTTATAGTGTTGCAATATATCTCACCGACGCATGGCGTAAGTGTCGGTATAAACATGACAATTCTTCATTTGCCAACACGTTTACTGACGCATTTTTAAGCATCCTTAATTAATGACAAAAGCACATTTAAATGTTATTTTTCTTTTTAAAGTATGCTGTATTAAATACGTGTGGCTCTGATGAATGACACACAAACGAACTGTTAAATGTATGCCCTAGAAGCCAATCAGGCCGACACATTTATTCCTTTTAGGACATAAATTTGTATTTGACTTTAAATATTATGAATAAATATGGGTTCTTATTTTCATTCATGTTGTGTATGTGTCCATGAATCGTCCAAAGAATTAATAAGATGATGACATGTATTCTCAAGAGTTGAGAATTTGAGACATGTGTCATTGATGGTTAATTCCTGAATGCTCCCGATCGATGGATCATCGCGGGGACGGTGATTGATCCGATGAGATTGGTGCACAGGTCGCTTCCCTTTTGGGTAGATGAGTCTCGAGTCAACAGTGTCGAGACACTGGAGCGAATGTGCAGGTAGTTGTTAGAGAACAAGGGTACCGAGCGTGACCAACGCGAGAAGTCACTTGGATGTCTACTCACTCGTCAGTGACTTACTCAATGTTGCAGTAGTGTGACTGGTCCTTTGACCTGCGGGTGCTTCGGCTATTCACAATGAGGTTACTGTAGTTTGACTGTACATACACTTGGTCCCTAGCCATTCGGGTCCTTGCGGTGCATGTTGGCTGAAGTAGGTTCGTTGTAGGAATAAGGTGTGCACCTATATAGAATCTATCTCCCTTGGTAGATAGGGGCGTTAGTCCTATGTGATTTATGAGACAGAGTTTAGAAGACCTTGGCCAAGGTAGGATAAATAGCGGAAAGAGTTTCCGATATTAGAAACTCGAGTCGAATAAATTTAACATATGACAGATGATGGGGTTTGACGAGTTGTTCCATGATCTCCGTCTAGTCGAGACTCATGATAGAAGGACTGTATCATACGGTAACTGCACCAAGAGGTTCAGTATTCCATTCTACTGGAATGCCACTACATGCTGCTAGGCGTCACTAGTGGATTGTGAGACTCATGAGAATTATTTGGATGATCGATAATTCTCATTGGGCTGAGTTGGAATTGTTCTGATCCACTGAAAGGAGTTTTAGTGATATTATTGATAGTGATCAGAATATATCTCACTATCAGATAGAATAGAACCTATGGGGTCACACACATAAGAGGTTGTGACTAATCAGATAGCTAGATTGCGATTTTTGAATCGCCGAAGGACTTAATTATCAATATGTTGATAATTGGACTAATTTGTAATTATTACAAATTAGTGGTATTAAAGTATAAAAGTTACAAAAGAGGACTTACTAATAGTTAGTAATTTATGAGAGGGCTTATGTGCAAATATTGCATTATTAATTTGATATGATCAAATTAGGATGAAGTTCAAGTCGAATATTGCAACACATATCTCTATCGACTCCTAAGCACCTAGTGCGAACCACAAGCGCTTCGAGCGGTTCTTGACCTCCTTCACACTTAATGATGCTCAAGTGCTACTGCCAACAAACCCTCTCGGCTGAACAAAATCCGTGCTCCCCGAGTACTAATACTCGAGCGTTCTACGCTTCTATGCATTTTCATGCTAAGACAAGCACTAGGCAATCTTGCCTATGCACACCAACTACACAAGCACGATTCCCTACCTCGGGTTGGGGTACTACTAGACGTATCGCCAGAGTTTGGTGACAGTCTTACCAACTCTACGACAATGATTCCACTCTAACTGTCGATCCGCCGGAGTAACATTCAGAACTCTCAAACTACAAAGATGTCTTTGAGCGTCACGACTCGACTCTCCCAATTAATTATTCACATTGCCTTGAGAGTCAGTCCACCACTTCCATCCCTACCTCGAGCCCTATCCTCGGCTCATTACCAGAAACTCACTGGCACCGTATAATCATCTATCCGCTTTGGCAGGCGATATATTTTCATGATACAAGCATGCCCCGAGTACTAATAGTTACCCATACGTTTGGTCCCTACTATTTTTATCCTTGAATAGTAGCAAGCGACCAGATGATAAATGCATGCCATGCTCCAGTGTCAAATCAAGCTCTACACACGATTTCTTCAATTAAACCATACCTGCCACGATGCCGTCCATAGCAGTAAGCTCCTCGACCAGGGTCGCATACCAATGGCCACTTGGCACTCGTCGCGAACCCCTCGGTTGCCTTGACACCGGCTCACGCTCCCCAGACCTTGCTGCAGGTGACGTACCCTAAACTATCGCGGAGAGGAAATATGCTATTGCAGTCGATAGGGCCCGGCAATCACCCAAAGGATAATCATATTTCATGTGACCCGGCCGCCCACATCGAATACATCTACCCTCTTACTGCACGCACTTTCGTGCCCTTATGGGGACCACTTCAGACGACATATCCTGATAAGGATCGAGTGGAAGACATCTCCGAGATTTGGGATTGCAATTATAAATGTCTCGGGGGTCGCCCAAAGCTTGACTAACCACCCGAACTGCTCGATAGTTGCCTTTTCCCATTCTCATGGTTATAAAATTCGTGCTCCTTCTGCACGATCACATTGCCTCTTTCTACCTATAAGGCCTAGTCCATCACCTCGGCAAAAGCTTGCAACTTGAGTGAGTGAATTTTCTTGAAGCTTTCTAGCCGAAATCCTCACTTGAAGCAATTGGCCTCGTTCTTGTCATTCCGAACCATATACGGAATACAATTGACCATTTGAGAGGATTCCCTCTCAAACTCTCTCACGGTGCGGTCTCCCAGCCACAGCTTCCTGACAATACACGACGCGTTATTACAAGCACCCTTGCCGCAGCCACTCCACTCAGTCACATTAAGTGCACTGACTGGAGACACAAATGGCTCTTAGCCCATTCAGGACACAGCCACTTGTCGCGCCAACAACTTATGGAGCTCCGTACTCCACTCCTCCTGCCGCTGCACTACTCCTTTGAGCACAGCCAACAGTCCACGGAGTTCTACATCTTCGCTCGCCCCGGATTGCTCGGGGGCCACCGCCTACCTTTCCAATCCAGACCTAGTCGTCCAAGCGATACCATGACCTAGGTCAAATACAAAATAAGGTTCCATACAACAGACACAATTAGGCGAAAGTTACACAAAGGCGCCTATTCTCATCACTAGGTTTCATGTTGTGCTCGCCCAACATGAACACACTCGGTTGAGAATAAACTACAACTTGAATCCAACTCTACATCCATTTAGAGGCGTCTAGAAAACATGACCCAATCAATTCATCTTTCGCCAAATATCACAAGTTCTCGTTTCTCACGAGCCTAAGTTCTTATGATTTTCCAAGCTAAAGTCTCCTAGGTTCTCCTAGACTCATTCTTGCTCTGATACCACTCTTATCTGTCACGCCCCGGCACCGCCACATTGATCGATTCGGGCACGAGGACAGACCGCAGAACGGACAGAGTTTTTTCTGTCCACCTAAGGCGTAAACAAAACATGTACAATAATTTTTACCCAGAAAAAACAATATCGTACAGTTCTACACGAGGGCATATCACAAGAGCAGGATTTAAACTAACTATTACAACATTCCATCATTCACATTTTACATACATTCTCCACTTTACTATAATACATGCCATTCCCTCAATTAACAATTTAGTTCTTTCCTTACAAAATACATCATTTACAACAAACATTTACAACTTTTATCTGTACACGGGTGACCGACATTTGGTGACCCTGCTATCTAGGGCGATGCCCACATCTCGGTCCGGTGCTGCTCCACTAATGGTGGCTCTACAACAACAGGGGGTGAGAACTAAAAGAAGTTCCCAGTGGGTTCGGCCGTCGACCTTGCCGACTTTTCTATTAGGTCTAATAAGGCATAGTAATACGAAAGGAGATAGCAATGCGATATATAAGCAATTGAATATGTAGTCTACCACTACTAAACGTACAACATGCAACATGCAACAATGACTACTACTATGCCTTACAATAAAGAATGAATGTCATGGTCCAATATGTTCAACGGTGTCCCTCAAACACTCTTGACCCAATTCATTCTAGACCCAATCGGGGCTTCTCAAAAGACCAAGCACAACTCACAAGAATATCATGATCGACCCCACACACAACATGTGATCTCACTATGCTCACTCTCTACATAAGATGCAACAATGCAAGTAGCATAGGATACAATATGGTCAATCAACATGTCTCCTTCCTCTTTGACCCAATCATACCGGCTCACGCGAAGTCAAACCAAACTCGCAATACCAGGACCCACGAGGACTATCACCAATCTAGGGCCGTCTGCTGGGTAGATACGTTAATCCAAGTGTGACAACTCTAGAGCTCACTGCCTGTGGTGTCGCGACCACCAACAAGCCAAACAGACAATATGAGTACGATCCAGTCCTCTCATCTCGAGGACACTCTACTGACCAGGATAGTAACATACGGGGATCTACCAATTCCTAGTATGGTCCAGAGGATCTATTTCAATCCCTCGCATGCTCATCTCAAATCCTATGCAACTACGGCAACAAACCCACATATACTCGAGAGTTTACTCAACTCGTGTCGCGCGCATCAATAGGATATACAAACACCACACTATGTGGACACAAGCAACTATGCAATGCCTCGTGGACTATGGCCACACATTCATGCAATGACCCAATTTCATATTTTACACTTGGGGTTCTCTCAATTCATGCCATAACCCTCTTATGCATATCACATTATACCCAAATCATGGTTCCATTACTAGGTTCACATTTAATCATCACAATGACATCTAGTAGCTCACTTGTTTCAATGTCCACCACTTACTTTCTATGTCCAATCCACTAGTTTTCCTCTACTAGTTCAACATGTCACTAGAGTTCATATGTCGCTAAATTTATGCATCCTAAGTTCCAAGTTATCACCACAATTATTCATGTATACATCATAGGAGGCATGCAAGTTTCTATAACAAAAAAAATACTTGAACCCTATCATACATAATCAATACATATATATGCTCAACAAAGTGAATTAGACATAGGGAGAAATCCAACCATTCCGGAGAGCACCACCCACCTTCTCTAATTACCAATTGCTAGGATTTCCAAGCAATTCGATTTCCGACATCGATTCGGCACTTTTCGGCGCTAACGAATGAAATTTCTCAAATTGGCTCGATTCCTCTAATCGTCCACCAAGACCTCGCCGTTTTCCAAATTAAGGTTGTCCAGTGTGTTTCTCGAACCTTCAATTAGAGGTTTGTGAGATCAATTTAGTTCCATAGCACTTAGGGACAAAAACCCCAAAATCAAGTCCTAGGTTTCAAATTTTCACAAGAGCACCCCAATTTCATGGTGAATCATTTGATTACACTAGTTTAGAATTATTTAGGACTTCCAAAAATATCAAAACCACCTCTCTTAACATCCAATACTAAGAATCCACCAATAATTTTATTCGAAATTATAATAATAAAATACTACCTCGCAATCGAAGCGCCGAAAAATTCTAACGCGCGCGGAGGCTCGATCAGCTCGTCAAACGACCCAAGAAATCTCTTTATTTTTCTTCTTCTTCTCTTTCTCTTCTTTTCCCTTCCTCTCACTCTCATGCGTACAAGATGGAGAGGATAAGAGAAGAGAATGGAGGGGTCCCCGGCAGCTTAGTGGCTAAGCAATGTAACAAATGCTAAAAAGTCCACTAACTTTAGGTATTGTGATATTAGTCCAGTTCAGAATCTGATACTTCCAATTGGAGTCCTTCTGAATACCCGTTTGCACTCAAATTTGACAGTCAAGCTCAATTAAAGTCAATCATAAATACGTGATCTTAACTTTTCAGTTTTGGATCATTTTCGATCATCGAAAGCTCTACCGACTAAAATTTCTATCAGATTGCAGTCAGACTCCGTTTTCACTGCTCGAGTGTCGGAATGACATGAAAGTTTAAATCTAGCCTCAAAAAAATAATTCCGATATATTTTCATTCATAATTTTCTGACACTGTAAATTTTTTGCTAAAAAATAAGCCCCGTTTCACACAGAAAATTCTAAATCTTCTGTTTTTATTTCAATTTCAGCACAAGTCATTTTTGACTTATATTTTACTTCTCTAAGTCCAATAAAAATAGTATCTCACACTATTTTTATTTACACTTACTTTTATATTAAAAATTTGGTACACTACAATCTATGGTGCCAATCTTCTCTTTCACTAGCAACATCATTTTCAACCTCCGCTGCGTAGGAATGACATATATTTTAACTTGCCACAGAGCAAAACTGCTGGAGCGATCAAACTTTGTTGACATCTTGCTCTCTTGGTCTTCGATCCTCGTTCCTTCGAATGTGAGCATGTTCTCGTGGTGAATTCGCACTCTTGGGGCGTAATAGAATGCGCTCTTGAGGCTTCGATCCTCGTTCCTTCGAATGTGAGCATGTACTCGTGGCGAATTCGCACTCTTGGGGCGTAATAGAATGCTCTCTTGGGCTTCGATCCTCGTTCCTTCGAATGTGAGCATGTACTCGTGGCGAATTCGCACTCTTGGGGCGTAATAGAATGCTCTCTTAGGGCTTCGATCCTCGTTTCTTCGAATGTGAGCATGTAATCGTGGCGAATTCGCACTCTTGGGGCGTAATAGAATGCTCTCTTGGGCTTCAATCCTCGTTCCTTCGAATGTGAGCATGTACTCGTGGCAAATTCGCACTCTTGGGGCCTAATAGAATGCTCTCTTGGGCTTCGATCCACATTCCTTCGAATGTGAGCATGTACTCGTGGCGAATTCGCACTCTTGGGGCGTAATAGAATGCTCTCTTGGGCTTCGATCCTCGTTCCTTCGAATGTGAGCATGTACTCGTGGCGAATTCGCACTCTTGGGGCGTAATAGAATGCTCTCTTGGGCTTCGATCCTCGTTCCTTCGAATGTGAGCATGTACTCGTGGCGAATTCGCACTCTTGGGGCGTAATAGAATGCTCTCTTGGGCTTCGATCCTCGTTCCTTCGAATGTGAGCATGTACTCGTGGCGAATTCGCACTCTTGGGGCGTAATAGAATGCTCTCTTGGGCTTCGATCCTCGTTCCTTCGAATGTGAGCATGTACTCGTGGCTAATTCGCACTCTTGGGGCGTAATAGAATGCTCTCTTGGTCTTCGATCCTCGTTCTTAGCGAATTCGCACTCTTGGGGCGTAATAGAATGCTCTCTTGGGCTTCGATCCTCGTTCCTTCGAATGTGAGCATGTACTCGTGGCAAATTCGCACTATTTGGGCGTAATAGAATGCGCTCTTGAGGCTTCGATCCTCGTTCCTTCGAATGTGAGCATGTACTCGTGGCAAATTCGCACTCTTGGGGCGTAATAGAATGCTCTCTTGGGGCTTTCGATCCTCGTGTTCCTTCGAATGTGAGCATGTACTCGTGGCGGAATTCGCACTCTTTGGGGCGTAATAGAATGCTCTCTTGGGCTTCGATCCTCGTTCCTTCGAATGTGAGAAGTACTCGTGGCAATTCGCACTCTTGGGCGTAATAGATAATGCTCCTCTTGGGCTTCGATCCTCGTTCCTTCGAATGTGAGCATGTACTCGTGGCGAATTCGCACTCTTGGGGGCGTAATAGAATGCTCTTCTTTGGGCTTCGATCCTCGTTCCTTCGAATAGTGAGCATTGAGGCGGGTCGACTCGTGGCGAATTCGCACTTTTGGGGCGTAATAGAATGCTCTCTTGGGCTTCGATCCTCGTTCCTTCGAATGTGAGCATGTACTCGTGGCAAATTTTCGTTCCTTCGAATGTGAGCATGTACTCGTGGCGAATTCGCACTCTTGGGGCGTAATAGAATGCTCTCTTGGGCTTCGATCCTCGTTCCTTCGAATGTGAGCATGTACTCGTGGCGAATTCGCACTCTTGGGGCGTAATAGAATGCTCTCTTGGGCTTCGATCCTCGTTCCTTCGAATGTGAGCATGTACTCGTGGCGAATTCGCACTCTTGGGGCGTAATAGAATGCTCTCTTGGGCTTCGATCCTCGTTCCTTCGAATGTGAGCATGTACTCGTGGCGAATTCGCACTCTTGGGGCGTAATAGAATGCTCTCTTGGGCTTCGATCCTCGTTCCTTCGAATGTGAGCATGTACTCGTGGCGAATTCGCACTCTTGGGGGCGTAATAGAATGCTCTCTTGGGCTTCGATCCTCGTTCCTTCGAATGTGAGCATGTACTCGTGGCGAATTCGCACTCTTGGGGCGTAATAGAATGCTCTCTTGGGCTTCGATCCTCGTTCCTTCGAATGTGAGCATGTACTCGTGGCGAATTCGCACTCTTGGGGCGTAATAGAATGCTCTCTTGGGCTTCGATCCTCGTTCCCCGAATGTGAGCATGTACTCGTGGCGAATTCGCACTCTTGGGGCGTAATAGAATGCTCTCTTGGGCTTCGATCCTCGTTCCTTCGAATGTGAGCATGTACTCGTGGCGAATTCGCACTCTTGGGGCGTAATAGAATGCTCTCTTGGGCTTCGATCCTCGTTCCTTCGAATGTGAGCATGTACTCGTGGCGAATTCGCACTCTTGGGGCGTAATAGAATGCTCTCTTGGGCTTCGATCCTCGTTCCTTCGAATGTGAGCATGTACTCGTGGCGAATTCGCACACTTGGGGCGCAATAGAATGCTCTCTTGGGCTTCGATCCTCGTTCCTTCGAATGTGAGCATGTACTCGTGGCGAATTCGCACTCTTGGGGCGTAATAGAATGCTCTCTTGGGCTTCGATCCTCGTTCCTTCGAATGTGAGCATGTACTCGTGGCGAATTCGCACTCTTGGGGCGTAATAGAATGCTCTCTTGGGCTTCGATCCTCGTTCCTTCGAATGTGAGCATGTACTCGTGGCGAATTCGCACTCTTGGGGCGTAATAGAATGCTCTCTTGGGCTTCGATCCTCGTTCCTTCGAATGTGAGCATGTACTCGTGGCGAATTCGCACTCTTGGGGCGTAATAGAATGCTCTCTTGGGCTTCGATCCTCGTTCCTTCGAATGTGAGCATGTACTCGTGGCGAATTCGCACTCTTGGGGCGTAATAGAATGCTCTCTTGGGCTTCGATCCTCGTTCCTTCGAATGTGAGCATGTACTCGTGGCGAATTCGCACTCTTGGGGCGTAATAGAATGCTCTCTTGGGCTTCGATCCTCGTTCCTTCGAATGTGAGCATGTACTCGTGGCGAATTCGCACTCTTGGGGCGTAATAGAATGCTCTCTTAAGGCTTCGATCCTCGTTCCTTCGAATGTGAGCATGTACTCGTGGCGAATTCGCACTCTTGGGGCGTAATAGAATGCTCTCTTGGGCTTCGATCCTCGTTCCTTCGAATGTGAGCATGTACTCGTGGCGAATTCGCACTCTTGGGGCGTAATAGAATGCTCTCTTGGGCTTCGATCCTCGTTCCTTCGAATGTGAGCATGTACTCGTGGCGAATTCGCACTCTTGGGGCGTAATAGAATGCTCTCTTGGGCTTCGATCCTCGTTCCTTCGAATGTGAGCATGTACTCGTGGCGAATTCGCACTCTTGGGGCGTAATAGAATGCTCTCTTGGGCTTCGATCCTCGTTCCTTCGAATGTGAGCATGTACTCGTGGCGAATTCGCACTCTTGGGGCGTAATAGAATGCTCTCTTGGGCTTCGATCCTCGTTCCTTCGAATGTGAGCATGTACTCGTGGCGAATTCGCACTCTTGGGGCGTAATAGAATGCTCTCTTGGGCTTCGATCCTCGTTCCTTCGAATGTGAGCATGTACTCGTGGCGAATTCGCACTCTTGGGGCGTAATAGAATGCTCTCTTGGGCTTCGATCCTCGTTCCTTCGAATGTGAGCATGTACTCGTGGCGAATTCGCACTCTTGGGGCGTAATAGAATGCTCTCTTGGGCTTCGATCCTCGTTCCTTCGAATGTGAGCATGTACTCGTGGCGAATTCGCACTCTTGGGGCGTAATAGAATGCTCTCTTGGGCTTCGATCCTCGTTCCTTCGAATGTGAGCATGTACTCGTGGCGAATTCGCACTCTTGGGGCGTAATAGAATGCTCTCTTGGGCTTCGATCCTCGTTCCTTCGAATGTGAGCATGTACTCGTGGCGAATTCGCACTCTTGGGGCGTAATAGAATGCTCTCTTGGGCTTCGATCCTCGTTCCTTCGAATGTGAGCATGTACTCGTGGCGAATTCGCACTCTTGGGGCGTAATAGAATGCTCTCTTGGGCTTCGATCCTCGTTCCTTCGAATGTGAGCATGTACTCGTGGCGAATTCGCACTCTTGGGGCGTAATAGAATGCTCTCTTGGGCTTCGATCCTCGTTCCTTCGAATGTGAGCATGTACTCGTGGCGAATTCGCACTCTTGGGGCGTAATAGAATGCTCTCTTGGGCTTCGATCCTCGTTCCTTCGAATGTGAGCATGTACTCGTGGCGAAATTCGCACTCTTGGGGCGTAATAGAATGCTCTCTTGGGCTTCGATCCTCGTTCCTTCGAATGTGAGCATGTACTCGTGGCGAATTCGCACTCTTGGGGCGTAATAGAATGCTCTCTTGGGCTTCGATCCTCGTTCCTTCGAATGTGAGCATGTACTCGTGGCGAATTCGCACTCTTGGGGCGTAATAGAATGCTCTCTTGGGCTTCGATCCTCGTTCCTTCGAATGTGAGCATGTACTCGTGGCGAATTCGCACTCTTGGGGCGTAATAGAATGCTCTCTTGGGCTTCGATCCTCGTTCCTTCGAATGTGAGCATGTACTCGTGGCGAATTCGCACTCTTGGGGCGTAATAGAATGCTCTCTTGGGCTTCGATCCTCGTTCCTTCGAATGTGAGCATGTACTCGTGGCGAATTTGCACTCTTGGGGCGTAATAGAATGCTCTCTTGGGCTTCGATCCTCGTTCCTTCGAATGTGAGCATGTACTCGTGGCGAATTCGCACTCTTGGGGCGTAATAGAATGCTCTCTTGGGCTTCGATCCTCGTTCCTTCGAATGTGAGCATGTACTCGTGGCGAATTCGCACTCTTGGGGCGTAATAGAATGCTCTCTTGGGCTTCGATCCTCGTTCCTTCGAATGTGAGCATGTACTCGTGGCGAATTCGCACTCTTGGGGCGTAATAGAATGCTCTCTTGGGCTTCGATCCTCGTTCCTTCGAATGTGAGCATGTACTCGTGGCGAATTCGCACTCTTGGGGCGTAATAGAATGCTCTCTTGGGCTTCGATCCTCGTTCCTTCGAATGTGAGCATGTACTCGTGGCGAATTCGCACTCTTGGGGCGTAATAGAATGCTCTCTTGGGCTTCGATCCTCGTTCCTTCGAATGTGAGCATGTACTCGTGGCGAATTCGCACTCTTGGGGCGTAATAGAATGCTCTCTTGGGCTTCGATCCTCGTTCCTTCGAATGTGAGCATGTACTCGTGGCGAATTCGCACTCTTGGGGCGTAATAGAATGCTCTCTTGGGCTTCGATCCTCGTTCCTTCGAATGTGAGCATGTACTCGTGGCGAATTCGCACTCTTGGGGCGTAATAGAATGCTCTCTTGGGCTTCGATCCTCGTTCCTTCGAATGTGAGCATGTACTCGTGGCGAATTCGCACTCTTGGGGCGTAATAGAATGCTCTCTTGGGCTTCGATCCTCGTTCCTTCGAATGTGAGCATGTACTCGTGGCGAATTCGCACTCTTGGGGCGTAATAGAATGCTCTCTTGGGCTTCGATCCTCGTTCCTTCGAATGTGAGCATGTACTCGTGGCGAATTCGCACTCTTGGGGCGTAATAGAATGCTCTCTTGGGCTTCGATCCTCGTTCCTTCGAATGTGAGCATGTACTCGTGGCGAATTCGCACTCTTGGGGCGTAATAGAATGCTCTCTTGGGGCTTCGATCCTCGTTCCTTCGAATGTGAGCATGTACTCGTGGCGAATTCGCACTCTTGGGGCGTAATAGAATGCTCTCTTGGGCTTCGATCCTCGTTCCTTCGAATGTGAGCATGTACTCGTGGCGAATTCGCACTCTTGGGGCGTAATAGAATGCTCTCTTGGGCTTCGATCCTCGTTCCTTCGAATGTGAGCATGTACTCGTGGCGAATTCGCACTCTTGGGGCGTAATAGAATGCTCTCTTGGTCTTCGATCCTCGTTCCTTCGAATGTGAGCATGTACTCGTGGCGAATTCGCACTCTTGGGGCGTAATAAAATGCTCTCTTGGTCTTCGATCCTCGTTCCTTCGAATGTGAGCATGTACTCGTGGCGAATTCGCACTCTTGGGGCGTAATAGAATGCTCGTGGCAAATTCGCACTCTTGGGGCGTAATAGAATGCTCTCTTGGTCTTCGATCCTCGTTCCTTCGAATGTGAGCATGTTCTCGTGGCGAATTCGCACTCTTGGGGCGTAATAGAATGCGCTCTTGAGGCTTCGATCCTCGTTCCTTCGAATGTGAGCATGTACTCGTGGCGAATTCGCACACTCTTTGGGGGGGCGTAATAGAATGCTCTCTTGTGGGCTTTTCGATCCTCGTTCCTTCGAATGTGAGCATGTACTCGTCCGGGCGATTCGCATTCGCACTCTTGGGGCATAATAGAATGCTCTCAATTTGGGCTTCGATAGTCAATGTCTCTTTGGAGTCCTTCGATCCCTCGATTCTTCGAATGTGAGCATGTACTCGTGGCATAAATTCGCACTTCTGTGAGGGCGGTAATAGAATGCCTCTCATTGAGGCCTCGATCCTCGTTCCTTCGCAATGTGAGCAAGTACCACGTGGCAAAATTTCGGCACTCCTTGGGGTGGGCGCAATATACGAATGATACTCTTGGGCTTTGATCCTCGTATCCTTCGAATTGTGAGAAATGTACTCGTAGGCAAATTCGCACTGTTTGGGCCCGTTAATACAATGCTCTCTTGGGGGCTTCGATCCTCGTTTCCTTCGAATGTGAGTATTGTACTCGTGGCAAAACTTCGTCTACTCTTGGGGGTAATAGTATGCTCGTCTTGGGCTATTCGATCCTACGTTCCTCCTTTTATCGATAAAGTGAGCATGTACTCGTAGCGGAATTCGCACTCTTGGGGCGTAATAGAAATGCTCTCTTGGGGCTTCGATCCTCGTTCCTTCGAATTTGAGCATGTACTCGTCGCGCGCGAATTCGCACTCTTGGGGCGTATAGAATTTGCTCCTCTCTTGGGCTTCGATCCTCGCCTTCCTCTCGAACCCCGTGTGGGCATGTGTACTCTTGAGCTGGACCTCGAAGTATTCGCACCTCTATGGGGCGTAATAGAATGCTCTCTTGGGCCTCGATCCTACGTTCCAGGTCGAATGTGAGCATGTACTCGTTGGCTGAATTCGCACTCTCTTGGGGTCCGATAGATAGAAATGCTCTCTTGGGGCTTCGTTAATCTCGTTTCCTTCGATATAATGTGAGCATGTACTCGTGGCCAAATTCGCACTCTTGGGGCGTAATAGAATGCTCTCTTGGGCTTCGATCCTCGTTCCTTCGAATGGTGAGCATGTACTCGTGGCGAATTCGCCTTCTTGGCAGGCGTAATAAGAAGTTGCTCTCTTGGGCTTCGATCCTCGTTCCTTCGAAATGTGAGCATGTACTACATGGCAAAATTGCTACTCTTGGGGCCTAATAGAAATGCCTCTCTTGGGGGTATACGATCCTCGTTCCTTCGTATGGGAGCATGTACTCGTGGCAGGAATTCGCGACTCTGGGGCGTAATAGAATGCTCTCTTGGGCAGGGGGCTTGTCGATCCTCGATTTCGCTTCGCGATGTGAGCATGAGGGGTACTCCGTGGCGCAAATTCCACTCTTTGGGCGCGTTAATAGAATGCCCTCTTGGGCTTCGATCCTCTTCTCTCTGTCGAATGTGAGCCATGTACTCGTGGCAAATTCGCACATCTTGGGCGTTAATAGAATGCTCTCTTGGGACTCTTCGATCCTACCGATTCCTTCGAAAGTGAGCATGTACTCGTTGCACAATTAGATTGGCTCTCTTAAAAGTCTTTCGATCCTCGTTCCTTCGAATTGAGCATTACTCGTGCGATATTTCACTCTTGGGCGACGTAATAGAATGCTCTCTTGGTCTTCGATCCTCGTTCCTTCGAATGTGGACATGTCACGCGGAGGGCCATTTTCGCACTCTACTTGGGGCGTAATAGAATGCTTCTCTTGGGGCTTCTCGATCCTCGTTCCATCGAATGTGAGCACTACAACGTGGGCCATATTCGCACTATACAGGGCGTAAATAGAATGCTCTCTTTGGGCTTTGATCCTCGTATTCCTTCGAATATTTGTGAGCATCTGTCTCGGGGCGCAATTCGCACTCTTGGGGCGTAATTAGAATGCTCTCTTGGACCATGTCGATCTCGTTCCTTCGAATTTGAGAGAGACTGTGCCTAAGTGGCAAATTCGCACTCCCTTGGGAGCCGTAATAGTATGCTCTGGTTGCATGGCTTCGATCCTCGTCTCACTTCGCGATGTGAGCATGTAATGTAGGCTCTACTCTTTCGGGGCGTATTCGAATGCTTCTCGTTTGCGGGTCATCGATTCCGTTGTACATCGAATGAGCATGACTCATAATTAGCTCTCTTGGGCTAATAGATATGCTACTCCTGGGTTTCGATCCTCGTTCATTCGAATAAGTGAGCATGTACTCGTGGCGCCAAATTCGCACTCTTAGGGGCGTAATAGTAATAGAATGCATCTCTTGGGGGGCTCTCTTCGATCCTCGTTCCTTCGAATGTGAGCATGTACTCGTGGCGTAAATCGAATTCGGCACACTCTTGGGCCGTAATAGAATGCTCCCTTGGGCTTCGATCCTCGTTCCTTCGAACGTGAGCATGTACTCGTGGCGAATTCGCACTCTTGGGGCGTAATAGAATGCTCCCTTGGGCTCGCCGATCCTCGTTCCTTCGAATCAGTGAGCATGTACTCGCTGGCGAATTACGCACTCTTGGGGCGTAATAGAATGCTCTCTTGGGCTTCGATCCTCGTTCCTTCGAATGTGAGCATGTACTCGTGGCGGAATTCGCACTCTTGGCGGGTACTAGTAATAGCTCTCGTCACTTGGCTTCGCACTCGTTCCTTGTCGAATGTGGCCCATGTACTCGTGGGGAATCGCAATCTTGGGGTCGTAATAGAATGCTCTCCCTTGGGCTTCGATCCTCCGTTCCTTCGAATGTGAGCATGTACTCGTGGCAAATTCGCATTCTTGGGGCGTCTAATCAGAATGCTCTCTATGGGCTTCTCCTCTAGTTCTTTCGAATGTGATGCATGTACTTGTGGCTAATACGCAATCTTGGGGCCTTAGAATTCTCTTCTTTGGGGACTACTCGAGTCCTCGATATCCTTCGAATGTATGCACGCAAGTACTCGTGGCATAATTCGCTTCTCTGGGGGCCTAGAAATGCTCCCCTCGTGGGCTTCGATCCTCGTTCCCCTTCGAAAGAGGTGTTGAATGGTACCCGTGGGCAGACTTTGACCACTCTTGGGCCTGTGAAAATAGATTCTCTCTTGGTCTTCGATCCTTGTTCCTTTCGAAAATTGTGAGCATGTCTTCGTGTTTGAATTCGCACTCTTGGCCGTATTAGAATCCTCTTGGAGGCTCGATCCGACGTTTCCTTCGAATGTGAAGCATGTACTCTGTGGGCTCGCACTCTTGTGGAAATGTAGTCATGGCTCTATTGGGGCGGATCCCGCCGTTCCTTCGAATGTGAGCTTTGACTCGTGGCGAATTCGCACCTTGGGGCTTATTCTATGCTCTCTTGGGTCTTCGATTCTCGTTCCTTCGAATGTGAGCATGTTACTCGTAGCGGATTTCGCACTCTTGGGGCTCTAAATAGACTGCACTCTCTTTGGGCTTCGATCCACCATTCTTCATATCGAATAACTGAGCATGTACTCGTGGCGGAATTCGCAACTCTCTGGTGGCGTATTAGAGATGCTCTCTTTGAGGCCTTTCCTCGTTACTTCGTATGTGAGCATGTCTACTCGTGGCGGACTTTCGCACTTTCTCCTGGGGGCGTAATAGAATGCTCTCTTGGGGCTTCGATCCTCGTTCCTTCGAATGTGAGCATGTACATCGTGGCAGCGAATTCGCACTCTTGACTCAGAGGGTCGTAATAGAATGACTCTCTTGGGGCTTCGCTTTCCTCGTTCCTTCGAAATGTGAGCATGTACTCGTGGTCAAGCGAATTTACGCACTCTTGGGGCGTGGATTATAGAATGCTCTCTTGGGCTTCGATCCTCGTTCCTTCGAATGTGGCATGTTAACTCGTGGCGGGTAATTCGCACTCTTTTTTTGGGAGCGTAATAGAATGCTCTCTTGGGCTTCGATCCTCGTTCCCTTCGAATGTGAGCATGTTACTTAATCGTGGCGAATTCGCACTCTTGGGGCGTAAATAGAATGCTCTCTTGGGGCTTCGATATCCTCGTTCCTTCGAATGTGAGCATGTACTCGTGGCGAAATTCGCAACTCTTGGGGCGTATTATAGAATGTTTACTCTTGGGGCTTCGATCCTCGTTCCTTTGAATGTGAGCATGTACTCGTGGCAATTTCGCCACTCTTGGGGCGTAATAGAATGCTCTCTTCTTGGGGCTTCGATCCTCGTTCCTTCGAATTCGTGAGCATGTACTCGTGGCGAATTCGCACTCATTTGGGGCGTATAAGAATGCTCCTACTTGGGCTTCGATCCTCGTTCCCTTCGAATGTGAGCATGTACATCGCGTGGCGAATTCGCACTCTCTGGGGCTCGTATAGAATGCTCTCCTTGGGCTTCGATCCTCGTCCTCCTTCGAATATTGTGAGGCATGTACTCGTGGCTCAATTCACACTCTTGGGGCGCTAATAGTATGCTATCTTGCGGGCTGCGATCCTCGTTCCTTCGAATCGTGAAGCAATGTACTCGTGGTGACACCCCCTCGCATCATGGGGCCGTACTAGAATGCTCTCTTGGGCTCATTCGATACCCTCGTTCCTTCGAATGTGAGCATGTACTCGTGGCGGAATTCGCACTCTTGGGGCGCCCTTTTTATAATAGAATGCTCTCTTGGGCCTTCGATCCTAGTTCCTTCGAATTGGTGAGCATGTACTCGTGCGATATTTCGCACATCTTGGGGCGTAATAGAATGCTCCCGGGCTTCGATCCTCGTTCCTTCGAATGTGAGCATGTTTACTCGTGGCACAATTCGCTAACCTCTTGCGGGCGTAATAGAATGCTCTCTTTGGATCTTCGATCCTCGTTCCTTCGAATCGTGAGCCATCCGTACTCGTGGCGAATTCGCAACTCTTGGGGGCGTAATAGAATGCTCTCTTGGGCTTCGATACCTCGTTCCTTTCGAATGTGAGCACTCGTACTCGTGGCAAAATTCGCACTCTTGGGCCGTAATAGAATGCTCTCTTGGGCTTCGATCCTCGTTTCCTTTCGAATGTGAGCATGTACTCGTGGCGGAATTCGCAATTCTCTGGGGGCATAATAGAATGCTCTCTTGGGCTTCGATCCTCGTTCCTATCGAATGTGAGCATGTACTCTGGCAAATTCGCACTCTTGGGCCGTAATAGAATGCTCTCTTGGGCTTCGAATCCTCGTTCTTCCTTCGAATGTGAGCATGTACTCGTGGCAAAACTTTCGCCACTCTTGGGGCGTAATAGAATTCTCTTGAGGCTTCGATCCCTCGCTTCCTGTTCGAATGTGAGCATGTAACTACTCGTGGCGAAATTTCGCACTCTTGGGATTAATAGATGCTCTCGTTGGTGGTTCGATCCTCGTTCCTTCGAATGTGAGCATGTACTCGTGGCGAATTCGCACTCTTGGGGCGTAATAGAATGCTCTCTTGGGCTTTCGATCCTCGTTCACTTCCTGTGCGAATGTGAGCATGTACTCCGTGGCGAATTCGCACTCTTGGGGCCGTTAATAGAATGCTCTGCTTGGGCTTCGATCCTCGTTCCTTCGAATGTGAGCATGTACTCGTGGCGAATTCGCACTCTTGGGGCGTAATAGAGATGCTCTCTTGGGCTTCGATCCTCGTTCCTTCGAATGTGAGCATGGTACTCTAGAGCAATTTCGCCACTCTTGGGGCGTTATGAATGCTGCTCTTGGGGCTTCGATCCTCGTCTTCCTTCGAATGTGAGCATGTACTCGTGGCGAATTCGCACTCTTGGGGCGTAATAGAATGCTCTCTCTTGGGCTTCGATCCTCGTTACTTCGTAATGTGAGGCATGTACCTCGTGGCTCGAACTCTTGGGGCGTCATAGAATGCTCTCTTGGGCTTCGATTCTCGTTCCTTCGAATGTGAGCATGTACTCGTGGGCGAATTGCTCTCTTGGGGTCGTAATTAGAATGCGACTCTTGGGCTTCGATCCTCGTTCCTTCGAATGTGAGCATGTACTCGTGGCTAATTCGCACTCTTGGGGCGTAATAGAATGCTCTCTTGGTCTTCGATCCTCGTTCCTTCGAATGTGAGCATGTACTCGTGGCGAATTCGCACTCTTGGGGCGTAATAGAATGCTCTCTTGGGCTTCGATCCTCGTTCCTTCGAATGTGAGCATGTACTCGTGGTAAATTCGCACTCTTGGGCGTAATAGAATTGCTCTCTTGGGCTTCGATCGTCGTTCCTTCGAATGTGAGCATGTACTCGTGGCGAATTCGCACTCTTGGGGCGTAATAGAATGCTCTCTTGGGGCTTCGATCCTCGTTCCTTCGAATGTGAGCATGTACTCGCGGCGAATTCGCACTCTTCGAGCGTAATAGAATGCACTCTAGGGGCTTCGATCCTTGTTCCTTCGAATGTGAGCATGTACTCGTGGCAAATTCGCACTCTTGGGGCGTAATAGAATGCTCTCTTGAGTCTTCGATCCTCGTTCCTTCGAATGTGAGCATGTACTCGTGGCAAATTCGCACTCTTGGGGCGTAATAGAATGCTCTCTTGGTCTTCGATCCTCGTTCCTTCGAATGTGAGCATGTTCTCGTGGCGAATTCGCACTCTTGGGGCGTATAGAATGCTCTCTTGGGCTTCGATCCTCGTTCCTTCGAATGTGAGCATGTACTCGTGGCGAATTCGCACTCTTGGGGCGTAATAGAATGCTCTCTTGGGGCTTCGATCCTCGTTCTTTCGAATGTGAGCATGTACTCGTGGCGAATTCGCACTCTTGGGGCGTAATAGAATGCTCTCTTGGGCTTCGATCCTCGTTCCTTCGAATGTGAGCATGTACTCGTGGCGAATTCGCACTCTTGGGGCGTAATAGAATGCTCTCTTGGGCTTCGATCCTCGTTCCTTCGATCATGTGAGCATGTACTCGTAGCGAATTCGCACTCTTGGGGCGTAATAGAATGCTCTCTTGGGCTTCGATCCTCGTTCCTTCGAATGTGAGCATGTACTCGTGGCGAATTCGCACTCTTGGGGCGTAATAGAATGCTCTCTTGGGGTTTCGATCCTCGTTCCTTCGAATGTGAGCATGTACTCGTGGCGAATCATTCGCACTCTCGGGGCGTAATAGAATGCTCTCTTGGGCTTCGATCCTCGTTCCTTCGAATGTGAGCATGTACTTGTGGCGAATTCGCACTCTTGGGGCGTAATAGAATGCTCTCTTGGTCTCTTCGATCCTCGTTCCTTTGAATGTGGTGAGCATGTACTCGTGGCGAATTCGCACTCTTGGGCGCGTAATAGAATGCTCTCTTGGGCGCTTCGATCCTCGTTCCTTCGAACTGTGAGCATGTACTCGTGGCAAATTCGCATCTTGGGGCGTTAATAGAATGCTCTCTTGGGCTTCGATCCTCCGTCCTTCGAATGTGAGCATGTACTCGTGGTAATTCGCACTCTTGGGGCGTAATAGAATGCTCTCTTTGGGCTTCGATCCTCGTTCCTTCGAATGTGAGCATGTACTCGTGGCGAATTCGCACTCTTGGGCCGTAATAGAATGCTCTCTTGGGCTTCGATCCTCATTCCTTCGAATGTGAGCATGTACTCGTGGCGAATTCGCACTCTTGGGGGCGTAATAGAATGCTCTCTTGGGCTTCGATCCTCGTTCCTTCGAATGTGAGCTTGTACTCGTGGCGAATTCGCACTCTTGGGGCGTAATAGAATGCTCTCTTGGGCTTCGATCCTCGTTCCTTCGAATGTGAGCATGTACTCGTGGCGAATTCGCACTCTTGGGGCGTAATAGAATGCTCTCTTGGGCTTCGATCCTCGTTCCTTCGAATGTGAGCATGTACTCGTGGCAAATTCGCACTCTTGGGGCGTAATTGAATGCTCTCTTGGGCTTCGATCCTCGTTCCTTCGAATGTGAGCATGTACTCGTGGCGAATTCGCACTCTTGGGGCGTAATAGAATGCTCTCTTGGGCTTCGATCCTCGTTCCTTCGAATGTGAGCATGTACTCGTGGCGAATTCGCACTCTTGGGGCGTAATAGAATGCTCTCTTGGGCTTCGATCCTCGTTCCTTCGAATGTGAGCATGTACTCGTGGCGAATTCGCACTCTTGGGGCGTAATAGAATGCTCTCTTGGGCTTCGATCCTCGTTCCTTCGAATGTGAGCATGTACTCGTGGCGAATTCGCACTCTTGGGCAGTAATAGAATGCTCTCTTAAGGCTTCGATCCTCGTTCCTTCGAATGTGAGCATGTACTCGTGGCGAATTCACACTCTTGGGGCTTAATAGAATGCTCTCTTGGGCTTCGATCCTCGTTCCTTCGAATTTGAGCATGTACTCGTGGCGAATTCGCACTCTTGGGGCGTAATAGAATGCTCTCTTGGGCTTCGATCCTCGTTCCTTCGAATGTGAGCATGTACTCGTGGCAAATTCGCACTCTTGGGGCGTAATAGAATGCTCTCTTGGGCTTCGATCCTCGTTCCTTCGAATGTGAGCATGTACTCGTGGCGAATTCGCACTCTTGGGGCGTAATAGAATGCTCTCTTGGGCTTCGATCCTCGTTCCTTCGAATGTGAGCATGTACTCGTGGCGAATTCGCACTCTTGGGCGTAATAGAATGCTCTCTTGGGCTTCGATCATCGTTCCTTCGAAATGTGAGCATGTACTCGTGGCAATTCGCACTTTCTTGGGGCGAGTAATAGAATGCTCTCTTGGGGCTTCGATCCTCGTTCCTTCGAAATGTGAGCATGTAGTCGTGGCAAATTCGCACTCTTGGGGCGTAATAGAATGCTCTCTTGGGCTTCGATCCTCGTTCCTTCGAATGTGAGCATGTACTCGTGGCGAATTCGCACTCTTGGGGCGTAATAGAATGCTCTCTTGGGCTTCGATCCTCGTTCCTTCGAATGTGAGCATGTACTCGTGGCGAATTCGCACTCTTGGGGGCGTAATAGAATGCTCTCTTGGGCTTCGATCCTCGTTCCTTCGAATGTGAGCATGTACTCGTGGGCAAATTCGCACTCTTGGGGCGTAATAAATAGAATGCTCTCTTGGGCTTCGATCCTCGTTCCTTCGAATGCGTGTGAGCATGTACTCGTGGCGAATTCGCACTCTTGGGGCGTACAATAGAATGCTACTCTCTTGGGCTCTCGATCCTAGTTCCAAATTCGCAACTCTATTGGGGCCGTAACTAGAAGAATGCTCTACTTGGGCTTCGATCCTCCGTTCTCTTCGACAATGTGCGCATGTACTCGTGGCGGGAACATTCGCACTCTTAGGGCGGTTTCATAAATAGAATGCTTGGGACTTGCGATCCTGTCGTTCCTTCGCAATCAGTGAGCAATGTACATCGTAGGCGTTAATTCCGCACTCTTGGGGCGTAATAGATATAGAATGCTCTCTTGGGGTACTCGTGGCGAATTCGCACTCTTGGGGGCGTAATAGAATGCTCTCTTGGGGCTTCGATCCTCGTTCCTTCGAATGTGAGCATGTACTCGTGGCGAATTCGCACTCTTGGGGCGTAATAGAATGCTCTCTTGGGCTTCGATCCTCGTTCCTTCGAATGTGAGCATGTACTCGTGGCGAATTCGCACTCTTGGGGCGTAATAGAATGCTCTCTTGGGCTTCGATCCTCGTTCCTTCGAATGTGAGCATGTACTCGTGGCGAATTCGCACTCTTGGGGCGTAATAGAATGCTCTCTTGGGCTTCGATCCTCGTTCCTTCGAATGTGAGCATGTACTCGTGGCGAATTCGCACTCTTGGGGCGTAATAGAATGCTCTCTTGGGCTTCGATCCTCGTTCCTTCGAATGTGAGCATGTACTCGTGGCGAATTCGCACTCTTGGGGCGTAATAGAATGCTCTCTTGGGCTTCGATCCTCGTTCCTTCGAATGTGAGCATGTACTCGTGGCGAATTCGCACTCTTGGGGCGTAATAGAATGCTCTCTTGGGGCTTCGATCCTCGTTCCTTCGAATGTGAGCATGTACTCGTGGCGAATTCGCACTCTTGGGGCGTAATAGAATGCTCTCTTGGGCTTCGATCCTCGTTCCTTCGAATGTGAGCATGTACTCGTGGCGAATTCGCACTCTTGGGGCGTAATAGAATGCTCTCTTGGGCTTCGATCCTCGTTCCTTCGAATGTGAGCATGTACTCGTGGCGAATTCGCACTCTTGGGGCGTAATAGAATGCTCTCTTGGGGCTTCGATCCTCGTTCCTTCGAATGTGAGCATGTACTCGTGGCGAATTCGCACTCTTGGGGCGTAATAGAATGCTCTCTTGGGCTTCGATCCTCGTTCCTTCGAATGTGAGCATGTACTCGTGGCGAATTCGCACTCTTGGGGCGTAATAGAATGCTCTCTTGGGCTTCGATCCTCGTTCCTTCGAATGTGAGCATGTACTCGTGGCGAATTCGCACTCTTGGGGCGTATTAGAATGCTCTCTTGGGCTTCGATACTCGTTCCTTCCAATGTGAGCATGCTCTCGTGGCGAATTCGCATCTTGGGGCGGTAATAGCATGCTCTCTTGGGGGCATTCGTTCCTCGTTCCTTCGAATGTGAGCTTGTACTCGTGGCGAATTTTCGCACTCTTGGGGCGTCCAATAGAAATGCTCGCGTGGGCATTCGATCCTCGTATCCTTCGAATTTGTGAGCATTGTACTGGGGGCGAAATTCGCCAAAAACTCTTCGCACTCTTTTTAAACTTTCACATTTTCCTCTTCGGGCGTATTCAATAAGAATGCGCTTCATTTTGGGTTTCCCCCTTTACTCTTTGGGGTGTGAGGCTTCGAAATATCCTACGTAATTTACAACAATCCTCAATGCGTTGTTCAAGGTAGGAGCATGTCTAACGTGGCTGGCGCGAATTACCACGTCAGAGGGGACCCCCTAGAATGCCCCCTTGTGGCTCCCCACATTTCCCCATTCACTCCTGTCCCCATTTATCGGGGGGCAGGGTGCCGGGGGGATGGACGCCGGGGTAAATTTCGCACATCATGGGGATAATAGAGGTTGGGGTCTTGTGCGTTCGATCCTCGTTGTGGCAGTTACGGATAAATGTGGTGTATAGTGGGTGTAAAAAAAAAGCTAATTTAGAATATGCTCGCAGTACTCCCTACCTCACCTTGCCCCTTAATCCATTCGCTACACCCGGCAGCGTAATAGATTAGAAAAGCAAAATACTTTGGGGCTTATCGAAATCCTCCTTCACTTCGAGTTGTCAGCTTGTACTCCTGCAAATTTTTTACTCTAGTTTTTATAGAATGTTTTTCCTATGTTTTTTCGATCAAGGCACATTGGGGTGTAGATGGTGACTCCACACGTGGCAGAATTTCCCCCTCTCATCCTTTGGGGTTAGTTGTTTATTTTTTGTTATAGAATTTTTGCATCCTTCGACATATTAGCATCTACGTCGTGAGCGCCCATTGACGAACACTTTTGGGAGCGAATTACAATCTCTCTTCGCTTTCGATCAATACCACGTACAACTTCGATTGTGACCCAGGGGCTCGTTTGGCCTAAACCTTCGCCACTCCTAGGCGATTATGAATCACTATTGGAGCGTTCAGTTCCTACCCTCTCCCAAATATGACCATGTTCATCCAGGGTCCCATATTACGCACTCCTCGGGCAAAAATAAATTGCACTTGCTTTGGCCATAACTTCGCCCGATCATTATCGAATCGTGACCACTCCGATCGCACTCGAGTGCAGAAATGTACTGCTACAATCTTGGGGTAATAAAAAAGGAGCACCATTTCGCTTCGATTCCCGCTCACTTCACATGTGAGCACCCACTCGTGGCAACACAAAATTTACTAAACACTTGGGGCTTAACCAGAATCTCTCGTTGGCTCCATAGATAACCGCCTGCTTATAACCAGGGGGAAGTGCGAGCAGGTTACTCGTGGGGGGCTACCACGTCCTTTGAGGTGTAAATTTCCCGCCCCACTCCAATTGTTTTTCTATCCACATTCCATCACAACGTCAGCAACAATTCCGTGGTACATTCTCGTACACTCGCTTTGTCCTAACACCTGCTCTCACACTTATTCACTTTCAAACACAGGGTTCCGATCGTATGTGAACCACCGTCCTCTGTCACAAATTTCACCACTACTTTGGCATAACAGAATTAGACTCCCTATATCGCGTCAGATCCACGTTCCACCGAACTAGTCGAGCAACTCACTCACGGCTACTCGCACTCCCCCGACCTCCACCCCCCACAGAATGCTTTTTTTTTATTTGTTTTTTTTTTTTTCTACCAATAATGAGCAGCCATGTACTCGTGGCGGAATATCGCACTCTTGGGGCTCTCGCTTAATAGAATGCTCTCTTGGGGCTTCGAATCCTCGTATTTCATCTTTCCTTCGAATGTTGAGCATGTACTCAGTAGGCCAAATTCGCACTCTTTGGGGCGTAAATAGAATGCTCCTTGGGCTTCGGATCCTCGTTTCTTTTCGTAATGTGAGCATGTACTCTGGCAAATTCGCTCACTCTATGGGGCTAATACGAATGCTCTCGTTGGGCTTCGATCCTCGTTCCTTCGAATGTGAGCATGTTAGCCCGTGGCAAAAAATCGCACCTTTGGGGCAGTAATAAATGCTCTCTTGGGGCTTTCGATCCTCGTATCCTTCGAATGTGAGCTGTTACTCAAATGGCCTAATTCGCACTCTTGGGGCGTATTAGAATGCTCTCTTGGCTTCGATCCTCGTTCCTTCGAATGTTTTGAGCATGTACTCGTAGCAAATTCGCAACTCTTGGGGCGTAATAGAATGCTCTCTCTGGGCTTCGATCCTCGTTCCTTCGAATGTGAGCATTGTTCTACTCGTGGCAAATTCGCACTCCTTTGGGGCGTAATAGAATGCTCTCTTGGGCCTCGGATCCTCGTTCCTTACGAATGTTGAGCATTGTACACTCGTGGCAAATTCGCACTCTTGGGGCGTAATAGAATGCTCTCTTGGGCTTCGCGATCCTCGTGTCCTGCTTCGAATGTGAGCATGTACTACGTGGGCTAAATTCGCTACTCTTAGGGCGTAATTAGTATAATGTCTCCTCTTCTTCGATCCTCGTTCCTATCCTTATCGAATTGTGAGCATGTACTTACTCGAGCAAATTCGCACATCATGGGGCGAAATAGAATGCTCTCTTGGGCTTCGGAGTCTTTCGGTTCCTTCGAATGTGGAGCATGTACTCGTTACAAAATCGCACGTCGTTGGGGCGTAATAAAGAATGCACCTCTTGGGCATCTGGTCGACGCCCTTAGTATTCCTGTGGGGTCGAGGAATGTGAGCATGTACTCATGGCTTGAATTCGCATCCTCGTTGGGGCGTAATAGAATGCTCTCCTTGCGGCTTCGGATCCCTCGTTCCTTCTTCGAGTGTGAGCATGTACTCGTGGCAAAATTCGCACTCCTTTTGGGGCTTTAATAGAATGCTCTCTTGGGCTCGATCCTCGTTCCTTTGTAACTCGTCGAATTCGCATTCACATTGGGCTATAGAATGTACTCATCGGCTTAAATTTCGCACTCTTGTGAGCATGTATTCGGTCGGAATGCTCTCTTGGGCTCTCTTGGGCTCGCTCGTTCGCTTCTTCGAATGTGAGCATGTACTCGTGGCAAATTCGCACTCTTTGGGCGTGAGTTATGCAGTTGGTCTAACTGCTCTCTTGGTTTTCGATCCTCTTCCTTCGAATGTGAGAGCATGTACTCCGTGGCAGAATTCGCACTTTGGGGCGTAATAGAGAAATGCTCTCTTTCGGCTTCGAACTCCTTCGTTCCTGTTCGAAATGTGAGCTTTGTTCTCGTAAGGCATAATTCGCACTCTTGGGGGGGCTTAATAGAATGCTCTCTTGCTTCGATCCTCGTTCGCCCTTCGAAATCTGAGCATAGTACTGTGTCTCGTGGCGAAATTCGCACTCTTGGGGCGTAATAGAATGCTCTCTTGGGGCTTCGATTCTCTAGGTTTCCTTCGAATGTGAGAGCATTTGTACTCGTTGCGAGAATTCGCACTCTTGTGGGCGTAATCAGAATGCACTCTCTTGGAGCGTCGATCCTCGTTCCTCCTTCGAAGTGAGCATGTCACTGCGTGGCAAATTCGCACTTGTCCTTGGGGCGTAATAGAATGCTCCTCCTTGGTGCTTTCGATCCTCGTTCCATTTCGAATGTTGAGCATGTAACTCGTGGCTAGGGAAATTTGCACTCGTTGGGGCGGTAATAGAATTGCTCTAACTTTGGGCTTCGGATCCCCTCCGTCGTGTTCCTTTCGAATGTGAGCATGTACTCGTGGCGAATTTCGCCACTTCTATGGGGGCTAATAGAGAATGCTCTCTTGCCGGTCTTCGATCTATCGGCTCCTTCGAATGTCGATTCATGTACTCGTCCTCAAATCTCACCACACTTGGGGATGGTGAAATGCTCTCTTGGGCTGTTCGATTCCTCGTTTACTTCGAAAGCATGTAGGCTCAGAGGCAAATTCTTTTTCACTCTGGGGCCTAATATAAATGCTCTCTCTCTTGGGCTTCGATCCTCGTTCCTTCGATGTATTTGAGCATTTCTTCGTGGGAAAATTCGCACAGTATCTTGGGGGCGTTTAGAATGCTCTCTTGGAGAGCTTAACTTCGATCCTCGTTCCTTCGAATGTGATAGCATGTACTCAGGTGGCAAATTCGCACTCTTGGGGCGTAATATGAATGCTCTCTTGGGGGACTTTCGAACCTCCTTCCTTCTGTAATGTGACGCATGTACTCTTGCAAATTACGACACTCTTGGTTTGGCGTGAATAGAATGGCCTCTTTCTCGATCCTCGATCCATTCTGAATGTGAGCATGTACTCTCGTGGGCAAAATTTCGCACTCTTGGGGCGTAATAGAAATGCTCTCGTTTGGGCTTCGATCCTCGTTCCTTCGAGAATGTGAGCATGTACTACTGCGTGGGCAAAATTCGCACTCTCTGGGGCGTTACTTAGAATGCTCTCTTTGGCTTCGATCCTCAGTTTCTTCGATGTGTGAGCGTTCCTCGTGGCGAACCTTCGCACTCTTGGGGGCGTACTTAGAATGCTCTCTTGGGCTTCGATCCGCGTATCCTTTCGAATTTGATCTAGGCGTACTAGTGGCAAATTCGCACTCTTGCGGGCGTAATAGAATGCTCTCTTGGGCGATTCTATTCCTCGTTTCCTTCGAATGTAGTAGTATTCCTGCATGTACTCGTGGCGAATTCGCACTCTTGGGGCGTAATAGAATGCTCTCTTGAGGCTTCGCATCCTCGCGCTCTCCTTTCGAATTGTGAGCCATGTACTCGTGGCAAATTCGCACTCTTGGGGCGTAATAGAATGCTCTCTTGGGCTTCGATCCTCGTTCCTTCGAATGTGAGCATGCGCACTCATAAGCGTGGAATTTCGCACTCTTGGGGCGTAATAGAATGCTCTTGGGCTTCGATCGTTCGTTCGTAATAGAATGCTACTCGTAGGCGTTTCGCCACTCTTGTTCCTTAATAGAATGCTCTCTTGGGGCTTCGATCCTTGTTCCTTCGAATGTGAGCATGTACTCGTGGCAAATTCGCACTCTTGGGGCGTAATAGAATGCTCTCTTTGGGCTTCGATCCTCGTTCCTTCGAATGTGAGCATGTACTCGTGGCAAATTCGCACTCTTGGGGCGTAATAGAATGCTCTCTTGGGCTTCGATCCTCGTTCCTTCGAATGTGAGCATGTACTCGTGGCAAATTCGCACTCTTGGGGCGTAATAGAATGCTCTCTCTTGGGCTTCGATCCTCGTTCCTTCGAAGGTGAGCATGTATCCTTGTTCCTTCGAATGTGAGCATGTACTCGTGGCAAATTCGCACTCTTGGGGCGTAATAGAATTCTCTCTTGGGCTTCGATCCTCGTTCCTTCGAATGTGAGCATGTACTCGTGGCAAATTCGCACTCTTGGGGCGTAATAGAATGCTCTCTTGGGCTTCGATCCTCGTTCCTTCGAATGTGAGCATGTACTCGTGGCAAATTCGCACTCTTGGGGCGTAATAGAATGCTCTCTTGGGCTTCGATCCTCGTTCCTTCGAATGTGAGCATGTACTCGTGGCAAATTCGCACTCTTGGGGCGTAATAGAATGCTCTCTCTTGGGCTTCGATCCTCCTTCCTTCGAATGTGAGCATGTACTCGTGGCAAATTCGCACTCTTGGGGCGTAATAGAATGCTCTCTTGGGCTTCGATCTCGTTCGTTCCTTCGAATGTGAGCATGTACTCGTGGCAAATTCGCACTCTTGGGGCGTAATAGAATGCTCTCTTGGGTTTCGATCCTCGTTCCTTCGAATGTGAGCATGTACTCTCGTGGCAAAAATTCGCACTCTTGGGGCGTAATAGAATGCTCTCTTGGGCTTCGATCCTCGTTCCTTCGAATGTGAGCATGTACTCGTGGCAAATTCGCACTCTTGGGGCGTAATAGAATGCTCTCTTGGGCTTCGATCCTCGTTCCTTCGAATGTGAGCATGTACTCGTGGCAAATTCGCACTCTTGGGGCGTAATAGAATAGCTTTGCTCTCTTGGGCTTCTTGGCAATTTCACTTTCGTTCCTTCGAATGTGAGCATGTACTCGTGGCAAATTCGCACTCTTGGGGCGTAATAGAATGCTCTCTTGGGCTTCGATCCTCGTTCCTTCGAATGTGTGAGCATGTACTCGTGGCAAATTCGCACTCTTCGGGCGTAATAGAATGCTCTCTTGGGCTTCGATCCTCGTTCCTTCGAATGTGAGCATGTACTCGTGGCAAATTCGCACTCTTGGGGCGTAATAGAATGCTCTCTTGGGGCTTCGATCCTCGTTCCTTCGAATGTGAGCATGTATCGTGGTAAATTCGCACTCTTGGGGCGTAATAGAATGCTTCGATCATTGTGGCTTCGATTCGAGCACTCGTTGGGGCGTGAATAGAATGCTCTCTTGGGCTTCGATCCTCGTTCCTTCGAATGTGAGCATTGTACTCGTGGCAAATTCGCACTCTTGGGGGCGTAATAGAATGCTCTCTCGGGCTTCGATCCTCGTTCTTTCGAATGTGAGCATGTACTCGTGGCAAAATTCGCACTCTTGGGGCGTAATAAAATGCTCTCTTGGTCTTCGATCCTCGTTCCTTCGAATGTGAGCATGTACTCGTGGCAAATTCGCACTCTTGGGGCGTAATAGAATGCTCTCTTGGTCTTCGATCCTCGTTCCTTTCGAATGTGAGCATGTACTCGTGGCAAATTCGCACTCTTGGGGGCGTAATAGAATGCTCTCTTGGGCTTCGATCCTCGTTCCTTCGAATGTGAGCATGTACTCGTGGCAAATTCGCACTCTTGGGGCGTAATAGAAATGTCTCTTGGGCTTCGATCCTCGTTCCTTCGAATGTGAGCATGTACTCGTGGCAAATTCGCACTCTTGGGGCGTAATAGAATGCTCTCTTGGGCTTCGATCCTCGTTCCTTCGAATGTGAGCATGTACTCGTGGCAAATTCGCACTCTTGGGGCGTAATAGAATGCTCTCTTGGGCTTCGATCCTCGTTCCTTCGAATGTGAGCATGTACTCGTGGCAAATTCGCACTCTTGGGGCGTAATAGAATGCTCTCTTGGGCTTCGATCCTCGTTCCTTCGAATGTGAGCATGTACTCGTGGCAAATTCGCACTCTTGGGGCGTAATAGAATGCTCTCTTGGGGCTTCGATCCTCGTTCCTTCGAATGTGAGCATGTACTCGTGGCAAATTCGCACTCTTGGGGCGTAATAGAATGCTCTCTTGGGCTTCGATCCTCGTTCCTTCGAATGTGAGCATGTACTCGTGGCAAATTCGCACTCTTGGGGCGTAATAGAATGCTCTCTTGGGCTTCGATCCTCGTTCCTTCGAATATGAGCATGTACTCGTGGCAAATTCGCACTCTTGGGGCGTAATAGAATGCTCTCTTGGGGCTTCGATCCTCGTTCCTTCGAATGTGAGCATGTACTCGTGGCAAATTCGCACTCTTGGGGGCGTAATAGAATGCTCTCTTGGGCTTCGATCCTCGTTCCTTCGAATGTGAGCATGTACTCGTGGCAAATTCGCACTCTTGGGGCGTAATAGAATGCTCTCTTGGGCTTCGATCCTCGTTCCTTCGAATGTGAGCATGTACTCGTGGCAAATTCGCACTCTTGGGGCGTAATAGAATGCTCTCTTGGGGCTTCGATCCTCGTTCCTTCGAATGTGAGCATGTACTCGTGGCAAATTCGCACTCTTGGGGCGTAATAGAATGCTCTCTTGGGCTTCGATCCTCGTTCCTTCGAATGTGAGCATGTACTCGTGGCAAATTCGCACTCTTGGGGCGTAATAGAATGCTCTCTTGGGCTTCGATCCTCGTTCCTTCGAATGTGAGCATGTACTCGTGGCAAATTCGCACTCTTGGGGCGTAATAGAATGCTCTCTTGGGCTTCGATCCTCGTTCCTTCGAATGTGAGCATGTACTCGTGGCAAATTCGCACTCTTGGGGCGTAATAGAATGCTCTCTTGGGCTTCGATCCTCGTTCCTTCGAATGGGAGCATGTACTCGTGGCAAATTCGCACTCTTGGGGGTAATAGAATGCTCTCTTGGGCTTCGATCCTCGTTCCTTCGAATGTGAGCATGTACTCGTGGCAAATTCGCACTCTTGGGGCGTAATAGAATGCTCTCTTGGGCTTCGATCCTCGTTCCTTCGAATGGGAGCAAAGAGTGCGTAATAGAATGCTCTCTTGGGCTTCGAATCTCGTTCCTTCGAATGGGAGCATGTACTCGTGGCAAATTCGCACTCTTGGGGCGTAATAGAATGCTCTCTTGGGCTTCGATCCTCGTTCCTTCGAATGTGAGCATGTACTCGTGGCAAATTCGCACTCTTGGGGCGTAATAGAATGCTCTCTTGGGCTTCGATCCTCGTTCCTTCGAATGTGAGCATGTACTCGTGGCAAATTCGCACTCTTGGGGCGTAATAGAATGCTCTCTTGGGCTTCGATACTCGTTCCTTCGAATGTGAGCATGTACTCGTGGCAAATTCGCACTCTTGGGGCGTAATAGAATGCTCTCTTAGGGCTTCGATCTTCGTTCCGTCGAATCTGAGCATGTACTCGTGGCAAATTCGCACTCTTGGGGGTAATAGAATGCTCTCTTGGGCTTCGATCCTCGTTCCTTCGAATGTGAGCATGTACTCGTGGCAAATTCGCACTCTTGGGGCGTATAATAGAATGCTCTCTTGGGCTTCGATCCTCGTTCCTTCGAAGGTGAGCTTGTACTCGTGGCAAATTCGCACTCTTGGGGCGTAATAGAATGCTCTCTTGGGCTTCGATCCTCGTTCCTTCGAATGTGAGCATGTACTCGTGGCAAATTCGCACTCTTGGGGCGTAATAGAATGCTCTCTTGGGATTCGATCCTCGTTCCTTCGAAGTGAGCATGTACTCGTGGCAAATTCGCACTCTTGGGCTGTAATAAAATGCTCTTTGAGGGCTCTTCGATCCTCGTTCCTTCGAATTTTGAGCATGTACTCGTGGCAAAAATTCGCACTCTTGGGGCGTAATAGAATGCTCTCTTGGGCTTCGATCCTCGTTCCTTCGAATGTGAGCATGTACTCGTGGCAAATTCGCACTCTTGTGGCGTAATAGAATGCTCTCTTGGGGCTTCGATCCTCGTTCCTTCGAATGTGAGCATGTACTCGTGGCAAATTCGCACTCTTGGGGCTTAATAGAATGCTCTCTTGGGCTTCGATCCTCGTTCCTTCGAATGTGAGCATGTACTCGTGGCAAATTCGCACTCTTGCGGGCGTATAATAGAATGCTCTCTTGGGCTTCGATACTCGTTCCTTCGATGTGAGCATGTATTCGTGGCAAATTCGCACTCTTGGGGCGTAATAGAATGCTCTCTTGGGCTTCGATCCTCGTTCCTTCGAATGTGAGCATGTACTCGTGGCAAATCGCACTCTTGGGGGTAATAGAATGCTCTCTTTGTCTTCGATCCTCGTTCCTTCGAATGTGAGCATGTACTCGTGGCAAATTCGCACTCTTGGGGCGTAATAGAATGCTCTCTTGGGGCTTCGATCCTCGTTCCTTCGAATGTGAGCATGTATCGTGGTAAATTCGCACTCTTGGGGCGTAATAGAATGCTCTCTTGGGCTTCGATCCTCGTTCCTTCGAATGTGAGCATGTACTCGTGGTAAATTCGCACTCTTGGGGCGTAATAGAATGCTCTCTTGGGCTTCGATCCTCGTTCCTTCGAATCTCAGCATGTACTCGTGGCAAATTCGCACTCTTGGGGCGTAATAGAATGCTCTCTTGGGCTTCGATCCCTCGTTTTCCTTCGAATGTGAGCATGTAATCGTGGCAAATTCGCACTCTTGGGGCGTAATAGAATGCTCTCTTGGGCTTCGATCCTCGTTCCTTCGAATGTGAGCATGTACTCGTGGCAAATTCGCACTCTTGGGGCGTATACGCGTGGCAAATTCGCACTCTTGGGGCGTAATAGAATGCTCTCTTGGGCTTCGATCCTCGTTCCTTCGAATGTGAGCATGTACTCGTGGCAAATTCGCACTCTTGGGGCGTAATAGAATGCTCTCTTGGGGCTTCGATCCCTCCTTCCTTCGAATGTGAGCATGTACTCGTGGGCAAATTCGCACTCTTGGGGCGTGTAATAGAATGCTCTCTTGGGGCTTCGATCCTCGTTCCTTCGAATGTGAGCATGTACTCGTGGCAAATTCGCACTCTTGGGGCGTAATAGAATGCTCTCTTGGGCTTCGATCCTCGTTCCTTCGAATGTGAGCATGTACTCGTGGCAAATTCGCACTCTTGGGGCGTAATAGAATGCTCTCTTGGGCTTCGATCCTTGTTCCTTCGAATGTGAGCATGTATTCGTGGCAAATTCGCACTCTTGGGGCGTAATAGAATGCTCTCTTGGGCTTCGATCCTCGTTCCTTCGAATGTGAGCATGTACTCGTGGCAAATTCGCACTCTTGGAGCTTAATAGAATGCTCTCTTGGGCTTCGATCCCTGTTCCTTCGAATGTGAAGCATGTACTCGTGGCAAATTCGACTCTTGGGGCGTAATAGAATGCTCTCTTGGGGCTTCGATCCTCGTTCCTTCGAATGTGAGCATGTACTCGTGGCAAAATTCGCACTCTTGTGGGCGTAATAGAATGCTCTCTTGGGCTTCGATCCTCGTTACTTCGAATGAGAGAATGTACTCATGGCAAATTCGCACACTTGGGGCGTAATAGAATGATCTCTTGGGCTTCGATCCTCGTTCCTTCGAATGAGCATGTACTCGTGGCAAATTCGCACTCTTGGGGCGTATTTAATAGAATGCATCTCTTGGGCTTCGATCCTCGTTCCTTCGAATCTTGAGCATGTACTCGTTGGCTAGAATTCGCACTCTTGGGGCGTAATAGAATGCTCTCTTGGGCTTCGATCCTCGTTCCTTCGAATGTGAGCTTGTACTCGTGCCAAATTCGCACTCTTGGGGCGTATGTAGAATGCTCTCTTGGGCTTCGATCCTCGTTCCTTCGAATGGGAGCATGTACTCGTGGCAAATTCGCACTCTTGGGGCGTAATAGAATGCTCTCTTGGGCTTCGATCCTCGTTCCTTCGAATGTGAGCATGTACTCGTGGCAAATTCGCACTCTTGGGGGTAATAGAATGCTCTCTTTGGCTTCGATCCTCGTTCCTTCGAATGTGACCATGTACTCGTGGCAAATTCGCACTCTTGGGGCGTAATAGAATGCTCTCTTGGGCTTCGATCCTCGTTCCTTCGAATGTGAGCATGTACTCGTGGCAAATTCGCACTCTTGGGGCGTAATAGAATGCTCTCTTGGGCTTCGATCCTCCTCCCTTCGAATGTGAGCATGTACTCGTGGGCAAATTCGCACTCTTGGGGCGTAATAGAATGCTCTCTTGGGCTTCGATCCTCGTTCCTTCGAATGTGAGCATCTTACTCGTGGCAAATTCGCACTCTTGGGGCGTAATAGAATGCTCTCTTGGGCTTCGATCCTCGTTCCTTCGAATGTGAGCATGTACTCGTGGCAAATTCGCACTCTTGGGGCGTAATAGAATGCTCTCTTGGGCTTCGATCCTCGTTCCTTCGAATGTGAGCTTGTACTCGTGGCAAATTCGCACTCTTGGGGCGTAATAGAATGCTCTCTTGGGCTTCGATCCTCGTTCCTTCGAATGTGAGCATGTACTCGTGGCAAATTCGCACTCTTGGGGCGTAATAGAATGCTCTCTTGGGCTTCGATCCTCGTTCCTTCGAATGTGAGCATGTACTCGTGGGAAATTCGCACTCTTGGGGCGTAATAGAATGCTCTCTTGGGCTTTCGATCCTCGTTCCTTCGAATGTGAGCATGTACTCGTGGCAAATTCGCACTCTTGGGGCGTAATAGAATGCTCTCTTGGGCTTTGATCCTCGTTCCTTCGAATGTGAGCATGTACTCGTTGCAAATTCGCACTCTTGGGGCGTAATAGAATGCTCTCTTGGGCTTCGATCTCGTTCCTTCGAATGTGAGCATGTACTCGTGGCAAATTCGCACTCTTGGGGCGTAATAGAATGCTCTCTTGGGCTTTGATCCTCGTTCCTTCGAATGTGAGCATGTACTCGTTGCTAATTCGCACTCTTGGGGCGTAATAGAATGCTCTCTTGGGCTTCGATCCTCGTTTCCTTCGAATGTGAGCATGTACTCGTGGCAAATTCGCACTCTTGGGGCGTAATAGAATGCTCTCTTGGGCTTCGATCCTCGTTCCTTCGAATGTGAGCATGTACTCGTGGCAAATTCGCACTCTTGGGGCGTAATAGAATGCTCTCTTGGGCTTCGATCCTCGTTCCTTCGAATGTGAGCATGTACTCGTGGCAAATTCGCACTCTTGGGGCGTAATAGATGAATGCTCTCTCTTGGGCTTCGATCCTCGTTCCTTCGAATGAATGTGAGCATGTACTCGTGGCAAATTCGCACTCTTGGGGCGTAATAGAATGCTCTCTTGGGCTTCGATTCCCGCTCCTTCGAATGTGAGCATGTACTCGTGGCAAATTCGCACTCTTGGGGCGTAATAGAATGCTCTCTTGGGGCTTCGATCCTCGTTCCTTCGAATGTGAGCATGTACTCGTGGCAAATTCGCACTCTTGGGGCGTAATAGAATGCTCTCTTGGGCTTCGATCCTCGTTCCTTCGAATGTGAGCATGTACTCGTGGCAAATTCGCACTCTTGGGGACTAATAGAATGCTCTCTTGGGGCTTCGATCCTCGTTCCTTCGAATGTGAGCATGTACTCGTGGCAAATTCGCACTCTTGGGGCGTATTAGAATGCTCTCTTGGGCTTCGATCCTCGTTCCCTTCGAATGTGAGCATGTACTCGTGGCAAATTCGCACTCTTGGGGCGTAATAGAATGCTCTCTTGGGCTTCGATCCTCGTTCCTTCGAATGCATGAGCATGTACTCGTGGCAAATTCGCACTCTTGGGGCGTAATAGAATGCTATCTTGGGCTTCGATCCTCGTTCCTTCGAATGTGAGCATGTACTCGTGGCAAATTCGCACTCTTGGGGCGTAATAGAATGCTCTCTTGGGGCTTCGATCCTCGTTCCTTCCAATGTGAGCATGTATCGTGGCAAATTCGCACTCTTGGGGCGTAATAGAATTGCTCTCTTGGGCTTCGATCCCCGTTCCTTCGAATGTGACCATGTACTCGTGGCAAATTCGCACTCTTGGGGCATAATAGAATACTCTCTTGGGCTTCGATCCTCGTTCCTTCGAATGTGAGCATGTACTCGTGGCAAATTCGCACTCTTGGGCCGTAATAGAATGCTCTCTTGGGGCTTCGATCCTCGTTCCTTCGAATGTGAGCATGTACTCGTGGCAAATTCGCACTCTTGGGCGTAATAGAATGCTCTCTTGGGCTTCGATCCTCGTTCCTTCGAATGTGAGCATGTACTCGTGGCAAATTCGCACTCTTGGGGCGTAATAGAATGCTCTCTTGGGCTTCGATCCTCGTTCCTTCGAATGTGAGCATGTACTCGTGGCAAATTCGCACTCTTGGGGCGTAATAGAATGCTCTCTTGGGCTTCGATCCTCGTTCCTTCGAATGTGAGCATGTACTCGTGGCAAAATTCGCACTCTTGGGGCGTAATAGAATACTCTCTTGGGGCTTCGATCCTCGTTCCTTCGAATGGAGCATGTACTCGTGGCAAATTCGCACTCTCTCTTGGGGCGTAATAGAATGCTCTCTTGGGGCTTCGATCCTCGTTCCTTCGAATGTGAGCATGTACTCGTGGCAAAATTCGCACTCTTGGGGCGTAATAGAATGCTCTCTTGGGCTTCGATCCTCGTTCCTTCGAATTATCGAGCATGTACTCGTGGCAAATTCGCACTCTTGGGGCGTAATAGAATGCTCTCTTGGGGCTTCGATCCTCGTTTCCTTCGAATGTGAGCATGTACTCGTGGCAAATTCGCACTCTTGGGGCGTAATAGAATGCTCTCTTGGGCTTCGATCCTCGTTCCTTCGATTGTGTGCATGTACTCGTGGCAAATTCGCACTCTTGGGGCGTAATAGAAATGCGCTAATAGAATGCTCTCTTGGGCTTCGATCCTCGTTCCTTCGAATGTGAGCATGTACTCGTGGCAAATTCGCACTCTTGGGGCGTAATAGAATGCTCTCTTGGGCTTCGATCCTCGTTCCTTCGAATGTGAGCATGTACTCGTGGCAAATTCGCACTCTTGGGCCGTAATAGAATGCTCTCTTGGGCTTCGATCCTCGTTCCTTCGAATGTGAGCATGTACTCGTGGCAAATTCGCACTCTTGGGCCGTAATATAATGCTCTCTTGGGCTTCGATCCTCGTTCCTTCGAATGGGAGCATGTACTCGTGACAAATTCGCACTCTTGGGGGTAATAGAATGCTCTCTTGGGCTTCGATCCTCGTTCCTTCGAATTTGAGCATGTACTCGTGGCAAATTCGCACTCTTGGGGCGTAATATAATGCTCTCTTGGGCTTCGATCCTCGTTCCTTCGATCGTGTGCATGTACTCGTGGCAAAAATTCGCACTCTTGGGGCGTAATAGAATGCTCTCTTGGGCTTCGATTCGTTCCTCGTTCCTTCGAATGTGAGCATGTACTCGTGGCAAATTCGCACTCTTGGGGCGTAATAGAATGCTCTCTTGGGCGTCGATCCTCGTTCCTTCGAATGTGAGCATGTACTCGTGGCAAATTCGCACTCTTGGGGCGTAATAGAATGCTCTCTCTCTTGGGCTTCGATCCTCGTTCCTTCGAATGTGAGCATGTACTCGTGGCAAATTCGCACTCTTGGGGCGTAATAGAATGCTCTCTTGGGCTTCGATCCTCGTTCCTTCGAATGTGAGCATGTACTCGTGGCAAATTCGCACTCTTGGGGCGTAATAGAATGCTCTCTTGGGCTTCGATCCTCGTTCCTTCGAAAGTGAGCATGTACTCGTGACAAATTCGCAACTTTTGGGGCGTAATAGAATGCTCTCTTGGGCTTCGATCCTCGTTCCTTCGAATGGGAGCATGTACTCGTGGCAAATTCGCACTCTTGGGGCGTAATAGAATGCACTCTTCTGCTTCGATCCTCGTTCCTTCGAATAGGAGCATGTACTCGTGGCAAATTCGCACTCTTGGGGCGTAATAGAATGCTCTCTTCGGCTTCGATCCTCGTTCCTTCGAATGTGAGCATGTACTCGTGGCAAATTCGCACTCTTGGGCGTAATAGAATGCTCTCTTGGGCTTCGATCCTCGTTCCTTCGAATGTGAGCATGTACTCTTGGCAAAATTCGCACTCTTGGTGCGTAATAGAATGCTCTCTTGGGCTTCGATCCTCGTTCTTTCGAATGTGAGCATGTACTCGTGGCAAATTCGCACTCTTGGGGCGTAATAGAATGCTCTCTTGGGCTTCGATCCTCGTTCCTTCGAAGGAACGAATGTACTCGTGGCAAATTCGCACTCTTGGGGCGTAATAGAATGCTCTCTTGGGGCTTCGATCCTCGTTCCTTCGAATGTGAGCATGTACTCGTGGCAAATTCGCACTCTTGGGGCCTAATAGAATGCTCTCTTGGGCTTCGATCCTCGTTCCTTCGAATGTGAGCATGTACTCGTGGCAAATTCGCACTCTTGGGGCGTATTAGAATGCTCTCTTGGGCTTCGATCCTCGTTTCCTTCGAATATGAGCATGTACTCGTGGCAAATTCGCACTCTTGGGGCGTAATAGAATGCTCTCTTGGGCTTCGATCCTCGTTCCTTCGAATGTGAGCATGTACTCGTGGCAAATTCGCACTCTTGGGGCCTAATAGAATGCTCTCTTGGGGCTTCGATCCTCGTTCCTTCGAATGTGAGCATGTACTCGTGGCAAATTCGCACTCTTGGGGCGTATTAGAATGCTCTCTTGGGCTTCGATCCTCGTTCCTTCGAATGTGAGCATGTACTCGTGGCAAATTCGCACTCTTGGGGCGTAGAATGCTCTCTTGGGCTTCGATCCTCGTTCCTTCGAATGTGAGCATGTACTCGTGGCAAATTCGCACTCTTGGGGCGTAATAGAATGCTCTCTTGGGCTTCGATCCTCGTTCCTTCGAATGTGAGCATGTACTCGTGGCAAATTCGCACTCTTGGGGCGTAATAATAGAATGCTCTCTTGGGCTTCTTCGATCCTCGTTCCTCCTTCGAATGTGAGCATGTACTCGTGGCAAATTCGCACTCTTGGGGCGTAATAGAATGCTCTCTTGGGCTTCGATCCTCGTTCCTTCGAATGTGAGCATGTACTCGTGGCAAATTCGCACTCTTGGGGCGTAATAGAATGCTCTCTTGGGCTTCGATCCTCGTTCCTTCGAATGTGAGCATGTACTCGTGGCAAATTCGCACTCTTGGGTCCTAATAGAATGCTCTCTTGGGCTTCGATCCACGTTCCTTCGAATGTGAGCATGTAGTCGTGGCAAATTCGCACTCTTGGGGCGTAATAGAATGCTCTCTTGGGCTTCGATCCTCGTTCCTTCGAAATGTGAGCATGTACTCGTGGCAAATTCGCACTCTTGGGGAGTAATAGAATGCTCTCTTGGGGCTTCGATCCTCGTTCCTTCGAATGTGAGCATGTACTCGTGGCAAATTCGCACTCTTGGGGCGTAATAGAATGCTCTCTTGGGCTTCGATCCTCGTTCCTTCGAATGTGAGCATGTACTCGTGGCAAATTCGCACTCTTGGGGCCTAATAATAGAATGCTCTCTTGGGCTTCGATCGATCCTTTCCTTCGAATGTGAGCATGTACTCGTGTGGCAAATTCGCACTCTTGGGGCTTAATAGAATGCTCTCTTGGGGCTTCTTTCGATCTTGTCTCTCTTCGAATGTGAGCATGTACTCGTGGCAAATTCGCAACTCTCTTTGGGGCGTAATAGAATGCTCTCTTGGGCTTCGATCCTCGTTCCTTCGAATGTGAGCATGTACTCGTGGCAAATTCGCACTCTTGGGGCGTAATAGAATGCTCTCTTGGGGCTTCGATCCTCGTTCCTTCGAATGTGAGCATGTACTCGTGGCAAATTCGCACTCTTTGGGCCTAATATAGTGCTCTCTTGGGCTTCGATCCTCGTTCCTTCGAATGTGAGCATGTACTCGTGGCAAATTCGCACTCTTGGGGCGTAATAGAATGTTCTCTTGGGCTTCGATCCTCGTTCCTTCGAATGTGAGCATGTACTCGTGGCAAATTCGCACTCTTGGGGCGTAATAGAATGCTCTCTTGGGCTTCGATCCTCGTTCCTTCGAATGTGAGCATGTACTCGTGGCAAATTCGCACTCTTGGGGCTTAATAGAATGCTCTCTTGGGGCTTCGATCCTCCTTCCTTCGAATGTGAGCATGTACTCGTGGCAAATTCGCACTCTTGGGGCGTAATAGAATGCTCTCTTGGGCTTCGATCCACGATCCTCATTCCTTCGAATGTGAGCATGTACTCGTGGCAAATTCGCACTCTTGGGCGTAATAGAATGCTCTCTTGGGCTTCGATCCTCGTTCCTTCGAATGTGAGCATGTACTCGTGGCAAATTCGCACTCTTGGGGCGTAATAGAATGCTCTCTTGGGGCTTCGATCCTCGTTCCTTCGAATGTGAGCATGTACTCGTGGTAAATTCGCACTCTTTGGGGGCCTAATATAGAATGCTCTCTTGGGGCTTCGATCCTCGTTCCTTCGAATGTGAGCATGTACTCGTGGCAAATTCGCACTCTTGGGGCGTAATAGAATGCTCTCTTGGGCTTCGATCCTCGTTCCTTCGAATGTGAGCATGTACTCGTGGCAAATTCGCACTCTTGGGCGTAATAGAATGCTCTCTTGGGCTTCGATCCTCGTTCCTTCGAATGTGAGCATGTACTCGTGGCAAATTCGCACTCTTGGGGCGTAATAGAATGCTCTCTTGGGGCTTCGATCCTCGTTCCTTCGAATGTGAGCATGTACTCGTGGCAAATTCGCACTCTTGGGGCGTAATAGAATGCTCTCTTGGGCTTCGATCCTCGTTCCTTCGAATGTGAGCATGTACTCGTGGCAAATTCGCACTCTTGGGGCGTAATTGAATGCTCTCTTGGGGCTTCGATCCTCGTTCCTTCGAATGAGAGCACGTACTCGTGGCAAATTCGCACTCTTGCGGCGTAATAGAATGCTCTCTTGGCTTCGATCCTCGTTCCTTCGAAGGTGAGCATGTACTCGTGGCAAATTCGCACTCTTGGGGCGTAATAGAATGCTCTCTTGGGCTTCGATCCTCGTTCCTTCGAATGTGAGCATGTACTCGTGGCAAATTCGCACTCTTGGGGCGTAATAGAATGCTCTCTTGGGGCTTGGATCCTCGTTCCTTCGAATGTGAGCATGTACTCGTGGCAAATTCGCACTCTTGGGGCGTAATAGAATGCTCTCTTGGGGCTTCGATCCTCGTTCCTTCGAATGTGAGCATGTACTCGTGGCAATTCGCACTCTTGGGGCGTAATAGAATGCTCTCTTGGGGCTTCGATCCTCGTTCCTTCGAATGTGAGCATGTACTCGTGGCAAATTCGCACTCTTGGGGCGTAATAGAATGCTCTCTTGGGGCTTCGATCCTCGTTCCTTCGAATGTGAGCATGTACTCGTGGCAAATTCGCACTCTTGGGGCGTAATAGAATGCTCTCTTGGGCTTCGATCCTCGTTCATTCGAATGCGAGCATTGATCCTCGTTCCTTCGAATGCGAGCATGTACTCGTGGCAAATTCGCACTCTTGGGGCGTAATAAGAATGCTCTCTTGGGCTTCGATCCTCGTTCCTTCGAATGCGAGCATGTACTCGTGGCAAATTCGCACTCTTGGGGCGTAATAGAATGCTCTCTTGGGGCTTCGATCCTCGTTCCTTCGAATGTGAGCATGTACTCGTGGAAAATTCGCACTCTTGGGGCGTAATAGAATGCTCTCTTGGGCTTCGATCCTCGTTCCTTCGAATGTGAGCATGTACTCGTGGCAAATTCGCACTCTTGGGGCGTAATAGAATGCTCTCTTGGGCTTCGATCCTCGTTCCTTCGAATGTGAGCATGTACTACTGGCAAATTCGCACTCTTGGGGCGTAATAGAATGCTCTCTTGGGCTTCGATCCTCGTTCCTTCGAATCAATGTGAGCATGTACTCGTGGCAAATTCGCACTCTTGGGGCGTAATAGAATGCTCTCTTGGGCTTCGATCCTCGTTTCTCTCTTGGGCTTCGATCCTAGTTCCTTCGATTGTGTGCATGTACTCGAGGCAAATTCGCACTCTTGGGCCGTAATAGAATGCTCTCTCTTGGGCTTCGATCCTCGTTCCTTCGAATGTGAGCATGTACTCGTGGCAAATTCGCACTCTTGGGGCGTAATAGAATGCTCTCTTGGGCTTCGATCCTCGTTCCTTCGAATGTGAGCATGTACTCGTGGCAAATTCGCACTCTGGGGGGGCGTAATAGAATGCTCTCTTGGGGCTTCGATCCTCGTTCCTTCGAATGTGAGCATGTACTCGTGGCAAATTCGCACTCTTGGGGCGTAATAGAATGCTCTCTTTGGGGCTTCGATCCTCGTTCCTTCGAATGTGAGCATGTACTCGTGGGCAAATTCGCACTCTTGGGGCGTAATAGAATGCTCTCTTGGGCTTCGATTCGATCCTCGTTCCTTCGAATGTGAGCATGTACTCGTGGCAAATTTCGCACTCTTGGGGGCGTAATAGAATGCTCTCTTGGGCTTCGATCCTCGTTTCCTTCGAATGTGAGCATGTACTCGTGGCAAATTCGCACTCTCTTGGGGCGTAATAGAATGCTCTCTTGGGGGCTTCGATCCTCGTTCCTTCCTTCGAAATGTGAGCATGTACTCGTGGCTAATTCGCACTCTTGGGGCGTAATAGAATGCTCTTTTGGGCTTCGATCCTCGTTTCCTTCGATTGTGAGCATGTACTCGTGGCAAATTCGCACTCTTGGGGCGTAATAGAATGCTCTCTTCTTGGGGCTTTCGATCCTCGTTCCTTCGAATGTGAGCATGTACTCGTGGCAAATTCGCACTCTTGGGGCGTAATAGAATGCTCTCTTGGGCTTCGATCCTCGTTCCTTCGAATGTGAGCATGTACTCGTGGCAAATTCGCACTCTTGGGGCGTAATAGAATGCTCTCTTGGGCTTCGATCCTCGTTCCTTCGAATGTGAGCATGTACTCGTGGCAAATTCGCACTCTTGGGGCGTAATAGAATGCTCTCTTGGGGCTTCGATCCTCGTTCCTTCGAATGTGAGCATGTACTCGTGGCAAATTCGCACTCTTGGGGCTTAATAGAATGCTCTCTTGGGGCTTCGATCCTCGTTCCTTCGAATGTGAGCATGTACTCGTGGCAAACCTTCGAATCTGAGCATGTACTCGTGGCAAATTCGCACTCTTGGGGCGTAATAGAATGCTCTCTTGGGGCTTCGATCCTCGTTCCTTCGAATGTGAGCATGTACTCGTGGCAAATTCGCACTCTTGGGGCGTAATAGAATGCTCTCTTGGGCTTCGATCGATCCCTCGTTCATTCCTTCGAATGTGAGCATGTACTCGTGGCAAATTCGCACTCTTGGGGCGTAATAGAATGCTCTCTTGGGCTTCGATCCTCGTTCCTTCGAATGTGAGCATGTACTCGTGGCAAATTCGCACTCTTGGGGCGTAATAGAATGCTCTACTGGGCTTCGATCCTCGTTCCTTCGAATGTGAGCATGTACTCGTGGCAAATTCGCACTCTTGGGGCGTAATAGAATGCTCTCTTGGGCTTTCGATCCTCGTTCCTTCGAATGTGAGCATGTACTCGTGGCAAATTCGCACTCTTGGGGCGTAATAGAATGCTCTCTTGGGCTTCGATCCTCGTTCCTTCGAATGTGAGCATGTACTCGTGGCAAATTCGCACTCTTTGGGAATAATCGAACTCTCTTGGGGCTCGTTAATAGAATGCTCTCTGTGGGCAAATTCGCACTCTTGGGAATCGATCGAATCCTCGTTCCTTCGAATGTGAGCATGTACTCGTGGCAAATGGCATTAAATTCGCACTCTTGGGGCGTAATAGAATGCTCTCTTGGGCTTCGATCCTCGTTCCCTTGGAATGTAAGCATGTACTCGTGGCAAATTCGCACTCTTGGGGCGTAATAGAATGCTCTCTTGGGCTTCGATCCTCGTTCCTTCGAATGTGAGCATGTACTCGTGGCAAATTCGCACTCTTGGGGCGTAATAGAATGCTCTCTTGGGCTTCGATCCTCGTTCCTTCGAATGTGAGCATGTACTCGTGGCAAATTCGCACTCTTGGGGCGTAATAGAATGCTCTCTTGGGCTTCGATCCTCGTTCCTTCGAATGTGAGCATGTACTCGTGGCAAATTCGCACTCTTGGGGCGTAATAGAATGCTCTCTCTTGGGCTTCGATCCTCGTTCCTTCGAATGTGAGCATGTACTCGTGGCGTGGCAAATTCGCACTCTTGGGGGCGTAATAGAATGCTCTCTTGGGCTTCGATCCTCGTTCTTCTTCGAATGTGAGCATGCAATGTACTCGTGGCAAAATTCGCACTCTTGGGGCGTAATAGAGAATGCTCTCTTGGGGCTTCGATCTCGTTCCTTCGAATGTGAGCATGTACTCGTGGCAAATTCGCACTCTTGGGGCGTAATAGAATGCTCTCTTTGGGCTTGGATCCTCGTTCCTTCGAATGTCGAGCATGTACTCGTGGCAAATTCGCAATCTTGGGGCGTAATAGAATGCTCTACTGGGCTTCGATCCTCTTTTCCTTCGAATGTGAGCATGTACTCGTGGCAAATTCGCACTCTTGGGGCGTAATAGAATGCTCTCTTGGGGCTTCGATCCTCGTTCCTTCGAATCTGAGCATGTACTCGTGGCAAATTCGCACTCTTGGGCGTAATAGAATGCTCTCTTGGGCTTCGATCCTCGTTCCTTCGAATGTGAGCATGTACTCGTACTCGTGGCAAATTCGAACTCTTGGGACGTATTAGAATGCTCTCTTTGGGCTTCGATCCTCGTTCCTTCGATCGAATGTGAGCATGTACTCGTGGCAAATTCGCACTCTTTGGGGCGTAATAGAATGCTCTCTTGGGCTTCGATTCGTTCCTCGAATGTCCTCGTGGCAAATTCGACTCTTGAGCATGTACTCGTGGCAAATTCGCACTTCTTGGGGCGTAATAGAATGCTCTCTCTTGGGCTTCGATCCTCGTTCCTTCGAATGTGAGCATGTACTCGTGGCAAATTCGCATTTTCAAAAAAAAAAAAAAAAAAATTTTAGCACGTTTTTCCGCATCTTGAACTAGCCCGGGGCGTGACAAATCCGAATTTTGGAAATTTGAAATTCTCAGTGTTCCTCCCCCCATTACTGTGTTTTTGCTCTGTATACGTATATTATACAGATATATAAGTATATATAGGTATATAAGTGAGTTTTAGTGGAGTTTTTAAGTTTTCGGATTTTTCGTCGCGGAGAGTGAACGGCTTAACGTCGCGATCCGGAGTCCGATTCTGGCGATCCAAAATGCTAAGTTCGATGTCTCGGCAGTGCTGAACGTGATGGCGCGATCCGTGTTGGCGTGCGACGCACGGATTAAATGTTATTGCATCTTGATCGCTGATCGCTCTCGCTCGAAACGTTACGTTTTACGTTTCGCAATCGGGTCCCCGTTTTCGCACCTTTTTTCGCGCGCGTTTTCGAATCGTGAGTTCGAATCTTAGGGGCCTGGGAGGATTTTTGTTGCATGTGAGGGGAGGTTTTTTGGCTGAGAGGGAGGGGTAGGTGGGGGGTTGGTGGAAACATTAAAAAATGAAGCTAAGCCAATCCCCTCTCTTTACTTATTCAACACTTCCACCCCCCTCTCACTCCCACACTCTCTCTCACTCTCTCTTCTCCCAGCACTGGACCGAGCTCCTTCTCCCCTGCCCTTAGCCCCCTCTGCTGTGCTTCTCCGGCCGCCGCCGACCTCCCACTGGCCGGAGCTCCCGGAAACTCCCTCTCTCCCTCTTTTTCTCTTTTTCTTCTTCTTCTTCTTATTCTCCTGCTACCCGAGGGTGTGCACCCAGGGGTTACCCACGCCGGAGCCCCCTGAGGTGGCACGACCCTCTGCGGCCGTCGCCCTGCCGCCGGGAGTCGCCGGGAACCGCCGCCAGCCACCTGCGGCCACTGCAGGGCCACTAAGGGCCGAGGCTGGTGAGCCCGAGGCAGCGCCGCCTCCCGCAGCTCATGAGGGTGAGCATCGTCACCCCCGTGAGCTCCGGCGCCGCCCCCTCCATCCCCGGCCGTCGCCGTACCGCCGGAGCGCCGCCGCAGCCGCCGCCTGCTTGCGAGGAGCCGCTAGGGCATCCTCTGCCGCACCTGCTCCACCGCCACCACCCGTCGCCGTTCTTATCGCGGTCACCGGCCAGACGACGTCCGGCGACCCCCCTCGTGCCGGCGCTCACGTCGCGGGGGGGGGGGGCGGGCCGCCCGGCCGCCGTCGCGCCGCCCGTTGCCGCGCCAGCTTGCCCTAGTTAACCCGTGAGCTGGGGAGTTCCCCTGCCGCCGCCGCCGCCGCCTCCGCTTCCCGCCGCCGGCTAAGGTGAGCTCCCCCTTCCTTGAGACCCTCTCGGCCGACCCCCCTGCCCGCCGCCGGCCCTGTTTGCCCGCCGGCAGCCGGCCGGAGCTAGTTGCTCCGGCCGGGGGGGCTATCTCATGTGATTTTGGCCGCGCCGAGCTCCCTGGTGCCCCTGCTGGTCCCCGTGGTCCAGGAAGGTGAGCACGATGATCACGGCGTCATGCTGATCATCATGCTCACCTCCGTTTTAATTTTGCTCGAGCCGTTTGTTGTTCGGCCCTTGTCGGGCCGTTTCGGTGCTTGCGGCGCTGTTTTTATGCTTTTCCCGACCTGCGACTTGCCCTGTCGCAGAGGGGCTGCGAGCACGGCCTCCGTTGAGTCATTGCCTATTCGCTGGTGCTTGCGGGAGGTTGTGCGGACGAACGGAGCGCTCGAACGGCCTATTTTACGCTGATTTAGTATGTATGTCTCACTGTTTTTATGCTTTTTCCCGGCTCGCGACTTGTCCTGTCGCAGCGGGGCTGTGAGCACGGTCTCCGTGACGACGTTACCTATCCGCTGGTACTTGCGGAAGGTCGAGCGGACGTACGGTTTTCTCGAACGGCTTAATTTAGTGAATGTTGTGTATGTGTATGTTGCATGTTTGGGGACTTAGGCGTTTGTGACAGCGTAGCGACGCTGTGGGCAGCGAGGGTAAGGTCTTGGAGACCCTGTGGACTGGTTGTCCAACCCCCCCCCTCGCCCTTCGTGTGGTTTCAGACTTGTTTCCGACGCGTTTTTCGATGAAATAATCGGCAAAACGCGCGTTTCTTGTTGTGCGACTCACTCGCTGTTTTCGCGAGCGACTTGGCTTCATCGTGTGGCCTCGTTGGCTGTTCCTCATCGCTGTCCCGAAGTTCCGAGGACAGCGGATGAGTGATGTGGGGTTCCGGTGCCAAATCGGCACTTTTCGGGAACCCGGGAAGCCTTTACGGGTGCGTTTGATGTTCGTGGCACCCCGTGCTTGTGCTCGCTGTCCCGTCACTTGGTTTGTTGTGTTCGGGGACAGCGAGGGGCCTTGTTGGCTGTTTGGTACCCCTCTGGGGCTTTGTGTGGTTTCGGGATCGTCCCGGTGGGTTTCCCGGGCGATCCGTCGGTTTCGGGATGTGAGAGATTTGTGTTTAGCGTCGACTTGGTGGACCTTGACCCTGTGAGTCTTTCGTAGGTCCTGTCGCGGTTCCCGAGAGCCGTCGGTGTTAGATTGGATCTTACCTTCAAGTGGGTACTTCGATCCGGAGTCGGTTCAGTGGACTACGGTGATACCTTTCTATCCCTTCTTTCGCATTTCTGTTATTAGTTCACTTGACTTCCGTAGACTCTACTTTTATGCGTGCTTGGATAGTAGAGTAGTGTGGCTTGCATGTTCTTTGAGACGACCCAGTCGGTCGGTGGGGATCGCTTATCATTCCAAGCGATCCCAGTGTGGCTTGCATGTTCCTTGAGACGACCCAGTCGGTCGGGAGGTGATCGCTTGTCCTTCTTAGCGATCCTAGTAGTGGCTTGCATGTTTCTTGAGATGACCCAGTTGGTCGGAGGTGATCGCCTGTTGTTCCGAGCGATCCGAGTTGTGGTTTATTGGTTGCTTTTCATCGGCTTGTTGCCGTTCTGTGGATTGAGCATTTGCATCGATCGTCACAGCTCTTCTAGCACTTCACGTACACCACGGTCTGATCCACCGTTTGGAGGTGTTCTTTTCCGGAAAAGGGTCGTTGAGTTTGTGCCGACCCGTGAGCCTTGATGCAGTGCGTCCAGAAGGTTTATGTGCCTTTAGATGAGCAGGTGACAGTACATGTGATACGTCCCGGTAGTTTTTCAGATTGGGTTTACTTTGTGGTTTTCCCTTTGATGCATACTAGTTTGTTTACAGTAGCATAGTTACTTCAGTTGTATGTTAGCCTCATATTTACTTGCGCTACTGTTTACCATATCTATCTTTTGTTGACCCTCGTGCCGGTGTGTACACCCTCGCCTTCGTCGGCTTGCGGTACCCACTGGGAGGGGAGACATGTGTACATGTTCTCACCCCCCCCACCCCCGTTGCAGGTTTCAGGGCGAGCAGGGTGGTGAGTGTCGGGACGCTGCGAGGCACGACTAGATAGTAGCTCTAGAGGTTCCGACTCGTGAGGCTACTTCCCCATATTTGGTTATTCCCCTACCTCTATTTGATAGATGTGATGTGTGGTTCAGTTACCCCGTTGTTTATTCTAGCATGCGTATGTTGTGAATTCATTCTATATGCTGGTGTGACGACTGCATGCTTGGATTAGTTGATTGTATCATTGTTTTTCAATCGTTCCGTTACCTAGCATTTCGGTTTTCTACATACGATTTCTCGTGGTAGCGTCGTTCAAAAACAAGGTTTCCGTGTGGGAAACGGTTTTTCAAATGGATTTCTGATATGCTCGGTTTTGTGATTTCAAAAAAGAGAGTTCTCGTGTGGAGAACAGTTTTCAAATGATTTCTTGAATGTTTGAAATTAGGCGTTTCAAAATAAAGCTTCTGGGTAAGGAGCAGCTTTCTAGAATGTTTGTTCGGCTTGTGCATTGGCAATGCTAGTCTCTTTCATTAGCGTATCTAAAACGCTTTCATAATTCATTGGGATAAGTTTAGAAAGCTGAAGTTCACGTCTCCCTCGATAATTACTGAAGCATAGTACCCACCTTCACACCTTCACGTAGGCACAAGCTCAGCACTCCTTTGGGACCCTTGAAATACTCAAAAACTCATCCTACATGGGTGGCCCTTTTTTTCGAAAGGTGCCCCGCCCGTCCGTTCATCCTCGAGATCCGCTATCCCCCCCCCCCCTCGCATGGTACTCGTGTCGCATGTTCGCCCCATACCTTCAATGAACCACTGCTTAGAATCGCTCACGCTCGCCGCGGTTTTTCGTACAATGTCGGCTCCTCGTTGGAGATTCTCTTCACGAGCAATATGACACATCGCTTGGCAAAGCTCGCACTCTTTGGGCGTAATATAACGCTCTCATGACATTGGGGAGGCAATCAATAAATTACAGGTCAATCTCCCTCACATAAGTAACCGAAGGCAATCGTTTCAATCCTCGTTCGTATCGAATCTGAGCATGTACTCGTCATTCGCCGGCAAGCTGCCACTCTTTAAGCCTCTTTCGCACTCTTGGCGGCGTAATAGAACGCTCTCATGGGTTTTCAATCCGTTCGTTCGTTCGAATCTGGAGCATGTATGGACTCGTGGCGATACTCGCACTCTTTGGGCGTAATGACGCTAATATGTACTCCTCGTTCGTTCCAGCCCTGAGCACACTACTTCGTGGCAACTCGACACTCTTTGGGCGTAATAGAACGCTCCTCTCATGGGGTTATCAATCCCTCGTTCGTTCGAACATCTGAGCATGTACTCGTGGCAAGCTCGCACTCTTTGGGCGTAATAGAAAAACTCAATATGGGGTTTCATTCAATCGTCGTTCGTTTCGAATCTGAGCATGTACTTCGTGTCAAGCTCGCACTCTTTGGGCGTAATAGAACGCTCTCTTGGGGTTTCAATCCTCGTTCGTTCGAAATCTGAGCATGTACTCATCGTGGCAAGCTCGCGCACTCTTTGGGCGTAATAGAACGCTCTCATTGGGGTTTCAATCCTCGTTCGTCTATCGAATCTGAGCATGTACTCTTTGTGGCAAGCAACTCGCACTCTAAGGGCGTAATAGTAAAGCTCTCATGGGGTTTCAATCCTCGTACGTTCGTTCGAATCTGAGCATCTGTACTCGTTGGCAAAGCTCGCACTCTTTGGCGCGTTAATAGAACGCTCTCATTGGGGTTTCAATCTCGTTCGTATTAATTCGAATCTGAGCATGTACTCGTGCAAGCTCAGCACTTTACTTAGGGCAATAGAACGCTCTCACTTTCAATCCTTCGTTTGTTCTTTTGGGCGAATCTGAGCATGTCTGTACACTGGCAAAGCTCGCACATCTTTGTGGGGGCGTAATAGAACGCTCTCATGGGTTTTCAATCCTCGTTCGTTTCGAATCCTGAGCATGTACTCGTGGCAAGCTCGCACTCTTTGGGGCACTAATAGAACCTCTCATGGGGTTTTCAAATCCTCGTTCCGTGTCGAATCTGAGCATGTACTACGTGGCAAGCTCCGCACTCTTTGGCGTAATAGAACGCTCTCATGGGGTTTTTCAATCCTCGTTCGTTCGACTCTGAGCATGTACTTACTCGTGGCAAGCTCGCACTCTTGAAGGGCGTAATAGAACGCTCTCACTGGGGTTTCAATCCTCGTTTTTTCGTTCGTTCGAATCTGAGCATGTACTCGTTGGCAAGCTCGCACATCTTTAGGGCGTAATAAACGCTCTCAGGGGGGGGCTGTTTCAAACCGTGGCTTTCCAATCGTTCGTTCGAATCTGAGCATGTACTCGTGGCAAGCTCGCACTCTTTGGGCGTAATAGAACGCCTCGTTCTTCATGGGGTTTCAATCCTCGTGCTCGTTCGTTCGAATCTGAGCATGTACTCGTGGCAATCTCGCACTCTTTGGGCGTAATAGAACGCTCTCATGGGTTTCAATCCTCGATTCCTTTCGAATCTGAGCATGTACGTCGTGGCCAATTCGCTCGCACTCTTTTGGCGTAATAGAACGCTCTCTCCGGGGTTTCAATCCTCGTTCGTTTCGAATCTGAGCATGTAATCGTGGCAAGCTCGCACTCTCTTTGCGGCGCAACAGAACGCTCACTCGTTATGGGGTTTCAATCCTCGTTCGTTCGAATCTGAGCATGTACTCGTGGCAAGCTCTCGCACTCTTTTTTAGGCGTAGAACGCTCTCCATCTTTTTCAATCCTCGTTCAGATTCTCATTCTCATGGCAAGCTCGCATTCTCTTTGGGCACTAATAGAACGCACTCATGGGGGTTTCATTCCTCGTTCGTATTACTGAGCATGTACTCGGGGCATAGCTCGCTCGCCTCACTCTTAGGCGTAAATAGAAACGCTCTCATGGGGTTTCAATCCTCGTTTCGCAACTTTGGGAGTCGAATCTGAGCATGTACTCGTGGCAAGGGCTCGCCACATCTTTGGGTACATAATAGAACGCTCTCATGGGGTTTCAATCCTCAATTCGTGCTCGTTCGAAAAATCTGGGAGGGGGGAGTCAGTAATTCGTGGCTAAAAGCCTCGCACATCATTTGGCACGTAATAGAAATTACATTGGGATTTCAATGCCCCTTCGTTTTTCGGATATTCGAAATGATGAGCATACATACTCAGTGGCAACTCGCACTCTTTTTGGCGTAATAGAACGATCTAGGTCATTGGGTTATTTCAATCCTCGTTGGTTCGAATCTGAGCATGTACTCGTGGCAAGACTCGCACATCATTTGGGCGTAATATAACGCTCTCCATAGGGGTTTCAAGACGGCCTCGTTCTTTCGATAATCTGAGCATGTAACTCGTGGGCAAGACGCACTATGAGGCGCATTAGAGCTCTCATGGGTTTTCAAGCCTCGTTCTAAGGATATAGAGGGAGCATAGAATTTCGTGGCTATCCAGCTCTCACTCTTATTCTTCCGAGGGGAAAGGTATCATGGGGTTGTCCATCCTGTGGAGGTATCGAATCTGAGCAGGGGAGGCGTGTGTACTCGTGGGCACAGCGCTTCGCACTCTTTGGAGGGGCGTAATAGAAACGCTCTCATATTGGGGTTCAAAAAATCCTCAGTTCGTCGTTTCGAATCGAAGTCATGTACTCATAAAGCTCGCATAGTCCCCAATCCGAGAATAGAAGCACTCATGGGGTTCCAATCCTGTCCTTCGTTCGATAGATCGAATCTGAGGTGTAATACTCGTGGCACAAAGCTGCACTCTTTGCGGCATAATAGAAAACGGGATTTGACAGAGGGGGTTTCATTGCGTTCGTTCGAATCTTATCGAAGCATCGACTCGGGGCACTGTGCCACTCGCACTCTTAGGGCAATAGAACGCTCTCGGAGGTTTCAAAATCCTGAATAAATTTTACGATATAAATAAATGCTGAGGCATAGTACTACTCGTGGCAGAAGTCTCCTCTTCTCTTTGGGACGAGCCATAAATAGAAAGGCTCTCATACGGGGTCCATCGAATCCTGTTCGTTCAATACTGAGCATGTGCGATCACTGTCGGGTAGGGCTCGCACTCTAACCGATGCAAAGGGTCTCAGTGAGGTGGCAATCCTCGTTTTTCACGACATCAGCATAGTATTCGTGGAAATCTCGCACTCTTTGGGGATTGTCCTGGGGTTTCAATCCTCGTTCGTTCGAATCTGAGCAGTGTACTCCGTGGCAAGCTGCAACCGCACTCTTTGGGCGTAATAGAACGCTCTCATGCTGGGGTTTCAACCTACGATTCTTCGAATGGGCCTCGAAGTACATCGTACTCCTGTGCGAAGCTCGCACATCTTTAGGCACGAGTTTAGAACGCTCTTGTTAGGGTTTTCCAAATCATCGTCGTGTAGTTCACCAATCGAGCATGTACTCCGGGGCAAGACTCGCACTCGAATTATCGTAATCTGCATCTCGAAAGCTTAATCATCATTCGTCCCCTCGACATCTTAGCCAATTCACTCTCAGATCACTTAGGGCACTTTTGAGGCGTAGCATCAACCTGCAAATCATTATCGTTCTCAATCCAACGTAGTCGGTTTCCGAATCTAAAGGACATGCTACTCGTGCAATTCTGCACATAGCTCTTGATAGGGCGTACCCATAGAAACTCTCCTCTTTTTTGTAGGGAGCCTTCATTCAAATCCGTTCGCATACGCAAATCTGAGATGTACTCAATCACTCGCACTCTTTGAGGCCAATAGTTCCTCATTGTGGTTTAAATCTCTCGTTTGTCTCGAATCTGACATGTACTCGTGGCAAGCTGGGCACTCTTTGGGCAGGAGGGGTTAACTAGACTCTGGTCATCATTAATGAATATTGGGGTAAAGCTCCTGAACGGGTTCGAATCTGAGCATTGTACTCGTGGCCATTCCTCGCATATGTCGGGCTGAATGAAAGCGCTCATCTAGGTGTTTCAATCATCTGTTCGTTCGTATCGTTCGAATCTGATCCAATGGTACTCCGGTTGGCAAACTTGCTCAGCACACTTTGGGGCAGTAATAGGGAACCTCTCAGGGGGGTTTCAATCCTCGATTCGTTCGACATCTGAGTGCAAAGTTACCCCTCGGGCAAGCACACGCACTCTTAATTGGGCGCCCAATAGGAAGAACGCTCTCATGGGGGTTTCAATCCTCGTCGCGTTCGAATCTGAGCAATAATCTCGTGGCAAGAGTCGCAATTTGAAGGCTATAAAACGCTCCTCGACAGCTTTCTTTCTCTTCGTTCGTTGAATCTGAGCGTGTACTTCGTGGGCCAAAGCTACGTAATTCTTTGGGCGCAATAGAAGCTCTCATGGGGTTTCAATCCTCGTTTCGTTCAAACACTTCTGAGCGTACTCGTGGCAAAAGCTCGCTAACTCTTTGGGCGTAATGAACGCTCTCAAATGGGGTTTCAATCCTCGACTTCGATCGAATCTGAGAGCATGTACTCGTGGCCAAGCTCGCACTCTTAGGCGTAATAGAAAGAACGCTCTCATGGGGTTTCAAATCCTCGTTCGTTCGAATCTGAGCTTGACCTTGCATTCGTGCTATCACCGCACACTCTTGAGGCGTTGATCCAATGCGCGCAATCATGATTTCATGTAGGTTTCAATACCTCGGGAAAAAATTAATATCATAGAGCACATGTATCATACTAGTAGGCTAAGCTCGCACGTCTTAGGGTAACCTAGAACGCTACTCATGGGGTTTCAATCCTCAAACGTTCTACGTAAATTAGCAAATAATTGCTCCGCCCTATCGGCATAGATCGAATCTGAGTCCTCATCATGTACGTCCTCACTCAGCTTGTGAGGGAAGCTCGCAACTCTTTTGGGCACTAATAATAGAACGCTCCTACGCTCTCATTCTTTCAATATCCTCAATACATCGTTCAATCGGCCTAGGCGTTGGTTTGTACTTGCTGTCCCAAGCCTCCGCACTATTTCCGCGCAATATTGAAGAATTCGGGCTCTCATGAGGGTTTCCAAACCTTCGTCGTATTGGGAATCTTCATGAGTCATGGTAACGATAACGTGGCAAGCTCGCACTCATTGGGCATAATAAAACGCCTCATAATTGGGGCTCGTCAAATAGGGACGCTCGATATATTTCGAGGGTAGGGGGCAGGTACTCGTGGGAGGGCGAAATCTCTTAGGGCGTAATATGAACGCTCTGTGGGGTTCCAGATAACTCGTTTGGTTAGGTTTCTGTTAGTAATGCATTGTACTCGGGGAAGCGTTTACCACTGAAGCGCAATAAATGAGTCTTTGAGTGGGTTCCAATCCTCGTCGTTGTCCCCTCGATGTGATGTGAGGGCATGTACGCGTTGACGCTAGAAGTCTGATCTTAGGAGCAGTAATAGAAACGACTCTCATGGGGCACTTTCAATCCTCTCCGTCACCCACGTATGTCGAATCTGAGGGGCATCCCGTTGGACGTGGTCGCGGGGATCAAGCTCTAGGCCCGCGGTCAATTGGGCGTTAATAGAACCACTCTCATGAGGGGGTTTAAGATACCCTCGATCGCACTCGAATTAGGTCAAGAGCAAGTACTCGGATATCGTGCAAGCTCGCACTCATTAGGCCGTAATAGAACGGCTACGCCAATGGTGGGCTTTTCAATCAATCCTTGGTCCGGTTATCGTTAGATCGAGATCTAAGCATGCTACGGCGTAGAGGCAAGCTAGCACTCTCTTTGGGGCGGTAATAGAACGACTCTCGAATGGGGTTTTCAATTCAACTCGTACATCGTTCATAGCAATAAACTGACGCCGTCCGAATTATAGCTGGGCGTGGCAAGCATCAGAAGCACTTCACTATCGTACTGGCGTGACAATAGGAGCCTCGCCACTCTTGTTGGGGTCGTAAAGACTAGAGATCGACTCGAAGCCAACATAGAACCCCGGGCTAGCTCGCACTACTTTGACGCGCGTTTTAATTTCCTAACTGAGGGATTTCAATTTCTGCGAGCATACATCGTTCGATATCTGAGCTTGACTCTGTCAGATCTGCGGCAAGCTCGCCTCGCACTCTTTGGGGCGTAATAGAAAATGCTCTCAGAATGAGGGGCTTCATAAAGAAAACTCTGTACAGTTCGACATGGTGATGATTGGGGTACGAACGTGTTGAGAAGTCTGGCACATGTGCTGAGAGCATAAAAGAATGCCGCTCTCATTAGGGGAGGCAAGTCACAATTTCTTGAATTCTGGTGCGTATCGACATGGGAGCATGTACTCGTTCCGTAAAATAAACGGTGCGGAGCTCTGTTAGTGGGTAGGTTGGTTATGCGACGCTCGAATAAAGACGCGAGTTTTCATCCTCAAAGTAGGGCTTCAAAATCTGAGCATGTACTCGTTAGCAAAGTTCCGCAATGCTTTCTGCGAGCGCCATAGGAACGGCAACAGGCATGGGGTTCTCTACTCCTCGTGGATCAGTGGTCGATGAGGCACCAAGCATCGACTCATGGCAAGCTCGCACGTACTTAATGAGCGTAGAATTAGCAAACCTACTCTCGTAATAAAAGGGCTGTTCAATATCTCTACGTTCGTATGGGTGGTGTGTCGGAATGGTAGAAGGAAATGTAGCTCGTGAGAAAGCTTCACACTCGTTGCACGTAAAGTTCCTCGTGTGGGGGACGTCAATGGCAAGAAGCTCTAGATATCTGAGCAATGTACATGCGTGCACGTATAACTCGCACTCTTAGTGCGTAATAGAACGCTCTCTAATGGGGTCTTGAATTCCTCGTTTCGTCACCAAATCTCGAATCGTGAGCATGCAAACGTGGTTAAGCTGGCTTTGCGGATTTAGGCCACCTACACACAACACTCTGATCTGAGCTCCAATCCTAGAATAGCTCGAAAAGAAAATCTGGGCATAGTAATCCCCTGCATTCGTCCCGGCCCAACCATCTTTAATCTGCAATAGAACGGCTCTCATGGGGTATCCAATCTCGGTTCTGCCAATTCCGAAATGGCTAGAGCAACGGTAACTCTTTTATCCAAGACTCCCCCGAAGCAACACTCTTCGGAGCGAGTAATAAACTAGAACGCTCTCGACATAAATTTCAATGCTCGCTCGTACGAATACTGACATCGTATCTCGTGTTAATCTCGCACTTCTTAGGCGTAATAGAACGCCAGCTCTCATGGGGGTTTCAATATACTAGCTCGTCAAGAAGTCGAATCTCGAGCATGTTAATCCGTGCCAAACGAGCCCCTCGTACACTTTGCGGAGCGTAATAGGGAAACGCGAGCGTTACCATTTGGGGTTTCCAATTCCTGCTCTATATCCGTTTCGAATTTTCTGAGCATGTACTCGTGCAAACAGCACCGCACGTCTTTGCTGGCGTAATAGAACGCGCTCTCATCCTCGTTATTCGAATCTGGGGCTTCAATCCTCGTTCTGCGTTCGAATCTGAGCATGTACTCGTGACCAGCAGGTGCGAGCTTCGCACTCTTTTGGGCGTAATAGGTGAACGCTACACTAGGAGCCTTCAGTCCTCGTCGTTCGAACGAATCCTGAGCATGTACTCGTGGCAAGCTCGCACCTCATTGGGCGCAATAGAACGCTCTCATGGGGCTTCAATCTCGGTCGTCCGAGATGCGAGCTTGTTTCGAATCTGAGCATTGTACCTACGACGTTGGCAAGCTCGCACTCCTTTGGGCAGTAATTAGGAACGCGATCCTCATGCCAGGCTTCAATGCTCGCACTTCGTCATCGAATCTGAGCAGAGTACTCGAGGCAAGCTCGCAACTCTTTGAAGGCGTAATACAACGCTCTCATGAGGGTTTCAATCCTCGTTCGTTCGAATAATGAAAGCATGAACTCGTGGCCAAGCTCCGCACTCTGCTTGGGCGAATCGAACGAATGTGGTCTTCTAAGCTCGTTCCGAATCATGGGGTTCAATCCTTCGTTCGTACGAATCTGAGCATGTACTCGAGCAAGCTCGCACTCTTTGAGCGCAATAGAAAGCGCTCTCATGAAGGATTTCGATCCTCGTTCGTTCGACATCTGAGCATGTACTCGTGGCAAGCTCGCACTCTTTATTAGGGCGTAATAGAACCTGCTCTCATAGGGGTTTTCAATCCTCGTTCGTTCGAATCTGGGCGAATCTCGAGCATGTCGCACAATCTGGAGCGTACTCGATGGACAAGATTTCGCACTATTAGGCGTAATAGACACGCTCTCATGGGGTTTTCAATCCTCGTTCGTATTCGAATCTGAGCATTTGTACTCGTGGCAAGCTCGCACTCTTAGGGCGATAATAGAACGCTCTCAATTATGGGGCTTCCAATCCTCGTTCGTTCGAATCTGAGCATACTGTACTCGTCACGGCAAAGCTCGCACTCTTACAGCTCGTAATAGAAAGCTCTCATGGGGTTTCAATCCTCGTTCGTTCGAAACTGAGCATGTACTCGTGGCAAGCTTCGCACTCTAGGGCGAATAGAACGCTCCTTCATGGGGTTTCAATCCGTTCGGTTCGAATCTGGAGCATGTACTCGTGGCAAGCTCGCACTCTTTGGGCTAATAGGAAAGCTCTCATGGGGCTTCAATCCTCGTTCGTTCGAAATCTCGAGCATGTACTCTTGGCAATGGCTCACGCACTCTTGCCTGCTAATAGAAATTCGCTCTCATGGGGTTTCATCCTCGTTCGTTCGAATCTGAGCATGTACTCGTGGCAACCTCGCACTCAATGAGGCGTAATATAGAAACGCTCTCATGGGAGTTTTCAAATCCTCGATGTTTTCGAATCTGAGCATGTACTCGTGGCTAAGAAGATAGATAGACGCACTCTTTGGGCGTAATAGAAAGGCTCTCATGGGGTTTTCAATCCGTTCGTATTGATTCGCCAAATCTAAGCAGTACTCCGTGGCAAGACTCGCACTCTTTGGGCGTAATAGAACTCTCTCATGGGGGTTTCTTCAATCCTCAAAGTCGTTCGAATCTGAGCATGTACTCGTGGCAAATCTCGCACTCTCTAGGGCTGTAATAGCAACCTCTCATGGGGCATCTCCTCTTCGTTCGAATCTGGGGTTTCAATTCTCGAACCGTTCGAATCTGAGCATGTACTCGTAAGTGCAAGCTCGCACTCTTGAGCATTACATGCGAACGCTCATCATGGGGACTTCGAATCCTCGATGATTCGTCGCAAAATCGAATATTGAGGCTTGTACTCTCGATGTAAGCCTCGCACTCTTAGGCGTAATAGAACAAGCTCTCATGGGGCCTTCAATCCTCGTTCTGTTCGAATTCTGAGCATGTACTCGTAGGCAAGCTGCACTCTTTGGGCATAATAGTACGCTCTCATGGGGTTTCAATCCTCGTTCGTTACGTCGATATTCTGAGCATGACACCATAATCGTAGCAAGCCTCGCTACTCTTTGGCATACGTAATTAGCACGCTCTCATGGGGTTTTCAATCCTCGTTCGTACGAATCTGAGCATGTACTCGTGGCAAGCTCGCACGTCTATTGGGCAATAAGAAAGCTCTCCATGGGGCTTTTCAATCACTCGTTTCGTTCGAATCATGAGCATGTACTCGTGGCAATCCTCGCACTCTTTAGGGCGTAATAGAACAGCTCTCATGGGGTTTCAATCCTCGTTCGTAATCGAATCTGAGCATGTATTCGTGGCAAGCTCGCACTCTTTTGGGCGTTTAATGCGAACGCTCTCGAATCTGAGCATGTATTCGTGGCAAGCTCGCACTCTTAGGCGCAATAGAACGCTCTCATGGGGTTTCAATCCTCGTTCGTTCGAATCTGAGCATGTACTCGTGGCAAGCTCGCACTCTTTGGGCGTAAAAGAACGCTCTTATGGGGTTTCAATGCTCGATCGTTCGAATCTGAGCATGTACTCGTGGCAATCTCGCACTCTTAGGGCGTAATAGAATGCTCTCATGGGGTTTCAATCCTCGTTCGTTCGAATCTGAGCATGTACTCGTGGCAAGCTCGCACACTTAGGCGTAGTAGAACGCTCTCATGGGGTTTCCATCCTCGTTCGTTCGAATCTGAGCATGCACTCGTGGCAAGCACGCACTCTTTGGCGTAATAGAACGCTCTCACGGGGTTTCAATCCTCATTCGTTCGAATCTGAGCATGTACTCGTGGCAAGCTCGCACTCTTTGGGCGTAATAGAACGCTCTGATGGGATTTCAATCCTCGTTCGTTCGAATATGAGCATGTACTCGTGGCAAGCTCGCACTCTTAGGCGCAATAGAAAGCTCTCATGGGGTTCCAATCCTCGTTCGTTCGAATCTGAGCATGTACTCGTGGCAAGCTCGCACACTTTGGGCGTAATAGAACGCTCTCATGGGGTTTCAATGCTCGTTCGTTCGAATCTGAGCATGTACTCGTGGCAAGCTCGCACACTTTGGGCGTGATACAATGCTCTCATGGGGTTTCAATCCTCGTTCGTTCAAATATGAGCATGTACTCGTGGCAAGCTCGCACTCTTAGGCGCAATAGAAAGCTCTCTCGGGGTTCCAATCCTTGTTCGTACGAATCTGAGCATGTACTCGTGGCAAGCTCGCACTCTTTGAGCGTAATAGAACGCTCTCATGGGGTTTCAATCCTCGTTCGTTCGAATCTGAGCATGTACTCGTGGCAAGCTCGCACTCTTAGGCGCAATAGGAAGCTCTCATGGGGTTCCAATCCTCGTTCGTTCGAATCTGAGCATGTACTCGTGGCAAGCTCGCACTCTTTGGGCATAATAGAACGCTCTCATGGGGTTTCAATCCTCGTTCGTTCGAATATGAGCATGTACTCGTGGCAAGCTCGCACTCTTAGGCGCAATAGAAAGCTCTCATGGGGTTCCAATCCTCGTTTGTTCGAATCTGAGCATGCACTCGTGGCAAGCTCGCACTCTTTGGCGCAATAGAACGCTCTCATGGGGCTCTCATGGGGTTCCAATCCTCGTTCGTTCGAATCTGAGCATGTACTCGTGGCAAGCTCGCACTCTTTGGGCGTAATAGAACGCTCTCATGGGGTTTCAATCCTCGTTCGTTCGAATCTGAGCATGTACTCGTGGCAAGCTCGCACTCTTTGGGCGTAAAAGAACGCTCTCATGGGGTTTCAATGCTCGATCGTTCGAATCTGAGCATGTACTCGTGGCAATCTCGCACTCTTAGGGCGTAATAGAACGCTCTCATGGGGTTTCAATCCTCGTTCGTTCGAATCTAAGCATGTACTCGTGGCAAGCTCGCACTCTTAGGCGTAATAGAACGCTCTCATGGGGTTTCCATCCTCGTTCGTTCGAATCTGAGCATGTACTCGTGGCAAGCACGCACTCTTTGGCGTAATAGAACGCTCTCATGGGGTTTCAATCCTCGTTCGTTCGAATCTGAGCATGTACCGTGGCAAGCTCGCACTCTTTGGGCGTAATAGAAAGATCTCATGGGGTTTCCAATCCTCGTTCGTACATCGAATCTGAAGCATCAACTAGTGGCAAGCTCAGCACTCTTGGGCGTAATAGAACGCTCTCATGGGGTTTCAATCCTCGTTCGTTCGAATCTGAGCATGTACTCGTGGCAAGCTCGCACTCTATTGGGCGTAATAGAACGCTCTCATTGGGTTTCAATCTTCGTTCGTTCGAATCTTGAGCATGTACTCGTGGCAAGCTCGCACTCTTTGGGCATAATAGAACGCTCTCATGGGCTTCGAAAATCAGTTCGGTTCGAATGCTGATTTTATTTTCCGCATTACTTTATCGCATTGAGATTTGTGATTTTTGTTATACACCTATTCACCCCCCTCTAGGTGATTGATAGTATCTAGATAGATCCTAGGGCACCCCCCTAACTTACAATTGGTATCAGAGAAGGTTCTAGACTTTATTAGGCCACCGTTTTTTGATGGAACCAATTATGCATATTGGAAGGTTCGCATGAGAGCTTTTCTAATTGCTATTGACGAGCGTGTTTGGCAATCCATCGAATTTGGATGGAAACATCCTACCGAAAAGGTAGAGAATGTTGACAAGACCAAACCTCGGAATAAATGGAGTAAGGAAGAGATTGATTTATCTTCTTACAACGGTAGAGGAATTAATGCCTTATTTAATGCTCTATCTCAAACCGAGTTTTCACGCGTCTCGGCGTGTGAAACGGCTAAGGAGATTTGGGATACTCTCCAAATTACGCATGAGGGAACTAGCTTGGTAAAGGTCCAAAAACTTCAAATGCTTACAAGTAAATTTGATTCAATTTTCATGGACGATCATGAGACCTTTACCGAGTACTATACTCGTCTTCAAGACATAGTCAATACATGCGCAAATTTGGGAGAGAAAATCTCGGAATCTAAAGTTGTAAGAAAAATCTTGAGAACTCTTCCCGAAAGATTTCGTCCGAAGGTTGCGGCCATTGAGACTATAAAACATCCGGACGAGATGAAAGTTGAAGAATTAGTAGGCGCTTTACAAACATATGAAATGACTTTTCCTACTAATGAATCTTCTTCCAAGTCTTCTTCTAAGAGTACAGGTATTGCACTCAAATCTACGAAGGAGGAAGACGACAACTCGGATTCCGATGAAGAAATTTCGCTCGCCAATTTTGAACATCAATTGGAGCGTCTCACGAAGAAATTTCGTCGGAATTTCCGGAAGAACAAGTCAAATCGATCTACATCCAAATCTTCTTCTAAAGGATCTTCAAATTCTAAATTCTCTAAAGAGAAGAAGTTTGGAAAGTCTTCTAAAGAAAAGGATGAACTTGAAGGGGAGATCCGGTGTTACAAATGCCGTGGCTACGGTCACATCTCCACGGATTGTCCCACTAAAAAGTCTTATAAAAAGAAGGCTTTACAAGCTAGAACTTGGGACGATTCAACTTCTAATGAATCGAGTTCTAGTGAAGAAGAAACCAATGATGCCATTGCCCTATCTTCACACGTTTCTTCTTCTCCTTCTACTTTTTGTTTATCATCAATTGTTGCTAACCCCTCTGCTTCTTCTTCTGTGCATGAAACATCGAGCGAAAATAGCACTAGCGAGGGGGAGTCGGATGATGAAGGTTTAGCCGATGCCTACAACCAACTTCTAATTGAATCGAAAAAGATGGCTAAGCTTAACAAGAAGCTAAGGAGGCGAATGTTGGAGCTTGAAAGTGAAAACAATAACTTGAAGGAGTCATCTAAAGCTCTTGCGGAGGAAAGGGAAAACATATTGAAGAACAACAAAATCCTCCAAGAAAAGCTCAACCAATCGGAGATAATGATCAAATCGCATCAAGAAAAGGTTGGCTTTCTAGAACTACAATACAAGGAAATTCATGTCTCTAATCAAGTTTTGACCAAACAAGTCCATCAACTCAAGTCCGACATACAAAAAATTCTCCTCCGGATCAAAGAAACTTGATAGTATGCTCGGTTTGGGTCAAACGGACAAACTTGGTGTTGGATATGAGCGGACATTTGTTGAGAAGGTAAACAATTCTATTCCCAAAGTCTCAACAAGTGTAAAAGAGAAAGTATGTCATAGATGTGGAAAGAAAGGTCACATCAAGAAGACATGCCCTAGAAAAGGTAAGAATACTCAATCGGCATCTTCTAAACATCTATCGGCATCTTTCAACACTCGACAAGCCTCTCGGTTTCAAAAGCAATATCAAAAAGGTCGAGTACTCGAGGTCAACCGAAAGTCAAAGCCACAACACTCAAATACTCCAAAGCGGAATGCGATGGTGAGACCAAAGGTTGATCAAAAGTCAAAACAATCGGTGCCCAAATACAACAAAGCAAGACAACCAACAATTCGACAAGTTTGGGTTCGGAAAGGTGATATTTTTCCTTGTCTTAAACCTTAATTTGTTTTTGACTTAGAGTAATGCTTTGATCGGTTTTTATTGCATATCTTTTGTTCATTGCATTACACGTTTTTTGGTGCTTTCATTGTTACAATTTTTTTTGGATTCTTTGAATGATTAGAACATTAAATAGTGCATTGAATATCAATAAGTTCACTTTCATTCACTCTTAATGAATTTCATAATAATTATCGGTTTTACTTTATTTTCATTATATTTGAAGGTAATCTATTATGAGAATTCTTAATACTTATATTCATCAAATTTAGGCAATCATGTGTAATCTCTAGGAGCTTAACCTATCTCGGTTGTGTGTGTTGAATTTGATGAATAGTCATTCTCTTATGGACTAAAATTTGTCACATGTTCTTTCAAATAAGAGATTGCATAAGCGAGGGGGGGAATTATTATTATAAAATGCTCATATGCTTTGAAAGATGTGGAAAGAGTTACATCCTTAAAAGGAGTGTGAAAACTACCACCACATGGAGGAAAGAGCTACCACCCCGGTCGTCCGGTTAGTGTGTGAAGCTACCACATGAGAATTGAATTGCATATCCGAAAAAAAAAAAAATATATAAGTGCAAAAGCATGCAAAAGGAAAAATGTCACAATTTTTATTTTTCGGAGTTATAAGGTGGTCCACATACATGAAAGATGCTCAAAGAGCCACCCCTTGTGCTATTTGTTTTATCTCAAATTTGAATGTTTGTGCGACAAATTTTCTGTCTCTTTGATGAATCACTTAAGTCATCTTCATAATCCGTTTACATCTTGATAGTTTTTGAGCCTTTAGATTATCATTGATGACTTGTTTTTGAAGTTTATATGAATTAAGAAATCGGATAATATTTTGTCTACATTATGATGAGTGTGTAGTAAAGTTCTTAATTCTTATGAAATTAATAGGGATTGAAAGAAGTCAATGTGAATTTATATTTCTCATGTACTAACATTGCTTGAAATTTTTATCACAAGTTGTTTCAAAATTGAAAAAGCTTTAAACTTGTATTTTGATTGATTTCTCTCGAACTTCTCTCTATTTTTGGTGTTTCTCTTTTGGCAATTTTTGACAAAAAGGGGGGGGGAGAGAGGAAATGGTAATGATGATAACTTAGACGCATAAACATAGGGGGAGAGAGTGCATGAACAAAGGGGGAGCGATTTTGATACTTTTTTCTACTAACTTTGTTCGTGGAGAATGAAAATATTTTGCAGGTCTCTCAAGACTTCAAGACTCCATGTTTGTCTAAGTTAGAGAGTTTGTTTTAGGAGTTACTAAATTGTAATTTTATTTTTCATTTGGATCTTTCACGCGAGAAGTTCATTGTTTTGGTGATGGCAATGAATTTCATTTTTAGAGAGATGAGCATCGTGAGTGTTTTATGTATTTTTGTGTTTTTGTCACGAAATTGCCAAAGGGGGAGATTGTTACGGATTTTATATTGGCATATTTCGTGAAGTGAGTCGGAGTCTTGAAGGTTCGAAGAAGAAAAGACGAAGAACAAAGACTCGAAGACTCCACGTATGAATTCACGATGCTTGGTAAGTTTAAATAATCTTGATGATGATTTAGATTCATTTACAAGTGTTTGGAAGACATTAGAATGGATAAAAAGTGTTTTAAAATAAAAAAATTAAGTTTTCCAACTTCCGAGGTCCGGACCCTAAGGATGAGGTCCGGAACCCGTACGCCTCCCTGGTTGTCTTGCAGGGAGGGTCCGGACCCTGAGGATGAGGTCCGGACCCTGAGGGCGGAGGTCCGGACCCTGAAGCTGAGGTCCGGAACCCGTAGGTCTGATGAGCAGTTTCGCAGACCGGGTCCGGACCCTGATGGCTGGGGTCCGGACAATGAAACGCCTAAGCAGTGTCCGGGTCCGGACCCCATACCCGCGGTCCGGACCCCAACCCGACGAAATTTCCTGATTGTCCAGTTTTTCAATCCTAACCTAATTCTTTGTCTCCAAACCATATAAATAGGATGTGGGGGTGTCTCTAAAAGGTGTGAATCACATATTATCTTTGAGAAACCCTAGAAGCTTGTAGGTGACCGGTTTTCCTCATCTTCTACATCAAGCTTCTCTCAAATTGATTCATGGTGCCCTAATGCCCAATATTCTTTTAGAATCAATTTGAGGATTGCTTAGAGATAATTCCCACAGTTTTTTCATGATATTCTAAGCAATAAATCATCATCAATTTTGTTGATCTTGCTCCGGACGGAGTGCGCTCGTGGATTCGAGTGGGCGTCGTGGATTCGACGTGTTGAGGGCTTCGTGGATTCGAAGTTGGTCGTCTCGTGGATTCGAGGCGTGGCGTTCGTGGATTCGAACGTGGGGCGTGGACAACCCGGTGGTGTGCGCGAGATCCAAAGAAGATAAAGGAGAGGTTAAGTCCGTGGAGTCGGTAATCACTTTGTAATCTTTTATTCTTAGTGGATTGTTATTGCGTGTTGGTCCCGTGGGTTTTTTCTCCAAGGTGGAGTTTCCCACGTAAATCTCGGTGTGCTGATTTTATTTTCCGCATTACTTTATCACATTGAGATTTGTGATTTTTGTTATACACCTATTCACCCCCCTCTAGGTGATTGATAGTATCTAGATAGATCCTAGGGCACCCCCCTAACTTTCATACTCGTGGCAAGCTCGCACTCTTTGGGCGTAATAGAACGCTCTCATGGGGTTTCAATCCTCGTTGGTTCGAATTTGTGCATGTACTCGTGGCAATCTCGCACTCTTAGGGCGTAATAGAACGCTCTTTTGGGGTTTCAATCCTCGTTCGTTCGAATGTGAACATGTACTCGTGGCAAGCTCGCACTCTTTGGGCATAATAGAATGCTCTAATGGGGTTTCAATCCTCGTTCGTTCGAATCAGAGCATGTACTCGTGGCAATCTCGCACTCTTTGGCGTAATAGAACGCTCTCACGGGGTTTCAATCCTCGTTCGTTCGAATCTGAGCATGTACTCGTGGCAAGCTCGCACTCTTTGGCGTAATAGAACGCTCTCACGGGGTTTCAATCCTCGTTCGTTCAAATCTGAGCATGTACTCGTGACAAGCTCGCACTCTTAGGCATAATAAAACGCTCTCATGGGGTTTCAATCCTCGTTCGTTCGAATCTGAGCATGTACTCGTGGCAAGCTCGCACTCTTTGGGCGTAATAGAACGCTCTCATGGGGTTTCAATCCTCGTTTGTTCGAATCTGAGCATGTACTCGTGGCAAGCTCCCACTCTTTGGCGTAATAGAACGCTCTCATGGGGTTTCACTCCTCGTTCGTTCCAATCTGGGCATGTACTCGTGGCAAGCTCGCACTCTTTGGCGTAATAGAACGCTCTCATGGGATTTCAATCCTCGTTCGTTCGAATCTGAGCATGTACTCGAGGCAAGCTCGCACTCTTTGGGCATAATAGAATGCTCTGTTGGGGTTTCAATCCTCGTTCGTTCGAATCTGAGCATGTACTCGTGGCAAGCTCGCACTCTTTGGGCGTAATAGAACGCTCTCACATGGGGTTTCAATCCTCGTCGTTCGTTCGAATCTGAGCATGTACTCGTGGCAAGCTCGCACTCTTTGGGCGTAATAGAACGCTCTCATGGGGTTTCAATCCTCGTTCGTTCGAATCTGAGCATGTACTCGTGGCAAGCTCGCACTCTTTGGGCGTAATAGAACGCTCTCATGGGGGGTTTCAATCCTCGTTCGTTCGAATCTGAGCATGTAGTCGTGGCAAGCTCGCACTCTTTGGGCGTAATAGAACGCTCTCATGGGGTTTCAATCCTCGTTCGTTCGAATCTGAGCATGTACTCGTGGCAAGCTCGCACTCTTTGGGCGTAATAGAACGCTCTCATGGGGTTTCAATCCTCGTTCGTTCGAATCTGAGCATGTACTCGTGGCAAGCTCGCACTCTTTGGCGTAATAGAACGCTCTCACGGGGTTTCAATCCTCGTTCGTTCGAATCTGAGCATGTACTCGTGGCAAGCTCGCACTCTTTGGGCGTAATAGAACGCTCTCATGGGGTTTCAATCCTCGTTCGTTCGAATCTGAGCATGTACTCGTGGCAATCTCGCACTCTTTGGGCGTAATAGAACGCTCTCATGGGGTTTCAATCCTCGTTCGTTCGAATCTGAGCATGTACTCGTGGCAAGCTCGCACTCTTTGGGCGTAATAGAACGCTCTCACGGGGTTTCAATCCTCGTTCGTTCGAATCTGAGCATGTACTCGTGGCAAGCTCGCACTCTTTGGCGTAATAGAACGCTCTCACGGGGTTTCAATCCTCGTTCGTTCAAATCTGAGCATGTACTCGTGACAAGCTCGCACTCTTTGGCATAATAGAACGCTCTCATGGGGTTTCAATCCTCGTTCGTTCGAATCTGAGCATGTACTCGTGGCAAGCTCGCACTCTTTGGGCGTAATAGAACGCTCTCATGGGGTTTCAATCCTCGTTCGTTCGAATCTGAGCATGTACTCGTGGCAAGCTCGCACTCTTTGGGCGTAATAGAACGCTCTCATGGGGTTTCACTCCTCGTTCGTTCGAATCTGGGCATGTACTCGTGGCAAGCTCGCACTCTTTGGGCGTAATAGAATGCTCTCATGGGGTTTCAATCCTCGTTCGTTCGAATCTGAGCATGTACTCGTGGCAAGCTCGCACTCTTTGGGCGTAATAGAACGCTCTCATGGGGTTTCAATCCTCGTTCGTTCGAATCTGAGCATGTACTCGTGGCAAGCTCGCACTCTTTGGGCGTAATAGAACGCTCTCATGGGGTTTCAATCCTCGTTCGTTCGAATCTGAGCATGTACTCGTGGCAAGCTCGCACTCTTTGGGCGTAATAGAACGCTCTCATGGGGGTTTCAATCCTCGTTCGTTCGAATCTGAGCATGTACTCGTGGCAAGCTCGCACTCTTTGGCGTAATAGAACGCTCTCACGGGGTTTCAATCCTCGTTCGTTCGAATCTGAGCATGTACTCGTGGCAAGCTCGCACTCTTTGGCGTAATAGAATAATAGAACCCTCTCATGGGGCTTCAATCCTCGTTCGTTCGAACCTGAGCATGTACTTGTGGCAAGCTCGCACTCTTTTGGCGTAATAGAACGCTCTCACGGGGTTTCAATCCTCGTTCGTTCGAATCTGAGCATGTACTCGTGGCAAGCTCGCACTCTTTGGGCGTAATAGAACGCTCTCATGGGGTTCCAATCCTCGTTCGTTCGAATCTGAGCATGTACTCGTAGCAAGCTCGCACTGTTTGGGCGTAATAGAACGCTCTCATGGGTTTTCAATCCTCGTTCGTTCGAATCTGAGCATGTACTCGTGGCAAGCTCGCACTCTTTGGGCGTAATAGAACGCTCTCATGGGGTTTCAATCCTCGTTCGTTCGAATCTGAGCATGTACTCGTGGCAAGCTCGCACTCTTTGGGCGTAATAGAACGCTCTCATGGGGTTTCAATGCTCGTTCGTTCGAATCTGAGCATGTACTCGTGGCAAGCTCGCACTCTTTGGCGTAATAGAACGCTCTCACGGGGTTTCAATCCTCGTTCGTTCGAATCTGAGCATGTACTCGTGGCAAGCTCGCACTCTTTGGGCGTAATAGAACGCTCTCATGGGGTTTCAATCCTCGTTGGTTCGAATTTGTGCATGTACTCGTGGCAATCTCGCACTCTTTGGGCATAATAGAATGCTCTAATGGGGTTTCAATCCTCGTTCGTTCGAATCTGAGCATGTACTCGTGGCAAGCTCGCACTTTTTGGGCGTAATAGAACGCTCTCACGGGGTTTCACTCCTCGTTCGTTCGAATCTGAGCATGTACTCGTGGCAAGCTCGCACTCTTTGGCGTAATAGAACGCTCTCACGGGGTTTCAATCCTCGTTCGTTCGAATCTGAGCATGTACTCGTGGCAAGCTCGCACTCTTAGGCGTAATAGAACGCTCTCATGGGGTTTCAATCCTCATTCGTTCGAATCTGAGCATGTACTCGTGGCAAGCTCGCACTCTTTGGGCGTAATAGAACGCGCTCATGGGGTTTCAATCCTCGTTCGTCCGAATCTGAGCATGTACTCGTGGCAAGCTCGCACTCTTTGGGCGTAATAGAACGCTCTCATGGGGTTTCACTCCTCGTTCGTTCGAATCTGGGCATGTACTCGTGGCAAGCTCGCACTCTTTGGACGTAATAGAATGCTCTCATGGGGTTTCAATCCTCGTTGGTTCGAATCTGTGCATGTACTCGTGGCAATCTCGCACTCTTAGGGCGTAATAGAACGCTCTTTTGGGGTTTCAATCCTCGTTCGTTCGTTCGAATCTGAGCATGTACTCGTGGCAAGCTCGCACTCTTTGGGCGTAATAGAACGCTCTCACGGGGTTTCAATCCTCGTTCGTTCGAATCTGAGCATGTACTCGTGGCAAGCTCGCACTCTTTGGGCGTAATAGAACGCTCTCACGGGGTTTCAATCCTCGTTCGTTCGAATCTGAGCATGTACTCGTGGCAAGCTCGCACTCTTTGGCGTAATAGAACGCTCTCACGGGGTTTCAATCCTCGTTCGTTCGAATCTGAGCATGTACTCGTGGCAAGCTCGCACTCTTTGGCCGTAATAGAACGCTCTCATGGGGTTTCAATCCTCGTTCGTTCGAATCTGAGCATGTACTCGTGGCAAGCTCGCACTCTTTGGGCGTAATAGAACGCTCTCATGGGGTTTCAATCCTCGTTCGTTCGAATCTGAGCATGTACTCGTGGCAAGCTCGCACTCTTTGGGCGTAATAGAACGCTCTCATGGGGTTTCAATCCTCGTTCGTTCGAATCTGAGCATGTACTCGTTGCAAGCTCGCACTCTTTGGGCGTAATAGAACGCTCTCACGGGGTTTCAATCCTCGTTCGTTCGAATCTGAGCATGTACTCGTGGCAAGCTCGCACTCTTGGGCGTAATAGAACGCTCTCACGGGGTTTCAATCCTCGTTCGTTCGAATCTGAGCATGTACTCGTGGCAAGCTCGCACTCTTTGGGCGTAATAGAACGCTCTCATGGGGTTTCAATCCTCGTTCGTTCGAATCTGAGCATGTACTCGTGGCAAGCTCGCACTCTTTGGGCGTAATAGAACGCTCTCATGGGGTTTCAATCCTCGTTCGTTCGAATCTGAGCATGTACTCGTGGCAAGCTCGCACTCTTTGGGCGTAATAGAACGCTCTCATGGGGTTTCAATCCTCGTTCGTTCGAATCTGAGCATGTACTCGTGGCAAGCCCGCACTCTTTGGGCGTAATAGAACGCTCTCATGAGGTTTCAATCCTCGTTCGTTCGAATCTGAGCTTGTACTCGTGGCAAGCTCGCACTCTTGGGCGTAATGGAACGCTCTCATGGGGTTTCAATCCTCGATCGTTCGAATCTGAGCTTGTACTCGTGGCAAGCTCGCACTCTTTGGGCGTAATAGAACGCTCTCATGAGGTTTCAATCCTCGTTCGTTCGAATCTGAGCATGTACACGTGGCAAGCTCGCACTCTTTGGGCGTAATAGAACGCTCTCATGGGGTTTCAATCCTCGTTCGTTCGAATCTGAGCATGTACTCGTGGCAAGCTCGCACTCTTTGGGCGTAATAGAACGCTCTCATGGGGTTTTCAATCCTCGTTCGTTCGAATCTGAGCATGTACTCGTGGCAAGCTCGCACTCTTTGGGCGTAATAGAACGCTCTCATGGGGTTTCAATCCTCGTTCGTTCGAATCTGAGCATGTACTCGTGGCAAGCTCGCACTCTTTGGGCGTAATAGAACGCTCTCATGGGGTTTCAATCCTCGTTCGTTCGAATCTGAGCATGTACTCGTGGCAAGCTCGCACTCTTTGGGCGTAATAGAACGCTCTCACGGGGTTTCAATCCTCGTTCGTTCGAATCTGAGCATGTACTCGTGGCAAGCTCGCACTCTTTGGGCGTAATAGAACGCTCTCATGGGGTTTCAATCCTCGTTCGTTCGAATCTGAGCATGTACTCGTGGCAAGCTAGCACTCTTTGGGCGTAATAGAACGCTCTCATGGGGTTTCAATCCTCGTCGTTCGTTCGAATCTGAGCATGTACTCGTGGCAAGCTCGCACTCTTTGGGCGTAATAGAACGCTCTCATGGGGTTTCAATCCTCTCGTTCGTTCGAATCTGAGCATGTACTCGTGGCAAGCTCGCACTCTTTGGGCGTAATAGAACGCTCTCATGGGGTTTCAATCCTCGTTCGTTCGAATCTGAGCATGTACTCGTGGCAAGCTCGCACTCTTTGGGCGTAATAGAACGCTCTCATGGGGTTTCAATCCTCGTTCGTTCGAATCTGAGCATGTACTCGTGGCAAAGCTCGCACTCTTTGGGCGTAATAGAACGCTCTTTTGGGGTTTCAATCCTCGTTCGTTCGAATCTGAGCATGTACTCGTGGCAAGCTCGCACTCTTTGGGCGTAATAGAACGCTCTCATGGGGTTTCAATCCTCGTTCGTTCGAATCTGAGCATGTACTCGTGGCAAGCTCGCACTCTTTGGGCGTAATAGAACGCTCTCACGGGGTTTCAATCCTCTTCGTTCGTTCGAATCTGAGCATGTACTCGTGGCAAGCTCGCACTCTTTGGGCGTAATAGAACGCTCTCATGGGGTTTCAATCCTCGTTCGTTCGAATCTGAGCATGTACTCGTGGCAAGCTCGCACTCTTTGGGCGTAATAGAACGCTCTCATGGGGTTTCAATCCTCGTGGTTTCAATCCTCGTTCGTTCGAATATGAGCATGTACTCGTGGCATGCTCGCACTCTTTGGGCGTAATAGAACACTCTCATGGGGTTTCAATCCTCGTTCGTTCGAATCTGAGCATGTACTCGTGGCAAGCTCGCACTCTTTGGGCGTAATAGAACGCTCTCATGGGGTTTCAATCCTCGTTCGTTCGAATCTGAGCATGTACTCGTGGCAAGCTCGCACTCTTTAGCGTAATAGAATGCTCTCACGGGGTTTCAATCCTCGTTCGTTCGAATCTGAGCATGTACTCGTGGCAAGCTCGCACTCTTCGGGCGTAATAGAACGCTCTCATGGGGTTTCAATCCTCGTTCGTTCTTTCGAATCTGAGCATGTACTCGTGGCAAGCTCGCACTCTTTGGGCGTAATAGAACGCTCTCATGGGGTTTCAATCCTCGTTCGTTCGAATCTGAGCATGTACTCGTGGCAAGCTCGCACTCTTTGGGGCGTAATAGAACGCTCTCATGGGGTTTCAATCCTCGTTCTTTCGAATCTGAGCATGTACTCGTGGCAAGCTCGCTCTCTTTGGGCGTAATAGAACGCTCTCACAGGGTTTCAATCCTCGTTCGTTCGTTCGAATCTGAGCAATTACTCGTGGCAAGCTCGCACTCTTTGGGCGTAATAGAACGCTCTCACGGGGTTTCAATCCTCGTTCGTTCGAATCTGAGCATGTACTCGTGGCAAGCTCGCACTCTTTGGGCGTAATAGAACGCTCTCATGGGGTTTAAATCCTCGTTCGTTCGAATCTGAGCATGTACTCGTGGCAAGCTCGCTCTCTTTGGGCGTAATAGAGCGCTCTCATGGGGTTTCAATCCTCGTTCGTTCAAATCTGAGCATGTACTCGTGGCAAGCTCGCACTCTTTGGGCATTATAGAACGCTCTCATGGGTTTTTCAATCCTCGTTCGTTCGAATCTGAGCATGTACTCGTGGCAAGCTCGCACTCTTTGGGCGTAATAGAACGCTCTCATGGGGTTTCAATCCTCGTTCGTTCGAATCTGAGCATGTACTCGTGGCAAGCTCGCACTCTTTGGGCGTAATAGAACGCTCTCATGGGGTTTCAATCCTCGTTCGTTCGAATCTGAGCATGTACTCGTGGCAAGCTCGCACTCTTTGGGCGTAATAGAACGCTCTCATGGGGTTTCAATCCTCGTTCGTTCGAATCTGAGCATGTACTCGTGGCAAGCTCGCACTCTTTGGGCGTAATAGAACGCTCTCATGGGGTTTCAATCCTCGTTCGTTCGAATCTGAGCATGTACTCGTGGCAAGCTCGCACTCTTTGGGCGTAATAGAACGCTCTCATGGGGTTTCAATCCTCGTTCGTTCGAATCTGAGCATGTACTCGTGGCAAGCTCGCACTCTTTGGGCGTAATAGAACGCTCTCACGGGGTTTCAATCCTCGTTCGTTCGAATCTGAGCATGTACTCGTGGCAAGCTCGCACTCTTTGGCGTAATAGAACGCTCTCACGGGGTTTCAATCCTCGTTCGTTCGAATCTGAGCATGTACTCGTGGCAAGCTCGCACTCTTAGGCGTAATAGAACGCTCTCATGGGGTTTCAATCCTCGTTCGTTCGAATCTGAGCATGTACTCGTGGCAAGCTCGCACGCACTCTTTGGGCGTAATAGAACGCTCTCATGAGGTTTCAATCCTCGTTCGTTCGAATCTGAGCATGTACTCGTGGCAAGCTCGCACTCTTTGGGCGTAATAGAACGCTCTCATGAGGTTTCAATCCTCGTTCGTTCGAATCTGAGCATGTACTTGTGGCAAGCTCGCACTCTTTGGGCGTAATAGAACGCTCTCATGGGGTTTCAATCCTCGTTCGTTCGAATCTGAGCAATTACTCATGGCAAGCTCGCACTCTTTGGGCGTAATAGAACGCTCTCACGGGGTTTCAATCCTCGTTCGTTCGAATCTGAGCATGTACTCGTGGCAAGCTCGCACTCTTTGGGCGTAATAGAACGCTCTCGTGGGGTTTCAATCCTCGTTCGTTCGAATCTGAGCATGTACTCGTGGCAAGCTCGTACTCTTTGGGCATAATAGAACGCTCTCATGGGGTTTCAACCCTCGTTCGTTCGAACCTGAGCATGTACTCGAAGCAAGCTCGCACTCGTAATAGAACTCTCTCATGGGGTCAATCTCTCGTTCGTTCGAATCTGAGCATGTACTCGTGGCCAGCTCGCACTCTTTGGGCGTAATCGAACGCTCTCATGGGGTTTCAATCCTCGTTCGTTCGAATCTGAGCATGTACTCGTGGCAAGCTCGCACTCTTTGGGCGTAATAGAACGCTCTCATGGGGTTTCAATCCTCGTTCGTTCAATCTGAGCATGTACTCGTGGCAAGCTCGCACTCTTTGGGCGTAATAGAACGCTCTCATGGGGTTTCAATCCTCGTTCGTTCGAATCTGAGCATGTACTCGTGGCAAGCTCGCACTCTTTGGGCGTAATAGAACGCTCTCATGGGGTTTCAATCCTCGTTCGTTCGAATCTGAGCATGTACTCGTGGCAAGCTCGCACTCTTTGGGCGTAATAGAACGCTCTCATGGGGTTTCGATCCTCGTTCGTTCGAATCTGAGCATGTACTCGTGGCAAGCTCGCACTCTTTGGGCGTAATAGAACGCTCTCATGTGGTTTCAATCCTCGTTCGTTCGATCGAATCTGAGCATGTACTCGTGGCAAGCTCGCACTCTTTGGGCGTAATAGAACGCTCTCATGGGGTTTCAATCCTCGTTCGTTCGAATCTGAGCATGTACTCGTGGCAAGCTCGCACTCTTTAGCGTAATAGAAGAGCTCTGATGGTTTTTCAGGTTTTCAATCCTCGTTCGTTCGAATCTGAGCATGTACTCGTGGCAAGCTCGCACTCTTTGGGCGTAATAGAACGCTCTCATGGGGTTTCAATCCTCGTTCGTTCGAATCTGAGCATGTACTCGTGGCAAGCTCGCACTCTTTGGGCGTAATAGAACGCTCTCACGGGGTTTCAATCCTCCTCGTTCGTTCGAATCTGAGCATGTACTCGTGGCAAGCTCGCACTCTTTGGGCGTAATAGAACGCTCTCACGGGGTTTCAATCTCCTCGTTCGTTCGAATCTGAGCATGTACTCGTGGCAAGCTCGCACTCTTTATTTTGGCGATAATAATAGAACGCTCTCATGGGGTTTCAATCCTCGTTCGTTCGAATCTGAGCATGTACTCGTGGCAAGCTCGCACTCTTAGGGCGTAATAGAACGCTCTCATGTGGGTTTCAATCCTCGTTCGTTCGCATCGAATCTGAGCATAACTATCGTGGCAAGCTCGCACTCTTTGGGCGCATAGTAATAGAACGCTCTTTGGGGTTCTCTCATGGGGTTTCAATCTCGTTCGTTCGAATCTGAGCATGTACTCGTGGCAAGCTCGCACTCTTTGGGCGTAATAGAAACGCTCTCATGGGGGTTTTCAATCCTCGTTCGTTCGAATCTGAGCATGTACTCGTGGCAAGCTCGCACTCTTTGGGGTAATAGCTCGCACTCTTTTGGGCATGTACGTAATAGAACGCTCTTTGGGCGTAATAGAACGCTCTCATGGGGTTCAATCCTCGTTCGTTCGAATCTGAGCATGTACTCGTGGCAAGCTCGCACTCTTTGGGCGTAATAGAACGCTCTCATGGGGTTTCAATCCTCGTTCGTTCGAATCTAGATCTGAGCATGTACTCGTGGCAAGCTCGCACTCTTTGGGCGTAATAGAACGCTCTCATGGGGTTTCAGGGTTCCTCCTCGTTCGTTCGAATCTGAGCATGTACTCTCGTGGCAAGCTCGCACTCTTTGGGCGTATTATATAGAACGCTCTCATACATGGGGTTTCACTCCTCGTTCGTTCGAATCTGAGCATGTACTCGTGGCAAGCTCGCACTCTTTGGCGTAATAGAACGCTCTCACGGGGTTTCAGTCCTCGTTCGTTCGAATCTGAGCATGTACTCGTGGCAAGCTCGCACTCTTTGGGCGTAATAGAACGCTCTCATGGGGTTTCAATCCTCGTTCGTTCGGAATTTCATGTACTCGTGGCAAGCTCGCACTCTTTGGGCGTAATAGAACGCTCTCATGGGGTTTCATCCTCGTTCGTTCGAATCTGGAAATCTGAGCATGTAAGTACTCGTGGCAAGCTCGCACTCTTTGGGCGTAATAGAACGCTCTCAATCATGGGGTAATAATCCTGGGGTTTTCGTTCGAATCTGAGCATGTACTCGTGGCAAGCTCGCACTCTTTGGGCGTAATAGAACGCTCTCAAATGGGGGTTTCAATCAATCCTCGTTCGTTCGAATCTGAGCATGTACTCGTGGCAAGCTCGCACTCTTTGGGCGTAATAGAACGCTCTCATGGGGTTTCAATCCTCGTTCGTTCCAATCTGAGCATGTACTCGTGGCAAGCTCGCACTCTTAGGGCGTAATAGAACGCTCTCATGGGGTTTCAATCCTCGTTCGTTCGAATCTGAGCATGTACTCGTGGCAAGCTCGCACCCTTTGGCGTAATAGAACGCTCTCATGGGGGTTTCAATCCTCGTTCGTTCGAATCTGAGCATGTACTCGTGGCAAGCTCGCACTCTTTGGCGTAATAGAACGCTCTCATGGGGTTTCAATCCTCGTTCGTTCGAATCTGAGCATGTACTCGTGGCAAGCTCGCACTCTTAGGCGCAATAGAAAGCTCTCATGGGGTTCCAATCCTCGTTCTTTCGAATCTGAGCCTATACTCGTGGCAAGCTCGCACTCTTTGGGCGTAATAGAACGCTCTCATGGGGTTTCAATCCTCGTTCGTTCGAATCTGAGCATGTACTCGTGGCAAGCTTGCACTCTTTGGGCGTAATAGAACGCTCTCATGGGGTTTCAATCCTCGTCCGTTCGAATCTGAGCATGTACTCGTGCCAAGCTCGCACTCTTAGGCGCAATAGAACGCTCTCATGGGGTTTCAATCCTCATTCGTTCGATTCTGAGCATGTACTCGTGGCAAGCTCGCACTCTTTGGGCGTAATAGAACGCTCTCATGGGGTTTCAATCCTCGTTCGTTCGAATCTGAGCATGTACTCGTGGCAAGCTCGCACTCTTTGGGCGTAATAGAACGCTCTCACGGGGTTTCAATCCTCGTTCGTTCGAATCTGAGCATGTACTCGTGGCAAGCTCGCACTCTTTGGGCGTAATAGAACGCTCTCATGGGGTTTCAATCCTCGTTCGTTCGAATTGAGCATGTACTCGTGGCAAGCTCGCACTCTTTGGGCGTAATAGAACGCTCTCTCATGGGGTTTCAATCCTCGTTCGTTCGAATGTGAACATGTACTCGTGGCAAGCTCGCACTCTTTAGGCATAATAGAATGCACTAATGGGGTTTCAATCCTCGTTCGTTCGAATCTGAGCATGTACTCGTGGCAAGCTCGCACTCTTTGGGCGTAATAGAACGCTCTCACGGGGTTTCAATGCTCGTTCGTTCGAATCTGAGCATGTACTCGTGGCAAGCTCGCACTCTTTGGCGTAATAGAACGCTCTCATGGGGTTTCAATCCTCGTTCGTTCGAATCTGAGCATGTACTCGTGGCAAGCTCGCACTCTTTGGGCGTAATAGAACGCTCTCATGGGGTTTCAATCCTCGTTCGTTCGAATCTGAGCATGTACTCGTGGCAAGCTCGCACTCTTTGGGCGTAATAGAACGCTCTCATGGGGTTTCAATCCTCGTTCGTTCGAATCTGAGCATGTACTCGTGGCAAGCTCGCACTCTTGGGCGTAATAGAAGAACGCTCTCATGGGGTTTCAATCCTCGTTCGTTCGAATCTGAGCATGTACTCGTGGCAAGCTCGCACTCTTTGGGCGTAATAGAACGCTCTCATGGGGTTTCAATCCTCGTTCGTTCGAATCTGAGCATGTACTCGTGGCAAGCTCGCACTCTTTGGGCATAATAGAACGCTCTCATGGGGTTTCAATCCTCGTTCGTTCGAATCTGAGCATGTACTCGTGGCAAGCTCGCACTCTTTGGCGTAATAGAACGCTCTCACGGGGTTTCAACCCTCGTTCGTTCGAATCTGAGCATGTACTCATGGCAAGCTCGCACTCTTTGGGTGTAATAGAACGCTCTCACGGGGTTTCAATGCTCGTTCGTTCGAATCTGAGCATGTACTCGTGGCAAGCTCGCACTCTTTGGGCGTAATAGAACGCTCTCACGGGGTTTCAATCCTCGTTCGTTCGAATCTGAGCATGTACTCGTGGCAAGCTCGCACTCTTTGGGCGTAATAGAACGCTCTCATGGGGTTTCAATCCTCTCGTTCGTTCGAATCTGAGCATGTACTCGTGGCAAGCTCGCACTCTTAGGCGTAATAGAACGCTCTCATGGGGTTTCAATCCTCGTTCGTTCGAATCTGAGCATGTACTCGTGGCAAGCTCGCACTCTTTGGGCGTAATAGAACGCTCTCATGGGGTTTCAATCCTCGTTCGTTCGAATCTGAGCATGTACTCGTGGCAAGCTCGCACTCTTTGGGCGTAATAGAACGCTCTCATGGGGTTTCAATCCTCGTTCGTTCGAATCTGAGCATGTACTCGTGGCAAGCTCGCACTCTTTGGGCGTAATAGAACGCTCTCATGGGGTTTCAATCCTCGTTCGTTCGTTCGAATCTGAGCATGTACTCGTGGCAAGCTCGCACTCTTTGGGCGTAATAGAACGCTCTCATGGGGGGTTTCAATCCTCGTTCGTTCGAATCTGAGCATGTACTCGTGGCAAGCTCGCACTCTTTGGCGTAATAGAACGCTCTCATGGGGTTTCAATCCTCGTTCGTTCGAATCTGAGCATGTACTCGTGGCAAGCTCGCACTCTTTTGGGCGTAATAGAACGCTCTCACGGGGTTTCAATCCTCGTTCGTTCGAATCTGAGCATGTACTCGTGGCAAGCTCGCACTCTTTGGGCGTAATAGAACGCTCTCATGGGGGTTTCAATCCGTTCGTTCGTTCGAATCTGAGCATGTACTCGTGGCAAGCTCGCACTCTTTGGGCGTAATAGAACGCTCTCATGGGGGTTTTTCAATCCTCGTTCGTTCGAATCTGAGCATGTACTCGTGGCAAGCTCGCACTCTTTGGGCGTAATAGAACGCTCTCATGGGGTTTCAATCTCTCGTTCGTTCGAATCTGAGCATGTACTCGTGGCAAGCTCGCACTCGTAGGGCGTAATAGAACACTCTCATGGGGTTTTAATCCTCGTTCGTCGAATCTGAGTTTGTTACTCGTGGCAAGCTCGCACTCCTTGGCGTAATAGAACGCTCTCATGGGGTTTCAATCCTCGTTCGTTCGAATCTGAGCATGTACTGGTGGCAAGCTCGCACTCTTTGGGCGTAATAGAACGCTCTCATGGGGTTTCAATCCTCGTTCGTTCGAATCTGAGCATGTACTCGTGGCAAGCTCGCACTCTTTGGGCGTAAATAATAGAACGCTCTCATGGGGTTTCAATCCTCGTTCGTTCGAATCTGAGCATGTACTCGTGGCAAGCTCGCACTCTTTGGGCGTAATAGAACGCTCTCATGGGTTTTTCAATCCTCGTTCGTTCGAATCTGAGCATGTACTCGTGGCAAGCTCGCACTCTTTGGGCGTAATAGAAACGCTCTCATGGGGTTTCAATCCTCGTTCGTTCGAATCTGAGCATGTACTCGTTGCAAGCTCGCACTCTTTGGGCGTAATAGAGCGCTCTCATGGGGTTTCAATCCTCGTTCGTTCGAATCTGAGCATGTACTCGTGGCAAGCTCGCACTCTTTGGGCGTAATAGAACGCTCTCATGGGGTTTCAATCCTCGTTCGTTCGAATCTGAGCATGTACTCGTGGCAAGCTCGCACTCTTTGGGCGTAATAGAACGCTCTCATGGGGTTTCAATCCTCGTTCGTTCGAATCTGAGCATGTACTCGTGGCAAGCTCGCACTCTTTGGGCGTAATAGAACGCTCTCATGGGGTTTCAATCCTCGTTCGTTCGAATCTGAGCATGTACTCGTGGCAAGCTCGCACTCTTTGGGCGTAATAGAACGCTCTCATGGGGTTTCAATCCTCGTTCGTTCGAATCTGAGCATGTACTCGTGGCAAGCTCGCACTCTTTGGGCGTAATAGAACGCTCTCATGGGGTTTCAATCCTCGTTCGTTCGAATCTGAGCATGTACTCGTGGCAAGCTCGCACTCTTTGGGCGTAATAGAACGCTCTCATGGGGCTTCAATCCTCGTTCGTTCGAATCTGAGCATGTACTCGTGGCAGCTCGCACTCTTTGGGCGTAATAGAACGCTCTCATGGGGTTTCAATCCTCGTTCGTTCGAATCTGAGCATGTACTCGTGGCAAGCTCGCACTCTTTGGGCGTAATAGAACGCTCTCATGGGGTTTCAATCCTCGTTCGTTCGAATCTGAGCATGTACTCGTGGCAAGCTCGCACTCTTTGGGCGTAATAGAACGCTCTCATGGGGTTTCAATCCTCGTTCGTTCGAATCTGAGCATGTACTCGTGGCAAGCTCGCACTCTTTGGGCGTAATAGAACGCTCTCATGGGGTTTCAATCCTCGTTCGTTCGAATCTGAGCATGTACTCGTGGCAAGCTCGCACTCTTTGGGCGTAATAGAACGCTCTCATGGGGTTTCAATCCTCGTTCGTTCGAATCTGAGCATGTACTCGTGGCAAGCTCGCACTCTTTGGGCGTAATAGAACGCTCTCATGGGGTTTCAATCCTCGTTCGTTCGAATCTGAGCATGTACTCGTGGCAAGCTCGCACTCTTTGGGCGTAATAGAACGCTCTCATGGGGTTTCAATCCTCGTTCGTTCGAATCTGAGCATGTACTCGTGGCAAGCTCGCACTCTTTGGCGTAATAGAACGCTCTCATGGGGTTTCAATCTCTCGTTCGTTCGAATCTGAGCATGTACTCGTGGCAAGCTCGCACTCTTTGGGCGTAATAGAACGCTCTCATGGGGTTTCAATCCTCGTTCGTTCGAATCTGAGCATGTACTCGTGGCAAGCTCGCACTCTTTGGGCGTAATAGAACGCTCTCATGGGGTTTCAATCCTCGTTCGTTCGAATCTGAGCATGTACTCGTGGCAAGCTCGCACTCTTTGGGCGTAATAGAACGCTCTCATGGGGTTTCAATCCTCGTTCGTTCGAATCTGAGCATATACTCGTGGCAGGCTCGCACTCTTTGGGCGTAATAGAATGATCTCATGGGGTTTCAATCCTCGTTCGTTCGAATCTGTGCATGTACTCGTGGCAAGCTCGCACTCTTTTTGGCGGAATAGAACGGTCTTATGGGGTTTCAATCCTCGTTCCTTCGAATCTGAGCATGTACTCGTGGCAAGCTCGCACTCTTTGGGCGTAATAGAACGCTCTCATGGGGTTTCAATCCTCGTTCGTTCGAATCTGAGCATGTACTCGTGGCAAGCTCGCACTCTTTGGGCGTAATAGAATGCTCTCATGGGGTTTCAATCCTCGTTCGTTCGAATCGAATCTGAGCATGTACTCGTGGCAAGCTCGCACTCTTTGGGCGTAATAGAACGCTCTCATGGGGTTTCAATCCTCGTTCGTTCGAATCTGAGCATGTACTCGTGGCAAGCTCGCACTCTTTGGGCGTAATAGAACGCTCTCATGGGGTTTCAATCCTCGTTCGTTCAAATCTGAGCATGTACTCGTGACAAGCTCGCACTCTTAGGCGTAATAGAACGCTCTCATGGGGTTTCAATCCTCGTTCGTTCGAATCTGAGCATGTACTCGTGGCAAGCTCGCACTCTTTGGGCGTAATAGAACGCTCTCATGGGGTTTCAATCCTCGTTCGTTCGAATCTGAGCATGTACTCGTGGCAAGCTCGCACTCTTTGGGCGTAATAGAACGCTCTCATGGGGTTTCAATCCTCGTTCGTTCGAATCTGAGCATGTACTCGTGGCAAGCTCGCACTCTTTGGCGTAATAGAAATGCTCTCACAGGGTTTCAATCCTCGTTCGTTCGAATCTGAGCATGTACTCGTGGCAAGCTCGCACTCTTAGGGCGTAATTGAACGCTCTTTGGGGTTTCAATCCTCGTTCGTTCGAATCTGAGCATGTACTCGTGGCAAGCTCGCACTCTTTGGGCTTAATAATAGAACGCTCTCATGGGGTTTCACTCCTCGTTCGTTCGAATCTGAGCATCTACTCGTGGCAAGCTCGCACTCTTTGGGCGTAATAGAACGCTCTCATGGGGTTTCAATCCTCGTTCGTTCGAATCTGAGCATGTACTCGTGGCAAGCTCGCACTCTTTGGGCGTAATAGAACGCTCTCATGGGGGGTTTCAATCCTCGTTCGTTCGTTCGAATCTCTGAGCATGTACTCGTGGCAAGCTCGCACTCTTTGGGCGTAATAGAACGCTCTCATGGGGTTTTCAATCCTCGTTCGTTCGAATCTGAGCATGTACTCGTGGCAAGCTCGCACTCTTTGGGCGTAATAGAACGCTCTCATGGGGTTTCAATCCTCGTTCGTTTCGTTCGAATCTGAGCATGTACTCGTGGCAAGCTCGCACTCTTTAGGGGCGTAATAGAAGAACGCTCTCATGGGGTTTCAATCCTCGTTCGTTCGAATCGAATGAGCATGTACTCTGTCGGCAAGCTCGCACTCTTTGGGGTAATAAGCTCGTTCGCACTCGAATCTGAGGTACTCGTGGTAATCCTAGAATAGAACGCTCTCTCATCTGGGGTTTCAATCTCCTCGTTTCGAATTCGAATCTGAGCATGTACTCGTGGCAAGCTCGCACTCCTTTTGGCGTAATAGAACGAACGCTCTCATGGGGTTTCAATAGAACGCTCCTCGTTCGTTTCAATCCTCGTTCGAATCTGAGCATGTACTCGTGGCAAGCTCGCACTCTTTGGGCGTAATAGAACGCTCTCATGGGGTTTCAATCCTCGTTCGTTCGAATCTCTGAGCATGTACTCGTGGCAAGCTCGCACTCTTTGGGCGTAATAGAACGCTCTCATGGGGTTTCAATCCTCGTTCGTCGTTCGTTCGAATCTGAGCATGTACTCGTGGCAAGCTCGCACTCTTTGGGCGTAATAGAACGCTCTCATGGGGTTTCAATCCTCGTTCGTTCGAATCTCGAAGCATGTCTCGTGGCAAGCTCGTTCTTTTCTGAGCATGTACTTCGTGGCACGCTCTCAGCTGGGGTTTCAATCCTCTCGTTCGTTCGAATCTGAGCATGTACTCGTGGCAAATCTCGCACTCTTTGGGCGTAATAGAACGCTCTCATGGGGTTTCAATCCTCGTTCGTTCGAATCTGAGCATGTACTCGTGGCAAGCTCGCACTCTTTGGGCGTAATAGAACGCTCTCATGGGGTTTCAATCCTCGTTCGTTCGAATTGAATCTGAGCATGTACTCGTGGCAAAGCTCGCACTCTCTTGGGCGTAATAGAACGCTCTCATGGGGTTTCAATCCTCGTTCGTTCGTTCGAATCTGAGCATGTACTCGTGGCAAGCTCGCACTCTTTGGCGTAATAGAACGCTCTCATGGGGTTTCAATCCTCGTTCGTTCGAATCTGAGTACTCGAATCTCGCACTCTTTGGGCGTAATAGAACTCGGGGCAATCCTCTCGTTCGTTCATCTGAAGGGCAAGCTCGCACTCTTTTGGCGTAATAGAACGCTCTCATGGGTTTTAAATCCTCGTTCGTTCGAATCTGAGCATGTACTCGTGGCAAGCTCGCACTCTTTGGGTAATAGAACGCTCTCATGGGGTTTCAATCCTCGTTCGTTCGAATCTGAGCATGTACTCGTGGCAAGCTCGCACTCTTTGGGCGTAATAGAACGCTCTCATGGGGTTTCAATCCTCGTTCGTTCGTTTCGAATCTGAGCATGTACTCTGTGGCAAGCTCGCACTCTTTGGGCGTAATAGAACGCTCTCATGGGGTTTCAATCCTCGTTCGTTTCGAATCGAATCTGAGCATGTACTCGTGGCAAGCTCGCACTCTTTGGGCGTAATAGAACGCTCTCATGGGGTTTCAATCTCCTCGTTCGTTCGAAATCTGAGCATGTACTCGTGGCAAGCTCGCACTCTTTGGGCGTAATAGAACGCTCTCATGGGGGTTTCAATCCTCGTTCGTTCGAATCTGAGCATGTACTCGTGGCAAGCTCGCACTCTTTGGGCGTAATAGAACGCTCTCATGGGGTTTCAATCCGTTCGTTCGTTCGAATCTGAGCATGTACTCGTGGCAAGCTCTCGCACTCTTTGGGCGTAATAGAACGCTCTCATGGGGTTTCAATCCTCGTTTCGTTCGAATCTGAGCATGTACTCGTGGCAAGCTCGCACTCTTTGGGCGTAATAGAACGCTCTCATGGGGTTTCAATCCTCGTTCGTTCGTTCGAATCTGAGCATGTACTCGTGGCAAGCTCGCACTCTTTGGGCGTAATAGAACGCTCTCATGGGGTTTCAATCCTGTTTCGTTCGTTCGAATCGAATCTGAGCATGTACTCGTGGCAAGCTCGCACTCTTTGGGCGTAATAGAACGCTCTCATGGGGTTTCAATCCTCGTTCGTTCGAATCTGAGCATGTACTCGTGGCAAGCTCGCACTCTTTGGGCGTAATAGAACGCTCTCATGGGGTTTCAATCCTCGTTCGTTTCGAATCTGAGCATGTACTCGTGGCAAGCTCGCACTCTTTGGGCGTAATAGAACGCTCTCATGGGGTTTCAATCCTCGTTCGTTCGAATCTGAGCATGTACTCGTGGCAAGCTCGCACTCTCTTTGGGCGTAATAGAAAACGCTCTCATGGGGGTTTCAATCCTCGTTCGTTCGAATCTGAGCATGTACTCGTGGCAAGCTCGCACTCTTTGGGCGTAATAGAACGCTCTCATGGGGTTTCAATCCTCGTTCGTTCGAATCTGAGCATGTACTCGTGGCAAGCTCGCACTCTTTGGGCGTAATAGAACGCTCTCATGGGGTTTCAATCCTCGTTCGTTCGAATCTGAGCATGTACTCGTGGCAAGCTCGCACTCTTTGGGCGTAATAGAACGCTCTCATGGGGTTTCAATCCTCGTTCGTTCGAATCTGAGCATGTACTCGTGGCAAGCTCGCACTCTTTTGGGCGTAATAGAACGCTCTCTCATGGGGTTTCAATCCTCGTTCGTTCGAATCTGAGCATGTACTCGTGGCAAAGCTCGCACTCTTTGGGCGTAATAGAACGCTCTCATGGGGTTTCAATCCTCGTTCGTTCGAATCTGAGCATGTACTCGTGGCAAGCTCGCACTCTTTGGGCGTAATAGAACGCTCTCATGGGGTTTCAATCCTCGTTCGTTCGAATCTGAGCATGTACTCGTGGCAAGCTCCCACTCTTTGGGCGTAATAGAACGCTCTAATGGGGTTTCAATCCTCGTTCGTTCGAATCTGAGCTTGTTCTCGTGGCAAGCTCGCACTCTTTGGGCGTAATAGAACGCTCTCATGGGGTTTCAATCCTCGTTCGTTCGAATCTGAGCATGTACTCGTGGCAAGCTCGCACTCTTTGGGCGTAATAGAACGCTATCATGGGGTTTCAATCCTCGTTCGTTCGAATCTGAGCATGTATGTACTCGTGGCAAAGCTCGCCCTCTTCTTAGGGCGTAATAGAACGCTCTCATGGGGTTTCAATCCTCGTTCGTTCGAATCTGAGCATGTACTCGTGGCAAACTCGCACTCTTTGGGCGTAATAGAACGCTCTCTCATGGGGTTTCAATCCTCGTTCGTTCGAATCTGAGCATGTACTCGTGGCAAACTCGCACTCTTTGGGCGTAATAGAACGCTCTCATGGGGTTTCAAATCCTCGTTCGTTCGAATCTGAGCATGTACTCGTGGCAAGCTCGCACTCTTTGGGCGTAATAGAACGCTCTCATGGGGTTTCAATTTCAATCCTCGTTCGTTCGAATCTGAGCATGTACTCGTGGCAAGCTCGCACTCTTAGGCGTAATAGAACGCTCTCATGGGGTTTCAATCCTCGTTCGTTCGAATCTGAGCATGTACTCGTGGCAAACTCGCACTCTTTGGGCGTAATAGAACGCTCTCATGGGGTTTCAATCCTCGTTCGTTCGAATCTGAGAATGTACTCGTGGCAAAGCTCGCACTCTTAGGCATAATAGAACGTTCTGATGGGGTTTCAATCCGAGTTCATTCGAATTTAAGCATTTACTCGTGGCAAACTCGCACTCTTTGGGCGTAATAGAACGCTCTCATGGGGTTTCAATTCTCGGTCGTTCGAATCTGAGCATGTACTCGTGGCAAGCTCGCACTCTTAAGCGTAATGGAACGCTCTCATGGGGTTTCAATCCTCGTTCGTTCGAATCTGAGCATGTACTCGTGGCAAATTCACACTCTTGGGCGTAATAGAACGCTCTCATGGGGCTTCAATCCTCGTTCGTTCGAATCTGAGCATGTACTCGTGGCAAGCTCGCACTCTTTGGGCGTAATAGAACGCTCTCATGGGGTTTCAATCCTCTTTCGTTCGAATCTGAGCATGTACTCGTGGCAAACTCCCACTCTTAGGCGTAATAGAACGGTCTCATAGGGTTTCAATCCTTGTTCGTTCGAATCTGAACATATACTCGTGGCAAACTCCCACTCTTTGGGCGTAATAGAACGCTCTCATGGGATTTCAATCCTCTTTCGTTCGTTCGAATCTGAGCTTGTTCTCGTGGCAAGCTCCCACTCTTAGGCGTAATAGAACGCTCTCATGGGGTTTCAATCCTCGTTCGTTCGAATCTGAGCATGTACTCGTGGCAAGCTCCCTCTTAGGCGTAATAGAACGCTCTCATGGGGTTTCAATCCTCGTTCGTTCGAATCTGAGCATGTACTCGTGGCAAACTCACTCTCTTGGGCGTAATAGAACGCTCTCATGGGGTTTCAATCCTCGTTCGTTCGAATCTGAGCATGTACTCGTGGCAAAAACTCGCATTCTTTGGGTGTAATAGAACGCTCTCATGGGGGTTTCAATCCTTGTTCGTTTGAATCTGAGCATGTACTCGTGGCAAACACCCACTCTTTGGGCGTAATAGAACGCTCTCATGGGGTTTCAATCCTCGTTCGTTCGAATCTGAGCCTGTACTCGTGGCAAACTCGCACTCTTTGGGGCAATAGAACGCCCTCATGGGGTTTCATTCCTCGTTCGTTCGAATCTGAGCATGTACTCGTGGCAAACTCTCGCACTCTTAGGGCGTAATAGAACGCTCTCATGGGGTTTCAATCCTCAATCCTCGTTCGTTCGAATCTGAAGCATGTACTCGTGGCAAAAACTCCCACTCTTTGGGCGCGTAATAGAACGCTCTCATGGGGTTTCAATCCTCGTTCTTTCGAAAGTGAGCATGTACTCGTGGCAAACTCGCATTCTTAGGTGTAATAGAACGCTCTCATGGGGTTTCAATCCTCGTTCGTTCGAATCTGAGCATGTACTCGTGGCAAACTCCCACTCTTTGGGCGTAATAGAACGCTCTCATGGGGTTTCAATCCTCGTTCTTTCGAATCTGAGCATGTACTCGTGGCAAACTCCAACTCTTTGGGCGTAATGGAACGCTCTCATGGGGTTTCAATCCTCTTCGTTCGTTCGAAATCTGAGCATGTACTCGTGGCAAACTCCCACTCTTTGGGCGTAATAGAACGCTCTCATGGGGTTTCAATCCTCGTTCGTTCGAATCTGAGCATGTACTCGTGGTAAAACTCGCACTCTTAGGCGTAATAGAACGCTCTCATGGGGTTTCAATCCTTGTTCGTTCGAATCTGAGCATGTACTCGTGGCAAACTCCCACTCTTTGGGCGTAATAGAACGCTCTCATGGGGTTTCAATCCTCGTTTGTTCGAATCTGAGCATGTACTCGTGGCAAGCTCGCATTCTTTAGGTGTAATAGAACGCTCTCATGGGGTTTCAATCCTCGTTCGTTCGAATCTGAACATATACTCGTGGCAAACTCCCACTCTTTGGGCGTAATAGAACGCTCTCATGGGGTTTCAATCCTCGTTCTTTCGAATCTGAGCATGTACTCGTGGCAAGCTCGCACTATTTGGGCGTAATAGAACACTCTCATGGGTTTCAATCCTCGTTCGTTCGAATCTGAGCATGTACTCGTGGCAAACTCCCACTCTTAGGCGTAATAGAACGGTCTCATGGGGTTTCAATCCTCGTTCTTTCGAATCTGAGCATGTACTCGTGGCAAACTCGCATTCTTAGGTGTAATAGAACGCTCTCATGGGGTTTCAATCCTCGTTCGTTCGAATCTGAACATATACTCGTGGCAAACTCCCACTCTTTGGGCGTAATAGAATGCTCTCATGGGTTTCAATCCTCTTTCGTTCGAAACTGAGCATGTACTCGTGGGAAACTCGCATTCTTAGGTGTAATAGAACGCTCTCATGGGGTTTTAATCCTCGTTCATTCGAATCTGAACATGTACTCGTGGCAAACTCCCACTCTTTGGGCGTAATAGAACGCTCTCATGGGGTTTCAATCCTCGTTCTTTCGAATCTGAGCATGTACTCGTGGCAAACTCGCATTCTTAGGTGTAATAGAACGTTCTCATGGGATTTCAATCTCTCGTTCGTTCGAATCTGATCTGAACTTGTACTCGTGGCAAACTCCCACTCTTTGGGCGTAATAGAACGCTCTCATGGGTTTCAATCCTCTTTCGTTCGAATCTGAGCATGTACTCGTGGCAAACTCCCACTCTTAGGCATAATAGAACGCTCTCATGGGGTTTTCAATCCTCGTTCTTTTCGAATCTGAGCATGTACTCGTGGCAAACTCCCACTCTTTGGGCGTAATAGAACGCTCTCATGGGGTTTCAATCCTCAGTTCGTTTTCGTTCGAATCTGAGAGCATACTCGTGGCAAACTCCCACTCTTTGGGCGTAATAGAACGCTCTCATGGGGTTTCAATCCTCGTTCGTTCGAATCTGAGCATGTACTCGTGGCAAACTCGCATTCTTAGGTGTAATAGTAATAACGCTCTCATGGGGTTTCAATCCCCGTTCGTTCGAATCTGAGCATGTACTCGTGGCAAACTCCCACTCTTTGGGCGTAATAGAACGCTCTCATGGGGTTTCAATCTCGTTTTCGTTCGAATCTGAGCATGTACTCGTGGCAAACTCCCACTCTTTGGGCGTAATAGAACGCTCTCATGGGGTTTCAATCCTCTTTCGTTCGTTCGAATCTGAGCATGTACTCGTGGCAAACTCCTCATTTCTTAGGTGTAATAGAACGCTCTCATGGGGTTTCAATCTCTCGTTCGTTCGAATCTGAGCATGTACTCGTGGCAAACTCCACTCTTTGGGCGTAATAGAACGCTCTCATGGGGTTTCAATCCTCGTTCGTTCGAATCTGAGCATGTACTCGTGGCAAACTCGCACTCTCTTGGGCGTAATAGAACGCTCTCATGGGGTTTCAATCCTCGTTCTTTCGAATCTGAGCATGTACTCGTGGCAAACTCGCATTCTTAGGTGTAATAGAACGCTCTCATGGGGTTTCAATCCTCGTTCGTTCGAATCTGACATGTACTCGTGGCAAACTCCCACTCTTTGGGCGTAATAGAACGCTCTCAAGGGGTTTCAATCCTCGTTCGTTCGAATCTGAGCATGTACTCGTGGCAAGCTCGCACTCTTAGGCGTAATAGAACGCTCTCATGGGGTTTCAATCCTCGTTCGTTCGAATCTGAGCATGTACTCGTGGCAAACTCCCACTCTTTGGGCGTAATAGAACGCTCTCATGGGGTTTCAATCCTCTTTCGTTCGAATCTGAGCATGTACTCGTGGCAAACTCTCCCACTCTTAGGCGTAATAGAACGCTCTCATGGGGTTTCAATCTCTCGTTCGTTCGAATCTGAGCATGTACTCGTGGGAAACTCGCATTCTTAGGTGTAATAGAACGCTCTCATGGGGTTTCAATCCTCGTTCGTTCGAATCTGAACATGTACTCTCGTGGCAAACTCCCACTCTTTGGGCGTAATAGAACGCTCTCATGGGGTTTCAATCCTCGTTCGTTCGAATCTGAGCATGTACTCGTGGCAAACTCGCATTCTTAGGTGTAATAGAAGAACGCTCTCATGGGGTTTAAATCCTCGTTCGTTCGAATCTGAACATGTACTCGTGGCAAACTCCCACTCTTTGGGCGTAATAGAACGCTCTCATGGGGTTTCAATCCTCGTTCTTTTCGAATCTGAGCATGTACTCGTGGCAAACTCGCACATTCTTAGGTGTAAATAGAACGCTCTCATGGGGTTTCAATCCTCGTTCGTTCGAATCTGAGCATGTACTCGTGGCAAACTCCCACTCTTTGGGCGTAATAGAACGCTCTCATGGGGTTTCAATCCTCTCGTCGTTCGAATCTGAGCATGTACTCGTGGCAAACTCGCACTCTTTGGGCGTAATAGAACGCTCTCATGGGGTTTCAATCCTCGTTCGTTTCGAATCTGAGCATGTACTCGTGGCAAACTCCCACTCTTTGGGCGTAATAGAACGCTCTCATGGGGTTTCAATCCCTCGTTCGTTCGAATCTGAGCATGTACTCGTGGCAAACTCGCACTCTTAGGCGTAATAGAACGCTCTCATGGGGTTTCAATCCTCGTTCGTTCGAATCTGAGCATGTACTCGTGGCAAACTCGCATTCTCTTTGGGTGTAATAGAACGCTCTCATGGGGTTTCAATCCTCGTTCGTTCGAATCTGAACATGTACTCGTGGCAAAACTCCCACTCTTTGGGGTGTAATAGAACGCTCTCATGGGGTTTCAATCCTCGTTCTTTCGAATCTGAGCATGTACTCGTGGCAAACTCCCACTCTTTGGGCGTAATAGAACGCTCTCATGGGGTTTCAATCCTCTTTCTTTCGAATCTGAGCATGTACTCGTGGCAAACTCTCATTCTTAGGTGTAATAGAACGCTCTCATTGGGTTTCAATCCTCGTTCGTTCGAATCTGAGCATGTACTCGTGGCAAACTCCCACTCTTTGGGCGTAATAGAACGCTCTCATGGGGTTTCAATCCTCTTTCGTTCGAATCTGAGCATGTACTCGTGGCAAACTCCCACTCTTTGGGCGTAATAGACGCTCTCATGGGGTTTTCAATCCTCGTTCGTTCGAATCTGAGCATGTACTCGTGGCAAACTCGCATTCTTAGGTGTAATAGAACGCTCTCATGGGGTTTCAATCCTCGTTCGTTCGAATCTGAACATGTACTCGTGGCAAACTCCCACTCTTTGGGCGTAATAAAACGCTCTCTCATGGGGGTTTCAATCCTCGTTCGTTTCGAATCTGAGCATGTACTTGTGGCAAACTCCCACTCTTAGGCGTAATAGAACGCTCTCATGGGGTTTCAATCCTCGTTCGTTTTCGAATCTGAGCATGTACTCGGGGCAAATTCCCACTCTTTGGGCGTAAAAGAACGCTCTCATGGGGTTTCAATCCTCTTTCGTTCGAATCTGAGCATGTACTCGTGGCAAAACTCCCACTCTTAGGCGTAATAGAACGCTCTCATGGGTTTTCAATCCTCTCGTTCGTTCGAATCTGAGCATGTACTCGTGGCAAACTCGCATTCTTAGGTGTAATAGAAGCTCTCATGGGGGTTTCAATCCTCGTTCGTTCGAATCTGAGCATGTACTCGTGGCAAACTCGCATTCTTTCTTAGGCGTAATAGAACGCTCTCATGAACGGGTTTCAATCCTCGTTCGTTCGTTCGAATCTGAGCATGTACTCGTGGCAAACTCGCATTCTTTGGGTGTAATAGAACGCTCTCATGGGGTTTCAATCCTCGTTCGTTCGAATCTGAGCATGTACTCGTGGCAAAACTCCCACTCTTTGGGCGTAATGGAACGCTGTCATGGGGTTTCAATCCTCGTTCGTTCGAATCTGAGCATGTACTCGTGGCAAACTCCCACTCTTTGGGCGTAATAGAACGCTCTCATGGGGTTTCAATCCTCTTTCGTTCGAATCTGAGCATGTACTCGTGGCAAACTCGCATTCTTAGGTGTAATAGAACGCTCTCATGGGGTTTCAATCCTCGTTCTTTCGAATCTGAACATGTACTCGTGGCAAACTCCCACTCTTTGGGCGTAATAGAACGCTCTATTGGGATTTCAATCCTCGTTCTTTCGAATCTGAGCATGTACTCGTGGCAAACTCCCACTCTTTGGGCGTAATAGAACGCTCTCATGGGGTTTCAATCCTCGTTCGTTCGAATCTGAACATGTACTCGTGGCAAACTCCCACTCTTTGGGCGTAATAGAACGCTCTCATGGGGTTTCAATCCTCGTTCTTTCGAATCTGAGCATGTACTCGTGGCAAACTCCCACTCTTTGGGCGTAATAGAACGCTCTCATGGGGTTTCAATCCTCGTTCTTTCGAATCTGAGCATGTACTCGTGGCAAACTCCCACTCTTTGGGCGTAATAGAATGCTCTCATGGGTTTCAATCCTCTTTCGTTCGAATCTGAGCATGTACTCGTGGCAAACTCGCATTCTTAGGTGTAATAGAACGCTCTCATGGGGTTTCAATCCTCGTTCGTTCGAATCTGAACATGTACTCGTGGCAAACTCCCACTCTTTGGGCGTAATAGAACGCTCTCATGGGGTTTCAATCCTCGTTCTTTCGAATGAGCATGTACTCGTGGCAAAAACTCGCACTCTTTGGGAGTAATAGAACGCTCTCATGGGGTTTCAATCCTCGTTCTTTCGAATCTGAGCATGTACTCGTGGCAAACTCCCACTCTTTGGGCGTAATAGAACGCTCTCATGGGGTTTCAATCCTCGTTCTTTCGAATCTGAGCATGTACTCGTGGCAAACTCCCACTCTTTGGGCGTAATGGAACGCTCTCATGGGGTTTCAATCCTCTTTCGTTCGAATCTGAGCATGTACTCGTGGCAAACTCCCACTCTTTGGCGTAATAGAACGGTCTCAAGGGGGTTTTCAATCCTCGTTCTTTCGAATCTGAGCATGTACTCGTTGCAAACTCGCATTCTTAGGTGTAATAGAACGCTCTCATGGGGTTTCAATCCTCGTTCGTTCGAATCTGAGCATGTACTCGTGGCAAACTCGCATTCTTTGGTGTAATAGAATGCTCTCATGGGTTTCAATCTTCTTTCGTTCGAATCTGAGCATGTACTCGTGGGAAACTCGCATTCTTAGGTGTAATAGAACGCTCTCATGGGGTTTTAATCCTCGTTCATTCGAATCTGAACATGTACTCGTGGCAAACTCCCACTCTTTGGGCGTAATAGAACGCTCTCATGGGGTTTCAATCCTCTTTCGTTCGAATCTGAGCATGTACTCGTGGCGAACTCGCATTCTTAGGTGTAATAGAACGCTCTCATGGGGTTTCAATCCTCGTTCGTTCGAATCTGAACATATACTCGTGGCAAACTCCCACTCTTTGGGCGTAATAGAACGCTCTCATGGGGTTTTGAATCCTCTTTCGTTCGAATCTGAGCATGTACTCGTGGCAAACTCCCACTCTTAGGCGTAATAGAACGCTCTCATGGGGTTTCAATCCTCGTTCTTTCGAATCTGAGCATGTACTCGTGGCAAACTCCCACTCTTTGGGCGTAATAGAACGCTCTCATGGTGTTTCAATCCTCTTTCGTTCGTTCGAATCTGAGCATGTACTCGTGGCAAACTCCCACTCTTAGGCGTAATAGAACGCTCTCATGGGGTTTTTCAATCCTCGTTCGTTCGAATCTGAGCATGTACTCGTGGCAAAACTCGCATTCTTAGGGCGTGTAATAGAACGCTCTCATGGGGTTTCAATCCTCGTTCGCTCGAATCTGAACATATACTCGTGGCAAACTCCCACTCTTTGGGCGTAATAGAACGCTCTCATGGGGTTTCAATCCTCGTTCTTTCGAATCTGAGCATGTACTCGTGGCAAACTCCCACTCTTTGGGCGTAATAGAACGCTCTCAATGGGGTTTCAATCCTCGTTCGTTCGAATCTGAGCATGTACTCGTGGCAAACCCTCATTCTTAGGTGTAATAGAACGCTCTCATTGGGTTTTCAATCCTCGTTCGTTCGAATCTGAGCATGTACTCGTGGCAAAAACTCCACTCTTTTGGGCGTAATAGAACGCTCTCATGGGGTTTCAATCAATCTCTCTTTCGTTCGAATCTGAGCATATACTCGTGGCAAACTCTCACTCTTAGGCGTAATAGAACGCTCTCATGGGGTTTCAATCCTCGTTTGTTCGAATCTGAGCATGTACTCGTTGCAAACTCGCATTCTTAGGTGTAATAGAACGCTCTCATGGGGTTTCAATCCTCGTTCGTTCGTTCGAATCTGAACATGTACTCGTGGCAAAAACTCCTACTCTTTGGGCGTAATAGAACGCTCTCATGGGTTTTCAATCCTCGTTCGTTCGAATCTGAGCATGTACTCGTGGCAAACTCGCACTCTTAGGCGTAATAGAACGCTCTCATGGGGTTTCAATCCTCGTTCTTTCGAATCTGAGCATGTACTCGTGGCAAACTCCCACTCTTTGGGCGTAATGGAACGCTCTCATGGGGTTTCAATCCTCTTTCGTTCGAATCTGAGCATGTACTCGTGGCAAACTCCCACTCTTAGGCGTAATAGAACGCTCTCATGGGGTTTCAATCCTCGTTCGTTCGAATCTGAGCATGTACTCGTTGCAAACTCGCATTCTTAGGTGTAATAGAACGCTCTCATGGGGTTTCAATCCTCGTTCGTTCGATTCTGGGCATGTACTCATTGCACACTCGCATTCTTAGGTGTAATAGAACGCTCTCATGGGTTTCAATCCTCTTTCGTTCGAATCTGAGCATGTACTCGTGGCGAACTCGCATTCTTAGGTGTAATAGAACGCTCTCATGGGGTTTCAATCCTCGTTCGTTCGAATCTGAGCATGTACTCGTGGCAAACTCCCACTCTTTGGGCGTAATAGAACGCTCTCATGGGGTTTCAATCCTCGTTCGTTCGTTCGAATCTGAGCATGTACTCGTGGCAAACTCCCACTCTTTGGGCGTAATAGAACGCTCTCATGGGGTTTCAATCCTCGTTCGTTCGAATCTGAACATGTACTCGTGGCAAACTCCCACTCTTTGGGCGTAATAGAACGCTCTCATGGGGCTTCAATCCTCTTCGTTCGAATCTTAGCATGTACTCGTGGCGAACTCGCATTCTTAGGTGTAATAGAACGCTCTCATGGGGTTTCAATCCTCGTTCGTTCGAATCTGAACATATACTCGTGGCAAACTCCCACTCTTTGGGCGTAATAGAACGCTCTCATGGGGTTTCAATCCTCGTTCTTTCGAATCTGAGCATGTACTCGTGGCAAACTCCCACTCTTTGGGCGTAATGGAACGCTCTCATGGGGTTTCAATCCTCGTTCTTTCGAATCTGAGCATGTACTCGTGGCAAACTCCCACTCTTAGGCGTAATAGAACGGTCTCATGGGGTTTCAATCCTCGTTCTTTCGAATCTGAGCATGTACTCGTTGCGAACTCGCATTCTTAGGTGTAATAGAACGCTCTAATGGGGTTTCAATCCTCGTTCGTTCGAATCTGAGCATGTACTCGTGGCAAACTCGCATTCTTAAGTGTAATAGAACACTCTCATGGGTTTCAATCCTCTTTCGTTCGAATCTGAGCATGTACTCAAGGCGAACTCGCATTCATAGGTGTAATAGAACGCACTCATGGGGTTTCAATCCTCGTTCGTTCGAATCTGAACATGTACTCGTGGCAAACTCCCACTCTTTGGGCGTAATAGAAATCTCTCATGGGGTTTCAATCCTCGTTCGTTCGAATCTGAACTTGTACTCGTGGCAAACTCCCACTCTTTGGGCGTAATAGAACGCTCTCATGGGGTTTCAATCCTCTTTCGTTCGAGTCTGAGCATGTACTCGTGGCAAACTCCCACTCTTAGGCGTAATAGAACGCTCTCATGGGGTTTCAATCCTCGTTCTTTCGAATCTGAGCATGTACTCGTGGCAAACTCCCACTCTTTGGGCGTAATAGAACGCTCTCATGGTGTTTCAATCCTCTTTCGTTCGAATCTGAGCATATACTCGTGGCAAACTCCCACTCTTAGGCGTAATAGAATGGTCTCATAGGGTTTCAATCCTCGTTCGTTCGAATCTGAGCATGTACTCGTTGCAAACTCGCATTCTTAGGTGTAATAGAACGCTCTCATGGGGTTTCAATCCCCGTTCGTTCGAATTTGAACATGTACTCGTGGAAAACTCCCACTCTTTGGGTGTAATAGAACGCTCTCATGGGGTTTCAATCCTCGTTCTTTCGAATCTTAGCATGTACTCGTGGCAAACTCCCACTCTTTGGGCGTAATAGAACGCTCTCATGTGGTTTCAATCCTCTTTTGTTCGAATCTGAGCATGTACTCGTGGCAAACTCTCATTCTTAGGTGTAATAGAACGCTCTCATTGGGTTTCAATCCTCGTTCGTTCGAATCTGAGCATGTACTCGTGGCAAACTCCCACTCTTTGGGCGTAATAGAACGCTCTCAGGGGGTTTCAATCCTCTTTCGTTCGAATCTGATCATAAACTCGTGGCAAACTCCCACTCTTAGGAGTAATAGAATGGTCTCATGGGGTTTCAATCCTCGTTCGTTCGAATCTGAGCATGTACTATATCTATCACCTAGAGGGGGGTGAATAGGTGTAACAACTAAAAACACAAATCTCAATGCAATAAAAATAATGCGGAAAATAAAATCAGCACACTGAGATTTACGTGGGAAACTCCACTTTGGAGAAAAACCCACGGGACCAACACGCGAAAAACAATCCACTAAGATTAAAGGATTACAAGGTGATTACCGACTCCACGGACTTAACCTCTCCTTCGTCTTCAGCGGATCTCGCGCACTCACTCACGGCCGTCACGCCTCACGTCTGAATCCACAGACGCCACGCCTCGAATCCACGAAGCCTTCACGATCCGAATCCACGAATCGCCTCGAATACGCCGAATCCACGACGCCTCGAACACGCCGAATCCACGACGCAAATTGGAACAGGAACTCAGGTTTACACTGGTGATTCCTTGCTTAGAATTTCATTAAGAACCAGAGGGAAAAGTTCTAAGCAAGACGAGATCAATTCGACATATGAAATAGAAATTAAAACTATCTCGAATTGATCTCGGAGGCTATTTTGAGGAAAAAGGTTTAGAACGAAAATCCTAGCCTCTAGGGTTTCTCTTGTACGAATTCTGAGTTGTTCAAAGGTAGAGAAAACCCCCATAGGTTATTTATAGGTGTTGGAATCAAATAGACTCGGATTAAATCAAAATATACCAAATCTGGCACTGTATACCGGTATACGTTGGCAGATACCGGAATGCGATGACGGAAACAGTTCCTACGCAGACGCATTCCGGTACTCCAACTTCAGTACCGGTATACTGCGTTTCAGTACCGGTACTAGCATAGGCATACCGGTATACTGCTCCGAAAACAGTTTTTTTCAACTCCGGTTTTGAGGAACACCAGATTGGATTCCGGAATACATATGCATACCGGTATCAGATTAAGCATACCGGTATGTGACTCCGGAATATCAGTAAAAAGTTCCTAAAACTCATTTAATCCGATTTTAAAGATACACATGATTCCAATACCATAATTAACGATGAATCACCATATGACCAATAAAACTTACCTTCACGTCGTGATTCAAACATGAGTCGATGGTTGTCAATGCTTGAAGTCTCGGAATCTTCAACAAGTTCACGAAGCACTCGACCTTCAAGACTCCGACTCAATAACTCACGAAATATGCCAATACAAAATCCGTAACAATCTCCCCCTTTGGCAATTTCGTGACAAAACCTAAAATACAAGTTCTACCCGAACCAAAATAAAAGAAATTCATTGCCATCACCACAACAATGAACTTCACGCGTGTATGATCCAAAACATAAAACCAAAATTACAAATGGTTCAACCTCCTAAGACAAACTCTATGACTTAGGACTTGGAGTCTTGAAGTCTTAAAACAAATCCTGCAAAAACAACTTCAGACACACATAGGTAGAAACAAGCAAGTTAAGTAAGTTCAGTTAGCAATTCTGTCATCATCTCTTCCCCTTTTAGTCATCTCTCCCCCTCAATATAATTCTCTCCCCCTTACTATGTTCTCTCCCCCTTAGTATGTTCTCTCCCCCTTTTTGTCAAAAAATTGCCAATCAAAAACAGAAAGAGATAACAATAACAATAACTAAGCAAGTAGAGTTAGTCCAGAGAAACAAGTCCAAAAATAGAGAGGAAATATCAAGCATATAACTAAGACAAATACGAAATAGTGGAAAAGTAAAAACAAGATAAGAGATAGAACACGTCACTCTCCGTCATCACTATCGTTGTCTTCTTCACCTTCAGTGCCCGGAAGGTGCTGCTCAAAAGAGGAAGGAGCAGGTGGATGTGAAGTACTAGGACCTGCACCACCGGCAACGTCATCATGGCGACAAGTAAGAATCTCTAAAATTTTCTTCACGCCGTCCTCGACATTCTTAATTCTGTCCTCCAGTGCTCGGAAGCCCCGCTCAACTCTCTTCTTGAAAGATCGTAATTCATGACGAAGAGAGACGTCGGTAGCTGCTCCTCCTGAGCTAGAGGACCCACCACGTTCAGCAGGACGAGGTGCGGCGGTGCTTGGGGTAGCCGTAGAATACCCTTTGACTTGCTGAAACGTCTTCAAGGTACTGATGGACTTAGCCAAGGTAACTCCATCAATAGACCCTAAGCCATAGTCATACTTGTTGCAAGACGTATCAACTCCATGTGCTTCCAGAATACGAGTGATCAAGATAGGAAACGGAAGAAGCTCACGACGTCCAGAAGCATGAATAACATTTGCCATACGCTGCCACATCAGAAAAGGGATGTTGATGTTAAGTCCCACCGCATACTCCGGATGACCAAGTAAAAAGAGAAGCACTAAACGGTCCCACCGGATGCGTTTTGTGCCAACTGTAGGCACAATGTTGTAGCAGACGATTAAAGAAAGAATGTGATACTCGGGCTTCAATTCTCTTGATTCAACATACAAGCGGTTTGTGTAAGTGCCCGGTTTGCATAAGCCTCTGTCATTATCTCCCAATGTGATGACGGTTGAATATGCCCTTGAGTGTAAGATAACCCCGTGGTGCTCACATTTAAACCAAAAATCTCTCCAACAGTGTAAGGAGTGACCACCACGCGTATACCTCGAACCGTAGTCTCAAACTGATAATTTCCTGATTCAGGGTCTTCATAAGTAACTCGCCCATGCAGATAAAATTCTCTAATCAATTCCACGCAAAATGGGGCACGAACAGGAAGACGACCGACTGGTTCGATCGGAGCTCGTAGAAGTAGGTGAGCAAAGTCTGGAACTTCACGTGACAGCTCGCCGAAGTTCACATTGCGCTCTGCATGACAAGCCTTGCCTGCATAGGCCGATTGCCGAGTTGAGGAAACACCTCTAGTATCTGCTCCTCGTTTGGTACGTTGTTCCGTCGTACGGGGTTCGCGAATAACCGGACCACCTGTGCTCCGACGAGGTGGAGAAGAAGCTCTCCCCCTACGAGTAGTACCCTCAGTAGCTATACCCTTTCCGCGACCAAGTTGTTCTTCCGGAGCATACTCGGAACCCTCCGACTCGGTGCTCGAGGAGTCCTCCTCAACACGTGTCCTCTTGGTGACACTTTGCTTGCCACGACCACGACCACGACCACCACCGGCAGCCATCATCATCACAAGCACAAGAATAATGGAAAAAGCCATTTTTCCTATGCAACAAAGCACATGAAAAATGAATATCAAGATCACATTGTTATGAAACTTCTAATGAGCTTATCAATCATTAAGACATGCATCAAAACATCATATCCATAAGTTTCATGAGGTTTTATTCATCAACAAAAATTATTCTAGCAAAAACCCAAAAAATACCTCAAAACATGCATTAGAACAAAGATCAAAGAGAAATAACATGTTATTCTCGGATCTAAGTACATGAGAACGAAGCTTGCATGTTTCTAAACTCATTTCAAGCATAAACCCTCAAGAAATTTCAGTAAAAACAGAGATCGATCGTCAACCCAACAAAAACATGTAAAAATAGTTAAAAACTAGGGTTTCGGGAAAGAAAGTAGATTCATGAAGATAAACTTACAAATCCAAAATGAAAACCACAGATCTGGAGGAGATTCACGTCAGGGAGCTCTTAGAGAGAGAAAGAGAGAGTTTTGAAACGGTTTGGTTGTGTTTTAAAAAACAAAATACCGGAATATAAGCAGATTCCGCAGGCGCATACCGGTATGCGATACCGTATACCGGTATGCAATGTAATTTTTTCGAAAAAACAGGTCTCGGTTTGAAAAACAGAAAACCATGGTATACCGGTATTCCATTTACATATACCGGTATACAGAGAGAAAAAAAAATACAGTGTATGCCCCTTTTTATGAAAAATTCACATGTAGAATATTCATCCCTTAATAATTTCACGAAAATTAAATATTTTAATCCAAAATTATCATGATGCAAATACAATAGTGTAAAATTTTCATTAATCATATATAAATCAAAAACAAGTCATCACTAATAATCTGTAGACTTAAAATCTATCAAGATGTAACCAGTTTATGAAGATGACTTAAGAAATTCATCAAAAAGACAATTATTTGTCGCACAAACGTTCAACTTGTGAGATAAACTTTAATCACCGGGGGTGGCTCTTTGAGCATCTTACTTGTATGAGGATCACCTTATGACTCCAAAAAAAAAAAAAAAATGTAAACTTATTTCCATTGCACGCTTTTGCAATTATATATATAATTTTTTTTCGGATATGCCAATCAATTCATGTGGTAGCTGCACACACTAACCGGACGACCGGGGTGGTAGCTCTTTCCTCCATGTGGTGGTAGTTTTCACACTCCTTTTAAAGGATGTAACTCTTTCCACATCTTACAAGCATTATTTATAATATAATAATCCCCCTTATTTAGCAATCTCTTAATTGAAAATACATGTGACAAATTAGAGTCTATAAGAGAATGACTATCCATCAAATTCAACACTCACAACCGAGATAGATTAAGCTTCTAGAGATTATACATGATTACCCAAATTTGATGAATATAAAATTATAAAATCTCACAATATAGTATTTCCAAAAATAATAACGATGGAGTAAAATCGATAATTAACGTGAGATTAAAAAGAGAGTGAATGAATGTGAATCAACACATATCTAAGGCACAGATTAATGTAGAAAGGAAAACACAAGTCGACACAGTCTTAAAGCATTAAAATAACAATAGCAAGTAACGAAAAGCAATGATCAAATAAGATATGCAATAAATATGGATCAATGCAATATTTCTAATATATTAATGCTTAAGACAAGGAAAGATATCACCTTTCCGAACCCAAACTTGTAGGATTCTCGGTTGGCTTGGTTTATTAGAATGAAGCTCCGCTCTCTTCGGCTTTTGTGCAACCCTTGGTCTGCGCATAGAATTTTCTTTTTGTTGTGGCTTAGACATTAGGTTGATCTTTGCATTTTGACCCGTTTGAATTTTCTTTTGAGTCATTGGGAGTTGTCGGATTGTTGAAAATGCCATTTTCTTTTCTCTTTTAGGACAAAACCTTTTAATGTGTCCTTGAATCCCACAATTATGGCATACAATCGCCTTTACTTTGGATGGAGTTTTAGATGCTGAAATTGTACTCCTTTTAACATGAGTTCTTTCATATCCGACTCCAATTTTGTCCGTTTGACCAAGTCCAAGCATGTTATCAAGTTTCTTTGATCCGGAGGAGAATTTTTGAATATCGGATTTAAGTTGATGGACTTGTTTGGTCAAAACTTGGTTGGAAGCAAAAATTTCCTTGTATTGTAGTTCGAGAAACCCAACCTTTTCTTGATTCGCTTTGATCGATACCTCCGCTTGAACTAGCTTCTCTTGGAGGATTTTATTACTTGTTAGCATTTGATCTTTTTCCTCCACAAGAGCTTTAGTAGACTTTTGCAATTCATTGTTTTCTCCTTCAAGCTCAAGTAGTCGTCTCCTTAGCTTCTTGTTTAGCTTAGCCATCTTTTTCGATTCAATTAGAAGTTGGTTGTAGGCATCGGCTAAACCCTCATCATCGGACTCCCCCTCGCTAGTGCCATTTTCGCTCGATGTTTCATGCACAGAAGAAGAAGCAGAGGGGTTAGCAACAACAGATGATAAACAAAAAACAGAGGGAGAAGAAGAAACATGTGAACATAAAGCAGTAGCATCATTGTGTTCTTCTTCATTAGAACTCGAATCGTTTGAGGTAGAATCATCCCAAGTTTTAGCTTGTAAGGCCTTCTTATCATAGGATTTCTTCGAGGGACAAACTGTGGCGATATGACCATATCCTCGGCATTTGTAGCATCGGATTTCCCCTACGAGTTCATCCGATTCTTTAGAAGACTTTCCAAGCTTCTTTTCTTTAGAATATTTAGAATGAGAAGATCCGTTAAAAGAAGGCTTTCGATTTGAGGATGAAGTTTGAATGTTGTGATTCTTCCTAAACTTCCGACGAAACTTCTTAGTAAGAAGTGCCATTTGTCGTTCGAAATTTTCAATAGAAACTTCATCGTCGGAGTCTGTATCCTCGTCTTCCTCCTTTGTAGTATTGAGTGCGGCACCTGTACTTTTCGAGAAAGACTTGGAAGAAGATTGATTAGTAGGAAAAGTCATTTCATAAGTTTGTAAAGCACCTACTAATTCATCAACTTTCATATCATCCGGATGATTGATAGTTTCAATAGCCGCGACTTTCGCTCTAAAGCGCTCCGGAAGTGTTCGAAGGATTTTTCTAACGACTTTAGAATCCGGAATTTTCTCTCCCAAGTTAGCACATGTATTAATGATATCTTGGAGTCTAGTAAAATAATCAATAAACGATTCATGCTCCTCCATGCGTATAGAATCAAATTGACTCGTAAGCATTTGAAGCTTTTGTACTTTTACTAGACTTGTACCCTCATGTGTAACTCGTAGAGTATCCCAAATTTCTTTAGCCGTTTCACACGCTGAGACACGTGTAAACTCAGTTTGAGATAAGGCATTAAATAACGCATTAATACCCTTACCATTAAAAGATGATAAATCAATTTCATCCTTCGACCACTTATTCCGTGGCTTAGGTACAGTCGCGGTATCAACCACTTCGGTTGGATGTTTCCACCCGACTTCTATGGTTTGCCATACACGCTCATCAATTGCGATGAGAAAAGCTCTCATCCGGACTTTCCAATAGGCGTAATTGGTTCCATCAAAATATGGTGGCCTAAAGATGTTACCTCCTTCACCCATTAAGATAGATAAGGCCTAGATCCTGCTCTGATACCAATTGTAAGATAGGGGGTGCCCTAGGATCTATCTAGAGTATATCTATCACCTAGAGGGGGGTGAATAGGTGTAACAACTAAAAACACAAATCTCAATGCAATAAAAATAATGCGGAAAATAAAATCAGCACACTGAGATTTACGTGGGAAACTCCACTTTGGAGAAAAACCCACGGGACCAACACGCGAAAAACAATCCACTAAGATTAAAGGATTACAAGGTGATTACCGACTCCACGGACTTAACCTCTCCTTCGTCTTCAGCGGATCTCGCGCACTCACGGCCGTCCACGCCTCACGTCTGAATCCACAGACGCCACGCCTCGAATCCACGAAGCCTTCACGATCCGAATCCACGAATCGCCTCGAATACGCCGAATCCACGACGCCTCGAACACGCCGAATCCACGACGCAAATTGGAACAGGAACTCAGGTTTACACTGGTGATTCCTTGCTTAGAATGTCATTAAGAACCAGAGGGAAAAGTTCTAAGCAAGACGGAGATCAATTCGACATATGAAATAGAAATTAAAACTATCTCGAATTGATCTCGGAGGCTATTTTGAGGAAAAAGGTTTAGAACGAAAATCCTAGCCTCTAGGGTTTCTCTTGTACGAATTCTGAGTTGTTCAAAGGTAGAGAAAACCCCCATAGGTTATTTATAGGTGTTGGAATCAAATAGACTCGGATAAAAATCAAAATATACCAAATCTGGCACTGTATACCGGTATACGTTGGCAGATACCGGAATGCGATGACGGAAACAGTTCCTACGCAGACGCATTCCGGTACTCCAACTTCAGTACCGGTATACTGCGTTTCAGTACCGGTACTAGCATAGGCATACCGGTATACTGCTCCGAAAACAGTTTTTTTCAACTCCGGTTTTGAGGAACACCAGATTGGATTCCGGAATACATATGCATACCGGTATCAGATTAAGCATACCGGTATGTGACTCCGGAATTTCAATAAAAAGTTCCTAAAACTCATTTAATCCGATTTTAAAGATACACATGATTCCAATACCATAATTAACGATGAATCACCATATAACCAATAAAACTTACCTTCACGTCATGAGTCGATGGTTGTCAATGCTTGAAGTCTCGGAATCTTCAACAAGTTCACGAAGCACTCGACCTTCAAGACTCCGACTCAATAACTCACGAAATATGCCAATACAAAATCCGTAACATACTCGTTGCAAACTCGCATTCTTAGGTGTAAAAGAACGCTCTCATGGGGTTTCAATCCTCGTTCGTTCGAATCTGAACATGTACTCGTGGCAAACTCCCACTCTTTGGGCGTAATAGAACGCTCTCATGGGGTTTCAATCCTCTTTCGTTCGAATCTGAGCATATACTCGTGGCAAGTAATAGAATGGTCTCATGGGGTTTCAATCCTCGTTCGTTCGAATCTGAGCATGTACTCGTTGCAAACTCGCATTCTTAGGTGTAATAGAACGCTCTCATGGGGTTTCAATCCTCGTTCGTTCGAATCTGAACATGTACTCGTGGCAAACTCCCACTCTTTGGGCGTAATAAAATGCTCTCATGGGGTTTCAATCCTCTTTCGTTCGAATCTGAGCATATACTCGTGGCAAACTCCCACTCTTAGGAGTAATAGAATGGTCTCATGGGGTTTCAATCCTCGTTCTTTCGAATCTGAGCATGTACTCGTGGCAAACTCCCACTCTTTGGGCGTAATAGAACGCTCTCATGAGGGTTTCAATCCTCGTTCTTTCGAATCAGAGCATGTACTCGTGGCAAACTCCCACTCTTTGGGCGTAATGGAACGCTCTCATGGGGTTTCAATCCTCTTTCGTTCGAATCTGAGCATGTACTCGTGGCAAACTCCCACTCTTAGGCGTAATAGAACGGTCTCAAGGGATTTCAATCCTCGTTCGTTCGAATCTGAGCATGTACTCGTTGCGAACTCGCATTCTTAGGTGTAATAGAACGCTCTCATGGGGTTTCAATCCTCGTTCGTTCGAATCTGAGCATGTACTCGTGGCAAACTCGCATTCTTAGGTGTAATAGAATGCTCTCATCGGTTTCAATCCTCTTTCGTTCGAATCTGAGCATGTACTCGTGGCAAACTCTTATTCTTAGGTGTAATAGAACGCTCTCATGGGGTTTCAATCCTCGTTCGTTCGAATCTGAACATGTACTCTTGGCAAACTCCCACACTTTGGGCGTAATAGAACGCTCTCATGGGATTTCAATCCTCGTTCTTTCGAATCTGAGCATGTACTCGTGGCAAACTCCCACTCTTTGGGCGTAATAGAACGCTCTCATGGGGTTTCAATCCTCGTTCGTTCGAATCTGAACATATACTCGTGGCAAACTCCCACTCTTTGGGCGTAATAGAATGCTCTCATCGGTTTCAATCCTCTTTCGTTCGAAACTGAGCATGTACTCGTGGGAAACTCGCATTCTTAGGTGTAATAGAACGCTCTCATGGGGTTTTAATCCTCGTTCGTTCGAATCTGAACATGTACTCGTGGCAAACACCCACTCTTTGGGCGTAATAGAACGCTCTCATGGGGTTTCAATCCTCGTTCTTTCGAATCAGAGCATGTACTCGTGGCAAACTCGCATTCTTAGGTGTAATAGAACGCTCTCATGGGATTTCAATCCTCGTTCGTTCGAATCTGAACATGTACTTGTGGCAAACTCCCACTCTTTGGGCGTAATAGAACGCTCTCATGGGGTTTCAATCCTCGTTCTTTCGAATCTGAGCATGTACTCGTGGGAAACTCCCACTCTTTGGGCGTAATGGAACGCTCTCATGGGGTTTCAATCCTCTTTCGTTCGAATCTGAGCATGTACTCGTGGCAAACTCCCACTCTTAGGCGTAATAGAACGGTCTCATGGGATTTCAATCCTCGTTCGTTCGAATCTGAGCATGTACTCGTTGCAAACTCGCATTCTTAGGTGTAATATTACGCTCTCATGGGGTTTCAATCCTCGTTCGTTCGAATCTGAGCATGTACTCGTGGCAAACTCTCATTCTTAGGTGTAATAGAACGCTCTCATTGGGTTTCAATCATCGTTCGTTCGAATCTGAGCATGTACTCGTGGCAAACTCTCACTCTTTCGGCGTAATAGAACGCTCTCATGGGGTTTCAATCCTTGTTCTTTCGAATCTGAGCATGTACTCGTAGCAAACTCCCACTCTTTGGGCGTAATGGAACGCTCTCATGGGGTTTCCATCCTCTTTCGTTCGAATCTGAGCATGTACTCGTGGCAAACTCCCACTCTTAGGCGTAATAGAACGGTCTCAAGGGATTTCAATCCTCGTTCTTTCGAATCTGAGCATGTACTCGTTGCGAACTCGCATTCTTAGGTGTAATAGAACGCTCTAATGGGGTTTCAATCCTCGTTCGTTCGAATCTGAGCATGTACTCGTGGCAAACTCGCATTCTTAAGTGTAATAGAACACTCTCATGGGTTTCAATCCTCTTTCGTTCGAATCTGAGCATGTACTCAAGGCGAACTCGCATTCATAGGTGTAATAGAATGCTCTCATGGGGTTTCAATCCTCGTTCATTCGAATCTGAACATGTACTCGTGGCAAACTCCCACTCTTTGGGCGTAATAGAAAGCTCTCATGGGGTTTCAATCCTCGTTCTTTCGAATCTGAGCATGTACTCGTGGCAAACTCGCATTCTTAGGTGTAATAGAACGCTCTCATGGGGTTTCAATCCTCGTTCGTTCGAATCTGAACTTGTACTCGTGGCAAACTCCCACTCTTTGGGCGTAATAGAACGCTCTCATGGGGTTTCAATCCTCTTTCGTTCGAGTCTGAGCATGTACTTGTGGCAAACTCCCACTCTTAGGCGTAATAGAACGCTCTCATGGGGTTTCAATCCTCGTTCTTTCGAATCTGAGCATGTACTCGTGGCAAACTCCCACTCTTTGGGCGTAATAGAACGCTCTCATGGGGTTTCAATCCTCTTTCGTTCGAATCTGAGCATATACTCGTGGCAAATTCCACTCTTAGGCGTAATAGAATGGTCTCATAGGGTTTCAATCCTCGTTCGTTCGAATCTGAGCATGTACTCGTTGCAAACTCGCATTCATAGGTGTAATAGAACGCTCTCATGGGGTTTCAATCCTCGTTCGTTCGAATTTGAACATGTACTCGTGGAAAACTCCCACTCTTTGGGTGTAATAGAACGCTCTCATGGGGTTTCAATCCTCGTTCTTTCGAATCTTAGCATGTACTCGTGGCAAACTCCCACTCTTTGGGCGTAATAGAACGCTCTCATGTGGTTTCAATCCTCTTTTGTTCGAATCTGAGCATGTACTCGTGGCAAACTCTCATTCTTAGGTGTAATAGAACGCTCTCATTGGGTTTCAATCCTCGTTCGTTCGAATCTGAGCATGTACTCGTGGCAAACTCCCACTCTTTGGGCGTAATAGAACGCTCTCATGGGGTTTCAATCCTCTTTCGTTCGAATCTGAGCATATACTCGTGGCAAACTCCCACTCTTAGGCGTAATAGAATGGTCTCATGGGGTTTCAATCCTCGTTCGTTCGAATCTGAGCATGTACTCGTTGCAAACTCGCATTCTTAGGTGTAATAGAACGCTCTCATGGGGTTTCAATCCTCGTTCGTTCGAATCTGAACATGTACTCGTGGCAAACTCCCACTCTTTGGGCGTAATAGAACGCTCTCATGGGGTTTCAATCCTCTTTCGTTCGAATCTGAGCATATACTTGTGGCAAACTCCCACTCTTAGGAGTAATAGAATGGTCTCATGGGGTTTCAATCCTCGTTCTTTCGAATCTGAGCATGTACTCGTTGCAAACTCGCATTCTTAGATATAATTGAACGCTCTCATGGGGTTTCAATCCCCGTTCGTTCGAATTTGAACATGTACTCGTGGAAAACTCCCACTCTTTGGGTGTAATAGAACGCTCTCATGGGGTTTCAATCCTCGTTCTTTCGAATCTTAGCATGTACTCGTGGCAAACTCCCACTCTTTGGGCGTAATAGAACGCTCTCATGGGGTTTCAATCCTCTTTTGTTCGAATCTGAGCAAGTACTCGTGGCAAACTCTCATTCTTAGGTGTAAAAGAACACTCTTATTGGGTTTCAATCCTCGTTCGTTCGAATCTGAGCATGTACTCGTGGCAAACTCCCACTCTTTGGGCGTAATAGAATGCTCTCATGGGGTTTCAATCCTCGTTCTTTCGAATCAGAGCATGTACTCGTGGCAAACTCCCACTCTTTGGGCGTAATGGAACGCTCTCATGGGGTTTCAATCCTCTTTCGTTCGAATCTGAGCATGTACTCGTGGCAAACTCCCACTCTTAGGCGTAGTAGAACGGTCTCAAGGGATTTCAATCCTCGTTCGTTCGAATCTGAGCATGTACTCGTTGCGAACTCGCATTCTTAGGTGTAATAGAATGCTCTCATGGGGTTTCAATCCCCGTTCGTTCGAATCTGAGCATGTACTCGTGGCGAACTCGCATTCTTAGGTGTAATAGAACGCTCTCATGGGTTTCAATCCTCTTTCGTTCGAATCTGAGCATGTACTCGTGGCGAACTCGCATTCTTAGGTGTAATAGAACGCTCTCATGGGGTTTCAATCCTCGTTCGTTCGAATCTGAACATGTACTCGTGGCAAACTCCCACTCTTTGGGCGTAATAGAACGCTCTCATAGGGTTTCAATCCTCGTTCTTTCGAATCTGAGCATGTACTCGTGGCAAACTCCCACTCTTTGGGCGTAATAGAACGCTCTCATGGGGTTTCAATCCTCTTTCGTTCGAATCTGAGCATATACTCGTGGCAAATTCCACTCTTAGGCGTAATAGAATGGTCTCATAGGGTTTCAATCCTCGTTCGTTCGAATCTGAGCATGTACTCGTTGCAAACTCGCATTCATAGGTGTAATAGAACGCTCTCATGGGGTTTCAATCCTCGTTCGTTCGAATTTGAACATGTACTCGTGGAAAACTCCCACTCTTTGGGTGTAATAGAACGCTCTCATGGGGTTTCAATCCTCGTTCTTTCGAATCTTAGCATGTACTCGTGGCAAACTCCCACTCTTTGGGCGTAATAGAACGCTCTCATGTGGTTTCAATCCTCTTTTGTTCGAATCTGAGCATGTACTCGTGGCAAACTCTCATTCTTAGGTGTAATAGAACGCTCTCATTGGGTTTCAATCCTCGTTCGTTCGAATCAGAGCATGTACTCGTGGCAAACTCCCACTCTTTGGGCGTAATAGAACGCTCTCATGGGGTTTCAATCCTCTTTCGTTCGAATCTGAGCATATACTCGTGGCAAACTCCCACTCTTAGGAGTAATAGAACGGTCTCAAGGGATTTCAATCCTCGTTCGTTCGAATCTGAGCATGTACTCGTTGCGAACTCGCATTCTTAGGTGTAATAGAACGCTCTCATGGGGTTTCAATCCTCGTTCGTTCGAATCTGAGCATGTACTCGTGGCAAACTCGCATTCTTAGGTGTAATAGAACGCTCTCATGGGTTTCAATCCTCTTTCGTTCGAATCTGAGCATGTACTCGTGGCGAACTCACATTCTTAGGTGTAATAGAACGCTCTCATGGGGTTTCAATCCTCGTTCGTTCGAATCTGAACATGTACTCGTGGCAAACTCCCACTCTTTGGGCGTAATAGAACGCTCTCATGGGGTTTCAATCCTCGTTCTTTCGAATCTGAGCATGTACTCGTGGCAAACTCCCACTCTTTGGGCGTAATAGAACGCTCTCATGGGGTTTCAATCCTCGTTCGTTCGAATCTGAACATGTACTCGTGGCAAACTCCCACTCTTTGGGCGTAATAGAACGCTCTCATGGGGTTTCAATCCTCTTTCGTTCGAATCTGAGCATGTACTCGTGGCGAACTCGCATTCTTAGGTGTAATAGAACGCTCTACACCAGTATCAAATGATCGAGCAATGAATGAATGCGATGTACCAGTATCAAACAAAGCTCTACATCGAATGCCTTTAATTAACACAATACCTGCCACGACATTATCCTGGGCAGAAGGCTCCTCCACCTGTGAGGCGAATACCCGTCCACTGGGCGCTGGCCGCTGGCCCTCCACTGGTCTCGGCGGCTGAGTACGGCCTGCCGACATCGCCGAGGGTGGGATGCCCGCGAGCTGTCTCGGTGATGCAAATGCCGATGCCGATGACGGTGCCCGACCATCATCCATCGGACAATTGTACCGCATATGTCCCGGCTGTCCACACTTGTAGCACCTGCCCTCACGGTAATCACACTACTGAGGGTTGTGGGGGCCGCTACAAATTGGGCACCGGCTCGAGGGTCGATTCCGCTGGGACCCACGAGACTGATTCTGCGACTGCGAGTGCTTCGAGGGCCGCTTAGAGCTAGACTGCCCACCCGAGCCACCCGTCGGTCGCTTCTTTCCCTTTTCTTTTTCTTTTTCTCTCTCCCACGACTCGCGCTCCTCGCGCGCACATGCATTCCCGTGCTCCACCCAAAGAGCACGGTCCAAGACCTCCGCAAAGGTCTTTAGCTTGAGGGCGAGAACCGCCCGAAAGATCTCCGGTCGAAGTCCGCGCACGAAACAATCGACCTTGTCCAACTCTCCGCGGACAACGTGTGGTACGCAATTAATAATGTACGAGAACTCCCTCTCGTACTCGCGCACGGTGCGGTTCCCTTGCTTCAACTTCCGGAACCTTTCTTGAAGTTTCCTTTTCTCGCTATCGGGGAAGTAGGGCGGCAAATACCATACCCCGAAACTCCTCCCACGTCGGTGGCGGAAGGCTAGGGAGTCGATCACGCCGGACTCCCTTCCACCACACCTTCGCCGATTGCTCTAAACAATGAGCGGCGAGATGCACTTTGTCCCTCTCCAAGGTATATAGATCCTCGAAGAGTGTCTCCAAGGCATCGATCCATGTCTCTACATCCCATGGATCCACGTTCTTCCCGTTGATGATAGGCGGGTTGAACTTCTTGAACCTCATGAGAGCCGCAAGTGCGCGCTCTCGCTCCGCATCCTCTATCTCGGAGTCAGGCATAGGAGTACCCGACCCACCGGCTACAATCGGTGATGCCGGTAGCGCCACAGCCGGCGCCGGTGTCACCTCCTCGGCCGATGCCGAAGCAGAGGCCGGAGGTACTCCCGTTCTCTCCTCCCTAACCGCAGCCGCTTGCTGCGCCATCTCGTCTTGGAGCTTTTTAATTTTCTCCTCATGTCGCTGCATGGCTTCGGCCTGTCGCCGAACCACGCTCATCAACTCGGTCAACTGATCACAAAGACCCGAGTTCTCACCCTCCCCGAGTTGTTCGGGAGCCGCGCTCGATTCTCCGAGCCCAGCCCTCGTAGGAGGCCGTCCACATACCATTTTCTCCTGAAAACACAACGACTTTGGTCATTTCATGACATTCAAAGTCATTCACAACATAACGTTTCACGAAAAATAACGTGAACCCAATCTAGGCGAAAGTCACACAAGGGTCCTTATTCCCCTCACTTGGTTTTATATTGTCGGCCGCCAACACGAATACACTTGGTGAAGAATAAGACGCACCTCGAATCTACCTCTATTTCCAACTAGAGGTATAAGGACATAACCCAATCACTTATCTTTCGCCACATCAAAGATCTCGTCACTCACGAGCCTACACTCCTTGGGTCTTTTCCATCCTAGGGTTTTCTTAGGTCCATCTAGACCGTTTCTATGCTATGATACCACCTCAGTCTGTCACGCCCCGTCGGGCCTTTAACACCAACTAGGTGGAAAGGATAACCGCACGGGCGCATGCCCCAGACCCGCCGAACGGATAGAGTCCCTTCTACCCGCCCAAGGCGTCACAACACAAGCTTATCCACGAGGTTCCAACTAGGAACGGAGTACAAGAGTTGCACAAGGAAAGTATCAACATAAAGAAGTTCTACTTCTATTACATCACATTGCACATTTATACATGCCCAAAATTTTCTTTTCATTCCATACACCATGTTCCAAAACTATGGAATACATAAGTTTCATACATGTAATGAAAATCCCCTATACAATCAAAGTCCAAGACTAGGGGTACAACTCTACGTATCACCAAAATGGAAGGGCCGCTATCTAGAGAGCTAAACCCTTGCCTCTCTCCGCCGCCTCACTCGCGAAAGGACCTGAAAAACGTGGGGTGAGAACTATAAACATAGTTCCCAGTGGGTAAGGCCACCCAAGAGAGAAGCTCGACCCACCAGGTCCAAAGAAACACCATATGCATAAGTTAGATCACAAATAACTATGCAACAATTATTTACATGCTTGTAAATAAACATAAATGTCACGCCCCGGGCTAGATTAGATGCGGAAAGCGTACCATTTTTTTTTTTGAAATATCTAGCCCGAGCAACGTACAGACCCGCCACAAATACAGGTCCCTCTGTCCACACGGACAGAGTTTCCCCTGTATTTGCACGGCGTGCCATCATACATAACAGGATCCCAAACATCATCCATTCATCCACACAAACAACATTCACCACATACAGCTAACCATCCTTAACACCTGCATGAATCTAAACAAATCCTTAGGCGAAGGATGATGCAATGCACATTACACCAAATTATTCTAGAAAAGTGCTTCTCACCCAGAAGCTTTATTTTGAAACCCTAAGTTCAATCATTCAAATATCCTTTCGAAATTCGTCCCCCACACGAGGACTCTCTTTTGATAAACCAAAACCAAACGATCAGAAATTCTTTTGAAAGCTGTCTCCCACACGGAAACCTTATTTTGAAATTCGGCTACCACGAGGGGTAGAAACCCACGATAAAACGATATCACAAGATCACAATAAAACATAGATATTCACAGGTAGATAATCAAACAATTAACGTAACTGAACCATACTATAAACTCAAATCTATTATCAGAGAGGGTCAGGGTAAACCAAATCTGACTAGGTACTAGTCGGGACCTCTAATGCACGCTAGCTACTCGCGTCTCACCACGTCCCGACTCACACCACCCAGCTCACCTGAAAACAACAACGATGGCGGGGGGGTGAGAACATGATAAATCACGTCTCCCCTCCCAGTGGGTACCGCAAGCCGACGAAGGCGGGTGTACACACCGGCACGAGGGTCAACAAGAAGATGGATAAACAAGAACAGTAGCACAGGTTAGCACAAATAACCAGATATGAAAAGACTAAGCTACTGCCATTAAGAAACGCATGCATCAAATGTAAGTAACCACAAATAATACCCAATCACCACCAGGCCACAGGGACGGATCCCTGGCACTGGCACCACACGCTCAACTGTCCACACATAACCTCCGCAGATGCACGTGCCAAGAGGCTCACGGGTCGGATGCGCGCGACCCTTTTCTGGAAAAGAACACCCACACGGTGGCCAAACCGTTGGTGTACGTGAAGTGCTAAAAGAGCTGTGACGATCGATACAATATGCTCAAACCACAGGACGGCAACCAGCCGAGAATAGCAACTGATAAACGAGTAAATGAGGGTCGCCGAAACAACAGGCGATCACCACCAACCAACCAGGTCATCAACAAATCATGTAATCACAACTACTCTACTAATGGCAAGCTCACATAAGTAGAGACAACAGGAGTCAAATGAACTAGAAACAAGGAATGCAAGAGAAAGGGATAGAAAGGTATCACCGCTAGTCCACTAAACCGACTCCGGATCGAAGTACCCACCTGTACAACAGAAGAGCCTAACACCGACGGCTCTCAGGGACGTCGACAGAACCTACAAAGTACTAGCAGGATCAAGACCCACCGAGTCGACACAAACACATATGCTCACAAGCCCAAAACCGTCGAAACATCCGGAAGACCCGCCGGAACGATTCCGAACCCAAACCAAGCCCCAGAGGGGTACCAACAAACAAACCAAGCCACCCGCTGTCCTCAAACACACCAAAGAAGGTGGTCGGGCAGCGAACACACATCCGGGGTGTCACAAACACCAACGCGCCCGAAAACAGCTTTTCGGGTTCCCAAAAAGTGCCAATTTGGCACCGAAACCCTTCGTCGTTCATCCGCTGTCCTCGGAACTTCGGGACAGCGAAGGAGAACAGCCAACAAGGCTTTACGACGAAGCCAGGTCACTCACAAAACCAGCCAGTGAGTCGCACGACCAAAACGTGCGTTCCGCCGACTATTTTGTCGGAAAATGCACCGGAAATCAAACCGGATTTCCACGAGGGTGCTACGAGTCTGGACAACTAGTCCACTGGGCCTCGAGGGTCATGCCCTTGCTGCCCGCAGCGTCACCACGCTGCCACAAGTACCAACAAGCCCAAACAAGCAACATAAATACAAATAAAAGCAATAAATGGGCCGTTTGAGCACTCCGCTCATCCGCACAACCCTCCGCGAACACCGGCATACAGGGAATGATGCAGCGGAAGCCGTGCTCACAGCCCGAAGCGACAAAGATAGTCGCGGGACTCAAACAGCCCAAGAAAACCACACAAACATACAATAAAGGGCTCGATTCACAAAAACCAGCGAAGCGGGGCACCCTTGTTGTCAACCGAGGTGAGCACGATGATCAGCGCGTCACCGCGGTCATCGTGCTCCCCTTCCCGAAGATCGGGAGGCAGCAGAGGGCCCAGAACAGCGCACCACCAAGAACCAGCCCTATATTTGGGCCTGGCCGGAGCAAGCAAGCTCCGGCCGGCGGCCGGCGGCACGACAGCGCGCGCGGAGGGTGGCGGTGGCTCGTGTCAAGAACCCGCAGCCCGCACCAAACGTAGCAGCGGCAGCAGCAGCAGCCACGCACGGTGGCTCGGCGGTGCGCGGCGACGACAGCGGGGCCGGGAGTCGCCGGCGATCGGAGGGCAAGCCCGAGGGGGTCCCAAAGCGACGGGGTCCTCCTCGCAGAGCTCGGCCAGAGCAGGACGAAGAAGAAGAAAAGAAAGAAAGCAGGAGAGGGGGGTGTCTCGGGCGGCCAGGGTGGCCGGCAACGACGGCGGCGCACGGGGAAGGAGCTGGAGAGGGAGGCGGCTACAGCAGGGAACTAGGGTTAGGGTTAGGTCAAGGATAGCCCACAAACACACACATGCACTTATAAACCAAGTGCACAAAAGCACGAAAACCCTCAAAAACTTAAAGATTCTAACCCAGTCCCTCACTGAGCGTGCAAACGCGCCAAAGTCCCTCCACGTCAGATTTCACGCGAAACGGTACATAAAATACGGACCCTTTCGCGAAAAGACCAAAATCGGACTTTCGACCCCACGGCGATGATTTTGTAATATCTCGCAATCCGACCGTCGGATCCACGAACGGATCACGCCATCGCGATCAGCACTGCGGGATCATCGAACTCACGATTTTAGATCACCAGAAACGGTTGCCGATTCGCGACAAAACCCATCCCCTCACGATCAGCCAACAGCTCGCACACATACAAACCAAAAGTTGCGTCAAAATCGCCCGATACGCGAAATTGAATCCACAACACCCCAACACAGACATCCTCACGCAGAAACATCCCTACTCACAAAGTTTCACGCAAAACGGAGCGATGAATACTTATAAAAAGCATAAACATCAATGCACAAAAACTCTTCCAGCGATAAAACTCATTTTCCTCGAAAACTGTGAGTCAAACATAAAAACCAATAGCACCATTGGTTCCAGAATAGTCGAGACATAGAAAACAAGCTATTGGAGCACCAGAATCGAAATTCGATTCGCGTCCGAAGCCCTTCACTTTCCTCGGCCCATTTCGGAAACGCCGGTTACTATTCATTTTAAGTCGTTTTTAGAAATCGTATAAAAACTTTATTTTAAATCATTTTTCGCTGAAATCAGGCGAGCTTGTTTGAAATCAAAATACACTCGATAACACTGAAAAAGATGTCAAACAATCAAACAGAAAAATTTTGGTCTTCACAATAAAGGATGCAACCAAATGAAATAAAACTTATCATTCTCTCCTAGGTTCATCCTATATTTCACATTGACTAAGTTCAATTACTTGTCATTTACTTATGGTTTCGGAATCGCCGTCTCACCATAAGGGTTCCAACATTCAAGGAGTAAACTCGTCACCTCCTAGTTCGAGTAGCGAACTCGTCGCATACTCGGGATAGCAAAATCGTCGCATACCCCATGTCACGCCCCGGGTTACCTCTTCCTAGGCGCATGACAAGATCCGCCGCATACACAGTATTTCTACCGTGTATACGAAGCGAAAACAACAACATCCACAAAGAAGCTAAAGGTATCAACAGAGCTGCTATATATATAATCAAAAGATCACTGTACATACATCATCCATAACTCTCATATATAACTCTCGTATACATCACTGATATCACAATCTATTTCACTGTATGTACAGACTCAACCATCTATCAAAATGGGTATACCTCTAGCCAAGTATCCAGGGAATAGCTCTACCCGACGGTCTTCTTTCCGCGCTCAGTATGCACAACTGGGGAAGAAGACTCTGCAAAAAGGTGTCAACAACGGGTGTGAGAACTACTATCAAACAAGTAGTCCTCAGTGGGTACCGCCACCAGCCTCAGCGGTCTGCCCACTAAGTCCTCAATCTCAAGAGATATATATGGAGCAATAAAGAAAGTAGGAGATATACTACCACTATTATGCACAAAGCTCAACTGTCAGTATGAATACCAATGAACTGAATATATCAAATGAGGACTATCATAAATCCATACACAATACAATACCTGCGAACCAGCTAGTACAGGAAACACCGTCTGTCCCTAGCTCAATCCATAATACCATACAACACAATATGATACCACACGATACCTGCGGCTTGATCATGCTCAACCCTACAGGGAGCCTGCTAGTACAGGAAGCCCGTCTGTCACTAGCCCCTCGTACAACCCTCTGTACGGAACATGCCAACTCATGAGTGGTACTCGTGGGAGCGACCCAACCGAGTATAGTACAACCATATCAGCGCCAAGCACCCACAGGTATATGATCGACACGACTGGGTCAACAAAGAATCACATGCCCTCGGCATCTCAAAGGATAATCAACAAGTATGACCCAATCCATGATCTCACAAGAATCACATGCCCTCGGCACCACAAAGGATAGTCAACAACATGACCCAATCAATGCTCCAGTGCTCACAATCAATCTCAACTCTACCACAAAGAGAAGGTACAACAACATAGCACGAGCCTCAATATGATCACCTACACTAACATGTACAACAACTGGTACAAGGAATATCAACAGGAGAGGTGTAGATCAAATCATGCAACAAGGATACAAGAAAATCATGCATGCTCACATATATATCATTAGCATATCATGCACATGCAAATCTCAACCTAACAGGTCATATCTAATATAATCTCAGCATGTCAGGCTATCATAATCCCAGTAGTATCACACTATCATAATCCAATATCATCATATCATGCTAACATAATCCAACACTATAATACTAACATGAGAGTAAACACATAGGAGGAAGTCCACTGAATCTGGCAAACATCAACCCACCTTAAAAACTAATCCAACCACGGTGGGAAAACAGTATCCTCAGATCCAACCCTCCAAGCTAATCAAGCTCCAGCAGCACTCCGATCTGAATATCACCAAAAGGCTGCTAACTTCGACAGAACAACAGCTCAGCACCAGATCAGATCAACAGAGTAGAGGAGAACAAGCTAGGTTACAACTAATGCCAACACATGGCCCTAAACCCAACTTTCTCTCTCTAGAATCGGATCACACGAAGTGGAAATGAGCCTAAAAACCATCAGGGACTCACCTATTTATAGGCTCCCAAAAGTCCCACATTCGGGCGCCTGAATCCAACTTCCGGGCGTCCGAAAACCCTGCAAGCTAGGTGTCAACTGGCGGCCAAGCGGTCGATCGGCGGTTGGAAGGCGGTGGGGCGGCGTGTCTCCAGCGGTCGACACGTGTCCTGCGTCGCGACACGTGGCACTCCACGTCAACAGCTCAATCCGGATCCACATCCGGGCGTCCGAATCCTGCGCCAAGATCCTGTAGTACACTGAACTTTTGCAAATTGCGGAGTTCTAGTGTGAGAATAGTGGCTTGTACTATTCTGGAGTTTTGGGTTGAGTTTGGTGAGCTTTGAGGTGTTTTCGTGGCTTAAAAAGGGCGAAAACGGACTCCGGAGATCAAATTCTGCATAAAGTGCAGAATTTGTACTGCATTCGGGTACTGGAATTGGCATACCGGAATGCACTGCATTCGGGTACTGGAATTGGCATACCGGAATGCACTGCATACCGGTACTGGAATTGGCATACCGGAATGTGATTGCGCAGTTTGCTAGCCGAGGCTCGGATTTTGCAAATTTTGCACAGTATACCGGTATACACATGCGCATACCGGTATACAGTGCTGCAGAATACATTTTTGAGCAGTTTTGCAATTTTGGCTTTTTGAGGGGCCTAGTTGGATTTTGTTGCTTGGGTTTAAGTACCCCTTCACCCCTCTCTTGTTGTGTTGGCTGAGAATGGAGGAGAAGGAGTTGAGGTAGGGTTTCCCTCTCTCTCTCTCTAGATTTTCTCTTCCCCCAACCCCTAGATCTTGGTTTTGATCTCCTTTCTCTCCATTTTTCCCATGGAGGTGGACTCCTAGGCTTGGAGGGAGCTCGGGGCTGAGGAGATGAGCTTGTTGGAGGATGGATCTTCAACCCTAGCTTGTGTGAGCTTGAGTGGAAGCTTGATTTGAGGTTAGTAAACCCTTTTACAACCTCTAATTGTGTTTTGCATGAGATTTGCTTAGAAACCTAGTTTCTTGAAAATTAGGGTTTTATTTGGGTTTCTTGAATGAGAGCTCTTGAGGTGGAATTGATGGGTGTAGAATGTTGTTGTAGGTTAGATTGGAAGATCTCTAACCTCCAATGGGACTTAGAACAAGTTTTACTTGCTCAAGGTAATTTCCACCCATTTACCTCATTGATTTTTGGTGGTTTTCGAAATTGCTTGTTCGATGCCCCTAACCCCTTGGAAAATTATCTTAGGGTATGAGAAGCTCGGGGGACAACTTCGTTTCGAAGTACTGCGAGATTTCGTCGGGTATCCGGTGGGTTTGACCTCACCGAAATGGGTGAACTCCCCCTATGTCTCCTATCTTGTTATAGGATTAATTAGATGCATAATTATGTTAATTATGGCATGGTGATAATTGTGATCGCATGAGACATGCAAGTTGTTTATGAAAAATGCATATTTCATATAGTATGGCATTATGAGAATATTATGCATGCTAGGGTATTGGCACTATTAGTGTAATGACGCATTAGGAAATGCTAAGTATACTATGCATGCTAGGGATGAGCATCATTTGAGACACCACTTGAGTGGTGGACTAGTGAACTCTCTTGCATACCAAAGTATGCTTGTATAGAGAAAAGAGGAATTATGGCAAATGCAATATATGTATGTTTGTATAGGGAAAAGAGAGGATTTGATATATGCAGGATAAGTTGTTGCACCTCATTTAGGTGGGCAACTTTGACGGGCATCATTGGCTTTGGCTCGACCTTTTGGTCGTGGATTGATTCCATGTTTAAGACATGAGGAATGGAATTCTATTTGCATTGATAATTGTAAATGGTTGAACGTGAGTCCATTGGGTTATTTAAACACTTGCATGATAGTTTTATACTCTATGAAGTAGAGGTTGTTGTAGCTTATGCATGGCATGAATATGGACTTGTTGGCATTGTAGAATGCATGGATTATAGCATTAGAGAATGCATGACATATGGCATTTGTAGAATGCATGGATTATAGCATTAGAGAATGCACGATTTATGGCATTAGAATAATGCATAGTTTTGGCATTAGTGGAATGCATAGTACATGACATTAGAATAATGCATGGTTTATGAACTTAGTAAACAAAGAGATGAACAATTACATGTTAGAGACATGGACATATTGGTAGGGACATACCATCGAACATTGAGAACAACATGATGATGTTGACATTTAGCATATTGGCTATTGAATGTAGTAAACATAAAGTGACATGTTTTGACATAACGTGAAATTAAGCTTATGATATTACTATGGTTGATTGTTGCTTGTGGCCACTATGCTTATTCACACATGCTTGTGAGGGTCGCTCCCTACAAGCCGGCACTCCGGAGTTGGCCTCGAAACAGTTGTTTCGCCCGTGTGTTAGAGAGAGCGCCGAAATGGAACCGCCGTGGGTAAGGCTCACCGAAGCGTGAGGTGTTGACTACCACGGAGCCATTAGGCACGGCACAAGATGAACATCTCGCTATTATATTATTTTATGGCTACACAGTTATGGTGTATGCAAGGTGAATATTCATATGGTAAGAGATTATTTTAACCGGAATGTGACTTTTGACACCCTAATCAATTAATGCATTACATGTAGTGTATGGACATAGTATAGGGTGGTGACTTTGTGGCATTACATGTAGTGAACATAACCTTCATATTGTTGAGAACAAGTCACATAGTTCATACATGTCGTAGCAAATTGAATATACATTACATACTTGTAGTTGGAGACAAGTCCTATGTGTAATAGTAAAACTTGACATATAGTGAGTTATTACATTAGAGCTTATGAAACTGATCATGGCATTAATTTGACATGCATGTAAACCATGAAATTAATTGTTGAGCATATGACAATAGAGCATGTTCATGTTCATGTAGATGGTTTAGTCATTGGAGGCATGATAGTTGTAGAACTATCTGTTTAGCATTTAATATTTATGCTTTATGTTTCTGTTGAAACTATCTTGCCTCAGTTGACCTAGCGGTGTAATTCGCCACTCTCGGCGGCTTACCCACTGGGAACTATTGAATAATAGTTCTCATCCCCCTGGGGTTTGTTGTTTTTATTTCAGAGCCTTCCGCAGCAGGAGAGGCTTGGGATCGCGGCGAGGGGTTAGCAGCTAGCTAGAGCCTCTACGGTGTTGTCGTTGTAGGCATACCAATAATTCATCATGCTAACTATACTTGACAATGCTCTAATCCAACAACCTTCTCACATGACTATATAAATTTCCAATTAATCATACTATCCTAACCACTATACTAACATGTGTATAGATCAAAGACAAATAGACATAGTTATTTATTTCTATATTTTTGACAACAAAACCACCTAGATACGCTAATCCAAGGAGGTAGAAAAAACACGCTTGAAAATCTCCTTCTCATTGCCCTAAGAAAAATCAGTAAGAAAAATACTCCAAACCAAGCTCCTAAAAACCACTAAAAGAACCTCTGCTAGAATCAACGTCCAACCAAAACTCCAAAATCCACTCTCCAATCTCCAAAACAATCTGATAAATACAATAATCATCTACCTCAAATATCCAGTAACTCACATCTCGTCCTCCTCAATTGTGTGCTCCAAGGTCCACAGCACGCCTCCAGCCAAGAGCAGGGAAGAAGAATGACCTTGCTCATTTCAACAGGGAACTCCTCGTTGATGAGGACAAGAAGAAGAAGGAGAATAAGAGAAGGCTTAATAGATCAGAGTGAGAAAAGAGCTCAATTAAACACCCTCTGATATACTTATAGACGAAGTGATAATTTCACGAAGGCCCTCAAAATCCCAAATAATTCATCCTCAGCCAAAAAGCCACAATTCGGGCGCCCAGAACCAACATTTTGGCGTCCAAAACCCTGCGATCAGCCTTGATTTTGGCGCTCCCTACTACAATGGTGCACTCAAACCTGTCTAACTATGCCCGAAAAGATTTCGAGCGCTTGGATAAGTGTCCGAATCCATCATAGCTACATTTGGAAACATCTACAGTCACATCACCGCCTAACATCTCGGTTGCTACACTACAATCACGTGCCCACGACTTAACCACCCCCTTTTGGATCCAGCTACGACATCTCTGGGCGTCCGCAATTGGGATCTGAAACAACATCAGTTCTACTCGCCATTTCTAACTAAACAACTTCTGGACATCCAGAAAGCTCTGAAACTTTAGTTTCAGCAGATTTAAGCTTCTTGAGTCCGTTTTCTCATCTATTATGCGCCAAAATGGCTCCAACTCGGCCCAGCACTATACAGACGTGTGGACCATAACTCACAGTGCAACCTTACCTATTTTCAAGTCCAATACACTGCTTCCTTACCCCTTCAAAAAGTTTCATCTTTGAAACTTAGAATATACCTCAATCCTTGAACAAGTAGGGGTAGGACTCCCGCATCACAGCCTTAGCTCCCAAGTTGCCTCTCGCTCCTCATTATCGTTCCACAATATCTTCACATAAGAAATGGCCCGATTTTGCAATTATTTTTCCTCCCGTACAAGAATCTGGACTGGTTGCTCCTCATAACTCAAATTCTTACTCAAGTCCAATGAAGCAAAGTCGATCACATATGAGAGGTAAAAGACATATCTCCTCAAAACTGAGACATGAAACACATCATGAACTCCAGCTAACATCGGCGGTAAAGAACTCCTATAGGCTAATGGTCCAACTTGCTCTAGCACCTCAAACGGTCCAATATATCGCGGAATGAGTTTCCCAAGCATTCCAAACCTCTTGATCCCTCTGGACGACGAGACCTTAAAGCACATGATCTCCAACTTAAAACTCTAGGTCTAAAGCGCCGTACATCAGCATAACTCTTCTTTCGACTTTTGGTGGTCACCAGATGTTGTTGTTGAGCAACTTCGACCGTTTCTTTGGTTTCTTACATAATATAAGGGCCCAAAGTCTTCTTTTCACCTACTTCACTCCAGTATAATGGTGGTCGACACTTTTTTCCATATAAAGCCTTGAACAGAGCTATCCTGATGCTCGTCCAATAACTGTTATTATATGCAAATTCACCATCACTAAGTGTCGATACCACCCACTACCAAAGTCGAGGACGCATGCTCTCAAATATATCCTCTAGAATTTGGATCATTCTCTCTGACTGTCCATCAGTCTATGGGTGAAACACAGTGCTAAAGTGTAGCTGATTCCCCAAGCCTGTCTGCAAGCTTCTCCAGAACTGTGAGACAAATCTCAGGGTCCCTATTTAATACTATCAATGTGGGAACTACATGTAACATCTAAATATACCTGAGGGAGTCTATCCTAAGATCACATAGCCTGAATCGGTATAAAAATGAGTAGACTTTGTTAGTCTGTCCACTATCACCCATACCGCATCATTTCCGCTCTGGGATATCGGCAATGCAACCACAAAGTCTATTATGATCATGTCTCATTTCCACACTGGGATTGATAGATTTTGAAGCTTACTAGCATAAAGTCGATGTTCTGCTTTCACTTGCTGACAAGTCAAGCACTGAAAGTCAATGCTCTGCTTTCACTTGCTGACAAGTCAAGTACTGAGCTACATATCTTTCAATATCTCTTTTCATCCCAGTCCATCAGTAGTGTGTCTTTAAATTCTTATACATTTTAGTACCTCCAGAATATATAATATTAGGAGAATTGTGTGCTTCTCTCAATATCTCTTCACGAATCTCTAAATCCATAGACATACACAGTCGGTCTATGAACCAAAGCGCACCTGAAGCATCCATGCTAAACTTCCCTTTCCTCCTACTCTCTATATCTGCTCGAATCCTCAACAAGTGCAGGTCCTCTCTGCTTCTCTTTCACACTTTGCAGATGAGTGGGCTGCAAAATCATAGACATAAATCTTGCATAAAACCCAAGAGATACTACCTCTAATTCAAATCGCATCATCTCGTCTAGCAGTGACCTCTGCCTCGTAACCATTATATTCAAACTCTCCACAAATTTATGACTTAATGCATTAGCCACCACATTGGCCTTGTCGGGATGATAAAGAATGGTCATGTCATAATCTTTCAATAATTTTAACTACTGGCGCTGTCACAAGTTTAACTCCTGTGTAATAGATACTTGAAACTCTTATGATCGGTGTAGATCTCACAGTGCTTACCATATAAGTACTGATACCATAGCTTCAAAGCAAAAATCATGACGACTAGCTCCAAGTCATGAGTAAGGTAATTCTTCTCATATTCCTTCAATTGCCCTCATGCTGCATCAAAACACATCCCAATCCGCTCCACAAGGCATCATTGTAAGTCACAAATCCTTCCCCCATAATTGAAAGGGCAAGGATAAGAGCTGACATCACTTTAATTTCTCAAAGCTCCTCTGTCAATCCTCACTTCAAACATACTTAGTTTCCTTGTGAGTCAAATGAATAAGGAGCGTAGAAAGCTTCACAAAATCCTTCACGAATCGATGATAATAATCTGCCAATCCCAGAAAACTCCTTACTTCAGTGATAGTCATCAATCTAGGACAATCCCGAATTACTTCAATCTTCTTCGGATTTGCAGCAATACCAGCTACTGAAATCACGTGGCCAAAAAATGCTACTTCCCGAACCTAGAACTCACATTTCTTCAACTTAGCATATGGCTTCTTTTCTCTCAGAATCTGTAACACTAGTCGCAAGTGCTCCTCATACTCAGCATCACTACGAGAGCATATCAGAATATCATCAATAAATACCACTACAAACTGATCCAAGAATGATTCGAACACTCTGTTCATCAAATCAATAAATGCGGCAGGGGTATTAGTTAATTCAAATGGCATCACAGTAAACTAATAATGCTTGTACTGTATTCTGACGTCGTTTTCGAAATATCCTCAAATTTGATCTTCAATTGATCATATCCTAATTGCAGATCAATTTTTGAGAACATACAAGATCCTTACAGTTGACCAAAAAGATCATCAATGCGCGGCAAAAGATATATGTTCTTGATGGTCACTTTATTCAACTCTCTATATTCCACACATAATCTGTACAGAATCATGTTACCTTTCGATTTCTCCTAAAGTTGTCCACAGATCCTAGGATTCCATGGACAAAGCACTTCCCCCTTATCCAACTTGTCAAAAAGTTCTCTAAAAACTTCACTAGAGTTCATCGACCACTATGTTCAAGTAAGGTATCCACACCTAGGCATACACACACATATATACATAAAACACTCATATGTCACCATTTGCCTAGCGTTATACGTCCAATGGTAGATAATTTATCCTAAGTAGCATATAACCTATGCCTACTCATTTACCCAATAGTCTACCATACATGCATCAATAAGATAACATTAAAAACTTCTACTACTCTTTGGCATGGAAGCGTGACCTAAATCACTTCGGTAAGCACAAACTCACCTCACAATACCTCCGATTGCTTGTAGACACTTGCAAATCGGACTCTCGCGGCCAATCGCTCTCTTTCGAGCCCGTACGGCCAGAAATGTCGCCCCAACTGTTCGGATTCGTTGCTCGAAATTGATCTCAACCGAACGCTCGTCGAATTTCAGCCAAATTAAAGTTGTCCGGGGCTCTCCTCTAACCTTCAATTAGAGAACCAGAGGATCAATTTGGTTAAAAACCTCAAAATCCCAAAATCCCCAATTCTTAACCCTAGGTTTTACATTTCTCCAAATTTCTCTCCCCAAAATTCATGGAGAAGCTTGATTAAATGTACTATAGAAATCATCTAGAGTACGTCAGAAAATATTCTTGAGAATTCTAGCAAAACCCTAATGTTTAAACCTCAAAATCTCACCTTGGGTCGCAAGCTCATCAAGCCTCAAAGCGCGCACGAGAACGATTCACCGATCCTCTACGCATTCCTGAGATCAATCTCCACCAAATCCAAAGTTTTTTTGGGAGAGATCCAAGAGAGGGGAAGAGAGGAGATTGTGAGGAGAGGGAGAGCTTCTCTCTCTCTCTTACAATGCGTGTGTGTGTGTGTTCAGCTGAGGGAGAAGAGGAAATAGGTGGCCAAATTCGTAGGACACCCACCCCCTCACACCTATTGGGAAATTATAGTTTCAGTTCAGTTCAGAATCTGATACTTTTCGCCGGAGTCCTTCTGAATGTTCGTTTGCGCTCAAATTTGACAGTCATGCTCGGTTTAAGTTAATCAGAAGAACTGATCATCACTACTCAGTTTCGGACCATTTTTTGGTCACCGAAAGCTCTACCGACTAAAATCTCTAGCAGATTGCTGTTATATTTTATCTTCACTTTTCGGGTGTCGGAATGACATGAAACTTTTAATCTAGCCTCAGAAAAATAATTCTGACATATCCTCAAATTTTCATAATTTTCTGACACTGTGAATTTTCTGCTAAAAAATCAGCTCCGTTTCTTACAGAAAATTCTAAATCTCCTGTTTGCGTTCCAATTTCAGCACAAGTTAATTACGACTTATATTTTACTTCTCTAAGTCCAATAAAAATAGTATCTCACACTATTTTTATTTTCACTTACTTTTATATTAAAAATTCGGTACACTACATTCCTCCCACCTTAAAAAGAGTTTCGTCCGCGAAACTAAGATCGCACCTCAATCTATTTATCAAATAGATTGAGGGGTATCATTCCATCATCGCGTCTTCCCAGTCCGGGCAGCTTCACAAAGCCTATCACCTAGGACACGCGAGTCCACGGCTCCTCTGCACGAGCAAGGATGCGAACCGTGATATTTCTTTCGCACGTCATATGCTCGCGTAGCTCAAACGGCTTACCACGAACCTCAATCCATGCAAAAGGGCCCAAATGCCCAATTTCAGGCATTCTGCATAGCTCGAGTCCGGATCCTATTGCTGGGTCCGGATTCTTGCTCTTTCCCAGTCTCGCATAGTAACCCGAAAGTCCGGATCCCACTCCCGGGTTCGGAACCCGAGAGCATTTCAGCTCCAGTGCGACTTCTTCAAAAATTTCAAATTTTGGTTTGTGGGTCTTTAACTCGCACCCACACATTCCGAAATTCTCGGAACTCAATCCCACACTAGCCATCATCGGCTTCTCCTTAACTTCATCCAATTTGGTAAAGTTCGGTATAGCGCACTGAAGTTCGGTGTACTACATTTTTGTAGTCTATATCCACACTCTTGCACTTAGCAGGCCAGGTATCTTGGCCACTCGAGAGTCTATGTCGTCACGAGCGACTCTCCTCCAAGTTCATAGTTCCATTGTGGAACTCATATTGGTCCGATCACCGTCATTGCCTAAAAGCAATATCATTGATTCATCGACCAAACACAAGTGGCCTTATCACTTGTGAATTCCTAGCCACAACTCAAGATGGCACACTTGGCACATCCTCAACTCCAGCTCACTTAGGAGCAAAATCCTCAAATCCACGCGTGGCTTCTACTTTTCCATTGCCTCAACACGAGCATCTCATCTCGCTTTCATATGCCACGAGTTCACATCACATTGTTCTCACGACGAGCTCACACGAACACTTCGTTCGTGAACTACATCCCATCTCACCGATACTACTAGACTCGGCAGTTGGCGACTTAGGATCAAGACGAACGGTATGACCGAGCCGAAGTTCTATGGTCACTACCCCTCGATACTCAATACACGAGTGATTGCTCTCACCGCAAGAGCTTCCAACTAAACCGCTTATTTCTGTCTATCACGGATGGTCCTTAGACCAACATCCGCGTAGGCCTATCGCCTAAATTGACGTCTTAACATCGCGTAACGTCTCTCTCGCTCGCAAGCGCAGACCCAATCGTCACTCGGCGAGTCCCCCACTTGAGGACTTCGCACACATACTCCAACCAGGAGTAACCAAGACGCCAAACCTCTACAAATCCTAGAGTTGGGTCTCAATCACACTCTCAGAGTTCTATCAATTACACGGTCACACACATGTGTGGTATTCCACGTTCTTGGGTCATAGCTCGGACCACCGTCCCGACCACAAATCTTCGCCTCTGCCCCCACCTAGGTCTCGGGCCGCTGTCTCACACAGCTGACTGCGCCTGTCCATATGGCCCCAGGCTCTACAGTCCACACATGGTCCGGGCACGGGTCCGTCCCCAAGCGATACCCAACAACCGTCGCTAACACACACGACTAAAATGCTCTACTGAGCAACTCAAACCTCTATAGGCTCCTAAGCACCTAGTGCGAGTCACCAGCGGTCCAGCCCTGCGAGCGGTCCATGGCCGCTTCACACTTAGCCAACGCTCAAGTGCTACTGCCAACAAACCCTCTCACTGAACGAAACCTGCACTCTACTAATATGATAACCAGAGCGTTCTACGCTTCTATGCTTTTCCGTGCTAACCGCAATGCACTAAAGCTACTAGCTCAAACTCACTCGCCTTGTGAGTACACTACCCACCTCAATTTGAGGTACTACAAAGCTTACTCGCCTGATCTTGGCGATTACCTTACTAACGTCCGCAACTCCGGTGGTTCAAACAGTGATTCCACTTTCACTGTTTCGGTCGCTGGAACGGCACTAGAGCTCTCGGACTCTATAAAACGTCCTCGAGCGGCCATGACTCGGCTCTCGCAAGTGGCTATACCCCATTGCCTCAAATTTCGCGAGTCAGTCCACCATTTTTACATCCCTTACCTGCTCCAGCAGAGGCGGATACGTGCTTCTATCGACATTCGCATGCCCGTATAACGGCAATTTGACCACATGATAATGCATTCCCTGCAATATCTTTAGCCGTCAAAATTGCCTTGCGCCACACGATTGCAACACAATTTAAATCTAAATACCTGCCATGATGTCGCCGCAGCAAGTGTCAGAGCTCTAAGTAGGCTGAAGAGTTTTCGTGAGCCTAAAAGCCTATACATTGTTGGCCACTCGGCCCCGACAGCGAACCCTCAGGTTGTCCCGACACCGGCGCACGCAACCCTAGACCTTTGCCCCAGGTGGCACACCCCGCGAGCGATGTCTCGGGGAGGCGAAGCGGGAAAAAAAGGCCGTCGTAAGTGTAAGGACCGGCCTATCCACCTGTGGGCACTCATCCCGCCTGTATGGCCCGGTTTGCCCACACCTGAAAAACACTTGCCCTCTCGCAGTTCACACTGTTGTCGGTGAGTAGGTGCCTCCAGACAAATAATACACAGCTCACTCGAGATGGACCTGAGGTTCGTTTTAGCTTAGGAGACTCGGCCGGAACGTTGATCAAGCGAGAGCAGAAAACACGTTGTGGAGCTATGCATGGTCTGGAAACTTGAATGACAAACCAGTTTATTCGAACTGGTAGTTCTTACGGAACATGTCTCGCCATAAGAACCTAGTGTCCTCCCATTTGGCATGCCAAGGTTTGAGGCACATGCTCCACGAATAAAGAACCTAGTGTTATTGAACAATTTGGCACCATGTGAGCAGTGGAACCTATGAGTGGACATTGACCACAGGATTTCTAGGACACGATATCTCATTTGGCACCAGATCAAGTTGCCCCGGCATGTGATACATCCTGCGCCCTGTCATCCCCCACGACGTATGACATTAGAGACTCACAATGAGAGAGAATTCCCATACTATTCACAAAAGTGCGGTCACCTTGCTTCAGCTTCCGGAAAGTACCTTGACAGCCATTCTCTTTTGGCAACGGTGATGGATTGGGGTATGCGACGATTTCGCTACTCCGGGTATGCGACGATTTTGCTACCCGTGCCACGTGTTGGCGGTGATAAATTGGGGTATGCGACGATTTCGCTATCCCGGGTATGCGACGATTTCGCTACCCGTGCCACGTGATGGCGGTGATGGATTGGGGTATGCGACGATTTTGCTATCCCGGGTATGCGACGATTTGCTACCCGTGCCACGTGATGGCGGTGATGGATTGGGGTACGCGACGATTTCGCTATCCCGGGTATGCGACGATTTCGCTACCCGAACAAGGAAATGACGATTTCACTCCTTGGAGGTTGGGACCATGATGGGATGGCGATTCCATTGCCCGATGCCCAACACTTGCAGCGATTCCGCTTTGGTTGAGAACCATTATGGTGATGCGGCGACTCCGACACCATAAATAAATGACAAGTAGTTGAACTTGGTCAATGTGAGATATATGGTGAACCTAGGAGAAAATAAAAGTTGTCATTTTATTTGGTTGCATCCTTTATGTTTATTTACAAGCATGTAAATATTTGTATGCATAGTTATTTGAAATCTAACTTATGCTTATGGTGTTTCTTTCGACCTGGTGGGTCGAGCTTCTCTCTTGGGTGGCCTTACCCACTGGGAACTATGTTTATAGTTCTCACCCCACGTTTTTCAGGTCCTTCCGCGAGTGAGGCGGCGGAGCGAGGCAAGGGTTTGGCTCTGTAGATAGCGGCCCTTCCATTTTGGTGTCACATAGAGTTGTACCCCTAGTTTTGGACAATGATAGCATAGGAGTTTTTATTAAATGTATGCAACTTGTAATTCCATAGTTTTGGAACTTGATGTATGGAATAGGAATGAAAGAAAAAAAAATTGTATAAATGTGCAAATGTGTTGTAATAGAAGTAGAACTTATTTATGTTGATGCTTTCCCTGTGCAACTCTTGTACTCCGTTCCTAGTTGGAACATTGTGGAAATGCTTGTGTTGTGGCGCCTTGGGCGGGTAGAGGAGACTCTATCCGTTCGACGGGTCTGGGGCATGCGCCCGTGCGGTTTATCCTTTCCACCTAGTTGGTGTTAAAGGCCCGACGGGGCGTGACAGGCACTTACCATTGGCGGAGTTTGCGTACAATAATAGTTACCAAGCCAGCATACAGATGCCCCATTTTGAAGCTCTCTATGGTAGAAAATGTAGATCGCCTATCCACTGGGATGATGTGGGTGAGAGGTAGATTCTGGGGCCTGAGCTGGTCCAGCAAGCTGAAGAAAAAGTGCGGGTTGTAAGAGAGCGTCTGCGAGCCGCACAAAATAGACAGAAGAGCTACAGTGATAATCATCGGCGAATGTTAGAATTCACAGTTGCTGATCACGTGTTTCTAAAGGTATCGCCAACCAAAGGTGTAATACGGTTTGGACTTCGAGGAAAGCTGAATCCGCGTCACATTGGACCTTTTGAGATACTGGAACGAGTCAACAACGTGGCATACCGTGTGGCACTACCACCTTCTCTTTCCGGAGTGCATAATGTGTTCCATGTATCAATGCTGCGAAAGTATGTTCAGAATCCAAAACACGTCATCGACTATTCTCCGATTCAGCTGAGAGAGGACTTGTCGTACGAGGAGCAGCCTATCCGGATCTTGGATCGAAGGGAAAAGGTTTTGCAAAAAAGGATGGTCCAGCTGGTTCGTGTGCTATGGTGGCATCACGCGGAGAATGAGGCGACGTGGGAACTTGAAGTGGAGATACGAGCAAGTATCCTCAGCTCTTTTCGGATTCTATTCAGTAAATTTCAGGGACGAAATTTCTTTAAGGGGGGTGAGATGTAATACCCGTACCCAATTAATTTAAATTTAAATTTAAATATGCGGGCGGGATTATAGTTTTGTGATCAACTCGTTATCATAATTTTTTTGATTTATTTGTACCGTCGGATTAAGCGGATTCGGTTAGATTTGATTTTCGGATTAATTATACTCTAATACTAGTTAGAGTAGGATTGAGATTTAGCCCTAATTAATCATCTATAAATAGTGATTTAGGATGGGTGTACGGCCAATAGAAAAATAAAAATAAAGTATTGTGGCCGGATTCTTTGTGCGAGCGTCGCCGCCGATAGGAGCAAGATCCGGCGATCGTGAGGGGAAAAGAGCGAGAACAAGGTGCTGGAACTGCCGTGAAACCTAAATTCTAGAACGTGACGAATTTGTGAGCACTAATAGAGGTACCGAGAGTCGGGGCGTGTGAGATATTTGGCCGGCGAGAACTCGTTAGATAGATTTTATCTTTTGGACATATAGTTTATTTTGAGTTGAGATTGATTAATTGGACATCTAGTAGTTTTTGCTCAGTTTTGTTTTAATTAATAAATTATTTTATTTAGTCTTTAACTGAGAGGGTGGCTTTGGATCAATTTAAGGCCTTCCGTTTTTGGAGGTTCTTCCTCTGGATTCGTGGCCGGTTGTTGCGGTTCGGATCCGAGCAGTCGGATCCGGGGCGTGACAGAGGGTCCGGACCCTGGGTCAAGGTCTGGACTATGAAACGCCTAGAAGTATCAAACTCCGGACCCTAAAGTAAGGTTCGGACCCTGATGTAAGTTCCGGACCCTGAACCCGACGCAAATTTTTTAAAATCAGTTTTTCAATTCTAGTCTGATTCTAATTGCTTCCAAACATATAAATAAGATGTAAGGGTATTTTTAAAAGGTGGCTAAGCATAGAATATCTTTTTGAAACCCTAGAAACTTATTGGATGTTTTCTTTCTCATCTCTAACAATAAGTTTCTATCGAATAAATTCTTGAAACCGTAATTTCTCTTTCTTCATGGAGAATTGATTCGGCCATTGCTTAGAGACATCTTCTACCTTGTTTAATGATCTTCCAAGCAAGGAATCACCACCAACGTTATTTGTTTTGCTCCGGACGGAGTGGCGTCGTTGATTCGGCGTGATCAAGGTGATTCGTGGTTTCGAATCCTTGGCGCTCGTGGATTCGAGTGGCCTCAGTGGATTCGGACGTGAAGCGTGGACAACCCGGCAGTGTGTGCGAGGTTCGGAGAAGATAAAAGAGAGGTTTGAGTCCGTGGAGTCGGTAATCACCTTGTAATCTTTTATCTTTTTAGTGGATTGTTATCGCGTGTTGGTCCCGTGGGTTTTTTTTACTCCAAGTTGGAGTTTTGCCATGTAAATCTCGGTGTGCTATTTTATTTTCTACATTTATCTTTATCGCATTGAGATTTGTGTTTTTGGCGTATACACCTATTCACCCTCTTCTAGGTGATTGATAGTATCTAGATAGATCCTAGGATCCCCATAACTTACAGTAGCGACACCGCCGGTTCAGGCTCCATCAACAAGGACGGTTTTACCGACGATGGTGATGGGAGCGGAAAGGGAGCGGCTCATGAACTGTTTGAATGAGTTCCGGAAGTGTAACCCTCGGATGTTTGATGGCGAGAAGGCGGAACATTGGATAGTCGAGAAGTGGATTCTCCATATGAAAAAGTTATTCCACGATATGTTTGTGGAGGAGCGAGATAAAGTGTGGTTGGCTACTCACCATTTGGAAGGAGGGGATTATCAATGGTGGGCCGATATTAGATATGATCCTGACACCGATTTGGTGGCAATTACTTGGAAAAAGTTCAAGGAGCTTTTCGTTGACCTACTTCCCCCAAGGTGTCAAACGACAAATGGAGCGAGACTTGCGCAATTTGCGCCAAGGAGATAGGACAGTGGCGGAATACGAGAGGGAGTTTTCCCGTCTATTACATTGTGTACCTTATGTGGTGAGAGATGATGAGGACAAGACTCGTATGTTTGAAATGGGCCTCTGACCGTCAATTTTTAGATTGGTTCAATCCGCCAACTTGAAGACTTACCGGGAGGTTGTGCATCGCGCCTTGATTGTGCAGAAGGGCGCTGTGAAGACCTAAATTTTTTTTACTTGTGCAAACTTGACTTTTTAATGTTATCATGTGTATTTTAATTTTAAATTTGCCCGTCAAATTTCAGCGAAAAATGACGTAGAATAAAAATTCTACGCGATTTTTAAAATTCACTTAAAGTGAATAGTAACCCTTGTTTCTGGAAGAGGCTGAAGATAGAGAAAGGCTTCGGGTGTGTATCGGACTCCGATGTAGGCAATCCAATAGCTCGTATTCGATGTCTCAATTATTCTAGAATCAATGGCGCTAGCAGATTTTGATTTTAACAAACAGTTTTCGAGAAATGTGGAAAATACTACTGTCAGGGCATTTATTCCACGGTGTTTTTGCTCTTTAGGAGCAAATAATGTTCCATTTTCTGCGAATGTCCCTAGGCAAGGACCTCTCTGTCAGGAAACCTTTTGGGGAAGGACCAAATCGCGTTTATCGCAGATTTGGAGAGAATAATGCGATTATTCTCTAGCTTCGGGATTAGGATTAGGAGGGTTGAAACATATATATATATTACCCTAAAACCCATCCTAAACCCTAAATCCCTCCTCCCCAGAGTTCGTGAGAGAGTCGCGGTCGCCGCCGTCGCTGTCGCCGGCCGCCGGAGAAGCTTGAGTAAGGGTATAGGGGTGGGGGACCCGAGCTTGCTCGAGTCCGGCCTCTGCCAACCGGGGGACCACCGCCGGCGTCTCTCTCTGACCCAGGCGACCCCGCCGGTGAGGCCCCGGCGACGGCCACGCCCTGCTTGAGGCGCCGCGGCCAGGAGGAGGCTCCCAGACCCGTGCGGCCGTGGGAGTCCACCCGGGCGTCGCCGCCGCGCCTAGCCGCCCTCGACCACCACCGGCGGACCCAGAGGGGTAACCGCGTCCACCTCCGACCATCCTCGAGTGGTCGTCGCGCCGCCGTGCTCTGCCCTAGCCGCGGGCAAGAAAAAGGGGCTCGACGCCGCCGCCACGACGCCGCCGCTTCTCGCCGCCGGCCAGGGGTTCCGGCCGCTTTCTTTGGGTGCGGGGACCTCACCCTGGACGGGGCTCCAGCCGTCGTGCCGCCGGTTGCACGGTGGCTGATGCCCTAGCTCTGCCAGCCCGCGTGCCCTAGGGCTGTGTTGGGCGTGTTTCATTTTTCGGCCGTCGCGGGCATTGGCGTTTGAGTGGAGCGCGAGCACGGAATTTGTAGGACTCCGTAGGGTCCTGTGCTCATGCTTGTTGGGATCCGTGAGGCTTCGGTAGGTGTGACGACTGCGGCCGCTCTTGGAACCAAGTGTTGGGGGGTTTTTCTTGCTGTTTCGCGAGTTGCTGACCGACATTTTCTCTCCAGACAGCGAGCACGAGGTTCCTCACATTGAGACGGTCCAGATCGACTAGTTGGTCGAACCTGTTGCTGCATAGGTTGAGGTATCGAGCGTGAAGTCTTGATTTATGTTATAATTGTATAGTAGTGTAGTATGTGATTGATTGTTCGCGCGTTTTACGCAATGGGGACCCTGTGCACTGCCCCGGGCAGCATGTTTACATTGCTAGAAACCCGTAGACTGGTTGTTGAAGGTTTGGGAGCGGTTGCGGAGCAAGAACGGGGTTCTACGTTGTCGTTCGGCGAAAATACGCCGATCGGAAGCGATTCGAGTTACGGTTTTCGTATGCTAGTGGTTTGTTTACCCTCGGATCATCGTCGAGCTTGGTTGCTGGTCCCTACTGCTGTTATCGAGGTTCGGCGGCAATGATTGAGTAGAGGAAGGGTTCCGGAGCCAAATTCGGCAATCGCGGAAACCCGGTTCGGCGGATCCTCGCGTATACAAGTCTCTAGCGCGTGTGAGTGTGTTTGCTGCCCATGCATGTGTTTTGGTGCACTTGGGGGACAGCGGCGAGTCACTTTAGCAATCGGGGAGTTTCCGAAGGTGTTTGAATGTTCCGGAGGCTATCCGGTGAACTTCCGGAAAACTCCGGTGATTGTTAAGTGACCGGTGTGTGAGGATGGGACTTGACTTAGTGGATCTTTCGTAGGTCCGACTGAAGGTTCCGTACGTTCGGGATTGTGAAAATCTGCGTTAGACAGGTGGGTGAGCTGGTAGTCGGTAAGATCGTTTCACTTTTCCCCTTCTTTTGCACTTACATATCAGTATCTTATTCCAAGGCTTATATTGTGTTGATATCTATCGGACCTTTGGGTCCAAGCACTTGCAATTTCATTGTTTCTATTGAATATGGCATATTGCTCTGGTTGATCAATTTGGCGTGTTACGCCAGGCATCTGGTTTCGGCCATGGCACCGGTTGTTGGCCGACTTTCGTGTTGAGCATACCGCATGACTTAGTCACAGCACTTCGAGTGTATTCATGACACCGTGTCGGTTTGGCCACCGACCAGGATGGTGTACTATCCGGATAGGTCGTCTGCAGGACGCATGGGTCAGGTCAGTGCAAGGTTTGTGACAGGCAACGCTTGAGGTCTGAGGACCAATAGAGCAGGCACCGGATTGGGTTCAAGTTTGGTTTACTTACCCTTTGAGGCATCTATCCATTTGGGTTGTATTACAGTAGTAGTTTCAGTACTTGCTTCTTTACTGTTCCGCATCCTTTACTACTGTAGCATGTTTTTATATTGCAGACATATACTCGTTACTGTTCTCCTTTGTTTTCCGGTGAATGCGGCTTGCCTTCGTGGCCCTGTCGTACCCACTGGGAAACCTCATTTGTGGTTTCTCACACCCTCTTTTTCCCAGGTGACGTGGAAGTGGGGTCGGGTCCGGGCGCGATGGGAGGACATCGTAGCTAGCGACCTAGCTGTTACCCTAGTTTTGTTCTTTACTTGCTTAGAAGTAGTAGTAAATGGTTCAGTTAGATGTTAGTTAAATCGTGACTTGGATTACTTGGTTTTGGATTTGATATCTTGGACTTGTCATTACTTGTGGATTTTGGATTCTTCGCGTTGCTCGTGGTTTTCTACCCCTCGTGGTAGTAGGTTTTAAAATGTATCGTTTCCATATGGGAAACAGTTTTCAAAGTGGATTCATGGTTTCGAATGATGATGTTAGAGTTTTCAAAATGAAGCTTACGGGTGGGGAGCGTTTGTAACTAATAGGCCTTAGGGTACGGTCAACAGCAGGCTGCTCGCCTTCTACCGGCTCCTCGCTCGAACCAGCCGCAGTAGCCCGCGTCTGAACGCCAGCAGACGACTCCGCAGGCGCACGCCTACCACCACGACTAGGACATGGAGGTCTACCACGACCACGAGCCATCTGCAAAACACAGAGAAAAACCGCGCAAGAGAAAAGGGGTCGGCAACTCCCATAAAACACAAGCCGAAAACAAACCCCTCGAACTCGCGGACCTATACATCTTAGGTCTTTCTATGGGTCAGCCTAACAAATGGTTCAGTTACAAATTTATGAATGAATGAGTGTTTGTACCCTTTACGCTCTGATACCATCTCAATCTGTCACGCCCCGGGCTAGTTTTAGAAACGAAAAAATATGCCAATTTTTTTTTTGAAAGCCTAGCCCGCGCTACGTACAGACCCGCCACAAATACAGGGCCCACTGTCCACACGGACAGAGCCTCTCCTGTATTTGCACGGCGTCCACAACAAACAAACCAGATCTCAAACACCATTCATTCATCACACAAACCACAACAACACAATAAGGTTCATACAGCTACCAGTCCTTAAACCAGAAGCTTTATTTTGAAATCCTAATCTCAATCATTTAAAAATCCTTTGAAAACCGTTCTCCACACGAGAACTCTCTTTTGAAATCCCAAAAGCCGATCAATCAAAAACGGTTTGAAAACTGTTTCCCACACGGAAACCTTTATTTGAAAACCGCTACCACGAGGGGTAGAAAACCAAGATACACAATATAAAGCCATAATTAATCTAGAAAAGAGATCTAGTAAGCAACGTCATCCATAAGGTCTAAGCATGCTGTCAACACAACCAAAATGTAACTGAACCACATCCACAACTAACTGGTAAAGAGATAAAGGCGATAACCAATCTGAAGGGAGGAACCTCACAAGTCGGGACCTCTAGTACCACTATCTAGGCATGCCTCGCTGCGTCCCGACTCTCACCACCCTGCTCACCTGAAAACAACAACGATGGCGGAGGGTGAGAACATGTAAACATGTCTCCCCTCCTAGTGGGTACCGCAAGCCGACGAAGGCGAGGTGTACTGTAGTACACTGAATTTTAGCAAATTCGCAAGGTTCTAGTGTGAGATTAGTATTTTGTACTAATTTGGAGGTTCTGGTTGTGTTTCGAGCACTTGGGGGTGTTTTCGGGACTTAAGAAGTGCGAAAACGGACTCCGGAAGTCAAAATCTGCAAAATCTGCAGTTTTGACATTGTATACCGGTATCTAGTTTTGGGATACCGGAATCCAGTGAGAACTGTGTTTGCGCAGCTCTCGGGTTCTGCGGAATCCTGCTGGAGGTACCGGAATGGGATGGTATTCCGGTATTCGCATACCGGTACTGAAGTATTTAGTACCAGTGCTGAGATTGTCATACCGAAATACCGTTGCGTGGCCTTTTTGGCCGAGGCTCGGGTTTGCGGGATTCCTGGTCAGGTACCGGTATGCCCATACGCATACCGGTATACTGTGCAGGAATTGCTATTTCGTGCAGTTTGCTATTTTTGGTTTTGGAGGGGGCTTTTGGGCAATTGTTATATTAGTATATGGTAACCCTCACCCCCTCACAGCCATTTGTGCTGGGACTTAGAAGAAAAGAGGTATGGTTTCCTCTCTTTCTCTCTCTAGAATTCTTGCATTGTTAGCATGAGATTCATGGGTTTGACCTCTTTTCTCCCCTCCTCCACCTTGAAGCTTTCACCTTGGACCTTGGAGGGAACTTGGATGAGAAGAAGAGAACTTGTGTGAGGATAAATCTCCAACCCTAGCTCCTTTGGGCTTAGTTTGGAGCTCTTGAGAAGGTGAGTAGCCCTCTTGTGAGTTTTGTTGTGGATTTTGTAGGTATTCCTTGAGTTTACCCTATATGTGTGATATTAGGGTTTTGTTTGGGGCTTTTCAATTCTAAGCTCTTGAATGGGAATTGATTGGTGTAGAATGTTATGTTAGGTTGGATTTGAAGCTCCCTAACTTCGTTTTGGGTTTTGGACAAGTGGTTCTTGGTCTAAGGTAAATTCCATCCTTTTCCCTCTTGCATGTTGACAATTTTCGAAAGTGTTCGTTCAACACTTCTAACCCTCGAGAAATCTTCTTTAGGGTGCTAGAAATCGAGGGGGCAACTTTGTTTTCGAGTACTGCGAGGTCTCGAAGGGCTTCTGGTGGGTTTGACCTCACCGAAATGGGTGAACTCCCCCTATGTCTTCCTTTTAGCTTAAGAGCTTAAGTTGGTGCATAATCATAATAATTATGACATGGTAGAATTTTAGAATGCATAATATTTATGTACTATATATATGCAAATCGTATGTCCTATGTAGTAGGAATTTTGTCACGCCCCGGGCTAGTTTTAGATGCGGAAATATGTGCCAATTTTTTTTTTTGAAAGCCTAGCCCGCGCCATGTACAGACCCGCTACAAATACAGGGTCCACTGTACACACGGACAGAGCCTCCCCTGTATTTGCACGGCGTACACAACATACAATAGGATCACAACCACCATTCATTCATCACAACAACACAACAGCTCCAAGAGATTCATACAGCTAACAGTCCTTAAACCTGTATGAATCTAAGCAGGTCCTTAAGCGAAGGATGATGCAATGCACAAACAACAGATCATTTTAGAAAATTGCTCCTTACCCAGAAGCTTTATTTTGAAACCCTAATCTCAAACATTCAAGAACCATTTGAAAACCGTTCTCCACACGAGAACTCTCTTTTGAAAATCCAAAAGTCGAACGGTCGGAAATCCATTTGAAAACTATTTCCTACACGGAAACCTTTATTCGAAAACGCTACCACGAGGGGTAGAAATCCAAGATAAGCGATAAAAGGCCACCACATAATATCTGAAAGCATCTACATCCAAAAGTCTAAGCATGCAATCCTCACATGGATACTAAACCCAAAAACACGATATCTAAGCATGCAAGACAATCATCCAACATATATCTGTGCCAAAACATAACATGCTAGATAAAACAACCACAGTGTAACTGAACCATATCCATAACTAACTGATAGAAGATGAGGGTAATAACCAAATCTGGGGGAGTAGCCTCACAAGTCGGAACCTCTAGAGCTACTATCTAGGCATGCCTCACAACGTCCCGACTCCCACCACCCTGCTCACCTGAAAACAACAACGAGGGCGGGGAGTGAGAACATGTAAACATGTCTCCCTTCCCAGTGGGTACCGCAAGCCGACGAAGGCGAGGTGTACACACCGGCACGAGGGTCAACAAAATGATAGATAAAGTAAACAGTAGCACAAGTAAGTATGAGACTGACATACAACTGAACAACTATGCTACTATAAGTAACTAGTATATGCATCAATGGAGATAACCACAAAGTAAACCCAATCATAGCCATCGGGACGTATCCCTGATACTGTCACAACCTGCTCAACCACCGGCACATAACCTCCGCAGATGCACGTGCTAAGAGGCTCACGGGTCGGATGCACGCGACCTTTTTTGGAAAAGAACACCCCCAGGTGGTGGATCAGACCGCTGGTGTACGTGAAGTGCGAGAGAAGAGCTGTGACGATCGATGCGAATGCTCAATCCACAGAACGGCAACGAGCCGTGAAGCAATTAAAAAACCACAACGAGGATCGCTCGGAACAACAGGCGATCACCACCGACCAACTGAGTCGTCTCAATAATCATGCAACCACAACTACTCTACTATCCAAGCACGCATAAGTAGAGTCAACGGGAGCCAAGTGAACTAATAACTGAAATGCAAGAGAAGGGATAGAAAGGTATCACCGTAGTCCACTGAACTGACTCCAGATCGAAGTACCCACCTGTCGAAAGATCAAATCAAACACCGACGGCTCTCGGGAACCACGACAGGACCTACGAAAGACTCACAGGGTCAAGGTCCACCAAGTCGACACTAAACACAAAGCTCTCACATCCGGAAACCGACGGATCACCCGGAAAACCCACCGGAACGATCCCGAAACCACACTAAGCCCTAGAGGGGTACCAAACAGCCAACCAAGTCCTCCGCTGTCCCCCAAGCACACAAAACGAGGTGGCGGGACAGCGAGCACAAGCTCGGGGTGCCATGAACACAAACGCACCCGAAAAGGCTTCCCGGGTTCCCGAAAAATGCCGAATTGGCACCGGAACCTCCCGTCACTCATCTGCTGTCCTCGGAACTTTGGGACAGCGATGTGGAACAGCCAACAAGGCTAAACAACGAAGCCAAGTCACTTGCGAAAACAGCGAGTGAGTCGCACGACTAAAAACACGCGTTTCGTCGATTAATTTATCGAAAAACGCGTCGAAAATGAATCCGGATCTCCGCGAAGGGCGAAGGGGTTGGACAACCAGTCCACAGGGCCTCAAGGATCATGCCCTTGCTGCCCGCAGCGTCGCAACACTGCCACAATCACAAAACAAGCAACAAATACATACATAAGAGCAATAAACTAGGCCGTTAGAGCAAACCGTACGTCCGCACGACCTTCTGCAAGCACCACCGGATAGGTAACGACGTAACGGAGGCCGTGCTCATAGCCCCACTGCGACAGGACTAGTCGCAAGCCATAAAATTGCATAAAAATAGTGAACATAATAGACAAAATAGCACGACAAAGGCCGAACAACAAAACGGCTCAACCAAACAACAAACTAAGGTGAGCATGATGATCAGCGCATCGCCGCGATCATCGTGCTCACCTTTCCGAGCTTCGGGAGTCAACAGGAACCTCAAATACAAGCATGCAAGCCACAAAACCAAAAATAAGACCCTGGCCGGAGCAACAAGCTCCGGCCTGCTGCCAGCCGACATGCACGGCCAGCGGCGGCCAGAGTCGGCTGCGGGGGAGGTGAGGAAGAGGGGCTCACCTCAGCCGGCGACGGAAAGCGGCGGCGGCGGCGCGGGGAGGAGAGATGCTCTCGGGTTGGCTAGGGCACGGCGGCACGGCAACGGACGGCGACGACGGCCGGTGACGACACGAGCACCGGCAAGAGGAGGTCGCCGGACGTCGGCCTGCTGGTGACCGCGACAAAAAGACCAACGGTGGCGGCGGCGGAGAGAGTGCGGCCGCGGCTGCCCTAGTTGCACCAGCCGAGCTTGCGGCGCCTGCGGCGGCGCTCCGACGGCACGGCGACGGCCGGGGAGGTAGGGGGCGGCGCCGGAGGTCCCAAGGGTGGCGGTGCTCTCCCTCCAAGGCGGCGGGAGGCGGCCGCGGCTCGGGCCCATTAGCTTCGGCCTGCTGCTGCCCAAGCAGCAGCCGCAGCAGGTTGGCGGCGGCTCCCGGCGGCGGGGCAGGTCACCGACGGTCGTGCACCTCAGGGGAAGCTCATGCATGGGTTCCCCCTGGGTGCACACCGCAGGGAAGGAGAAGAAGAAGAAGAAGAAAATAGAAAAGAAGAAGAAAATGGAGAGAGGGTTGGCCGGGGTTGCGCCGGCCAGGGGGTGGCCGGCGGCGGCCGGCGGCGCAAGGGGGAGCTGGCAGGGGACTGGGGGAGCTGAGGCTCACTGCTGGGGGCTGAGGGGGAGAGAGGAAGAGAGGGAAAACACACACTCTCACTCTCACACACACACACACACACAAATAAACACATGTGTCTTTTTGCAAAAACACCCCTCAAAAACATAAAATCAGCCCTCAGTCCCTCACAGCAGGAACAAAATGCCCATACACCCCTCCACAAGCAACCTCACGCAAAACGGTGCGAGAAGCAGGGTCCAGATCGCGAAACTAAAAAAATGTACAATTTGACCTCTCGGCGAAGAAGATGGAAGATCTCTCAATCCATCCGTCGTATGTCAAAACGGATCATGCCATCGCGTTCAGCACTGCCGAGACATTGAATCTACCATTTTGGATCATCATAATCGAACTCCGGATTGCGCCGTTAAGCCGTTCACTCTCCGCGACAAAACTCAAAAACAATTAAAATACTATAAATACAACTTATATACATATATATATATACCCATACATATATATATACGTATACAGATCAAAAACACAGTAACAAGGGAGAGGAACACATAATCCAAATTTCCAAAAATTCAAATTCTCACATCACTCCCACCTAACAAGAAGTTTCGTCCCCGAAACTTACTCACACACCATCCGCGAACAACAGCGGATACCTCTCACGCAAAGCGGACTCCATCTCCCAAGTAGTCTCGCACTCCTCGCGACTCGCCCACTGCACTCTCACAAACAGAAAGCTCCGGTTCCTCAACTGCTTCACCTTGCGAGCCAAAAGCCTCAAAGGCACCTCACCGCAGCTCAGATCCTCCCTCAGCTGAACCGTTGTCGGGCCGATCACACGACGCTCACCCACGTCAACCCAACAGATCAGTAATCGACAACGACTTCCATACAACGCCTCGCACGGTGCCAAACCAACGCTCGCTTGGAAGCTGTCGTTGAAGGCAAACTCCACCAAAGAAAGACACTTGAACCAACCCTCACCAAAAATCCAAAACGCATGCCCGGAGCAACCTCAAGAGTCTGGAAGACTCGCTCCGACTGCCCATCACTCTGAGGGTGGTAAGCTGAGCTGAAGTTGAGCCTCGTCCCCAGTGCCTGCTGCAAGCTCCTCCAAAACTGGGAAACAAAGCGAGAACCCCAATCCAAAACTATCGACACTGGCACTCCAAGCAGCCAGACGATCTCATCCAAGTAGAGCTGTACCAGTCGATCCCGAGACTAAGTCGCGTGTACCGGTAGGAAGTGAGCTGCTTTCGTCAATCAGTCCACAAAAACCCAGATCGCAACATGACCTCGCTGAGAACGAGGCAACCCGGTGAAGAAAATCCATAGTAAACTGCTCCCACTTCCCTACAGGTACAGGCAATGGTTGAAGCTTCCCTGTTGATCGTTGATGCACAGCCTTCACCTGGTGATAAACCAGGCACAGTGCCACATGCTGAACTACATCCATCGTCAAAATTAGGCCACCAGAAACTCTGCCTTAAGTCGCGGTACATCTTCGTCCCTCCAGGATGAACGGTGTACGGCGACCGGTGTGCCTCAGTCAAAAAATCTCTCACCTCAAATCCCGATCACTGGGCACACACCTCCGTCCTCGAAGGAAACCATCAGTATGTAACATGGAGTCACCATCTCTGCCCTGCTCGGCCTCTACTCGCACTCTCTGCAAGTGCGGATCCATTAGCTGCCCACCGAAAATCCAATCCGACAAGGTGGGCTGCACCTCCAAAGTCGACAACTGTGCGGTAGCTCCATAAGGTAAAGTCTCCAACTCTAGTCGACGAAGCTCCACCACCAATCGCTCTTGGTCGGTGATCAAGAGAGACAGCTCCGCCGAAGGCTGCTTCCGGCTACAGGCGTCCGCCACGACGTTCGCCTTGACCGGATGATACCGAATGGAGATGTCATAATCCTTCAAACGCTCAACCCACCGTCTCTATCTGAGGTTCAGCTCCTTGAGGTACTTCAGACTCTGATGGTCCGTGAATATCTCACAATGCGCTCCGTACAGGTAGTGTCTCCAAAGCTTGAGAGCGAATACTACTGCTGCTAACTCGAGATCGAGCGCCAGATAGATCTTCTCAAAGTCCATCAACTAGCGCGAAGCATACGCGATGACCTACTCATGCTGCACGAGTACGCACCCCAATCCTATCCAAGATGCATCGCAGTAGACCACAAAAAAATCCTCACCAAGCTGCGGCAATGCTAAGATAGGGGCACGAGTCAAACTGTCCATCAGCTCCTAGAAGCTCATCTGACAAGCGGGAGTCTACAGAAACTTCACGCCCTTCCTCGTCAGCTTGCTCAAAGGGGCGGCGATCTTGAGAAACCCTCAACAAATCGCCGGTAACAACTCGCCAAGCCGAGGAAGCTCCTAATCTCTGCCACAGAAGTCGGAACAGGCCAATCCACAACGGAGTCCACCTTCCTTGGTCCCACCGCAATACCAGCCTGCGTCACGATGTGAACCAAGAAAGAAACTTCTCGAATAGATCAGTATGTCGTCAAAGAAGACCGCGACAAATTGATCCAAGAACTGCTGAAAAATCCAGTTCATCAAATCCAAAAGCTGCCGGGGCGTTCGTCAGACAGACGGCATAACCGTGACCTCGTAAAACCCGTAACGAGTCCGGAAGGCCGTCATCGCAACGTCCTCGGCCTTGATCTTCAGCTAAAGATAACCTGGCTGCAGAACACACTTCGAGAAAATCGAGGCTCCCTGGGGCCGGTCGAAGAGATCGTAGATCTGCGGTAGAGGGTACTAAACATCACCGTCATCTCGATAAGCATGAACTCACCGTCAAACCAACGTAAAATCTTGCGAGTCCATCACTCTGGTGCACAGGGTTGCCAATCGCACAAGCGATAAAATCACCAATGATGCCAAACATCAGATCCAAGTGATCGAACACGCGCTACAAACCAAGACTGCACGAAAGTCGCGGCGAAAACTTGTATGCAAATACAAGCACAGAGACCTCGGAGCCAACAACCAGGCTCCCGTCATTCCGAAACCAAGCTAAAAGGCAACCTGACTCAACCGGAGTCAAACCATCCGCAGTGATGGCAAATCAACTGCGCAAAAACCACGCCAGGATTAGCTCAAGGCTCACTACTAGATCAGGGATGACCACCACACAGCTTTCCCTCAAGACGACATAGAGAGAGATTGTCTTGCAAAAGAAAGCACCGACCCAATCCAGAAGGTCCCAAAAGGGATAGGGTATTTCATTCTAACTTTTGACACTACGTTGTCTGCAGCCAACGTACTTATCAAAAGAAGCGAAATATCCCAAGATCAAACGCCAACAACCAGTTGGGAACACCACAAAGGTACCAGGTCAACCAACTCAAAAGCTGGACCAAAATCGCAGACGGGTCACCGAATTAACGGGAAAAAGGCAAACCGACCCACAAAACAAAGTCTGCTCAGAGCCAACTCCCTAGGAGTCTTCGGCTTCCAACAACAAACCGACGGCTACAGGCGACACAGGGTCGTCAACCACACGAATCAAAACGGAGGGAGAACAAATCCAGCGTCGACTAACCAACGTCGAACGCGGTGAGACCTCCAACAACAACCTGGAAGATCTCGCGACAACACGAAAGCCTACAAATACCACCAGGAATCCCAAAACACACCAATTTAGGCGTTAGGATAGCCGCAAACCATGTAGGCACCAACAAAAACCCGACACCAAACAGTGTCCACTCAGTCTAGTACACGTTAGTTCGACGCAAGAACTAGCTAAAGGTCGAAAGACCAACACTGACGATTCTACCAGCAAAACGTCAGAGGGGTAGGCTTCACCGCCCTACCCAACAAAACAGAGGGGGTAACACCCAAACTGCGGTCGAAACCGCTCAAAGCACCGTCTCCGTAGAGACGCTCGCAGGAGCCCTCGTGCTCAACACGGAAAGTGGGGTCAGGGCAAGAACAGCCCGAACGACAACACAGATCCACCAAGTGACGTTACCTAGCCCGAAAAGGCCACCACCTGCCAACGAGTGGTTACGCAACGGGAAAAACACCCTACCACATAGTATCTGTCTGGTACTCCACCACCACTTCTAGAAGGAGCACGAGTCTGCGAACAAGGGCGGATCGAACCTCAGGAAATTCGCCAAGCGTGCTTGGATGTGGCCACAACGGCGTGAGCGCCACAGGAGGGTCTGCAGTCATCGGGGCACTCGGCGAAGGAGGAGGAGGGGCTGGAGCGGCAGTCGCCGTAGCCTGCTGCTGCAAAAACTACCGGAACAAGCCGGAACATGCCGGAGAGGGTCGTCAGCTGACCACTCGCCTCGGCCTCAAGCACCCAGGGTACGGTCCACAACAGGCTGTCCGCCTCCTGCCAGCTCCTCACTCGAACCAGCCGCAATAGCCCGAAACTGAACACCAGCAGACGGCTCCGCAGGCGCACGCCTACCACCACGACCAGGACGAGGGGGTCTACCACGACCACAAGCCCTCTGCAAAACACAGAATCCAGCGCAAGATTAAGGGGTCGGCAACTCCCACAAAACACAAGCCGAAAACAAACCCCTCGAACTCGCGCACCTATACATCCTAGGTCTTCCTATGGGTCAGCCTAACCAGTGGTTCAGTTACAAGTTTATGAATGAATGAGTGTTTGTACCCTTTACGCTCTGATACCATCTTAATCTGTCACACCCCGGGGTAGTTTTAGATGCGGAAATACGTGCCAATTTTTTTTTGAAAGCCTAGCCCGTGCCACGTACAGACCCGCCACAAATACAGGGTCCACTGTACACACGGACAGAGCCTCCCCTGTATTTGCACGGCGTACACAACATACAACAGGATCACAACCACCATTCATTCATCACAACAACACAACAGCTCCAAGAGATTCATACAGCTAACAGTCCTTAAACCTGTATGAATCTAAGCAGGTCTTTAAGCGAAGGATGATGCAATGCACAAACAACAGATCATTCTAGAAAATTGCTCCTTACCTAGAAGCTTTATTTTGAAACCCTAATCTCAAATATTCAAGAACCATTTGAAAATCGTTCTCCATATGAGAACTCTCTTTTGAAAATCTAAAATTCGAACGGTTGGAAATCCATTAGAAAACTGTTTCCCACACGGAAACCTTTATTCGAAAATGCTACCACGAGGGGTAGAAATCCAAGAAAAGCGATAAAAGGCCACCACATAATATCTGAAAGCATCTACATCCAAAAATCTAAGCATGCAATCCTCACATGGATACTAAACCCAAAACCACGAGATCTAAGCATGCAAGACAATCATCCAACATATATCTGTGCCAAAACATAACATGCTAGATAAAACAACCACAGTGTAACTGAACCATATCCATAACTAACTGATAGAGGATAAGGGTAATAACCAAATCTGGGGGAGTAGCCTCACAAGTCGGAACCTCTAGAGCTACTATCTAGGCGTGCCTCGCAATGTCCCGACTCCCACCACCCTACTCACCTGAAAACAACAACGAGGGCGGGGGGTGAGAACATGTAAACATGTCTCCCCTCCCAGTGGGTACCGCAAGCCGACGAAGGCGAGGGGTACACACCGGCACGAGGGTCAACAAAAGGATAGATAAGGTAAACAGTAGCACAAGTATGAGGCTGACATACAACTGAACAACTATGCTACTGTAAGCAACTAGTATATGCATCAATGGAGATAACCACAAAGTAAACCCAATCATAGCCACCGGGACGTATCCCTGATACTGTCACAACCTGCTCAACCACCGGCACATAACCTCCGCAGATGCACGCGCTAAGAGGCTCACGGGTCGGATGCACGCGACCCTTTTTCGGAAAAGAATACCCCCAGGCGGTGGATCAGACCGCTGGTGTACGTGAAGTGCGAGAAGAGCTGTGACGATCGATGCGAATGCTCAATCCACAGAACGGCAACGAGCCGTGAAGCAACTGAAAAACCACAACGAGGATCGCTCGGAACAACAGGCGATCACCACCGACCAACTGCATCGTCTCAATAATCATGCAACCACAACTACTCTACTATCCAAGCACGCATAAGTAGAGTCAACGGGAGCCAAGTGAACTAATAACTGAAATACTAGAGAAGGGATAGAAAGGTATCACCGTAGTCCACTGAACCGACTCCGGATCGAAGTACCTGTCACGCCCCGGGTTACCTCTTCCCAGGCGCATGACCAGATCTGCCGCATACACAGTATCTCTACCATGTATACGAAGCGAAACAACATCCACAATAAACACACGGAGCTAAAGGTATCAACAGAGCTGCTATATAAATAGATCAAACGATCACTGTACATACATCATACATAACTCTCATGCATAACTCTCATATACAAAACTGATATCTCAATCATACTGTATGTACAGACTCAATCATCTATCCAAAATGGGTATACCTCTAGTCAAATATCCGGGGAATAGCTCTACCCGACGGTCTCCTTTCCGCGCTCAGTATGCACAACTGGGGAAGAAGACTCTGCAAAAAGATGTCACCAATGGGTGTGAGAACTACTATCAATCAAGTAGTCCTCAGTGGGTACCGCCACCAGCCTCAGCGGTCTGCCCACTAAGTCCTCAATCTCAAGAGATATATAAGGAGCAATAAAGAAAGTAGGAGATATACTACCACTACTATGCACAAAGCTCAACTGTCAGTATGAATACCAATGAACTGAATATACCAAATGAGGACTATCATACACAATACAATACCTGCGAACCAGCTAGTACAGAAACCCCATCTGTACCTAGCTCTCGCCATGCAATACCTCACAATACCATACCTGCGGCCTGATCACGCTCAACACAATAGGGAGCTGCTCAACACAATAGGGAGCCCAACTAGGACATGAACACCATTTGTCACTAGTTCCTCGTACAATCCTCTGTACGGAACATGCCAACTCTAGAGTGGTACTCGTGGGAGCAACCCAACCGAGCAAAGTACAACCATAGTATCCGCCAAGCACCCGCAGGTATATGATCGACACGACTGGGTCAACAAAGGATCATGTGCCCTCGGCACCTCAAAGGATAGTCAACAAGTAAGACCCAATCCACTGTGCCCTTGGCACCACAAAGGATAATCAACAAGTATGACCCAATCCATACTCTCACAAAGAACCACGTGCCCTTGGCACAATCAATGCTCCAGTGCTCACAATCATCTCAACTCTACCACAAGAGGAGGCTCTCAACTCTACCACAAAGAGGAGGTATAATAACATAGCACGAGCCACAACATGATCACCTACACTACATGTACAACAACTGGTACAAGGAATCAACATAATAGGTGTAGGTCCAATCATGCAACAAGGATACAAAGAAATGCATGCTCATATATATATCATTAGCACATCTAAGATCATAACATGCCCATGCGGTTTATAGATCAGTCTCAACCTAATATGGCATCTCTAACATAATCTTAGCATGGCATACTATCATAATCCCAATAACATAATCCAATATCCACATATCATAATCCAATCATGCTAACATAATCCAGACAACATCATATCATATTATGCTAACATGAGATAAAACACGTAGGAGGAAGTCCACTGAATCTGGCAAACATCAACCCACCTCAAAAGCAAATCCAACTACGGTGGGGAAACAACAAGCCTCAGATCCAACCCTCCAAGATAACGAACTCCGGCAGCACTCCGATCTGAGTAAACCTCCAAGGAACTGATATCTCCAGCAGAATAACAGCTCAGCACCAGATCAGATCAGCAGGATAGAGGAGAATAAGCTAGATCACAAACTAATGCCAACTCATGGCCCTTACCCTAGCTTTCTCTCTCTAGAAACGAAATCACGAAGTGAAAATAACCCCAAAAACCATCAGGGCTCACCTATTTATAGGCTGCCAAAAGTTCACATTCGGGCGCCCACTTCCCAACTTCCGGGCGTCCGGAAACCCTGCCGTACAGGTGTCGTCGTGCGGTCAAGCGGTCGGTCGATAGTCAGCAGGCGGTGGGGCGGCGTGTCTCCAGCGATCGACACGTGTCCTGCGTCACGACACGTGGCTCTCCACGTCATAACTCAAACCGGATATCCGCTATCCGGGCGTCCGGTTCATGCATCCAGATCCACAACTCGTCAGCCACAACCGGATCGTCCACAAAGTGCAACAGGGTCCACATCATTCGGGCGTCCACTTCGCCACTCTCGGGCGCCCGAATCCCTCAAGGTCCGCAAACCCTTAATCACGAAAATTCCCGAGTACTACATTCTCCCCTCCTTAGAATAGTTTCGTCCTCGAAACTCAAGATATAAACAGGTGGGGATAAGATCTCTGCATAACAGTCTCCAACTCCCATGTCGCCTCTCTATCATCATGAAAATCCCACTGTACCTTAACATAAGGTATGACTCGATTACGCAATTCCCTCGTCTCACGAGCAAGAATTCGTATCGGTCGCTCCTCGTACTGCAAATCCTCGGTAAGCTCCAGTGGGGAAAAATCTATCACATGGGAAGGATCATGCATGTATCTCCTCAGAACAGATACATGGAAGACATCGTGCACTCCAGCAAGTCGAGGCGGAAGGGCTAACCGATATGCCACGGGTCCAACTCTCTCCAAGACCTCAAAAGGACCAATAAATCGCGGACTAAGCTTTCCGCGAATCCCAAATCTCCGTATGCCCTTCGATGGTGAGACCTTCAAGAAAACATGATCACCAACATGAAACTCTAGATCTCGCCTCCGAGTATCAGAATAACTCTTTTGCCTGCTCTGAGCCGTCTCAATATGCCGTCGTATCAACTTAACTTTCTCTTCGGCTTCAAGCAAAAGGTCTGGTCCCAACGTCTTCCTTTCACCAACGTCATCCCAATACAGAGGTGATCGACATTTGCGTCCATACAATGCTTCAAACGGAGCCATCTTAATGCTCGCTTGATAGCTATTGTTATACGCAAACTCTACTAATCTCAGATGTCGATACCAACCTCCACCAAAATCCAAGACACAAGCTCTCAACATATCCTCAAGTGTCTGTATAGTGCGCTCGGACTGACCATCAGTCTGGGGATGAAACGCAGTGCTAAATCGAAGCTGAGTCCCCAAAGCTGTTTGTAAACTCTTCCAGAATTGAGAAACAAACCTTGGGTCTCTATCAGATACTATTGAGATTGGCACTCCATGCAATCTCAATATCTCATCCATATAGAGCTGCGCAAGTCGCTCACGTGACCAAGTAATCTGCATAGGCAGAAAATGAGCAGACTTCGTCAGCCTATCAACAATCACCCAAATAGAATCACAGCGCTCGAAGTCCTCGGCAATCCTACGATGAAATCCATCGTGATGTGATCCCATTTCCACTCAGGTATTGGAAGACTCTGTAGCTTACCAGCTGGTACACGATGTTCAGCCTTAACTTGCTGACATGTCAAACATTGAGCTACAGCTCTACCAATATTCCGCTTCATACCATTCCACCAGAAGTGAGTCTTCAGATCCTGGTACATCTTAGTCCCTCCAGGATGTACACAATAAGGAGAATAATGTGCTTCCTTCAATATCTCCTCTCGAATTTCCAGATCTGCTGGTACACACAGTCGTCCTCTATAACGAAGAGTCTCAGCATCATCACAAGAAAAACCTTCAAGATCTCCACTCCTCAATTGATCTCGCACTTTTATCAGATAAGGGTCAACACTCTGTTTTTCTCGAATCCTTTCTAACAGAGTGGGCTGTATGATCAGAGTCATCAGTCTCGCTGTCATCCCGTGAGTAACCACTTCAAGGGACAACCATCGCATCTCCTCCACTAGGACAGGCTGTTGAGTAATACACAAACTCAAAGTTGCCACAGCCTTCCTACTCAAAGCATCGGCAACAACGTTCGCCTTACCGGGATGGTATAATATAAAAATGTCATAATCCTTCAATAATTCTAACCATCTCCGTTGCCGTAGATTCAACTCTTTCTGTGTAAACAGATACTTGAGGCTCTTATGATCTGTATACACTTCACAATGCTCTCCATAGAGATAGTGGCGCCATAGCTTCAGAGCAAAGACTACCGCCGCCAACTCCAGATCATGAGTGGGGTAGTTCTTCTCATATTCCTTTAGTTGTCTTGAAGCATATGCAATCACTTTGCCATGTTGCATCAGCACGCAACCCAAGCCACTATGCGAAGCATTACTGTAGATGACAAATCCTTCGCCCATCACAGGTAGTGCAAGAATAGGGGCTGTCATCAATCTCTGCTTAAGCTCATCAAAGCATGCTTGGCACTCATCACTCCAAACATACTTAACTCCTTTCCTGGTTAACCGAGTAAGTGGCGTAGAGAGTTTCGCAAAGCTCTCCACGAATCGTCGATAATACCCGGCTAGACCAAGAAAACTCCGTACTTCAGATATAGTCGTCGGTCTAGGCCAATCACGAATTGCCTCAATCTTCTTAGGATCAACAGCTACTCCCGAAGCTGAAATCACGTGGCCTAAAAAGGCAACCTCACTCAACCAAAACTCACACTTCTTCAGCTTTGCATACAACTTCTTTTCTCGCAAGAGTTGTAGCACTAATCTCAGATGCTCCTCATGCTCCGCATCATCACGGGAGTAAATCAGAATATCATCGATGAAGACTACCACAAATCTGTCGAAGAAAGACTTAAAAACTCGGTTCATCATATCCATAAATGCAGCTGGGCATTAGTCAATCCAAACGGCATGACTGTAAACTCATAATGCCCATACCGAGTTCTAAAAGCGGTCTTAGAAATATCCTCGGCCTTCACCTTTAACTGGTGGTAACCGGACTGAAGATCAATCTTAGAAAAGACACACGCTCCCTGCAATTGATCAAACAGATCATCGATACGTGGGAGGGGGTATCTATTCTTGATGGTCACTTTGTTCAATTCTCGATAATCCACACACAACCTAAGTGGACCATCCTTCTTCTTCACAAACAACACAGGCGCTCTCCAAGGTGACACACTTGGTCTGATAAAACCTTTATCCAATAAATCTTGTAATTGCGCCTTCAACTCTCTCAACTCAGCTGGTGCCATTCTATAGGGTGTCTTCGAGATTGGCGCGGTTCCTGGTACCACATCAATCACGAATTCAATCTCCCTATCAGGAGGCATCGAGGATAACTCAGAAGGAAATACGTCCAGAAATGCACGGACAATAGGAATATCCTCGAGTCCTGGTACAACAGTGGGCACCTCAGTCACTGTTGCAAAATAGGCCATACATCCACTATTTAATATTTGTCTGGCCTTAGAAGAAGAGATCGTCACTGCGAATAGTGAACTCTTACAACCTTCATAAATATACTCCTCATGTCCAGGCTCACGAAAGATTACTGTCTTAGATCCACAATCAATCGTAGCAAAGTATCGAGATAACCAATCCATGCCTAGGATTACATCAAAATCCTGTAACTGTCTCAATACTAATAAATCAACAGGCATGATCCAAGGTTCTACTTGTACAGGACATCCTAAACAACCCTCAATCACCTGCAAATTATGGTCAGGTACCCGCACCTCCTGTGCCTGGGGTAACACTCCTATCTCTAGACCATGATGCAATGCAAATGTCCTATTAACGAAGGAATGCGATGCACCAGTATCGAATAAAGTACGCGATCTAATGCCACAAATCAAAATTATACCTGCCACCACTCGATCAGCTATCGCAGGATCCTCAATCTGAGCAGCATAAACTCGCCCGCTTGCTGGTGGCTGGCGTCGATCCTGCTGTCGTGGCATAGAAGATCGCTCCTGAGAAAATACCGGAGAGGCTCCAGAATATTTCGGTGGAGTAAAAGGTACGGATGCCATAGAAGGAGTTGCTACAAGTCTGGGACAAGCTCTCCTGATGTGTCCCCGCTGTCCACATTCAAAACATCGGCCCTCTGGTCGATCACCAAGATAAGCAAAATGAGGTCCCCCACAAATCACACATCGGGGTGATCCCCTCGACTGCTGCTGCTGCTGTCGCTGCTGGCGATATCCTCCAGACTGCTGGCGAAATCCTCCAGACTGCTGGCGACTAAAAGATCCACGTCTCTGGAAACGTGATTGCTGAGGAGGTTTAGGTGGCCGTCTGCTACTTGATTGCCCTCCATCATCAGGCGCCGGGCGCTTCAGACCCTGAGCTGGGTCCATAGGCTGTCCTCTCATCACAAATGCCCCTCGCTCTACCCACAGAGACTGCTCGATAGTAGCATCCAAAGTCTGAAGTCTCTGCGAGTGGACAAATGGAAATATATCGGGTCTCAAACCCTTCTCATACAGATAAACCTTCTGTATCTCATCTCTCGCTGCTGAGGGAACACAGTTAAGTAACCTAGTAAATTCCCTCGCATACTCTTGTACTGAGCGATTCCCTTGCTTCAGGTTCTTCAAGTCTTCCTCTATTTTCATTTTCACGCTACTGGAAAAATATGCCCCATACATAATCCCTCGAAACTCACTCCAAGTCATCTGTAGAGAATTCAAGGACCTATGATCACGGGTCCTCCTCCACCAGACATGTGCATCACCAGATAAACAATGCACTGCCATATGCACCTGCTCTCGTGCTGGCACAAAGAGATCCTCGAACAACTTCTCCATCTCACAAATCCAGGCTTCTACCACCCACGGTTCTATACTACTACCATTGAATCGCGATGGATCAAACCTACAGAAGCGAGCCAATCTATCCGCCATCCGCTCCTGCTCCTCTTCAGAAAGCACTTGACTAGGCTGAGTACTTCCTTCTCCAGGTTGAGATGTAGTTGGAGTAGTTGCCGCCTGAGGTTCCATAGCTCGAGGCGTAGAGAAAGCATCACACATCTTCTGCAATAAGGCACTCTGCTGCCTTCCAACTGCAGCTATATCTGCTAGCTGTTCCTGCAGATCGGGCCGTTCACTAGGTCCCGTCTGCTCAGGCATATCCGAAGGTGTCGGATACGCTCGCGTCGATGGTCGTCGAGGAGGCATAGTAATAATCCTGCAACAGAATACCCGATTAGGACCACAAACAACTCACGACCCAATCCAACGAAAGTCTAGAAGGACACTTCATGGCATGGGTAACGAAATCGTCGCATACCCGGGATAGCAAAATCGTCGCACATCCCATTGTTCACATTTTACACTTGCCAACCTAAGTCTCATGTGTCACGCCCCGCCGGGTCCTTAAACACCAACTAGGTGGAAAGGATAACCGCACGAGCGCATGCACCAGACCCGCCGAACGGATAGAGTCTTTCCTATCCGCCCAAGGCGTCACAACACAAGCTTATCCACAATGTTCCAACTAGGAACGGAGTACAAGAGTTGCACAAGGAAAGCATCAACATAAAGAAGTTCTACTTCTATTACATCACATGGCACAATATACATGTCCAAAATTTTCTTTTCTTTCCTTTTTCATTCCATACATTATGTTCTCAAAACAATGGAATATACAATTTCATACATATAATGAAAATCCCCTATGCTGTCGTAGTCCAAAACTTGAGGTACACTCTACGTGTCACCAAAATGGAAGGGCCGCTATCTAAAGAGCCAAACCCTTGCCTCGCTCCGCCGCCTCACTCGCGGAAGGACCTGGAAAATGGGGGGTGAGAACTATAAACATAGTTCCCAGTGGGTAAGGCCACCCAAGAGAGAAGCTCGACCCACCAGGTCCAAAGAAACACCACATGCATAAGTTAGATCACATATAACTATGCAACAATTATTCACATTCTTGTAAATAAACATAAATGATGCAACCAAATGACATATAATTTATCATTCTCTCCTAGGTTCATCCTATGCCTCATATTGACTAAGTTCATTTACTTGTCATTTACTTATGGTTTCGGAATCGCCGTCTCACCATAATTGTTCCAACATCCAAGGAGTGACATTGTCACCTCCGAGTTCGAGTAGCGAAATCGTCGCCTACTCGGGATAGCAAAATCGTCGCTTACCCCGTCTCAACACGGCCACTGCATGGCATGGGTAGCGAAATCGTCGCATACCCGGGATAGCAACCTCGTCGCACATCCCCTCTCGACACCGCCAACTCAAGGCGAGGTAGCGAAATCGTCGCCTACCCGGGATTGCAAACTCGTCGCACATCCCGTGTCGGTACGGCCAACCCATGGCATGGTAGCGAAATCGTCGCCTACCCGGGATAGCAAAATCGTCGCACATCCCGTCTCAATACGGCCAACTCATGGCATGGTAGCGAAATCGTCGCCTACCCGGGATAGCAAAATCGTCGCACATCCCGTCTCAATACGGCCAACTCATGGCATGGTAGCGAAATCGTCGCCTACCCGGGATAGCAAAATCGTCGCACATCCGTTGTTCACTTTTTCACTTGCCAACCTAAGTCTCATGATCTTAGGTTCAAGTCACTAAGTCTCGCCTATGTTTGATAACACTGGGCTTACTTTCTCATTGCCAACCTAGGTTCCATGACTCTAGGTTCAAATCACATGTCCAACCTATGTTCAATGACACTAGGTTTCAATCTCACATGTTCCAACCTATGTTCAACAACACTAGGTCTCAATCTCACATGTTCCAACCTATGTTCAACAACACTAGGTTTAAATCTCACATGTTCCAACCTATGTTCAACAACACTAGGTTTAAATCTCACATGTTCCAACCTATGTTCAATAACACTAGGTTTAAATCTCACATGCAACCATGCAACAAGTATCAATAATTGAATTGTACTTGAAATATCCATCATGCAATCGGAGTTCATTGTTCTACCTATCATGATTTTACCTTTGCCAACATGCAAATTGCTAGGGTTCTCAACACATACCATTTTATTTTTAAATGGATAATTACCCTAGACATGGAAGTGACCTAATCACTTCGGTAAACACAAACCCACCTCCAGAGCTTTCAAATCCTTGTATTCTTCAAGCTCCTAAGTGTCCAAGCTTTGAGTTCTTGCTTCAACCCAAGCTTCTACAAGAAAACGGTTCGTTACTCGTTACGAACCCTAAATTCAACTCAATATGTGAAATCAAGTGCTCCAACATGATTTCCTAAGCCTCAATTGCAATTATCGAAAGTCCAAATATTTTTAGAACCTCACATTGCAAAAGCCCTCATTCTACCTAGGGTTTGCATGCATGCAAGCCAAACCCTAGATTTCATGGCCAAACACCCACCATTTGTGGTTTAGATTGCCAAGGGTTCCCAAAAACCTCATTTCAAAGGATTAAATCCAAGGTTTGAACCCAAAACGTGAGATACTAACCTTAATCACGAAATCCCCAAGCTCCTTCTTGCACCAAGAAGCTTCTTTTCTCCTTTGGAAGCTTTTTCCAAATCAATCCACCTTTTCTCCAAGTTTTGGAGAGATCTCTATGTTACGGCTTTTTATTATTGGCGGATTTCGTAGAGTATTGTGGAGTCTTGAAGGGACGAAAAAGAAGATGTCAAGTTCAAAGGCTCGAGAACTCGTTTATCAAGCTCATGGTCCCCCAGGTATGCTTTATATAGTTGATGGTGATTTATGGTTATACTTTAAGGGTTTGGAGGCATTAGAATAGGTTTTAAACTATTTTCTATTAAATCGGAAAATTTCATGTCACGGGGTCCGGACCCCAGAAGCTGAGGTCCGGAACCCGTAAGCTGATTTTGCTGTTTCACAGACCGGGTCCGGACCCTGGGTGCTGAGGTCCGGAACCCGTACGTTGATATTGCTATCTCGCAGACCGGGTCCGGACCCTGGAAGTTGAGGTCCGGAACCCGTACAGAAACGTACGGTCTTACTGTCCGGGTCCGGACCCCAGAAGCTGAGTTCCGGAACCCGTAGGTCTGCAGAGCAGTCACGCAGACCGGGTCCGGACCCTGATGGCTGGGGTCCGGACAATGAAACGCCTGAGGAGTGTCAGGGTCCGGACCCCATACCCGCGGTCCGGACCCCAACCCGTCGAAATTTTCTGATTTCCTAATTTTCAATCCTAATCTGATTCTATGTCTCCTAAACCTATAAATATGATATGGGGGCTTCTCTAAAACGTACCCAAGAGAGATTTACCTGTGGAAACCCTAGAAACTTGTCTCGGAGCCGTTCGTTCACTTTTTGATGACAAGTTTCTTTCTCTCTCTTGTCGACTTGGTTCTTAGAGCTTAGATTCTGATTTTATCTGAGAATCGAGTCGATGGTCGCTTAGATATACTACCTCTCATATCTGTTGCTTATCTAAGCATTGAAATCACCATCAAGTATTCTTGTCGAGGCTCCGGATGGAGCAAGTGCGCGTGGATTTCGCGTGAAGCCGAGGATTCGGCGGACGCTCGTGGAAACGGAGCGTTGCTGCTGCGAGGAGTCGCGGTGTGATCAATCGGAGGAGTTCGATTGATTGGGGACCAACGAAGGAGATCTACTTCAAGTCTAGGGTAAAGGTTGAGTCGTGGATTCGGTAAATCACCTTGTACTCTATTTCTCTTAGTGGATTTTTCGTGTGATCGGTCCCGTGGCTTTTTTACTCCTTTAGGAGTTTTCCCACGTAAATTGCTCGGTGTGTTGCTTTAATTTTCCGCGCTTTTATTTTTATTGCATCGAGTTGGTTGTTTTATTGCATACACCTATTCACCCCCCCTCTAGGTGTGTTTAACTATTAGATCCTTGGGGTTTCATAACTCACAAGTGGTATCAGAGCGGGAATAGGTTTTTCTTCTCATGGCCGAGGGCGGTAACATTAATCGACCTCCTCTTTTCGATGGCACCAATTATGCTTATTGGAAGGTTCGTATGAGAGCTTTTCTAATAGCCATCGATGAACGTGTGTGGCAATCTATTGAGTTTGGATGGACTCATCCCACACATATTGTCGAGAATGTTAGCGTCATCAAACCTAGAAACAAATGGACGAAAGACGAAATTGATCAATCGTCATATAACAGAAAGGGTATTAATGCTTTATTTAATGCTTTAACGCAAACTGAGTTCTCACGCGTTTCGGCGTGTGAAACGGCAAAGGAAATTTGGGATACTCTCCAAGTGACGCATGAGGGTACTAGCCTTGTAAAGGTTCAAAAACTTCAAATGCTAACTAGCAAATTCGACTCTATTCGTATGGAGGAACATGAAACCTTTACGCAGTACTATACCCGTTTGCAAGATATTGTTAATACCTATGCTAACTTGGGAGAGAAAATTTCTGAATCCAAAGTTGTTCGTAAAATATTAAGAACCCTTCCGGAGAGGTTTCGCCCTAAGGTTGCTGCCATTGAAACAATGAAACATCCTGATGAATTAATAGTAGAAGAATTAGTTGGTGCATTACAAACGTATGAGATGACCTTTCCTACTAATTCATCTTCTACCAAGTCTTCTTCCAAGGGTGCAGGGATGGCTTTGAGATCCACGAAGGAAGAAGATTCAAACACGTCTTCCTCAGATTCAGATTCGGACACTACTTTGGAGGACTTTGAAAAACAATTGGCGCTCCTAACGAAGAAGTTCCGACGAAACTTTAGAAAGAAACAAGCAAACAAAACGACATCCTCTTCAAAGCAATCAAAGACTAAAGGGAGTAATTCTTTCAAATTTAGGAAAACCGAGAACTCTTCCAAGGAGAAGAAGAGCTCCGAAGGTCAAATCCAATGTTACAAGTGCAGGGGTTTTGGCCACATCGCCTCGGATTGTCCAAATAAAAAGTCTTCGAAAAAGAAGGCTATGCAAGCGATTACATGGGATGACTCATCATCGGATGAATCCACCTCTACTGATGAGGATGTTAATGCTACCGCTTTACTTGCAAATAACTCTCCCTTTATGTGTTTAGCCTCTACTTTTACTGACTTGTCTTCTTTATCTCCTCTGCATGAAAAATCTGCGTCCGAGAGCGACACAAGCGATGAGGAGTCTGGAGAAGACGACATTGCAGCTGCCTATCATCAACTATTGACTGAGTCTAAGAAGTTGGCGAAACACAACAAGAAATTAAGGAAAAGACTGCTTGAACTTGAGGAAGAAAGCAAGAAGTTTGCTACTGTCTCTAAGTCTCTTGAGGAAGAGCGTGAAAGTTTGATCAAGTCAAACAACTCTATGCTGGATAAGTGTAAACTACTTGAAAGGGAAAAGGAATCTCATTTAGATAAAATAAATTTCCTTTCCAAGCAGTACACTGAATCTAGAGAATCCAACTTGGAATTGACTAAGCAAGCCCGTCTCGGTACTTGACATCCGAGCAAGAGCGCATATCCAATGAACTTCACCGTCTCTCCTCTAAGCAAGCCCGTCTCGGTACTGAACAAACGAAGATCACTAAGAAGCTCAGTACGCTTGAGCGGATTATGAAGGCGATCTTTGATAAACTTGGTTGTTGCAGTGCCGATCTTCCTCCGCCTGATGATCCCTCGGTTTAGTTCACCTTGGCAGTGGACTTCTTTTTGTGGTCACTTTGTTCCTTTTTGGCATATCTCTTTGTGATGTTTTGGCGTTTTTCTGACAAAAAAGGGGAGATAGAGAGGTGTATTATGCTTTGACTTAGGAGTAGGAGATACTCTCGGACTTACTATGACTTACTATGCTTTTAGTATTTCTTCTGTGTATTTCTTATGCCATCCACAGTATTAATCTTTTATTTTGCCGAGTATTGTTTTTTGCAGGACGTAGAAGACTTCAAGACTCCTGGTCATGTCTAAGTCATAGAGTTTGTATTAGGAATTGTTTTGGATGTACTTTTGACTTTATTGGATCGATCATGCGTGGAGTTTGTTGTTTGGTGATTGCAACAAATTCTATTTTTGCTATTTGTATCTAAATGAGCTTCGAATGTGTATTTTTGTGTTTTTGTCACGAAATCGCCAAAGGGGGAGATTGTTACGGCTTTTTATTATTGGCGGATATCGTAGAGTATTGTGGAGTCTTGAAGGGACGAAAAAGAAGATGTCAAGTTCAAAGGCTCGAGAACTCGTTTATCAAGCTCATGGTCCCCCAGGTATGCTTTATATAGTTGATGGTGATTTATGGTTATACTTTAAGGGTTTGGAGGCATTAGAATAGGTTTTAAACTATTTTCTATTAAATCGGAAAATTTCATGTCACGGGGTCCGGACCCCAGAAGCTGAGGTCCGGAACCCGTAAGCTGATTTTGCTGTTTCACAGACCGGGTCCGGACCCTGGGTGCTGAGGTCCGGAACCCGTACGTTGATATTGCTATCTCGCAGACCGGGTCCGGACCCTGGAAGTTGAGGTCCGGAACCCGTACAGAAACGTACGGTCTTACTGTCCGGGTCCGGACCCCAGAAGCTGAGTTCCGGAACCCGTAGGTCTGCAGAGCAGTCACGCAGACCGGGTCCGGACCCTGATGGCTGGGGTCCGGACAATGAAACGCCTGAGGAGTGTCAGGGTCCGGACCCCATACCCGCGGTCCGGACCCCAACCCGTCGAAATTTTCTGATTGCATACACCTATTCACCCCCCCTCTAAGTGTACAAGAGAAGGGTCTTAATTTTCCGCGCTTTTATTTTTATTGCATCGAGTTGGTTGTTTTATTGCATACACCTATTCACCCCCCCTCTAGGTGTGTTTACCTATTAGATCCTTGGGGTTTCATAACTCACACTCTAGAGAGAGAAAGTGGGAGAGATGGAGAGGAGAAGTGGAGAAGATGATCTCTGAGAAAGGGGGGTGTTCCCAGCCTTTCTAATACCCCCACGCATGTGAAAAGACTAAAATGCCCCTCTCCACAAACAACACAACAACCAGCCAATATCTGGACATTGTATACCGGTATGCGCATATGCATACCGGTATACCTCAGGAATCCTGCAGAATCCCGAGAGCTGGTCTCACTGTTTCGCACATTGTATACCGGTATACTATTTCACATACCGGTATACAGTGACATTCCGGTATTTCCCGGAGAATTCCGCAAAACCCGAGAGCTGGGTTTTCGGTTCAACCACGGCATTCCGGTATACCATTTCACATACCGGTATACTTCACTCCAATTCCGGTATTGGAGTTCACATACCGGAATCCAATGCAGACTTCACAATTTCTGCAGTTTTGACTTTTCGAAGTCTATTTTCGCGCCTCAATTGCGCCGAAAACACTTCGCACCAGTCCCGAACCTGGCCAAAGCCTCACATATAGCCTCTCATGCTATTTTTCCACCGGAACTCTACCATTTGTAGAAGTTCGGTACGGTGCACTGAAATTCAGTGTACTACATTCCACTCCCCTTAAAGAGAGTTTTGGCCGCGAAACTAAAATCATACCTCAGCTGGACTCAGCGAAGAGGTAAGGAAACCGCTCCTTCATCGAGCTTTCCAATTCCCATGTAGCCTCGCGCTCACCGTGATTCGTCCATTGTACCTTTACATAAGGAATTTCACGGTTCCTCAAACTTTTCACCTCGCGATCCATGATACACAAGGGAAACTCCTCATAAGTCATATCCTCATGAAGCTCTATAGGCACATACTCGAGGACGTGTGCCGGATCATACATATACTTGCGGAGGGTCGATACATGAAACACATTGTGTATCCCCGCAAGTTTCGGCGGCAAGGCTAGCCGATATGCCACGGATCCCACACGTTCCAAAATCTCATAAGGTCCAATGTAACGGGGACTCAACTTACCCCGAACACCAAATCGCTTCACCCCTCTCATGGGTGATACTTTCAAGAAGACGCGGTCTCCTACCGCGAACTCCAAATCTCGTCGACGCCGATCCGCATAACTCTTTTGTCTAGATTGCGCCGTCGATAAGTGTTCGCGTGCCAAGCGGACCTTTTCCTCCGCTTCACGCAACACGTCCGGTCCTAAGACCCTTCTCTTGCCGACTTCACTCCAATGAATAGGAGAGCGGCATTTTCTTGCATACAAAACCTCAAAAGGTGCCATACCGATGCTAGCTTGATAGCTATTATTGTAAGAAAATTCAGCCATCGGCAAATGAGTAGGCCACGCACCTTTGAAGTCCAACACACACGCTCGTAGCATATCCTCCAAAATTTGAATTGTCCTTTCCGATTGACCGTCAGTTTGAGGATGAAATGCTGAACTGAAATCGAGCCGTGTACCCAAAGCTTCTTGCAAGCTTTTCCAAAAATGCGATGTGAAACGGGGATCTCGATCTGAAACTATCGAGGTCGGGACCCCGTGCAACCGCACAATCTCGTCCAGGTAGACTTGCGCTAACTTGTCTCCCGACCAATTGGTGTGGATTGGCAAAAAGTGTGCCGACTTTGACAAACGATCCACCACCACCCAAATCGCGTCGTGGCCACCTAATGATCGAGGTAAGCCCACAACAAAATCCATCGCGATATTCTCCCACTTCCAAACTGGAATGGGCAATCCTTGTAACTTTCCCGCCGGAAAGCGACGCTCGGCCTTTACTTGTTGGCATACTAAGCATTGTGCCACGAAGCGTCCAACATCAAGTTTCATCCCCGGCCACCAATAATGCACTTTGAGATCCTTGTACATTTTGGTGCCGCCCGGGTGAATCGCATAGGGAGAAGTGTGAGCGTCTTTCAAGATCTCCCTACGAATGTCCTCAACTTTCGGCACGCACAATCGATTTCGAAATCGAATTGCGCCCATCGAATCTACATGATAATCACCGGCGTGCCCGCTCTCGATAGCACCCCGCACCTTTTGGAGTTCCGGATCACCGGATTGCTTTTCTTTTATTTGCTCCAACAAGGTCGGCCATATCTCGAGATTCATAAGTCTAGCGGGGACGCCCGGGGCCACGATCTCCAAGTCAAATCGGCCCATTTTCTTGATTAACGGCATTTGTCCCGTCATCTCAATTGCGAAGTTTTCCACGGACTTTCTACTGAGCGCATCGGCCACCACATTGGCTCTACCGGGGTGGTACAAGATGGTCAAGTCGTAATCTTTTATCAACTCCAACCACCTCCGCTGCCTCAAATTCAACTCCTTCTGAGTGAATAAATACTTTAAGCTTTTGTGATCCGTGTAAACCTCACAATGCTCCCCGTACAGGTAGTGTCTCCACAACTTGAGTGCGAAGACCACTGCCGCAAGCTCTAAGTCGTGGGTGGGGTAATTCTGCTCATAGCTCTTCAGCTGTCGAGAGGCATATGCTATTACTTGTCCTCTTTGCATAAGCACACACCCAAGACCACGATGTGATGCATCACTATACACCACAAAACCCTCCCCTGCAATCGGCAAGGCGAGTACCGGAGCCGAAGTCAACCTTTCCTTTAGCTCCTTAAAGCTTTGGTCGCATTCTTCGCTCCAAACATATTTGGCTCCCTTGCGGGTAAGACGCGTTAGTGGACCGGAGATTTTTGAAAATCCCTCCACGAACCGTCGATAGTATCCCGCAAGACCCAAAAAGCTTCGTATTTCCGTGACATTGGTCGGGCGAGGCCAATCCTTGACTGCCTCTACTTTCATAGGGTCCACCGATACTCCTCCTGCGAAAATTACGTGTCACGCCCTGGGTTACCTCTTCCCAGGCGCATGACCAGATCCGCCGCATACACAGTATCTCTACCATGTATACGAAGCGAAACAACATCCACAATCAAACACACCGAGCTAAAGGTATCAACAGAGCTGCTATATAATATATCAAAAGATCACTGTACATACATCATCCATATACTCTCACATATAACTCTCATATACAGACTGATATCAACATCACATAGTATGTACAGACTCAACCATCTATCCAAAATGGGTATACCTCTAGCCAAATATCCGGGGAATAGCTCTACCCGACGGTCTCCTTTCCGCGCTCAGTATGCACGACTGGGGAAGAAGACTCTGCAAAAAGATGTCACCAATGGGTGTGAGAACTACTATCAATCAAGTAGTCCTCAGTGGGTACCGCCACCAGCCTCAGCGGTCTGCCCACTAAGTCCTCAATCTCAAGAGATATGAATAGAGCAATAAAAAGAGTAGGAGATATACTACCACTACTATGCACAAAGCTCAACTGTCAGTATGAATACCAATGAACTGAATATACCAAATGAGGACTATCATACATAATACAATACCTGCGAACCAGCTAGTACAGGAACTCCATCTGTACCTAGCTCTCGCCATACAATACCTCTCAATACAATACCATACCTCATAACACGATACCTGCGGCCTGATCACGCTCAACCCTACAGGGAGCTGCTCAACCCTCCAGGGAGCCGACTAGTACAGGAAGCCCGTCTGTAACTAGCCCCTCGTACAACCCTCTGTACGGAACATGCCAACTCTAGAGTGGTACTCGTGGGAGCGACCCAACCGAGCAAAGTACAACCATAGTAACCGCCAAGCACCCGCAGGTATATGATCGACACGACTGGGTCAACAAAGGATCATGTGCCCTCGGCACCTCAAAGAATAGTCAACAGGTAAGACCCAATCCACTGTGCCCTTGGCACCACAAAGGATAATCAACAAGTATGACCCAATCCATACTCTCACAAAGAACCACGTGCCCTCGGCACAATCAATGCTCTAGTGCTCACAATCAATCTCAACTCTATCACAAGAGGAGGCTCTCGACTCTACCACAAGAGGAGGTACAACAACATAGCACGAGCCACAACATGATCACCTACACTACATGCACAACAACTGGTACAAGGAATCAACAGAACAGGTGTAGGTCCAATCATGCAACAAGGATACAAAGAAATGCATGCTCATATACATATCATTAGCACATCTAAGATCATAACATGCCCATGCAGTCTATAGATCAGTCTCACCCTAACATGGCATCTCTATCATAATCTTAGCATGGCATACTATCATAATCCCAATATCATAATCCAATATCCACATATCATAATCCAATCATGTTAACATAATCCAAACAACATCATATCATATTATGCTAACATGAGATAAAACACGTAGGGGGAAGTCCACTGAATCTGGCAAACATCAACCCACCTGAAAAGCTAATCCAACCACGGTGGGGAAAGAACAAGCCTCAGATCCAACCCTCCAGGATAACGAACTCCGGCAGCACCCCGATCTGTCAAAACCTCCAAGGAAACTGCTATCTCCAGCAGAAAAACAGCTCGACACCAGATCAGATCAGCAGAGTAGAAGAGAGCAAGCAGGGTTACAAACTATGCCAACACATGGCCCTAAACCCACTTTCTCTCTCTAGAAACAGGGATCTCGGAGTGGAAATGCACCAAAAACCATCAGGGACTCGCCTATTTATAGGCTCCCGAAATCCCACTTTCGGGCGCCCACTTCACCACTTCCGGGCGTCCGGAAATCCTGCCGTACAGGTGTCGTCGTGCGGCCAAGCGGTCGGTCGATAGTCAGCAGGCGGTGGGGCGGCGTGTCTCCAGCGATCGACACGTGTCCTGCGTCGCGACACGTGGCACTCCACGTCAACAGCTCAAACCGGATCCTCGTCCGGGCGTCCGAATCATGCGTCCAGATCCGAAGCTCGTCAGCCACAACCGGTCGTCCACAAAGTGCAACGGGGTCCGGAACATTCGGGCGTCCACAACCTCTCTTCCGGGCGCCCGAATCCTGCCAAGTCCAGAAACCCCAAAATCTCAAGTATTACATTCTCCCCTCCTTAAAATAGTTTCGTCCTCGAAACTAAAGCACTCACCTCAAGATATAAACAGGTGGGGATAAGATCTCTGCATAACAGTCTCCAACTCCCATGTCGCCTCTCTATCATCATGAAAATCCCACTATACCTTTACATAAGGTATGACTCGATTACGCAATTCTCTCGTCTCACGAGCAAGAATTCGTATCGGTCGCTCCTCGTACTGCAAATCCTCAGAAAGCTCTAGTGGAGAAAAATCTATCACATGGGAAGGATCGTGCATGTATCTCCTCAGAACAGATACATGAAAAACATCATGCACTCCTGCAAGTCGAGGCGGAAGGGCTAATCGATACGCTACGGGTCCAACTCTCTCCAAAACCTCAAAAGGACCAATAAATCGCGGACTAAGCTTTCCGCGGATCCCAAATCTCCGTATGCCCTTCGATGGTGAGACCTTCAAGAAAACATGATCGCCAACATGAAACTCTAGATCTCGCCTCCGAGTATCAGAATAACTTTTTTGCCTACTCTGAGCCGTCTCAATATGCCGTCGTATCAACTTAACCTTCTCATCGGCTTCAAGCAAAAGGTCTGGACCCAACGTCTTCCTTTCGCCAACATCATCCCAAAACAAAGGCGATCGACATTTGCGTCCATACAACGCTTCGAATGGAGCCATCTTAATGCTCGCCTGATAGCTATTGTTGTACGCAAACTCTACTAATCTCAGATGTCGATCCCAACCTCCACCAAAATCCAAGACACAAGCTCTCAACATATCCTCAAGTGTCTGTATAGTGCGTTCGGACTGACCATCAGTCTGGGGATGAAATGCAGTGCTAAACCGAAGCTGAGTCCCCAAAGCTGTCTGTAAACTCCTCCAGAAATGGGAAACAAATCTCGAGTCTCTATCAGATACTATTGAGATTGGCACTCCATGCAATCTCAATATCTCATCCATATACAGCTGCGCAAGTCGCTCACGTGACCAAGTAATCTGCATAGGCAGAAAATGAGCAGACTTCGTCAGCCTATCAACAATTACCCAAATAGAATCACAGCCGCTCGAAGTCCTCAGCAAACCTACGATGAAATCCATCGTAATATGATCCCACTTCCACTCAGGTATTGGAAGACTCTGTAGCTTACCAGCTGGTACACGATGTTCAGCCTTAACTTGCTGACATGTCAAACATTGAGCTACAGCTCTACCAATATCCCGCTTCATACCGTTCCACCAGAAGTGAGTCTTCAGATCCTGGTACATCTTAGTCCCTCCAGGATGTACAGAATAAGGAGAATAATGTGCTTCCTTCAATATCTCCTCTCGAATCTCCTGATCCGCTGGTACACATAGACGTCCTCTATAACGAAGAGTCTCAGCGTCATCACAAGTAAAGTCTTCAAGATCTCCACTTTTCAGTTGATCTCGAACTTTCACCAAGTAAGGATCCATACTCTGTTTCTCTCGAATCCTATCTAACAGAGTGGGGTGTATGATCAGGGTCATCAGTCTTGCTGTCATCCCAGAAGTAACCACTTCAAGGGACAACCTCCGCATCTCCTCCACTAGGACAGGCTGTTGAGTAATACACAAACTCAAAGTTGCCACAGCCTTCCTACTCAAAGCATCGGCAACAACGTTCGCCTTACCGGGATGGTATAATATAGAGATGTCATAATCCTTCAATAATTCTAACCATCTCCGTTGCCGTAGATTCAACTCTTTCTGTGTAAACAGATACTTAAGACTCTTGTGATCTGTATACACTTCACAATGCTCACCATAAAGATAGTGACGCCATAGCTTCAGAGCAAAGACTACCGCCGCCAACTTCAGATCATGAGTGGGGTAGTTCTTCTCATACTCCTTTAGTTGTCTTGAAGCATATGCAATCACTTTGCCATGTTGCATCAGCACGCAACCCAACCCACTATGCGAAGCATCACTATAAATGACAAATCCTTCGCCCATCACAGGTAGTGCAAGAATAGGGGCTGTCATCAATCTCTGCTTAAGCTCATCAAAGCATTCTTGACACTCATTACTCCAAACATACTTAACCCCTTTCCTGGTTAACCGAGTAAGTGGTGTAGAGAGTTTCGCAAAGCTCTCCACGAATCGTCGATAATACCCGGCTAGACCAAGAAAACTCCGAACCTCAGATATGGTCGTCGGTCTAGGCCAATCACGAATTGCCTCAATCTTCTTAGGATCAACAGCTACTCCCGAAGCTGAAATTACATGGCCTAAAAAGGTAACCTCTCTCAACCAAAACTCACACTTTTTCAGCTTTGCATACAACTTCTTTTCTCGCAAGAGTTGTAGCACTAATCTCAAATGCTCCTCATGCTCTTCATCACTACGGGAGTAAATCAAAATATCATCGATGAAGACTACCACAAACTGGTCCAAGAAGGACTTAAAGACTCGGTTCATCATATCCATAAATGCAGCAGGGGCATTAATCAACCCAAACGGCATGACTGTGAACTCATAATGCCCATACCGAGTTCTAAAAGCAGTCTTAGAAATATCCTCGGCCTTCACCTTCAACTGGTGGTAACCGGACTGAAGATCAATCTTAGAAAAGACACACGCTCCCTGCAATTGATCGAATAGGTCATCGATACGTGGGAGGGGGTATCTATTCTTGATGGTCACTTTGTTCAATTCTCGATAATCCACACACAACCTAAGTGAACCATCCTTCTTCTTCACAAATAGTACAGGCGCTCCCCAGGGCGACACACTGGGTCTAACAAAACCTTTATCCATCAAATCCTGCAATTGTGCCTTCAACTCTCTCAACTCAGCTGGTGCCATTCTATAGGGTGTCTTCGAGATTGGCGCGGTTCCTGGTACCACATCAATCACGAATTCAATCTCCCTATCAGGAGGCATCGAGGATAACTCAGAAGGAAATACGTCCGGAAATTCACGGACAATAGGAATATCCTCGAGTCCTGGTACAACAGTGGGCACCTCAGTCACTGTTGCTAAATAGGCCATACATCCACTATTTAACATCTGTCTGGCCTTAGAAGAAGAGATCGTCACTGCGAACAGTGAACTCTTACAACCTTTATAAACATACTCTTCATGTCCAGGCTCACGAAAGATTACTGTCTTAGATCCACAATCAATCGTAGCAAAGTATCGAGATAACCAATCCATGCCTAGGATTACATCAAAATCCTGCAACAGTCTCAATACTAATAAATCAGCAGGCATGATCCAAGGTCCTACTTGCACAGGACATCCTAAACAACCCTCAATCACCTGCAAATTATGATCGGGTACCCGCACCTCCTGTGCCTGGGGTAACAATCCTATCTCTAGACCATGATGCAATGCAAATGTCCTACTAACAAAGGAATGCGATGCACCAGTATCGAATAAAGTACGCGATCTAATGCCACAAATCAAAACTATACCTGCCACCACTCGATTAGCTATCGTAGGATCCTCAATCTGAGCGGCATAAACTCGCCCGCTCGCCGGTGGCTGGCGTCGATCCTGCTGCCGTGGCATAGAAGATCGCTCCTGAGAAAATACCGGGGAAGCTCCAGAATACTGCGGTGGGGTAAAGGGTACAGATGCCATAGAAGGAGTTGCTACAAGTCTGGGACAAGCCCTTCTGATGTGTCCTGGCTGTCCACACTCATAACATCGGCCCTCTCGTCTATTACAGAGATAAGCAAAATGAGGTCCTCCACAAATCGCACATCGGGGAGATCCCCTCGACTGCTGCTGCTGCGGTCGCTGCTGGCGATATCCTCCAGACTGCTGGCGACTATAAGATCCACGTTTCTGAAAACGCGATTGCTGGGGAGGTCTAGGCGGTCGTCTGCTACTCGACTGCCCTCCATCATCAGGTGCCGGGCGTTTCCTCTCCTAACCCTGAGCTGGGTCCACATGCTGTCCTCTCGTCACAAATGCCCCTCGCTCTACCCATAGAGACTGCTCAATAGTAGCATCCAAGGTCTGAAGTCTCTGCGAGTGGACAAATGGAAAGATCTCGGGTCTCAAACCCTTCTCATACAGATAAACCTTCTGTATCTCATCTCTCGCCGCTGAGGGAACACAGTTAAGCAACCTAGTAAATTCCCTCGCATACTCCTGCACCGAGCGATTCCCTTGCTTCAGATTCTTCAGATCCTCTTCTATCTTCATCTTCACACTACTCGGAAAATACGCTCCATACATAATCCCCCGAAATTCGCTCCAAGACATCTGTAGAGGATTCAGAGACCTATGATCACGGGTCCTCCTCCACCAGACATGTGCATCACCAGATAAACAATGCACTGCCATATGCACCTGCTCCCGTGCTGGCACAAAAAGATCCTCGAACAACTTCTCCATTTCACAAATCCAGGCTTCTACCACCCATGGCTCTATACTACTGCCATTAAATCGCGGTGGATCAAACCTACAGAAACGAGCCAACCTATCCGCCATCCGCTCCTGCTCCTCTTCAGAAAGCACTTGACTAGGCTGAGTACTTCCTTCTCCAGGTTGAGATGTAGTTGGAGTAGTTGCCGCCTGAGGTTCCATAGCTCGAGGCGTAGAGAAAGCATCACACATCTTCTGCAACAAGGCACTCTGCTGCCTTCCAACTGCAGCTATGTCTGCCAGCTGCTCCTGCAGATCGGGCCGTTCACTAGGTCCCGTCTGCTCAGGCATATCCGAAGGCGTCGGATGCGCTCGCGTCGATGGTCGTCGAGGAGGCATAGTAACAACCTGCAACAGAATACCCGATTAGGACCACAAACAATCTCACGACCCAATCTAGCGAAAGTCTAGAAGGACACTTCTTTTCTTCTCAGATTATTATGTCGTCTGCAGCCAACATAAGTCATCTGATAAGAGAAGGCATAATCCCTCAATCACTCTTCCTACATAAGGAAGGATTCAAAACCCAATCTATGACTTTCGCGATCAATTACGTCTCTCACGTCATTCTTAGGTCTGTTTATCTTAGGTTTCCTAGGCCCTCATGACCTATTCCTAAGCTCTGATACCAACTTAATCTGTCACGCCCCGGGTTACCTCTTCCCAGGCGCATGACCAGATCCGCCGCATACACAGTATCTCTACCATGTATACGAAGCGAAACAACATCCACAATCAAACACACCGAGCTAAAGGTATCAACAGAGCTGCTATATAATATATCAAAAGATCACTGTACATACATCATCCATATACTCTCACATATAACTCTCATATACAGACTGATATCAACATCACATAGTATGTACAGACTCAACCATCTATCCAAAATGGGTATACCTCTAGCCAAATATCCGGGGAATAGCTCTACCCGACGGTCTCCTTTCCGCGCTCAGTATGCACGACTGGGGAAGAAGACTCTGCAAAAAGATGTCACCAATGGGTGTGAGAACTACTATCAATCAAGTAGTCCTCAGTGGGTACCGCCACCAGCCTCAGCGGTCTGCCCACTAAGTCCTCAATCTCAAGAGATATGAATAGAGCAATAAAAAGAGTAGGAGATATACTACCATTACTATGCACAAAGCTCAACTGTCAGTATGAATACCAATGAACTGAATATACCAAATGAGGACTATCATACATAATACAATACCTGCGAACCAGCTAGTACAGGAACTCCATCTGTACCTAGCTCTCGCCATACAATACCTCTCAATACAATACAATACCATACCTCATAACACGATACCTGCGGCCTGATCACGCTCAACCCTACAGGGAGCTGCTCAACCCTCCAGGGAGCCGACTAGTACAGGAAGCCCCGTCTGTAACTAGCCCCTCGTACAACCCTCTGTACGGAACATGCCAACTCTAGAGTGGTACTCGTGGGAGCGACCCAACCGAGCAAAGTACAACCATAGTAACCGCCAAGCACCCGCAGGTATATGATCGACACGACTGGGTCAACAAAGGATCATGTGCCCTCGGCACCTCAAAGAATAGTCAACAGGTAAGACCCAATCCACTGTGCCCTTGGCACCACAAAGGATAATCAACAAGTATGACCCAATCCATACTCTCACAAAGAACCACGTGCCCTCGGCACAATCAATGCTCTAGTGCTCACAATCAATCTCAACTCTATCACAAGAGGAGGCTCTCGACTCTACCACAAGAGGAGGTACAACAACATAGCACGAGCCACAACATGATCACCTACACTACATGCACAACAACTGGTACAAGGAATCAACAGAACAGGTGTAGGTCCAATCATGCAACAAGGATACAAAGAAATGCATGCTCATATACATATCATTAGCACATCTAAGATCATAACATGCCCATGCAGTCTATAGATCAGTCTCACCCTAACATGGCATCTCTATCATAATCTTAGCATGGCATACTATCATAATCCCAATATCATAATCCAATATCCACATATCATAATCCAATCATGCTAACATAATCCAAACAACATCATATCATATTATGCTAACATGAGATAAAACACGTAGGGGGAAGTCCACTGAATCTGGCAAACATCAACCCACCTGAAAAGCTAATCCAACCACGGTGGGGAAAGAACAAGCCTCAGATCCAACCCTCCAGGATAACGAACTCCGGCAGCACCCCGATCTGTCAAAACCTCCAAGGAAACTGCTATCTCCAGCAGAAAAACAGCTCGACACCAGATCAGATCAGCAGAGTAGAAGAGAGCAAGCAGGGTTACAAACTATGCCAACACATGGCCCTAAACCCACTTTCTCTCTCTAGAAACAGGGATCTCGGAGTGGAAATGCACCAAAAACCATCAGGGACTCGCCTATTTATAGGCTCCCGAAATCCCACTTTCGGGCGCCCACTTCACCACTTCCGGGCGTCCGGAAATCCTGCCGTACAGGTGTCGTCGTGCGGCCAAGCGGTCGGTCGATAGTCAGCAGGCGGTGGGGCGGCGTGTCTCCGGCGATCGACACGTGTCCTGCGTCGCGACACGTGGCACTCCACGTCAACAGCTCAAACCGGATCCTCGTCCGGGCGTCCGAATCATGCGTCCAGATCCGAAGCTCGTCAGCCACAACCGGGTCGTCCACAAAGTGCAACGGGGTCCGGAACATTCGGGCGTCCACAACCTCTCTTCCGGGCGCCCGAATCCTGCCAAGTCCAGAAACCCCAAAATCTCAAGTATTACATTACGTGACCCAAGAAAGCGACCTCACGGATCCAGAATTCGCACTTTTTCAATTTGGCGAATAACTTGTTCTCTCGAAGAACTTGAAGCACAATCCTTAGGTGCTCTTTATGTTCCTCTTCACTCCGAGAGTAGACAAGAATGTCATCAATGAACACAACCACAAATTGATCCAATAGTGGTTTGAACACACGGTTCATTAGGTCCATGAACGCTGCCGGGGCATTGGTAAGCCCAAAAGGCATAACCGTGAATTCATAATGTCCATACCGCGTTCTAAACGCGGTCTTATGCACATCCTCCAGTTTGATCTTCAATTGGTGATAACCGGATTGCAAATCAATCTTTGAGTACACCCGAGATCCTTGCAACTGATCGAACAAGTCATCAATTCGGGGTAACGGGTACTTATTCTTGACGGTCACTTTGTTCAACTCGCGGTAATCCACACACAACCGCAGCGAACCGTCCTTTTTCCTCACAAATAGAACAGGGGCTCCCCAAGGCGACACACTTGGCTTTACGAAACCCTTGTCCATTAAATCTTGCAATTGTGCTTTCAATTCCTTCAGTTCCGCGGGTGCCATCCTGTACGGGGCCTTAGAGATCGGCGCCGTACCCGGGAGCAAATCGACCACAAATTCTATTTTCCGGTCCGGTGGCATTCCAGGCAACTCCGCCGGAAACACATCCGGAAACTCTTGGACTATAGGAATGTCCTCAAGTCCCAACACTTCCTTTCGGTCATCCACTACCGTCGCTAAGTAGGCAATGCATCCACTAGCAATAAGCTTCCTTGCTTGCGACGTGGACACCATTGAAGCAAAGAGCGAACTCTTACACCCATGGTACACAAACTCTTTGTGCCCGGGTTCTCTAAACCTCACTATCCGGCTCTTACAATCGATAGTAGCATGATACCTCGAGAGCCAATCCATTCCTAGGATCAAATCATATTCATTCATTCGATTTAATACCAGCAAATCAGCTGGCATGATCCAGTTCTCAACCCTCACGGGGCAATCCATACACACATGATGTATACAAAAAGTGTGTTCAGGTACTTGCACAGTTCTTGCATGCGTGGCATCTATAATTTCTATTCCATGTGCAATAGCAAAAGATCGAGCAATGAATGAATGCGATGCACCAGTATCGAACAAAGCTCTACATCGAATGCTTTTAATTATCACAATACCTGCCACGACGTCATCCTGGGCAGAAGGCTCCTCCACCTGAGAGGCGAATACCCGACCACTGGGCGCTGGCCGCTGGCCCTCCACTGGTCTCGGCGGCTGTGCACGGCCTGCCGACATCGCCGCGGGTGGGATGCCCGCGAGCTGTCTCGGCGATGCAAATGCCGATGCCGACGACGGTGCTCGGCCATCATCCATCGGGCAATTGTACCGCATATGCCCTTGCTGTCCGCATTTGTAGCACCGGCCCTCACGATAGTCACATTGTTGAGGGCCGTGGGGGCCGCTACAAATCGGGCACTGGGTTGCGGGTCGATTCCGTCGGAACCCCCGCGATTGGTTTTGCGACTGCGAGTGCTTCGGGGGCCGCTTAGAGCTAGACTGCCCACCCGAGCCACCCGCCGGTCGCTTCTTTCCTTTCTCTTTTTCTTTTTCTTTCTCCCAAGACTCGCGCTCCTCGCGCGCACATGCATTCCCGTGCTCCACCCAAAGAGCACGGTCCAAGACCTCCGCAAAGGTCTTAAGCTTAAGGGCGTGAACCGCCCGAAAGATCTCCGGTCGAAGCCCGCGCACGAAGCAATCGACCTTGTCCAACTCTCCGCGGACAACGTGCGGTACGCAATTTATAATGTACGAGAACTCCCTCTCGTACTCGCGCACGGTGCAGTTCCCTTGTTTCAACTTACGGAACCTTTCTTGCAGTTTCCTTTTCTCGCTATCGGGGAAATAGGTGGCGAACACCATACCCCAAAACTCTTCCCACGACGGTGGCGGAAGGCTAGAGAGTCTATCCCGTCGGACTCCCTTCCACCACACCTTCGCCGATCGCTCTAAACAATGAACGGCGAGATGCACTTTGTCCCTCTCCAAGGTATAAAGATCCTCGAAGAGCGTTTCCACAGCATCGATCCATGTCTCTACATCCCATGGATCCACGTTCTCCCCGCTAAAGATCGGCGGGTTGAAATTCTTGAACCTCATGAGAGCCGCAAGTGCGCGCTCTCGCTCCGCATCCTCCATGTCGGAATCGGGCATAGGGGCACCCGACCCCTCGGCCACAACCGGTGGCGCAGGTGGCACCACGGACGGTGCCGGTGTCGCCTCCTCGGCCGGTGCCGAAGCAGAGGCCGGAGGTACTCCCGTCCTCTCCTCCCGAATCGCAGCCGCTTGCTGCGCCATCTCATCTTGGAGCTTTTTAATCTGCTCCTCCTGTCGCTGCATGGCTTCGGCCTGTTGCCGAACCACGCCCATCAACTCGGTCATCTCATTACGAAGACCCGAGTTCTCGCCCTCCCCGAACTGTTCGGGAGCCGCGCTCGCTCTCCCGAGCCCAGCCCTCAAAGGAGGCCGACCACGTACCATTATCTCCTGAAAACACAACAACTTTAGTCATTTCATGACCTTCAAAGTCATTCGTAACATAATGTTTCACGAAAATAAACGTGAACCCAATCTAGGCGAAAGTCACACAAGGGTCCTTATTCCCCTCACTTGGTTTTCATGTTGTCGGCCGCCAACATGAACCCTCTTGGTGAAGAATAAGACACACCTCGAATCTACCTCTATTTCCAACTAGAGGCATAAGGACATAACCCAATCACTTATCTTTCGCCACATCAAAGATCTCGTCACTCACGAGCCTACACTCCTAGGGTCATTTCCATCCTAGGGTTCTTAGGTCAACCTAGACCGTTTCTACGCTCTGATACCACCTCAGTCTGTCACGCCCCGCCGGGTCCTTAAACACCAACTAGGTGGAAAGGATAACCGCACGAGCGCATGCACCAGACCCGCCGAACGGATAGAGTCTTTCCTATCCGCCCAAGGCGTCACAACACAAGCTTATCCACAATGTTCCAACTAGTAACGGAGTACAAGAGTTGCACAAGGAAAGCATCAACATAAAGAAGTTCTACTTCTATTACATCACATGGCACAATATACATGTCCAAAATTTTCTTTTCTTTCCTTTTTCATTCCATACATTATGTTCTCAAAACAATAGAATATAAAATTTCATACATATAATGAAAATCCCCTATGCTGTCGTAGTCCAAAACTAGGGGTACACTCTACGTGTCACCAAAATGGAAGGGCCGCTATCTAAAGAGCCAAACCCTTGCCTCGCTCCGCCGCCTCACTCGCGGAAGGACCTGGAAAATGGGGGGTGAGAACTATAAACATAGTTCCCAGTGGGTAAGGCCACCCAAGAGAGAAGCTCGACCCACCAGGTCCAAAGAAACACCACATGCATAAGTTAGATCACATATAACTATGCAACAATTATTCACATGCTTGTAAATAAACATAAAGGATGCAACCAAATGACATATAATTTATCATTCTCTCCTAGGTTCATCCTATGCCTCATATTGACTAAGTTCATTTACTTGTCATTTACTTATGGTTTCGGAATCGCCGTCTCACCATAATTGTTCCAACATCCAAGGAGTGACATTGTCACCTCCGAGTTCGAGTAGCGAAATTGTCGCCTACTCGGGATAGCAAAATCGTCGCTTACCCCGTCTCAACACGGCCACTGCATGGCATGGGTAGCGAAATCGTCGCATACCCGGGATAGCAACCTCGTCGCACATCCCCTCTCGACACCGCCAACTCAAGGCAAGGTAGTGAAATCGTCGCCTACCCGGGATTGCAAACTCGTCGCACATCCCGTGTCGGTACGGCCAACCCATGGCATGGTAGCGAAATCGTCGCCTACCCGGGATAGCAAAATCGTCGCACATCCCGTCTCAATACGGCCAACTCATGGCATGGTAGCGAAATCGTCGCCTACCCGGGATAGCAAAATCGTCGCACATCCCGTTGTTCACTTTTTCACTTGCCAACCTAAGTCTCATGATCTTAGGTTCAAGTCACTAAGTCTCGCCTATGTTTGATAACACTAGGCTTACTTTCTCATTGCCAACCTAGGTTCCATGACTCTAGGTTCAAATCACATGTCCAACCTATGTTCAATGACACTAGGTTTCAATCTCACATGTTCCAACCTATGTTCAACAACACTAGGTTTCAATCTCACATGTTCCAACCTATGTTCAACAACACTAGGTTTAAATCTCACATGTTCCAACCTATGTTCAACAACACTAGGTTTAAATCTCACATGTTCCAACCTATGTTCAATAACACTAGGTTTAAATCTCACATGCAACCATGCAACAAGTATCAATAATTGAATTGTACTTGAAATATCCATCATACAATAGGAGTTCATTGTTCTACCTATCATGATTTTACCTTTGCCAACATGCAAATTGCTAGGGTTCTCAACACATACCATTTTATTTTTAAATGGATAATTACCCTAGACATGGAAGTGACCTAATCACTTCGGTAAACACAAACCCACCTCAAGAGCTTTCAAATCCTTGTATTCTTCAAGCTCCTAAGTGTCCAAGCTTTGAGTTCTTGCTTCAACCCAAGCTTCTACAAGAAAACGGTTCGTTACTCGTTACGAACCCTAAATTCAACTCAATATGTGAAATCAAGTGCTCCAACATGATTTCCTAAGCCTCAATTGCAATTATCGAAGGTCCAAATATTTTTAGAACCTCACATTGCAAAAGCCCTCATTCTACCTAGGGTTTGCATGCATGCAAGCCAAACCCTAGATTTCATGGCCAAACACCCACCATTTGTGGTTTAGATTGCCAAGGGTTCCCAAAAACCTCATTTCAAAGGATTAAATCCAAGGTTTGAACCCAAAACGTGAGGTACTAACCTTAATCACGAAATCTCCAAGCTCCTTCTTGCACCAAGAAGCTTCTTTTCTCCTTTGGAAGCTTTTTCCAAGATCAATCCACATTTTCTCCAAGTTTTGGAGAGATCTCTAGAGAGAGAAAGTGGGAGAGATGGAGAGGAGAAGTGGAGAAGATGATCTCTGAGAAAGGGGGGTGTTCCCAGCCTTTCTAATACCCCCACACATGTGAAAAGACTAAAATGCCCCTCTCCACAAACAACACAACAACCAGCCAATATCTGGACATTGTATACCGGTATGCGCATATGCATACCGGTATACCTCAGGAATCCTGCAGAATCCCGAGAGCTGGTCTCCTGTTTCGCACATTGTATACCGGTATACTATTTCACATACCGGTATACACTACATTCCGGTATTTCCCGGAGAATTCTGCAAAACCCGAGAGCTGGGTTTTCGGTTCAACCACGGCATTCCGGTATACCATTTCACATACCGGTATACTTCACTCCAATTCCGGTATTGGAGTTCACATACTGGAATCCAATGCAGACTTCACAATTTCTGCAGTTTTGACTTTTCGAAGTCTATTTTCGCGCCTCAATTGCGCCGAAAACACTTCGCACCAGTCCCGAACCTGGCCAAAGCCTCACATATAGCCTCACATATAGCCTCCATGCTATTTTTCCACCGGAACTCTACCATTTGTAGAAGTTCGGTACGGTGCACTGAAATTCAGTGTACTACATCATGACCCTAGGTTCAAGTCACTAAGTCTCACCTATGTTCAATGACACTAGGTTTACTTTCTCATTCTCAACCTAGGTTCCATGACGCTAGGTTCCAATCTCATGTCCAACCTATGTTCAATAACACTAGGTTCCATTCTCATGTTCCAACCTATGTTCAATAACACTAGGTTCCAAACATACATGAAACCATGTAACAAGTATAGATAATAGAAATATACTTGAATTCTATAACATGCAATAGGAGCTCATGGCTCTACCTATAATGATTTTCATCTTTGCCAACATGCAAGTTCTAGGGTTCACAACACATACTATTTTATCTTTAAATGGATATTTACCCTAGACATGGAAGTGACCTAATCACTTCGGTAAACACAAACCCACCTCAAGAGCTTCCAAATTCTTGTATTCTTTGAGCTCCTAGGTCTCCAAGCCTTGAGTTCTTGCTTCAACCCAAGCTTCTACAAGAAAATGGTTCGTTACTCGTTACGACCCTTAAATCAACTCAATACATGAAATCAAGTGTTCTAACATGATTTCCCTTGCCTCAATTGCAATTCCCAAAGGTTCAAATATTTTTAGAACCTCCCATGGCAAAAGCCCCATATCTACCTAGGGTTTATGCATGCAAGCCAAACCCTAGATTTCATGGCCAATCTTCCACCATTTGTGGTTGAGATTGCTTAGGGTTTCCAAAAACCTCATCTTAAAGGATTAAATCCAAGGTTTAAACCCTAAATCACAAGAACTCACCTCAAAGCCCTAGCTCCCAAGCTTCTTCTTGCACCAAGAAGCTCCAAATCCACCTTAGAAGCTTTTCCCAAGGTCAAATCCTACACTTCTCCAAACTTTGGAGAGATCTCTAGAGAGAGAAAGTGAGGGAGAGGGAATGTGAGGAGAGTGGAGGAGTAATGAGGAGAGAGATACCTCAGCCCCAATACATAACCCTCCACCACGAAATTACTAAAATACCCCTCACTGGGCATTCTACCTCAGCCGGGTCCGGACCTTACAAGTGGGGTCCGGACCCCGCACAGGTGACAGTCCACCGCGCAGGCCGGGTCCGGACCTTGGTGTCCGGGTCCGGAACCCGTACGCACCCCAACTCGGAAGCCAGCTCGGGTCCGAACCGTGACATTCGGGTCCGGACCGTGGCTGCCCGCGGACTTCATTGTCCGGACCCCAGCTTCCAGGGTCCGGACCCCGTGAGCAGTTTTGCTCTACTTAGTCCCTTTTTCATAATTTTTTGATTTCCGGATTTCCACTCGCACCCACAATGTTCTGAAACCTTCGGAACCCAATTCCACACCAGCCATTATCGGCTTCCATCGAACTTTATCAAATTTAGCAAAGTTCGCTACGACGCACCGAAATTTCGAGTGCTGCACATAAGCAAAGAAAGAGTGGAGACTTTCATTATAATCAAAGTGGTGTACAAAGTACGCCTCTCTCCCAAAATCTTAATCCCAAAAAATACACTCATACTCCCTCTGATCTACCGCACCAAATTAATAAAATAAATTGTATATTTATAATAGTGGCTAAATCCTAATACAACTAGAAATACAAATTCACTAAGATTAGAAATAATTTTAATAAGATTAGGCATAATCTAAATTTAACTTAACGAAATAATCAAAACAGAATAGCGCGAGAAAACCTTCCGATTCCAAAATTCGAGAGATATTCAATAATCTCCACCTTGGCTTGAATTCTCTGTCTTCTCCACCAACTAAAAGCTTCTGAAGTGCTGCTGCACATACAAATCAACTTTACAAATACTTGAACTTGGTCACCAAAAGAGACTTAATGAGCAAATCCGCAGAATTTTCTGAAATGTCAATCTTCTCTTTTTCTAGTTACGACTTTTTCAACCTCTGTTGCATCAGAATGACAACTTGCTGTAGAGCAAAACTGCTGTAGCGATCAAAGTTTTTTATTTCAAATTTCGCCGACGTCTTAAACACTCAAACGAACAATCCAGCTCTAATACTAGTTTGTTAAAAATCCGCAACTTACATTGATACTAGATTTTCTCTGATACTACTTTATTGTGACAAAAGCGAAAAAGATATAGATCGTCGGGCGCAAAAATACCAAAAAAAGAATTGAGAAAGAGAGAAAGCACACAAATATTTACATGGTTCTGCCACTAAGGGCGAAGATAGAGTGGAGACTTTCATTATAATCAAAGTGGTGTGCAAAATATGCCTCTTTCACAAAATTCTAATCCCAAAAAAATACACCCATGCTCCCTCTCATATGCCGCACCAAATCAATAAAATAAAGGATATATTATAATAGTGGCTAAATCCTAATACAACTAGAAATACAAATCCACTAAAGCTAGAAATAATTTCAATAAAATTCCGCGTAATCAAAATTTAACTTAATGGGATAACCAAAATAAAATAGGACAAGAAAATTTTGCGATTTCAAAATTACATCGTAACTTGTAAACGTCTCTCTTTCTATCTCTCTCTCAATCGCTCTCTCTTTCCTCTCTCTCTCTCACAGTCTCTCTCAATCTCTCTCTCTCTCCGGCTCACCCCCTTTAGCTCGCCGCTTGGGCTCGGCCTACGCCCTTCCGGCCTCCCTCCGCCTCCTCTCCGCAATTCTTCTTTCTTCTGTTATCACATAGCCTCGCCCCAATCACCCTGTTCAACTACGGCGCCCCAAATTGAATTGGGCCGGTAATCTCTCTCTCTCCCCCCCCCCCCTCTCTCTAAAGCAATGCACGAGCTCGATCGCATCGATATTATGATTTATGGATTTGGATTGCTTCGATCAGAGCAATATATCGATCTATTGCTTTGTTTTTGGTATTGGATTTTTTAATGTTTGCTTCATGATTATTAATGATTCGCATTGTCCATATATTGCTGGATCATAATCAGTAATTATGATAATGATGATAATTTATTCATGTTTAAATTTTAATTATAAAATGTTCATGTATTCCTTGCTTTTTAAAGTTTTCAGATCAATCACTACAATTCATTTTTTGACACTTATTGAATTTTATTCATGAATATTTCCTTGTTATTAAGGATTGTTGCATGTTAAGAATTGATAATAACCTTTTTAATTTTTTTTCGAAATTTAGAGAATAATTGTCACGCCCCGTCGGGCCTTTAACACCAAATAGGTGGAAAGGATAAACCGCAAGGGCGCATGCCCCAGACCCGCCGAACGGACAGAGTCTCCCCTACCCGCCCAAGGCGTCACAACACGAGCATTTCCACGATGTTCCAACCAGGAACGGAGTACAATAGTTGCACAAGGAAAGCATCAACATAAAGAAGTTCTACTTCTATTACATCACATTTGCACTTTTATACATGCCCAATTTTTCCCTTTCCTTCGTTCCCATTCCATACATCAAGATACAAAACTATGGAATTACAAGTTGTATACATTTAATAAAAATCCCTAGGCTACCATTGTCCAAAACGCGGGGTACAACTATATATGACACCAAAATGGAAGGGCCGCTATCTACAGAGCCAAACTCTTGCCTCGCTCCGCCGCCTCATAGAAACAGCCCACCACCAGGTCCAAAGAAACACCATAAGCATAAGTTAGATTTCAATTAACTATGCATACAAATATTTACATGCTTGTAAATAAACATAAAGGATGCAACCAAATAAAATGACAACTTTCATTTTCTCCTAAGTTCATCCTATATCTCACATTGTCCAAGTTCAACTACTATTCATTTATTTATGGTGTCGGAATCGCCGCATCACCAATTTGGTTCTCGACCGAAGCGGAATCGCCGCAAGTATTGGGCACCGGGCAATGGAATCGCCATCCCCATCATGGTCCCAATCTTCAAAGAGTGAAATCGCCATCTCTTTATTCGGGTAGCGAAATCGCCGCATACCTGGGGTAGTAAAATCGCCGCATACCCCAATGTGTTCACTTTACACAATATAGTGTTGGGCACCGGGCAATGGAATCGCCATCCCCATCATGGTCCCAACCTCCAAGGAGTGAAATCGTCATCTCCTTATTCGGGTAGCAAAATCGCCGCATACCTGGGATAGCGAAATCGCCGCATACCCCAATTCGTTTCCGCCATCACGTGGCTCGGGTAGCGAAATCGCCGCATACCCGGGGTAGCGAAATCGCCGCATACCCCATTGTTCACATTTCACACTTGCCAACCTAAGTTCAATGGCCTTAGGTTCAAGTCACCAAGTCTCACCTATGTTCAATGACACTAGGTTCCAATCTCATGTTCCAACCTATGTTCAATGACACTAGGTTCCAATCTCATGTTCCAACCTATGTTCAATGACACTAGGTTCCAACTCATATGTGCAATCACATAACAAGTATAACTAATAATGAAATACTTGAATTCATTAACATGCAAGATGAGCCCATGACTCAATTCATAATGATTCTCATTTTGCCAACATGCAAATTCTAGGGTTACATACTCTTACACCATTTTAAATTCCAAATGGTTATTTACCCTAGACATGGAAGTAACCTAATCACTTCGGTAAACACAAACCCACCTCAAGAGCTTCCAAATCTTGAATTCCTTGAGCTCCTAAGTCTCCAAGCCTTGAGTTCTTGCTTCAACCCAAGCTTCTACAAGGAAAATGGTTCGTTACTCATTACGAACCCTAAAATCCATTCGTTTCTAGAAATCAAGTGTTCTAACATGATTTCCTATGCCTCAATTGTAATTCCCGAAGGTCCAAATATTTTTTTAGAACCTTCCATGGCAAAAGCCCCAAATCTACCTAGGGTTTGCATGCATGCAAGCCAAACCCTAGATTTCATGGCCAATCTTCCACCATTTGTGGTCAAGATTGCCTAGGGTTTCCAAAAACTTATATCAAAGGATTAAATCCAAGGTTTAAACCCTAAATCACAAGAACTCACCTCAACACCCAAGCTCCCTAGCTTCTTCTTGCACCAAGAAGCTCCAAATCCACCTTATAAGCTTTTTTCAAGGTCAAATCCTTCACTTCTCCAAGCTTTGGAGAGATCTCTAGAGAGAGAAAGTGAGGGAGAGGGGGAGGGAAAGTGAGGAAGATGAAGAGAAATGAGGGAGAGGGCTTCAACCCTCATTACATAGCTCCCCCACCACGCGAAATTACCAAACTGCCCTTTATGGGCATTCTGCTTCAGCCGGGTTCGGATCCCACGAGCAGGGTCCGAATCCGGAGCCAGCTTCCACTCTGCAGACTACGCAGGCCGGGTCCGGAACCCGTGAGCAACTCAGCTCAGAAATAGCTCGGGTCCGGACCTGGGCGTCCGGGTCCGGACTCTAGCTGTTCCACAAAACTTCATTGTCCGGACCCCAAGTCCTGGGTCCGGACCCCGAGAGCAACTTAGCTCCAGTTCGGTTTTTCCAAAAATTCTAATTTTTGGTTTTCGGGACTTTAACTCACTCCCGATCATTCCAAAACCCTCAGAACTCAATTTCACATTAGCCATTACCAGCTTTCTCCGAACTTCATCCAATTCGGTAAAGTTCGGTATAGCGCACCGAAGTTCAGAGTACTACAATAATAATGAAAGTTTTTTATTGGATTTAGTGCTCCGTAATGCTATAATTTGTTTAAAGTTTGAATATTTTAACTTTATCTTAATTTTTTACGTATTGAATTCATTCAAAAGAAAAAAAAAACTCTTTAAAAAAAATATGGGGCCTTCCAATGGCAAACTATTGAATTTTACTATTTGAGAATATGAAGCACTGTAGTAGATCCATAATTTTGAATTCATATGAGTTCCTTCTTTATGAATCAGAGATTTTCCTCTTTTGGGCTAGCTGTTAGTAGAATAACCATTATTTACAATTTATTTTTAGATTCTTTTTTTAATATAATTCTACATGATTTGCAAATTATCTTATATAGACTAGATCTTAATAGTTGATTTTTTGACATAATTTTTTTGTAGATCTCTAGACCATTATTGTTTTAATAGGAAAAAGACAACTATACTTGATTTCTTTTTAAAAGAAAAAAATATTGAAAACTCGGAAGCTAATGAACAAGAAGCTATTTATAGAGATGAGCTTCATGTGAGACCCCAGATAGTCCTATATATAAGATATAATAGGGTTAAAACTCTTAACCCGACTTAAGCATTTTGGGCGGTGGCTAGGCCCAAGAGGTTAAGAGAGTTAAGCGTGCTATGACGGGAGTAGTCCTAGGATGGGTGACCCCCTGGGAAGTTGGGGCGTCACAGTTGGTATCAGAACCAATTACCAGCCGGAAGTGTGAGATGAGTCTCGGCTGAGCCAAAATTGCACAGCGGGGAGAGCGAGGCTCTCATGCTGTTGACTGTTGTGGGTGGAGCGCGGCTCACCACAAGGTCGGTTTAGGCTAGCGAGACGAGTCTCACATCGCCTGGTACTTGTGAGTCTGAGCCTGACGAGGACGTCAGGGCTTAAGGGGGGGAGATTGTGAGACCCCAGATAGTCCTATATATAAGATATAATAGGGCTAAAACTCTTAACCCGGCTTAAGCATTTTGGGCGCTGGCTAGGCCCAAGAGGTTAAGAGAGTTAAGCGTGCTAGGGCGGGAGTAGTTCTAGGATGGGTGACCCCCTGGGAAGTTGAGGCGTCACACTTCCAGTTCCCAAAGTTATCATTCGAAATCTCCAAGAATAGAAGTTAATGTAGCACACTGAATTTCAACAAATCGCAGGGTTCTAGTGAGAGGAATGGTATCTTATACTATTCTAGAGGTTTTGACTGAGTTTGGGAAGGCTTGGGAGTGTTTTCGAGGTTCAACTAGCACGAAAACGGATTTCGGAGGCCAAAATCTGCAAAAACTACAGTTTTGACATTGTGTACCGGTACCGAGTGTGGGTACCGAAGCACTGTTGGTGACTGGCTGGAAAAACTCTCAGATTTTGCGGAACTCGTTTAGGTACTAGTATTGATTCGGCATGTACCGGTACTGATACGGGCTGTACTGGAACACAGTAGGAGTCTGGAAAATCCAACTTTCGAGTTCTGCGGAACTGAACCCGGGTACCAAAATACTTGGGTCGTGTACCGGTACTCCATTTCATATATCGGTACTCAATAGCACAGAAACTATTTTTGCACAGGCTGTAATTTTTGGCTTTTGAGGGGCCTTTGGGGATATTGTTGCTACTTATAAAAGCAACCTCCTTCTCCATTTCATTGCAGAATGCAGTAGCAAGAGGGAGAAAGGTGGGTTGAGCTCCTTCTCTATTTTTTCTTCCTCTTTTCCCTCTTTTCTTCTTCCTTCCTCTACTTAGCTAGTTTCTTCTTCCCTCTCCATGGGAATAGGATTTTGTAGAGCAAAGTAAGGAGTTTGGACTCGAAAGGAAGGTTGTTAGAGCTTCCCAACTTCATCCTCAACCTTGGATTTGAGGATTGGAGCTTGATTTGAGGTTAGTGAGACTTCTTGCACCTCTAATTTGTGAAATTGGGAGATTTTTCTGTAGAAAACCTAGTTTTGTAGAAATTATGGTTTATTTTAGGGTTTTCCAATTGTGAGATTTTGGGTTAAAATTGATGAGTGTAGAACACTCTTTTAGGTTGGAATTGAAGCCCCATTACTTTGATTTGGAGCTTGGACAAGTTTTTCTTTGTCTAAGGTATTTTACACTCATTTTTCATGAAATTTTTGAGAAATTTCTTAAGAGGGTTTTTTAAATACTCCTAACCCCTTGGAAATTTTTCTTAGGGCACTAGAAGTCTAGGGGACAACTTGGTTTGTGAAACGATCGGGCTTTCGGTGACTATCCGGTGGGTTTGACCTTACCGAAATTGGTGAAATCCCCCTTATGTCTCATATAACTTTATAGGGCTTAATAGATGTTCTAGCATGAAATTCATGATATTATTGAATGTATGAGCATGTGATTTGGCCTTTTTGCATGATGACTTCATTCTCTATGTAGTAGAGGCATATATGGTAAAATACATGCATGTCATAATACATGAGTTTGATTAATAGTTATGCACTCTATTTGGATATGGCATAAGTGAATTACTTTCATACATGCTATAGTTGTGTTGCTATACATATATAACCCTTCATGATGGTGCATGATTAGTGGAGCCACTTATTGTTGGAGACTTGAATAGTGAATCGTCTATACTTGTTATAGCTAAAAAATAAAATGTGAATGTTGTGCTCTATTTTTCCTGGACCGTTGACCGGGTCCAAACCCTCTCGATATGTGTGTGAAAAGGTAAAACAGCTTCCTGAAATGACCCTCGAATGCGCCACGATCATATCAAGCGATTCGGTTGAGGAGGGATCGGCTCAACCGGATTCTATCTCACTTCACTAATTAAAGCCGAAGATTCAGGGTATTCGGCTGATCAAAGATTCGGTTGAATGAACCGAGTCATTGTATTGTGGGGAAGTCTGGGTTACAAGTACAATTAAGACTACTCCTAAGAAAAACTGTAAATGCTGGAAGGGTAAAGATTACATGTAGACTACTCCTAGAAAAGCTGTAAATGTTGAAAGTAGAAGTATTGAAAATGCAGTGGTCTTCTCGTTCGCAGGGGAGAGAAAGACCCTTATTACAGGCTTCGAAATTACTATTTATAGCCCACATTATTGGTCGGTTTTGGTAGTGGGCGTAGTGCTATAGCCATGATCGCGTAAGTTACGCTCCATGATCGCGTAAGTTACACCCCATGATCGCGTAAGTTACGCCCCACTTCTCAACCGTTTCCGCCTAAAGTCTCTCCACCTTCAGGCGTCTTGTTGTCGGCTCCTGGTGTACCACATGTCCTTATTTTTTTGGCTCGTGCGTGGTCCAATTTGTCTATCTTATGGTGAGTTAATTTTTTGGCATCAACAGTGATATCTTGCATTTTAAAGATATGTCGTAACAATAGGGGTAATGAACCTATAAACAAGTCGAGATGTTAAGTATGACATTGTACCCGACCTCTAGGTCGTTGGTTGAAATTTCATGTTTTAGATATGATGATTGAGATCCTTTGTCCTTCGACATGACGCATGTGGCCACGCTTGCGTGCCCTTGTGCTCATTCGCGCATGCTTGTGAGGGTTGCTCACTACAAGCCGGAACTCCAGAGTTTAGCTATCACGACATCATGCTCGCCCGTACGGGATTGGGCGCCAAAGTGGGATGCCGTAGGAGAGGCTCATTCCTACAGGGAGAATTTAACTACCACGGAACCATTAGGCATGGCACAAGCCGGGACTTTACCATATGAAAGTTTCCGATGATTGGGTAAAAGTTAGTTAACTTAACATTATACATCATAACTAGTTGATGTATACATGAAAATTTGGACATACATGTGGGTTATACATACATACATACCTGTACACATGACAGTGGTAGAACTATATCCATATTGATTAACTTGGTTACATAAAGGCATGATAGTATCAGAGCCTTTTCATTTCAGCTACTTATTATCTGATGCCTCAGTTGACCTAGTGGTGTACTTCGCTTTTCTCGATGGCTTACCCACTAGGAACTATTGTTTAATAGTTCTCACCCCCATTGGTTGTTTGTTTTTTTTACAGACCCTTCCACTGCGGGAGAGGCTAGGGTTCGCGGCAAAAGGATTGCGTCTAGCTAGTGCTTACCACCGAGTTACTTAGAGGTGGACCTGAGGCACCTTTCTTTTGGTTTTTGTATCGAGAGGTGTACTTGTACTTTGTAGTGACCACCTTGAGTCATGAGATGTATCTTTGTTGAAAACTTATTGTATATCTTATGATGTGAATAGTTATTGTAAGCATTTTGGGCTTATGGTTAGAATTATGTTTATACGCTCTGATTATCTTATTTAGGTTGTGTTTATATCTTTCTTCTTGTGTTATTTGATGTAGACGCTTTGTGTGCATCGGGAGCGCCATGTGTACATGGCGAGTCTGTGCACGTGTCGGGTAGGCTTCTGCTGTAGCCCGGGCGTGATAGTTAAAGAGGCTAATGACATGCCCTTTGAGCGTGATCCTGGATCGCGACCTCAAATTTGGGATTATCCCGTTGAATAATATGATGAAGTTCGACGGATATATATAATCAATGGTCCATATCAACCGAAAATTTTGGAATATCCAGAAAGTGGGCCTCTTTCTCATCAACTGTCGTATCTAACCTTCATGGTCTGAATCATTCAAATCATGGTTAGAATATTCTCTAACCAAAGATGCTGTATTTTATCTACCATGCATTTTTTTTAACAAACCAGATGGGCATTCTTCACAAAATGCCTTCACTGTTGATGGTTTTCATAATTGGAAAAAAGTTAAAGATGGAAAAGGATGTTTTTTAATAAATCATATAGGTAGAGAACCAAACTCACCTCATAAGGTTGCCGAAAGAGCTTGCGAAGAATTGATAAAACAATCTCAACATATTCAAAATATGCTTTATAGACATACATCACAACAAAAGGCAAACAATTATTTACGCCTTAAAGCATCAATATTTGCAGTTAGATATCTTACTTTTCAAGGATATGCTATAAGAGGTCAGGATGAAAATAAAGAATATATTGATTGGGGTAATTTTCTGAAAATGTTGGAAGTGTTTTCTTTTCTCAATGAAGATATTACAAAAGTTATTTTAGAAACTGCTCTGCAAAATACTTCTTATACTTCATCGGATACGCAAAAAGAAATTTTGCAAGTTCTAGCAGAGAAAGTAAGAAGAAAAATCAGAGTTGATGAAGCACACAATGAATCAAAAAAGGAGCAGTTAACTATCGTTTTGAGATTTGTTGATGTACAAGGTTTTGTTCAGGAAAGATTTTTTGGCCTTATTCACATATCGGATACTAAAGCAGTAACTGTGAAAAATGCTATTTATTCCGTTCTTTCTTATTATAGTCTTGATGTTCAAAATATTCGAGGTAAGGTTTTGACGAGGCGGGTAATATGAGAGGTGAATGGAATGGATTACAAGGATTAATTTCTAATAATTGTCGCTATACTTACTATATCCATTGTTTAGCCCATCATCTCCAATTGGCTTTGGTTGCGGCATCTGAAGATATTCTTGAGGTCTATGAATTTTGCTCAAAATTAAGTACTATTGTCAACATTGTTGGATCTTCTACCAAGCGAAATGATGAACTAAAAATGTTTCATAGTTTTGAAATTGCTGAACTGATTGAAAACAATGAGTTTGAGACAAGAACCGGACTCAATCAAGTTGGCACTTTGCAAAGGAGAAGTGATACTCGTTGGAATTCATACTTCAGATCTATTACAAGTTTGCTAAGAATGTTTAAGGCAACATGTATAGTTTTAGAGAATATTATTAATGAAGGATCTAATGCATTTCAACACAGTGAAGCCCATTTAGCTCATAAGGCAATGACATCTTTTGAATTTGTGTTTATCTTGCATCTCATGAAAGAAATAACGGAAGCGACATATATTCTTTGTCAATATTTGCAATGTAATCTCAAGATATTCTTAATACTATGCATCTTGTGATATTAACAAAATTACTTTTTCAAAAGCTTAGAGATGAAGGATGGGATTCTCTTTTTGACAAAGTAAAGTTATTTTGTGTGAAGTATGATATAAAAGTTCCAATTATGTCTGCTCTTTATGTGGGAAGAAAAGAGCGTACTCGCCTTCAATGAGACCACATTACACTTGAGCATCACTATTGAGTTGATATTTTTAATGGTGCAATTGATTGTCAATTGTAAAAATTGAATACAAGATTTAGTGACAATATGATAGAATTAATTACTCTAAGTTATGCTTTGGATCCAAAAGATGGTTGCAAATATTTTAATGTTGATGACATTTGTAATCCTGTGAAAAGATATTATTCTCAAGATTTTACCTAGTTAGAAAAAGAAAGGTTGAGAATAGAGCTTCGTCATTATAAATTTGAAATTTCGCAACTTTCCGATTTACGAAAATTGACAATTATTTATGAGTTATGTCAATGATTGGTAGCAACAAGAAAGTCAGAAATATATCTCCTTCTCTATTAATTAGTTAAACTTGTATTAATTCATTCAGTCTCAACTGTAACTACCGAACGAACATTTTCTGCCATGAACATTATCAAAATCGATCTCCAGAATAAAATGGATAATGACTTTCTCACTAATTCTTTGATTGTGTATATTGAAAGAGAAATTGCCGAAAAGTTTACTATTGATTCAATCATTGATGGATTTCGTGACTTGAAGGAGTGCCGAACACTATTCTAACTTTTGAATGGTAAGCAAAATTTTTAAAATTTTCTTTTGTATTTTTGTACTTCAAATTTTTATTATATATAGTTGCTTTATTAATATTTTCTAAAGATCAATATATTTTGCATAATATATTCTTGACCCCTCAAAACTAAAATCCTGACTTTGTCCCTGCTTTCAAGGAATAATGAAACCAGAGAACACATTCCATAGAACAAAGATGACGAAGGTGAGAATGGGGCTATCTCTTGGTTTGGTGTGAGTGCAACAATCATCATCCCATATAAAGTGTAGTAGATGAGGCTTAAAAGTATAAAGAGCAAAAACGGGAGGAACTTTCCTGCCGTGAATTCGAAGCCTATCATTGGATATACTATCAATGAGAATAAAAGCACTTGAAAGTACAATGTATGGGATTTCAATTGACAGCATAAGAAATTCAACACAAAAATATCATTTATTTTATAGAATTTGAAAATACCAATTTGTTATGACTTTTATTTTCAGATTAAGCAAAAATATCTCTGAGTGACATAGATAGTGAAGGAAACGGGGTGGGGCGGATACTGAAAGCCCTTTCCCGTCCCCGCAGGTTTTTAGAATCCCTATCCCTTACAAATTCCCGCTAATGGGGAAAAAATTTGCTCCATCCTCGTCCCCGCGAGGACTTTGCAGATTTTTTTTTAAATACACTAAATTCTTTTTTATTTAAAATTTAATAAATTTTAATTTAATTTTAATTTAAATTAGCTTAAATTTTATCCAATTAATAAGTTTATTTTTTTTCAGTGTCAAATTATTTAGTATGACTCATCTAATTACTAAAAGCATATAGCAATCTAATATTTTTTTAACTAAAAATTAAATATATTTAAAATATTTAGTTACATTTAAAATATATCAAAATAGTAAAATTAGCTTTTAATATTTATAATTATATAGTAATATAGTATATTATTTTGCGGAGATTGGGGATTTCACGGCTGGGGAGTAGTATCCCACCCCCGCCCCATTCCCACAAGGGGGAAAAAATTTTCCCCGTTCCCATGCCCGTCCCTGGGGGGACAAAATCCTCCTTATCCCCGCCCTCTACGAGGCGGATTCCTACTGGGACCCGGGTGCAAGAGAAAAATTGTTGTCTTTAGATGTAGAGAGATTTATTTGTCTTGACTTGCCAAAATTAATGAAAAGTATCATCGTAACAAGTTATTTTGGCTTAATGATTCCATTTCGGATGCAATCTACTACCAAATTCTTTTACTATAAAGACGGAAAAATGTTTTGAGTACCTGAGCAATAGCATAAGCTAGGAAGCAGTACATTCCATAAGATCTTTCTCCATAAAACACGGCTCTTTCCATCCCCACAATAGGTTGTAGTGTGGTGGCATTTGCAAAGCCCAAAAATAAAGCCGACCCATATGTAACTCCAAGTATGTTGAATATGTCTTGTTATGTCCTACTGTTTAAATTGGATATAAACCAGCAAACAAGATCGAATACGGTATGAAAGAAAGCACTCTTCTTACTTACATTTCAGTGCCTACTTGCCAGAAGGCAAAGCCAAAAAGAAGTGATGTCACAAATGTGTTAACAAAGCAAACAATGTTATGTTCTGGATTCTTCCAGTAAGATTTGTGCTGTTTCCACAAACACCTTACACACTGTTATCTAAAACTCTGCCAATATCCAGGTAGAAAATGTAGCTCCTCTTTATCTGATTTTGATTTACTCAGCTCATTAGCTGGTGGTAGATTTTCCCTGTACACAATTTACACCAACTCAATTACTGATGTATCTCTGCTATATGATCAATAAAGAACTTGGCGACATAGGTAGCCACTGTATGGAGATGAGCTGCGAAAACTCTCAACATAATCTAGACCAATTCTACATTCTATTACTTGGGAACTGACATCCAACATCCATGCTACTGGATTTTGACCATTTTTTTATCTTTGGAACTCCAGGATGCGCCTGCATCCAGCAAAATTTTGAGCCACTTCAGTTTGCCTGGACTTAGGAATGGATAGATGAAATGGTTATACCTCAAAATACTTTATCATTTGTTGAGAAAGAGGACCCAAAGGACCACTATAAATGAGTTTCCCTCGTTTCATCAGCAGTAACTGTAAATGAGAAAAGTAAATCAATGTTAATGATTGGACAATCATTTAGACTTGACCGAATTTCTTCTTTTCGGACCTTTTACCTTAATTTGCATTTTGCAGCCAAACAGTTTTTGTTGGTAACAGCTATCTCTTTATTAACACCACCATTCATCTACTAGCTGTTTAGCTTTAGGCTATGTTTGGATGTCGGAATAAGTTACTCAATGATAACTTATTCAGTATGAGGATTTTTTTTTTGGTGTCTGTGTGTGTGATTGGAAGTAAAGAGTTTGATTTTTTCTTGTTAAAAGATCTTAACATACATGATTTGGTAGGAAGATATATTTCACCTAAGGGATGATTTTATATTCTGAAAAAATGACTTTGTAGGTTGAATACGGTATGTCATTCTAGACATCTGATTATACTCCCAATCTACCAAATACTATAAGCGTATTAACTAAATCAAAGAAATATCTGGAACAAGACGTTCTCTCAGTTTACCAAATCAAAGAAATTTGGACTTGGTCTTTTAGTTAAAGAATAGTTATGGCCTATACTTATTTCCCATAAGTATCAATATTCTAAAAACCGCACCGGCCATCAAACCGGCAAGGGGAAAGTTTCAAGAGTCAGAGGTCCAACTAGGTTCAATTCGTAAAAGTATACCAATATGAAAATATATAAATATAGATATAAATATTTTTTTTTTTAAAAATAACTCATTTATGTTCTTTCGACTATATTCTTCTATATATTCACTAATAAGAAGCTTTGGCTCAGTGGATAAAGGACTATGCCTTGTTGGACGCAGGTTTGAATCCCGCCCAAGTGTATATATTTACACTTTATAATGTAGGAGGTCTAGTTTGCTTGAACCGGCTAGTTCAACGGTTTGCAATCAACCATCAGGTTCAGGCAGTTCGAACCAAGTACTAGCCATTGGGTTGGTTCTGAGTAATTCCGTTGCGAGAATATTGGCGATCGGGTTGGTTCTCAGCAATCCCAATGCAAGGATACTAGCGATCGGGTTGGTTCTCAGTTACCCATTGCAACCGACCAGTTCGGTTCAGTCTTTCGAACCTTGATAAATATGCTCAAACTCGATCAAGAAATTTTCAAGCATTTTTCTAAGTGTTTTTTTGGTACTCACCTCATAAAAGGATTCGAATATCTCTATGCTCGATTGATGAAATGTGCAGACAACTGTGCGTCCAGTATCACCATCTTTCTTACGGCTCTCATGACAATTGCTGCAGCACAAGCATCCAAACCAGAGGTCGGTTGATAGCCCTGGCATCCCAGGAATACCCACTACCTTAGTCTTCACTGCTGTTAGCTCGACTAAGCCCATTACTTCTTCTATGAGCATCTACAAACACAAGCACGATATTTCATTGGATGTGGTAGCTAATTAATCTATTTTCTACATGCAAAATTGGAATCAAAGATGTAAAAAAAGTAAAACATACATCTCTTTCAAGAGTTTCTAGGCAAAGACTAGCAGAGAATTGGAGAGACACATATATAGTGATGAAGGGAGGGTGGATATCAGACTGTTAATGGTGCAGGATTTGTGAAAAAAAGATGTCAATGCAATTGAGACAAATCCTAAGTTTAAAAACTCATCTAATGCAATATGATGTCAACACAGCCGGAGTTATATCAGATACTCAACAAAATAAATAATTTTCTATGACCCTAAAGAGCGAGGCAATGAAAGGCGGGGAATTGAAAGTAACTAAGGATTTGAGATGATTAAACCTGTCGGGTTTGGTTGGAGGTATTATTAACCACAAGCGCACAAGGGATCTGTAGGATGCTCGATTCGCTGTTTGGTCCACGGCCTATCCGTCGGTTGCAACCTGCTGGGTCAAGCAAACAAGACAAAGGGGAAGGGTCAAATAGATTAGAGGGGAAAATGGAGAGAACGTAAAAAAAATTAAAAGAAAATAGGAATAGATTCAGATATGGTAGTCAAAGAAATTGAGGGCAAGTTCTTGATGACGAATCGATCTTGGAAAGCTCAAGCTTAGAAATCAGGGCAACGGTAGAAGTCGATGACGGCGGCAACACCCGTCGACTGCAGTAGCAGGAAGCGAAGAAAGTGCCGGCCGAGTCAGTGCTGCTGGCAGCAGGCAGAAGCGATGGCAAATGATGACGGTGATAGGGAAAAGGACTTCGAATCAAGAGGACAAAAAAATAGAGGGACTTGCTCCCTACGGACTCACTCCGTCGACGCATGAATGCGAAGGAAAATAGAGAACATATCTCATTGGCTAAATTATTGTCACATCCCGGATTGCACGTTCCCCGGGCCCGCCAACAGGTCCGCCGTATACATAGAGATTTTTCCATGTATACGAAGCAATAGCTGAACCTGCAAACAGATAAGTACAACTACAAAAGGGTATAGAGCTGCTAAATCTGAAACATATATATATACACAAGGCCAACTGTACATACAAGTTTCCAAAATACAACACTGTATATCCAATAAACAAAGTACGACATCATGTCTGTATGCGTAAAGAAAAACAACTGTATGTACATGGCAACTCCCAAAAAGGAAACTATCTCTAGCAGGGTACTCTAGCATGATGACCGGGGTGAACAGGGATCTAGCTCGCGACTCCCTTACCTCGATCAGTAGCAGCAGCGGCAACCGGCGGCTCTGCAAGAAAAAAGTGGCAACAGCGGGTATGAGAACTACTATAAAACAAAGTAGTCCTCAGTGGGTACCATCACCGACTCCAATGGCCTACCCACTAAGTCTACGAGACTAACAGTATAGCTGGTAGGTAAAGAAACAGTAAAGTAAGCTAGAATAAAACTCTACAGCTACAATACCACCACTCCACCACTATGTACAATACTATCTCGATAACATATGCATCACTAGCTAAAGTGGACAGCCAAAACTGACCCAAATCTCTAGTGACCGCCACAGGCCAGTCCCACATGTACCCTAAGCTGCATCGTACTTCACCCACGAGGGTTTTCGGTGGTAGAGCAGTACCCAACGGGACTACTACGACACACAAAAGTCCAACTCCGGAGTGGCACTTGTGGGTGTGACCCAGCTAAGTGTATATGCGAATTTGACAGCTCAATCAGGCAACTACAGGTTATAATCAATATGAATGGGTCAAGCTAGTCTAATAACCAATGCTCACGTGCCCTCGGCACAAACTGATGCAAAACAAACAGGATCTGGGTCCATCGTCAGCCCCGATGGCACCCGTCAGAAAGAAACAGTCTAAACTCTACTGTAAAAATAGGCTCTGCATCTCAGCACGAGCATAATATCAACCTACACTAAACTGAGTATCCACTTCGCACTAACAGCGGTGATACAAAAATAAAAATAACTTCTGAAGCTAAATCTGATAACTTTTTCGAAAAGTGACAGGTGTAGGTTTAATATGTTTTCTCCTAAGTCAAGTCTCAGTTCAGCATGTAAAAATTTATCTAAAATTACTAAATCATGTTCCAAATTCAGATTTCATTTAAAAACATACAAATCTTTGAATTTGAGCTACTAACATGTTAACATGGTACAATTAAAGCATGCTGAAATTCTCTACAACTTAGGAGGGATTCCGAAGTATTCGGTCAACATTAACCCACCTCTAACGCTACTCCTACAACGACAAGAAGTCGATAGGAGAGCCCAGGGATCAATCCCACTCTAACTCACAGCAAAAACACTGGATTTCTAATTCGGATCCTCCTATAGCTACTTCTGGGTGGCCAGAACTTGAGCCCAGATCAGCATACAGCTACCCTCAATCTGCAGGAGTTCAACTTGGAATTTAGCTCAATTCCAGGCTTGAAACTCAGTAAAACTTTGTCCAAGCTCACCCTTAAGGTTACAAGAACTTGATCTTCCACTCCCTACAAAATCGAGCTTCAATTCAGCCACCAAAAATTCCTCAAGAGAATTCGGATCCACTTCTGGGTGCCCAAAACCTGCATCCAGATTTCAGTACTTAAGCAATTTCATGCAATTAAGCTTAAATCTGATAATTCTCACTTGTAATTCAAGTGGAAAGGGGTCCAAAACCTCCATGGATGAGTGAAGGATCAATCCACAACCAGCAATAGGCTCCCCATCAAAATCTGGATTCAAAAATCCAAGATTTACCATGAAAACCTCAAAAACTGCACCTAGAAGCTCAATTACTCAAATTCAGCTCTAAACTCACCTTCTAAACTGCAATTCGGGTGAGGAACAGCTTCTAAACCAGTGAGGTAAGGTGGGGAACCAATTCCAAACCAAAAATCCAACTCCCATAGCAATCGGATCCAAGAAAACCAAAGAAAATCCAATTTCAGCATAAAACCTCCACTTCGAGTGAAATTCAGCAATTAAACTCTACTAACCTGAATCAAACTTGATTAGACTTGTTCCACACACTCCCTCTCAAGTCTAGAGTCTAGGAAACTACTCCCCATAGCAATTGGATGTGCCCACAATCCACACGAGCCAAAATCTCCGAGGTTGCTGCTGGAAATTGCTGAAATTTGGATGCTCCAAGGAAAAAGAACAGATTTGAGCTAAATTGGAGGGAATTTGGAGAAGAATTTAGGTTGGGTGTGAAGGAGGGTGAAAAAGAGCTCTTAGGGGACGTGCAAACCTATTTATAGAGGGGTTGGATAGGTAAAATAAGCCACAAGAACAACAAGGCTTAACCTGCACTTTTGCTGAAAATCCCGGACTCGGGCGCCCTAAACCAAGAACTAGGTGCCCTAAACCTCCTCACAGCATTTCGAGCTCACACCTCAGCGGTCTGGTGTGCCCTAAACTGATCCAACGGATCTCACCTACCACCAGCCACGTGTCAGCACGTTCGATATTCACGAGGTGAACTTTCGGGCCCACTTTCGGGCGCCCTAAACTGGATTCGAAATGACTTTAGTATTCTACACAATACAACACTCCAGAATTGGGCGCCCTAAACTAACATCTGGGTGCTCGAAACTGCCAGAACTTCAGTTTTGGCTGAATTGAGTGTTCCGTGTCTATTTTCACATCCATTTCGTGCCAAACGACTCCGACTCATCCCGACACTCCACAGATGTGTCGACCAGTCACCAATACTGTAGTCATTCCGCCAGTTAACCCTGAGGGGTACTACAATTATAATATTCTTCTTCATTAGTTTTCATCGTCCCATACATAGAGTATTTAAAGAGCTTTCTTAATAGGGATAAGCTCAAAATAGAAAAATCCAACAAATAAAATCCTACCTACCAAATAAACAACTTTCCTAACAAACTATATAAGTACAATAATAGGAAAGTACATAAATAAAATCCCTACCTAAACAACCTTCCTAACAAACTAGATAAGTTCAAATAACAGGAAAGTAAATATCCCTAGATACTTCTAGAAACTCATAGGTTCAATTCAACCTGGAACCCTGTAGTACCCCTGGGGCCTAACTGACGGAATGACTGCAGTATCCTAGACGGTTCGACACTTCTGGAGAAGGTCGAGACAAGTCGGAGTCGTTTCGGCGCGAAATAGACACGAAAACGGACTCGGAGCACCGAAGTAAGCCAAAACTGAAGTTTTGGGCGTTTGGAACTTTAGGGCACCCGGAAGTTATGTTTTGGGCGCCCAGATGTTGAGTGCTCGTTTTCTGAAACTGCTAAGTCATTTCGGATCCAGGTTCGGGCGCCCGAAAAGTGAGTCCGAAAATCTACCTCGTGAGTATCGATCCGTTTGACACGTGTGGGGTAGTAGGTGAGTTCCGCCGGACCAGGATAGGGTGCACCGGACCGCGGGCGGAGAGTCTGGAGTTCTGGACTTGTGCAGGCTGAAGAACCGGGCGCCCACGTCTTGGGTTTCGGGCGCCCGAATGAGGGTTTTCCTGCTGAGGAACAGGTTAGCAGCATGTTGTTCTTGAGGTCCATTTTACCCTAACCTTTGATCTATAAAAGTTGTGGACGACCCCCCTGAGGTTCTTTTCTCCCCTCTTCATGGTGAACTCGGATTTTGCATAAAAGCCCTCCAATTCCTCCCAAATTCCACCTTTCTCCATTGAAGACCTTGGATTCCTGCAGAACTGCAACGTCGACCTGTGGTGTTCTTGCTCGTGTGCAGTGTGGGAGTGTCCAAATCCCACGAAACTTGGTTTGTTGGATAGAGGACTCGTAGAGGAAGACGTGTAATCCTTCCAATCGCAATTTGGACAGGTATGTATGCTACAGTTTCTATTTTACTGGACCCCTTGTGTTCTTGAGCTGAAACTTGGGTTTTCCTTTGATCTTTTGGATCCAAATCTCTTGGGAGCTGGAATTTCGAAGTGAAGATTGGTCCTTCCTCATTCCTTGCTGGTTTGGAGGTTCCTTCCATCTGAATTGAGGATTTAAAGGTGAGTTATAGCTCAGATTTTGAGTAATTAGCTTAAGTGCTGAATTTTTGGACATTTGATGGATTTCTTGGATTTTTGAATCCAGATTTTTGTGAGGAACCTTGGAGAGGATTTGGAATGTTCCATCACTGTATTTGAGAGGTTTGTGACCCTTTTCCATGGGCTAGATTCGTTGGAATTCCAGAATTCATGCTAGAAGTGTTATTTGCTTTGTTGCTGGAATTTCTGGATGCATGTGCAGGAGGGTCCAGAAGTGGGTCCGAATCAGTGTGAGGACTTTTTGGACATCGAGTCGAGCTCCGTTTTGGCTGAAATTTGGAGGGTTTGTTCTTGAACCCCTACTGGTGAGTTGGGCAAAGTTTCACTGCATTTGGACTTAAGATTTGGATTTTATCGCATGTTGAATCCATGTTGGTCGTGCTGCCAGGCTGCTGTTCTGGGATGATGTTCTGGGCGCCCAGAACTTGAGCAGGTGGGTCCAAATCTCGAGTTTGCAGTTTTGAGCCCGATTTCAGCCGGTGTTGTTTGGAGGCCTTCCACTCGACTCCTAGCCTTTGTTGGATAGCGTTTGAGGTGGGTTAATGTTACCGAAATCGCCGGATTTTCTCCTAAGTTGTAGAGAGTGCAGCATGCTGTTTTATTATCTGTTTAATCATGTTAGTAGCTCGAATTCATGAATTTGCATGTATTTATATGGAATCTGAATTTGGAGCAAAAATTGATAAATTATAGACATGTATTTAAATGCTGAACTGGAAATTGACTTAGGAGAAAACTCGTGAACCTACAACCGTCACTTTTCGAACTATTATCAGATTTAGCTCTAGGAGCTGTTTCTGTACTTGTATCACCGCTGTTAGTGCGAGGTGGATACTTAGTTTGTTGTAGGACGAGTTTACGCTTGTGCTGGGATGTCGAGCTTGTATTTACAGCAGGGTTAGGCTGTTTTGTATTACCGGGTGCCGTCGGGGTTGACGGTGGACCCAGACTCTTATTTTAGTTTCTATTTGTGCTGAGGGCACGTGAGTTTGGAGTCTTTGACCCATTTTGACCCCTTTCCATTTGATTATAGCCTGCCGGAGCCTGTTTGTGCTCGACAGAGATACGCGTACTAACTCGGTTGGGTAGCTCCCCCGAGTGCCGCTCCGGAGTGAGGCCTCTCTTGCGTTGATGTCGCTGCAGATTAGTTGGATCTGATGCTTGGACCGGCTACCCTTTTTGGTAGTGTGCGGTGTGGCTAGGCAGTTGGCTGGACGAGCCTGTTTGGGCGGTTCCGTTAGATTGGGTCAGGGGTGACTTTTCACTTTGGTGATGCTTACTCGAGAGTTTGACTTGGATAGTGGTAGGGTAGTGGCATTACAGCTGTAGAGTTTATTCCAGCTTATTTTATTGTTCTTTACCTACCAGCTATACTGTTAGTCTCGTAGACTTAGTGGGTGGACCGTTGAGGTCGGTATTGGTACCCACTGAGGACTACTTCTTTTGATAGTAGTTCTCACACCCATTGTTGCCACCTTTTCTTGCAGAGCCTTCATCTGTTGCGGCTGCTGCTCTTGTTCCTGCGGATCGAGGTAAGGGAGTCGCGAGCTAGATCCCTACCTGTCCCTGTTGTTCCTAGAGGAGGACCCTACTGGAGATAGTTTCTTTTTGAGTTGAGCCATGTACATATACTGTGGTTTTGTTCCTATTTTGGATTTAGATGGACTGTTGTATCTTGGATCCTATATGTACAGGTGGCTTTTGTTATATTAGCATGTTTCTATTTCAGCTCTATATCTCTTGTAGTTGCTTGTATGTTTGTTTACAGGTTAGCTATCGCTTCGTATACATAGAAAATTCTATGTATACGGCGGATCTGTTGGCGAGCCCGGGGAAACGAGTAATCCGGGTCGTGACAAACCCGTCCTGGGTCGATCAAGCCATATGCTACAGTTGTGATTGCGGTGTTGATGATGTTCGTACACCAGAAAAGCCCAGTCTGCATCAACTCTCTTCGCCATTGAAAAATTCAACTCCATCGAATTGTTGAAAATGTACTCTTCATACAGGCTTGGGTCCAACCACTGAAGTTCATCGTGTGAAATCCAAGTTGCATCCTCGTCAGGCCGATGTAACCATTTGACCAAAAAGCTGCGCTCTTCGCCATCCCTCGTCGACACAATCTGATCGTCAAGGATCACCTTGATGTCAATTTTCTTTTCCTGCAATGGGGAAATGAATGGGACAATGAATTTTGTACATCTTGATAGTATAGAGTAAGATCCTCAACATTAATAGTGGGATTAATTACCATGTCAGATAACAAGTCCAACAAATAGGCATTAGACCTAATTTTTTTGAGAACTTTAAACGGACCTATGTTTTTCGCATATAGTTTTTCAGTAGTCCCATGTGGAAGCCTCTCTGGTCTAATCCGCACCATCACCAAATCTCTTTCTTTAAATTCAACTTCTCACATGTGGGCATCAGCTCCCCTTTTATAGTTTTCATTACTTAAAATTATTTTTCGTCAAATTTCGTAATGTAAATCCCGCATATACTGTGCAAATGCTGCTGCATGTTCAGTAGGTCTTTGTTCTACAGGAAGAGAAATTAAATTGATCGGTTTATTTGGGTCATATCTTGTCACTATTTGAAAGGAGCTCATTCCGGTGGTTCGATTGATTAAATTATTACATGCAAATTCAGCTTGCGGTAGGATAAGATCCCAATTTTTAACATTGTCACTGATTAAACATCAAAGTACGTTTCCCAAACTCTGATTGACTACCTTTATTTGACCGTCAGTCTGCGGGTGATGTGAAGATGAGAAAAGCAATTTTTTGCCCGTAGTTTTCCATAATGTTTTCCAAAAATAACTAACAAAGCGAACATTCCTATCAATCACGATTGATTTTGGACCCATGAAGACGTACAATTTCAGCCACAAAAAGTTTTGCGATATGAGTGGCATCGAATGTCTTATGATAAGGAATGAAGTGAGCCGTTTTAGAAAAATGGTCAACTACGACAAGAATGGAATCATGCCTTCTAATCATTTTTGGTAGACACAAAATAAAATCCATGCTTAGGTCTTGCCAAGGAGAATGTGGTGCAGGTAGGGGCGTGTATAATCCTGTGTTCTTCAGACCACCTTTGGCCCTTTGACACGTCCGACATCGTGCCAATGCATGCAACATCTTTTTTGTGGCTTGCCAATAGAATCGATCCTCAACTATAGAAATAGTTTTGTCTCGACCAAAACGTCCGGCTAAGCCTCCGTGTGCAGTTCCCAAATAACAAAATCACGTAATGAGCCACGTCAGATGCACAAACAAACACTCCGAAAAACAAACCCATCTCGAATAATGAAATCTGGGTTCGTGGGATTGCGCTCTAAAATTGCGGAGTAGATCTCGTGAAAATCTGGACACGAGGGATATTCGCCCTTAATGCTATCAAACCCAACTGCACTCACCTCGACATTGTTCAAGGTGGCCACGACTCGCCTCAAGGTGTCAGCGGCCTGGTTATCGATTCTGGTATATTCCTGAAGGTATTCGACCCATTTTGCATGCCGAAAGTTTAAGTTTTTCTGTGAATTTAAGTGCCTAAGGGATTAATGATCGAAAAATAGTACAATTTCCTTAGGTAATAAATAGTGTCACCAATACCTTAATGTTTGAACCACTGCATACATATCCTTGTCATAGGTAGAGTATTTCAGCCTAGCCTTCACTAAAATAGTCTATCGGGTGGTCTTTTTGGTTCAAAACTCCATCTATGCCTACCCCGGACACATCACAACAAACCTCGAAAACCTTTTCAAATTCTGGCAATTTCAAAGGTGGTGCTTCTGTCATCAAAGATTTTATTTCTTTAAAAGTTTTAACGGCCGATTGTGTCTATTTAAATTCACCCTTCTTAAAACAATTCGCAATTGGAGCCATTATGGTACTAAAGCCTTTGATGAACGCTAAGCCATGAAAGCTCCTAACGTCGTGAATATTTCTAGGTTCAGGCCATTCCCTAATTGCTCTCACCTTTTCTGGATCAACTGATACCCCATCATTGGATACAACAAATCATAAAAAGGAGACACGAGGTTGCATGAAAGTGCATTTTTTTTATGTGAATGAAAAAATTTTCTTTTCTTAAAACTCCAAAAACTTGGCGGATATGATCTAAGCGTTTATCCTTGGCGTGGCTATAAATCAAAATATTGCCAAAGTACACAACTAGGAACTTGCCAATGAAAGGTGTAAAAACTTGGTTCATAACCCTCATGAAAGTACTTGGAGCGTTTGTCAAGCCGAACAGCATGACTAACCACTCGTACAATCCTTCTTTTGTCTTAAATGCGATCTTCCACTCATCTCCAAGCCAAAGTTGAATCTGGTGGTAATTGCTGCAGAGATCAACTTTCATGAAAATAAATGCCGCAGCCATCATATCTAGCTTATCATCCAGACATGAAATTGGAAACCAGTGCTTAATCGGGATTTTATTAATGGCATAGCTGTCGATGCACATATGCCAACTTTCGTCCTTTTTAGGTGTGAGTAATGCCGGTACTGCGCATGGGCTCATGCTTTTCCTAACAAAGCCTTTCCTAACTAAATTATCTACCTGACATTTCAGATCAAAGCGTTCCTTTGGGTTCATCCTATAGTGTGGAAAATTAGGTAACGACGAGCCAGGGACGAGGTCAATTGCATGTTGAATATCCGTAAGTGGGGGGAATTCATCAGGCAATTCTTTTGGGGTCAGGCTAAATTTGGAAAGGAGGTTTTTGATAACTAGAGGGGTCTCAATGCGGTGGACAACAAACCTCTTTGACAATTAAAGCGTATAAACTTGAGAATCAATTTCTTTACAAAACTCTTTTTTGTTAACGATGTGAACTGGCTTTGTCTTTGAAATCTCTAATGGAGGATTTTTGAAATCTTTAGTGGAGCTTGTATTCGGGTCTTTCGGAATGTCAGAGTTTTTTGATGAAAATTTTTGCTAAGAGGGTGTAGTACCCCAGGGGCCTAACTGACGAAATGACTGCAGTATTCTAGACTGTTCGACACTTCTGGAGAGGGTCGAGACAAGTCGGAGTTGTTTTGACGCAAAATAGATGGGAAAACGGACTCGGAGCACCGAAATAAGCCAAAACTGAAGTTTTGGGCGTTTGGTACTTTAGGGCGCCCGGAAGTTGTGTTTTGGGGGCCCAGTTGTTGAGTGCTCATTCTTTGTTTTGCTAAGTCATTTCGGATCCAGTATTCGGGCGCCCGGAAAGTGAGTCCGGAAGTTTGCCTCGTGAGTATCGATTCGTGTGACATGTGTGATGTGGTAGGTGGGTTCCGCCGGACCACGTTTGGGCACACCAGACCGCGGGCGGAGAGTCTGAAGTGCTGGATGAGTACAGGCTGGGAGAACCGGGCGCCCACTTCTTGGGTTTCGGGCGCTCAAATGTGGGGAATTCAGCTGAGGGACAGGTTAGCAGCAGTTGCTCTTGAGGCTCATTGTACCCTATCCCTATGTCTATAAAAGTTTGGGGACGACCCCCCTGAGGCTTTTTCTCCCCTTCTTCATAGTGAGCCCTGGATATTTGCAGTTTAGCCCCTCAAATCTCCCAATTTCCATTTTTTCCCATTAAAGGCCTTGGATCCCTACAGAGCAGCAGCGTCGACCTGTGGTGTCTCTGCTCGTGTGCAGTGTAGGAGTGTCCAAATCCCACGAAACTTGATTTGTTGGATTGTGGACTTGTAGAGGAAGGCATGGGATCCTTCCAATCGTATTTTGGACAGGTATGTACGCTGCAGCTGCTGTTTTACTGGACCCCTTGTGTTCTTGAGCTGAAATTTGGGTTTTCCTTTGATCTTATGGATCCAAATATCTTTGGAGCTGGATTTTCGAAGTGAAGATGGGTTTTTCCTCATCCCTTGCTAGTTTGGAGGTTCTTTCCACCTGAATTAAGAATTCAAAGGTGAGTGTTAGCTCAGATTTTGAGAATTTAGCTTAAATGCTGAAATTTTGGATCTTTGATGGATTTCTTGGATTTTTTTTTTTTTTTTGAGAGAAAGGTAGCACGCTACCCTCTTCGTTTATTTCGTTTTAGAAATAAACTTAGCTGGAAACGGATTTCTTGGATTTTTGAATCCAGATTTTTGTTAGAAGCTTTGGTGAGGATTTGGATTGTTCCACCACTGTATTTGGGAGGTTTGTGACCCTTTTTCCTGGGCTTGATTTGTTGAAAACTCCAGAATTTGTGCTAAAAGTGTTTTTACTTAGTTGCTGGAACTTCTGGATGCAGTGCTAGAGGGTCTAGAAGTGGGTCCAAATCAGTGCGTAGGCTTTTTGGAGATCGATTCGAACTCCGTTTTGGCTGAAATTTGGAGGGATTGTTCTTGAACCCCTGCTGGTGAGTTGGGTAAATTTTCACTACATTTGGACTTAGGATTTGGATTTTATTGTATGTTGAATCCATATTGGTCGTGCTGCTAGGCTGCAGTTCTGGGTTGATGATCTGGGCGCCCAGAACTTGAGCAGGGGGATCCGAATCCTATCTTTGGCAGGTTTGAACCCGTTTTCAGCTGGGTTGTTTGGAGGCCTTCCACTCGACTCCTAACCTTTGTTGGATAGCGTTTGAGGTGGGTTGATGTTGCCGAAAGCTTCGAAATTCCTCCTAAGTTGTAGAGAGTGCAGCATGTTGTTTTATTATCTGATCGATCATGTTAGTAGCTCGAATTCATGAATTTGCATGTGTTTATATGAAATCTGAATTTGGAGCATAAATTAATAATTTATAAACATGCTTTACATGTTGAACTGGGATTTGACTTAGGAGAAAACTCGCGAACCTACAACCGTCACTTTTCGAACTATTATCAGATTTAGCTCTAGGAGCCGTTTCTGTTCTTGTATCACCGCTATTAGTGCGAGGTGGATACTTAGTTTCTTGTAGGACGAGTTTACGCTCGTGCTGAGATGCCGAGCTTGTATCTACAGCTTGGTTAGGCTGTTTTGTATTACCTGGTGCCGTCGGGGTTGACAGTGGACCCAGATTCCTGTTTTACTATCTATATGTGCTGAGGGCACGTGAGCTTGGAGTTTTTGACCCATTCGACCCTTTTTATTTGATTATAGCCTGCCGGAGCCTGATTGTGCTCGACAGAGATACGCTTATTAACTCGGTTGGGTAGCTCCCCCGAGTGCCGCTCCAGAGTGAGGCCTCTCATGCGTTGATGTCGCTGCAGATTAGTGGATATGATACTTGGACCGGCTACCTTTTGGTAGTGTGCGGTGTGGCTAGGCTGTTGGCTGGACGAGCCTTTTTGGGCGGTTCCGTTAGATTGGGTCAGGGGTGACTATTCACTTGGTGATGCATACTTGAGAGTTTGACTTGGATAGTGGTAGGGTAGTGGCATTTTAGCTGTCGAGTTTATTCCAGCTTACTTTATTGTTTCTTTACCTACCAGCTATACTGTTAGTCTCGTAGACTTAGTGGGTGTACCGTTGGGGTCGATAGCGGTACCCACTGAGGACTACTTCTTTTGATAGTAGTTCTCACACACATTGTTGCCACCTTTTTTTGCAGAGCCTTCGTCTGTTGCGGCTGCTGCATCTGTTCCTGCGGATCGAGGTAAGGGAGTCGCGAGCTAGATCCCTACCATACCCTGTTTTTCCTAGAGGAGGACCCTACTGGAGATAGTTTCTTTTGGGTTGTGCCATGTACATATAGTGTGGACTGGTTGTTCCTTTTGAGGTGGACTTGTACCTATTTTTGGTTTTGGAGGAACTGTTGTATTTTGGATCCTATATGTACAGGTGGCTTTTGTTCTTTTAGTATATCTTATTTAAGCTCTATATCTCTTGTAGTTGCTTGTATGCTTTGTTCACAGGTTAGCTATCGCTTCGTATATATAGAAAATTCTATATATACGGCGGATCTGTTGGCGAGCCCGGGGAAACGAGTAATCCGGGGCGTGACAGAGGGTTTTGTTGGATTCAAAACAATTTTCTTCTCGTTGTGAGTAAAAACTTAAGTGTTAGGTCGACTGTAATGTGTGACAGATAGATCATAAAGCCAAGGTCTTCCTAAAAGCACACGAGCAACGCCCATAGGAAAGACATCACACCAAAATCTGATCGGAATAGGTAGCAAAACAAAGTGGAACCAAACAACGCCTTGTTACGGGCATCGTGGTCTTGTCCACCCACGCAACACTATTATAAGGGTTAGGATGGGGTTTAGCTTTCAGGTTTAGATGACCTACAACAGCTTCAAAAATCACATTGATACAATTACCACCATCTATGATCACTTTGCAGCTCTTATCTCCATATTTTGTGTAACTGTAAAAAATAGAAGTGCGTCTCCAATCATCCTCTCCCTTAGGTTGTGTCAAGACACAACGCATGACTTATAAAGCGCGGTTTTCCCTGAACTCGTTCGTTTCTATCCCTTCTTCGTCAGTAGGGATTCCCTTGGCAGTGTGTGCGACTTCTTATAGGTTGTCAAATTCTTCGTCAGTTGGTTGAACAAACATGTTCCGCTTAGGGCAATTATAAACATAATGACGGACAGTTATAACACCTGCCATGTGTATTTCTAGGTTTGGTTTCATCAGTAGCTAAACTCTTGCCTTAGGATCGTGGATTGTTGATATTGAAAACTATTCGTTTTGTTGAAATTCGTGTTAGTGCTCCTTGTATTCCTATTGTCCCATTGCTTAATAATTTGTCGAGCAGGTGCATTTAAATACTTTCATATTGCAAGGCGAGCTGAAAGCTTGCTCGACTGTGGCGGCTCAATGCGGCGCAATTTCACGCTGCAAGCAAGCCATTGCGAAACCATGAAAGGGTCCGCTCTTCTTCTTCTCGAATGTCACAATGGACATTCATCTCGTCGAACTTGTCCATGTATTCGGCAACTGAAAGAGGACCTTGCCGAACTGCATTTAATTGATCATACAATTGTTGTTTGTACATGGTCGTCAAATATTTCTCTCTCAATTTAGCCTTCATTTCAGCCCACAAAGTGATAGGCTTCTGGCCAAGTCGTTCTATGTGCCTTTTGACACCTATCCAATATTGCTTGGCGGTGCCGGTGAGTTTCATTTTGGCAAAACGGACTCGACGATTGTCGGACATTTCATACCAATGAAAATATTGGTCCATGTCGATAAGCCAGTCCGTGAAAGATTTAGGATCAAACTTTCCATAAAAAGTAGGTGCGTCAATTTTTACTTTTCGTGCTATGTCATCCTGAAAAACACAGTTTTTGTTTTGAAAGAGTGGACTAAACCTTGATTGTACCCGATGAATTTCGTGGGGTTGAGGGGCACGCAACGCGACTTTTTCTTCCCTATCATTGACATCGTTTTGCGCAGGTAGTCTTTCAGGCGGTAACATGGTTCCCTAGGTTGTCTAATTTAGTGTTCAAAGTGGTCAATTGTTTAAAATCTGATCCCTTGCCGCAGGGTGATGATATCAGTAAAGGTTGATAAAGTTTTCTGCTCCTAAGGATCATACATCAACCTAGCGCTCTGATACCAAAAACTGATGCAGGATTTGTGAAAAAAAATCAAGAAGTAAATGTAATTGAGACAAATATTAAGTTTAGAAACTCATCTAACTCAATATGATGTCAGCACAGTGGGAATTATATTCGATACTCAACAAAATATATAATTTCGGTATGACCTAAAGAGCAAAGCTGTGCAAGGCAGGGAATTGAAAGCAACTAAGATTTGAGATGTTCGAATAAAACCTGTCAGGTTCGACGGAAGGTATTATTAACCACAAGCGCACAAGGGATCTGTAGGATGCTCAATTCGTTGTTCGGTCCACAGCCTATCCGTCGGTTGCAACCTGCCAGGTCAAGCAAACAAGACAAAAGGGAGAGGTCAAATGGATTACAGGGGAAAATGGAGAAAATGTAAAAAAAAAAAAAATTAAAAGAAAATAGGAGTAGATCTAGGTTTGGCAGTCAAAGAAGTTGAGGGTGAGTTCTTGACGACGAATTGATCTTGGAAGGCTCGAGCGGAGCAAGGGGGGCAACGGTAGAAGGCGGCGACTGTGGCGGCACCCAGTGACTGCATCAATAGCAGGAAACGAAGAAAGTGCGGGCGGAGTTGGCGTTGCTAGCAACAGGGGCGGCGGTGGCAAATGATGACGGTGGTGGGGAAAAGGACTTCGAATCAATAGGAAAAAAAGATAAAGGGACTTGCTCCCTACGGACTCACTCCGGTTGACACATGAATGCGAAGGAAAATAGAGAACACATCTCATTGGCTAAATAATAATATTCTTCTTCATTAATTTTTATCGTCCCATACATAGAGTATTTAAAGAGCTTTCCTAATAGGGATAAGCTCAAAATAGAAAATCCCAACAAATAAAATCCTACCTACCAAATAAACAATTTTTCTAACAAACTAGATAAGTACAAATAACACGAAAGTAAATAAATAAAATCCCTACCTAAACAACTTTCCTAACAAACTAGATAAGTTCAAATAACAGGAAAGTAAATATCCCTAGATACTTCTAGGAACTCATAGGTTCAATTCAACCCGGACCCATCTCAGGTAGATCAAGCCATATGCTATAATTGCGGTTGCAGCGTCGACTATTGATAAAAAGCTCAAAATTTGAGCTTTGAATTTATTTTACTTTTTGAATTTATTTTATTTAATATTTAATATTATTTATTAATTATTTTTTTTATTATTTATTTATGTGATGCCCCGCATCCCAGGGGTCACCCATCCTATAACTACTCCAGTTCTAGCACGCTTAACCCTCTTAACCTCTTGGGCCTAGCTACCGCCCAAAATGCTATAGCCAGGATTTTGTGAATGTGCTTGAGTTTGACGAGGACCTCAGGGCTTGGGGGGGGGAGGACCTCAGAGTTTGAGCGGTGCTTATGACCAAGAGGTTAAGAGAGTTAAGCGTGCTAGGGCTAGAGTAGTCCTAGAATGGGTGACCCCCTGGGAAGTGGGGCATCACAGTATGCTTCCAGCTGAATTGTAAGGTATATTGGCCCTGGGTTAAGTAAATTTGATTCCGAAGTCGAATTTACATGTATACTTGCCTTTCGTTAGAATTCATAGTCGATTTTTTATTCCGTTAATTCCAACTGGGATTTTTGGAATTCATCTTCACTTTCCTTTTAATTGGAGCTAAGGGAAGGTGCTGTGGAGTATCAGTCCGATCCATGGTCGGATTAGCGCTCCAAGTGGGTTGATGCTTACCGAGTTCAATGGAATTCCTTTTAAGTCTATTAGTAATTTCAGCATGTATATGCCTTGTTCATCATGTTAGCTTAGCTTAAATTGTAGATTTGCATTTATACTTATGAAATCTGAATTTGGAGCATGTTAACTTATTTTTATATGAATTCTAATTACTAAATCAAAACTTCACTTAGAAAACCTAAACTTTAAATGTAGTACCCCTGGGGCCTAACTGACGAAATGACTGCAGTATCCTAGACTGTTCGACACTTCTGGAGAGTGTCGGGACGAGTCGGAGTCGTTTTGGTGCAAAATAGACGCGAAAACGGACTCGGAGCACCGAAATAAGTCAAAACTAAAGTTTTGGACGTTTGGCAGTTTAGGGCGCCCAGAAGTTAGGTTTAGGGCGCCCAGATGTTGAGTGCTAGTTCTTTGAATTACAGAGTCATTTCGGATCCAGAATAGGGCGCCCGGAAAGTGAGTCCGAATGTTTACCTCGTGAATATCGATCCTTTTGACACGTGTGTGGTGGTAGGTGAGTTCCGCCGGACCACGTTAGGGCACACCAGACCGCCGGGCGTATTTTCCAAAGTGTTGGTCGAGTGCAGGCTGGAAGATCTGGGCGCCCAGTTCTTGGGTTCTGGGCGCCCGAATGTTGGATTTTCAGCATTGGTGCAGGATTGCAGCTTGTGTTCTTGAGGCTTTTTGTATCCATTCCTTTGGCTATAAATAGTGGTGGACGAAGCCCCTGAAGCCCTTTTGCTTCCCTCTCTTGGTGAACCCTGGATAATTGCAGGGAACCCCTCCAACTCCTCCAATTTCCATCTTCTCACATTGAAGGCTTTGGATTCCAGTAGAATTCCAACATCGACCTGTGGCGTTTCAGCTCGTACGCAGTGTAGGGGGGTCCAAATTCCACGAAACGTGGTTTGTTGGATTGTGGACTCGTAGAGAAAGGTGTGGGATCCTTCCAATTGCAATTTGGACAGGTATGTACGCTGCAGTTGCTGTTTTACTGGACCCATTGTGTTCTTGAACTGAAATTTGGGTTTTTCTTTGATCTTATGGATCCAAATCTCTATGGAGCTGGATTTTTGAAGTGAGGATTGGTTTTCCCTCATCCCTTGCTGGTTTGGAAGTTCTTTCCACCTTGATTTGAGAGTTCAAAGGTGAGTTTTAGCTCAGATTTAGAGATTTAAGCTTAAGTGCTGAAATTGTGGGTTTTTGATGAGTTTCTTGGTTTTTTGAATCCAGATCTTTGTTGGAAGCTTTGGAGAAGATTTGTATTGATACTTGTTGGAATTCCCGGAATTAAGCTTGATGTGCTTTTTGCTATGTTGCTGAACTTCTGGATGCAGAATCTGGGCATCCAGTAGTGGGACTGACTGCTTGTGGAGGCTTTTTGGAGATCGATTCGAACTTGCTTTTGACTGAGATTTAGTGGGCTTGTTCTTGAGCCTCTCCTGGTGAGTTGAGTAAATTTTCACTGCATTTGGACCTTGGAATCAGATTTAATCGCTTGTTAAATCCCTGCATGTTGTGCTGCCAGGCTGCAGTTCTGGGCTCAGGTTCTGGGCGCCCAGAAGTGCTGCAGGGAGGATCCGAATCCTGATTTTGGCTGGTTTGAGCCCGATTTCAGCTGGTTTTGTTTGGAGGCCTTCCACTCGACTTCTAGCCGTGGTTGGATAGCTTTAGAGGTGGGTCACCGAAATCATCGGAATTCCCCCTAAGTTGTATGAGATTTCAGCACGCATTAATTTGTATGAATTATTCTGTTTAATAGCTCAATTTTTAGATTTGCATGTTTATGTATGAAATCTGAATTTGGAGCATAATTAATAATTTATAGACATGATTTACATGCTGAATTGGGATTTGACTTAGGAGAAAACTCGTGAACCTACAACCGTCACTTTTCAAAACTGTTTTCAGATTTAGCTCTAGGAGCCGTTTCTGTTCTTGTATCACCGCTGTTAGTGTGAGGTGGATACTTAGATTGTTGTAGGACGAGTTTACGCTCATGCTGAGATGCTGAGTTTGTGTATACAGTAGGGTTATGCTGTTTTGTATTGCCGGGTGCCGTCGGGGTTGACGGTGGACCCAGATTTTTTATTTTAGTATCAGGTTGTGCCGAGGGCACGTGAGCTTGGAGTCTTTGACCTATTTGACCCCTTTTTATTTGGTTATAGCCTGCCGGAGCCTGATTGTGCTCGACAGAGATACGCTTATTAACTCGGTTAGGTAGCTCCCCCGAGTGCCGCTCCGGAGTGAGGCCTCTCAAGCGTTGATGTCGCTGCAGATTAGTTGGATATGATTCTTGGACCGGCTACCTTTTGGTAGTGTGCGGTGTGGCTAGGCTTTTGGATGGACGAGCCTTTTTGGGCGGTTCTGTTAGATTGGGTCAGGAGTGACTATTCACATTAGTGCTGCTTATACTTTGAGAGTATGACTTGGATAGTGGTAGGGTAGTGGCATTACAGCTGTAGAGTTTATTCAAACTTACTTTATTGTTTCTTTACCTACCAGCTATACTATTAGTCTCATAGACTTAGTGGGTGGACCGTTGAGGTCGGTAGCGGTACCCACTGAGGATTACTTCTTTTGATAGTAGTTCTCACACCCATTGTTGCCACCTTTTTTTGTAGAGCCTTCAACTGTTGCGGCTGCTGCTTCTGTTCCTACGAATCGAGGTAAGGGAGTCCGAGCTAGACCCCTACCATTCCCAGTTTTTCTAGAGGAGGACCCTACTGGAGATAGTTTTATTTTGGGCTGTGCCATATACATATAGTGTGAACTGGTTGTTCCTGTGAGAGGTGAATTTGTACCTATTTTGGCTTTGGAGGAACTGTTGTATTTTGGATTCTATATGTACAGGTAGCTTTTGTTCTTTTAGTATGATCTTATTTCAGCTCTATATCTCTTGTAGTTGCTTGTATGCTTTGTTTACAAGTTAGCTATCGCTTCGTATACATAGAAAATTCTATGTATACGGCGAAATTGTTGGCAAACCCGGAGAAACGAGTAATCCGGGGCGTGACAGATTAAGTTGGTATCAGAGCTTAGGAATAGGTCGTTGGGACTTAGTAAATCCTAGGCTTTGGCAGACCCTAGGAATGCAAGACGTGAGAGACGTGACTTGCTGCGAAAGTCATCGATTTGACTGTTGAACTCATCCTTAAGTGGAGGGAGTGATCGAAGGCGTGTGTCCTTTTCTGCCGCGAACTTGCGTTGGCTGCAGACGACGTCAAGTAGTGGAGGAAAAGAGGCGACCTTCTAGACTTTCGCTTGATTGGGTCAAGAGTTGTTTGTGTTTTGTGACTGATGTGTGTGTTGTGCAGGTGGTCATGACGCCTCCCCGACACCAAGGTCAACCCCCGACGTGGGCTACCCCCGCGCCTTCTGAGGTGCCAGAGCAGGCGAGACCTAGTACACCCCTAGATTTGAGAGAGCAGTTGGCTGCCGTAGCTGAGTCATCTAGGCAGCAGGGTGCGCTATTGAAGAGGGTGCGTGATACTTTTACTGTGACGCCCCAACTTCCCAGGGGGTCACCCATCCTAGGACTACTCCCGTCCTAGCACGCTTAACTCTCTCAACCTCTTCGGCCTATCCACCACCGAAAATGCTTAAGCCGGGTTGAGAGTTTAGCCCTATTATATCTCATATATAGGACTAATCTGGGGTCTCACAATCTCCCCCCCTTTAAGCCCTGACGTCCTCGTCAGGCTCAGACTCACAAGTACCAGGCGATGTGAGACGTCTCACTAGCCTGTCATTCAGACCCGGCTCAGCCGAGACCCATCTCACACTTCCGGTTGGTAATTGGCTCTGATACCAACTTAATCTGTCACGCCCCGGATTACTCGTTTCCCCGGGCTCGCCAACAGATCCGCCGTATACATAGATATTTCTATGTATACGAAGCGATAGCTAACCTGTAACAAACATACAAGCCACTACAAGAGATATATAGAGCTGAAATAAAACATACTAATAACAAAAGCCACCTGTACATATAGGATCCAAAATACAACAGGTTCTCCACAACCAAAATAGGTACAAGTCCACACTATATGTACATGGCACAACTCAAAAAGAAACTATCTCCAGTAGGGTCCTCCTCTAGGAACAACAGAGACAGGTAGGGATCTAGCTCGCGACTCCCTTACCTCGATCCGCAGGAACAAGAGCAGCAGCCGCAACCGACGAAGGCTCTGCAAGAAAAGGTGGCAACAATGGGTGTGAGAACTACTATCAAAAGAAGTAGTCCTCAGTGGGTACCAATACCGACCTCAACGGTCCACCCACTAAGTCTACGAGACTAACAGTATAGCTGGTAGGTAAAGAACAACAAAATAAGCTGGAATAAACTCAACAGCTGTAATGCCACTACCCTACCACTATCTCAGTCAAACTCTCAAGTAAGCATCACCAAAGTGAAAGGTCACCCCTGACCCAATCTAACGGAACCGCCCAAACGGGCTCGTCCAGCCAACTCTCAAAGTAAAAGCATCCCCAACCAATAGGTAACCAGCACTGACCCAATCCACAGGGACTGCAATACGCCCGTCCGCCTGTCTAAGCAACACCGTACGCTACCTCAAAGGCACTGGGTGGAGAGCGAGAGTCCCACCGGGACTAAGACGACATCAACGCAAGTAGCCAGGCTCCGGAGCGGCACTCATGGGCGCTACCCAAACGAGTATGCAAGCGTGTCTCTGTCGAGATCAATCAGGCTCATACAGGCTAAGTCACTATAAATGGGTCAAGTCGGTCTAACAACCAAGGCTCACGTACCCTCAGTACAATCTGATACCAGAAAAGGGATCTGGGTCCACCGTTAGCCCCGACGGCACCCGAAAACACAAAACAGCCTAACCCTGCTTTAAATACAAGCTCGGCATCCCAGCACAAGCGTAAACTCGTCCTACAACGAACTAAGTATCCACCTCGCACTAACAGCGGTGATACAAGAACAGAAACGGCTCCTAGAGCTAAATCTGATAATAGTTCGAAAAGTGACGGTTGTATGTTCGCGAGTTTTCTCCTAAGTCAATTCCCAGTTCAGCATGTAAAGTCATGTCTATAAACTATCAATTTATGCTCCAAATTCAGATTTCATAATAATACATGCAAATTCATGAATTCGAACTACTAACATGATTTAACAGATGATAAAACAGCATGCTGCACTCTCTACAACTTAGGAGGAAATCCGGCGATTTCGGTAACATTAACCCACCTCAAAAGCTATCCAACAACGGCTAGGAGTCGAGTGGAAGGCCTCCAAACAACACCGGCTGAAATCGAGCTCAAATCTGCAACCTCGAGATTCGGACCCACCTGCTCACTGTTCTGGGCGCCCAGAACATCAGCCCAGAACTGCAGCCTGGCAGCACAACCCACATGTATTCAACATGCGATAAAATCCAAATCCTAAGTCCAAATGCAGTGAAATTTGGCTCAACTCACCAGCAGAGGTTCAAGAACACACCCTCCAAATTTCAGCCAAATCGGAGTTCGACTCGATGTCCAAAAGGTCCACACACTGAACCGGATTCACTTCTGGACCCTCCTGCACATGGATCCAGAAGTTCCAGCACTTAAGCAAATCTCAAAAACAGCAAGAATTCAGGGATTCCAACGAATCTAGCTCATAGAAAGAGGTCACAAACCTCACAAAAATAGTGATGGAACAATCCAAAACCTCTCTAAAGATCCTCACAAAGATCTGGATCTAAAAATCCAAGAAATTCCATCAATGACCAAAAAATTCAGCACTTAAGCAATTACTCAAAATCTGAGCTAGAACTCACCTTTGAATCCTCAATTCAGGTGGGAAGAACCTCCAAACCAGCAAGGAAAGTGGAAGGATCACTCTTCACTTCGAAAATCCAGCTCCCAAGAGATTGGATCCAAAGATCAAAGGAAAAAACCCAAGTTTCAGCTCAAGAACACAATGGGTCCAGTGAAATATCAACTGTAGCTTACATACCTGTCCAAATCGCGATTGGAAGGATTCCAGTTCTTCCTCTGCGAGTCCTCTATCCAACAAACCAAGTTTCGTTGGATTCGGACACTCCTACACTGCACACGAGCACGAACACCCCAGGTCGACGTTGCAGTTTCAGCAGGAAACCAAGATCATCAATGGAGGAAGATGAAATTGGGAGAGAAGAGAGGGTTTCCCTTACAAGATCCGAGTTCACCTTGAAGAGGGGAGAAAAGAGCCTCAGGGGAGTCGTCCACTTCTTTTATAGACCACTAGTTTCGGTGCAAAGAGCCTCAAGAACAGAATTACAACTAACCTGTCCTCAGCAGAAATCCACACATTCGGGCGCCCGAAACTCATGAAGTGGGCGCCCGGTTCTTCAGCCTGCACCAACTCGAGCATCGGACTCTCCGCCGCGGTCCGGTGTGCCCTAACCTGGTCCGGCGGATCTCACCAACCGATCAACACGTGTCGAGCAGATCGATACTTACGAGGTAGGATTTCCGGACTCACTTTCCGGGCGCCCGAAACATGGATCCGAAATGACTTAGTAATTTTCAGAAATGAGCGCTGCACATCTGGACGCCCAAAACAAGACTTCTGGGCGCCCTAAAGTTCAAAAGCCCAAAACTTCAGTTTTGGCTTGCTTCGGCGCTCCGAGTCCGTTTTCGCGTCTATTTGACGCCGAAACGACTCCGACTTGTCTCGACCTTCTCCAGAAGCGTCGGACAGTCTAGGATACTACAGTCATTCCGTAGGTTAGGCCCTAGGGGTACTACATCCTTCCCCCCTACGGAAAGTTTCGTCCTCGAAACTCAAACTCGAACTCATACCTCAAGAAGACAGCTCGAAAAGGTAGGGATAGGATTCCCGCATCACCGTCTCCGGCTCCCAAGTCGCCTCACGCTCCTCGTGATTACTCCACTGCACTTTCACGTACGGTATGACTCGGTTGCGCAATTCTTTCGTCTCGCGAGCAAGAATCTGCACCGGTCGCTCCTCGTACTGCAGGTCCTCAGCCAACTCGAGTGGAGTGAAGTCAATCACGTGGGAGGGGTCGAACACATATCTCCTCAGGGCCGAGACATGAAACACATCATGGACTCCAGAAAGTCGCGGTGGTAGGGCAATCCTGTACGCTACCGGCCCCACTCGCTCTAACACCTCGAACGGGCCAACAAACCGTGGACTGAGCTTTCCACGAACTCCAAACCGGCGAATTCCTCTGGACGGCGAGACTTTCAGAAACACATGATCTCCAATCTGGAACTCCAAGTCTCGTCTCCTAGTATCCGCATAGCTCCTCTGTCGACTCTGGGCGGTCTCAAGACGTCGTCGAACCATCTTGACCTTCTCTTCCGCTTCCAACAGGATATCGGGACCCAAAGTCTTCCTCTCACCCACATCGCTCCAATGCAAGGGCGAACGACACCTGCGCCCATACAATGTCTCAAACGGAGCCATCTGGATGCTCGCTTGATAGCTATTGTTGTACGCAAACTCAACCAGTCCTAAGTGTCGATGCCACCCTCCACCAAAGTCTAGGACACAAGCCCTCTACATGTCCTCCAGAGTCTGAATGGTCCGCTCAGACTGACCATCTGTCTGTGGATGAAAAGCCGTGCTAAACCGCAGCTGAGTACCCAGTGCTGTCTGTAGACTCCTCCAAAACTGTGAGACGAATCGTGTGTCTCGATCAGACACAATCGAGGTAGGCACTCCATGCAGTCTCACTATCTCGTCCAAGTATAACTGAGCGAGTCTGTCCCTGGACCAAGTAGTCTGCACTGGTAAGAAGTGGGCAGACTTGGTCAGTCTGTCCACTGTCACCCAAATAGCGTCAAAACCAGCCTGCGCCCTCGGTAATCCCACGACAAAGTCCATGGCGATCTGGTCCCACTTCCACTCGGGTATTGGGAGACTCTGAAGCTTGCCAGCAGGTACTCGGTGCTTCGCCTTTACCTGTTGACAAGTCAAACACTGAGCCACAAATCTCCCAATATGCCGCTTCATTCCATTCCACCAGAAATGTGCCTTCAAGTCCTTATACATCTTGGTTCCACCGGGGTGAACCGTATAAGGCGAGTAATGTGCCTCTCTCAAAATCTCCTCTCGGATCTCAGAATCCATAGGCACACACAGTCGGTCCCTGTACCGCAGTACTCCCGAACTGTCAACACCAAAATCCCCTGTCTGCCCGCTGGCAATTTGATCTCGAATCCTCATCAAATAGGGGTCCACACTCTGTTTCTCTCGGATCCTATCCAACAGAGTGGGTTGCAAAACCAAAGACATAAGTTTTGCAGTAACCCCAGGGGATACCACCTCAAGCTCAAGCCGCCTCAACTCCTCAAGTAATGGCGCCTGCTGAGGGATCATCATACTAAGGCTCTGCACTGATCTCCTGCTCAACGCATCTGCCACTACATTCGCCTTGCCGGGGTGATACTGGATGGTAACATCATAATCCTTCAGTTGCCGTGAGGCATAGGCAATTACCCTACCATGCTGCATCAACACACATCCCAAGCCACTGTGTGATGCATCACTATAAATCACAAATCCTTCCCCCATAACTAGAAGGGTAAGGATAGGAGCAGACATCAGTCTCTCCTTCAGCTCCTCAAAGCTATGCTGGCACTCAGCACTCCAAACAAATCTAATCCCCTTCCTCGTCAGACGAGTGAGGGGTGTGGAGAGCTTCGCAAAGCCTTCCACAAATCGACGGTAATATCCAGCTAACCCGAGGAAACTCCTCACCTCGATAACCGTCGTCGGTCTGGGCCAATCCCGCACAGTCTCAATCTTCTGCGGGTCCACCGCCACTCCAGTGGCTGAAATCACATGGCCCAAGAAAGCTACCTCTCGAAGCCAGAACTCGCACTTCTTCAGCTTGGCATACAACTTCTTCTCCCTCAGAAGTTGCAGCACTATCCTCAAGTGCTCCTCATGCTCAGCATCACTCTGAGAGTAGATCAGGATATCATCAATAAACACCACCACAAACCGGTCCAAGAACGGCTTAAACACTCGATTCATCAAATCCATAAACGCGGCAGGGGCATTAGTCAATCCAAACGGCATCACCGTAAACTCATAATGCCCGTACCGAGTCCTAAAAGCCGTCTTGGGAATATCCTCGGCCTTCACCTTCAATTGGTGGTAACCTGACTGCAAGTCAATCTTCGAGAAGACACAAGATCCTTGCAGCTGATCAAACAGATCATCAATGCGCGGCAAAGGATACCTGTTCTTGATGGTCACTTTATTCAACTCTCGGTAATCCACACAAAGTCTAAGTGAACCATCCTTCTTCTTCACGAATAACACCGGCGCTCCCCAAGGCGATACGCTGGGTCTCACAAACCCCTTATCCATCAAATCTTGAAGCTGCGCCTTAAGCTCTCTCAGCTCAGCCGGTGCCATTCGGTAGGGTGTCTTTGAGATTGGCGCAGTTTCTGGGACTACGTCAATCACAAACTCGACCTCCCTGTCTGGTGGCATCTCAGTCAACTCCGGGGGAAACACGTCCGGGAACTCGCGGACTACAGAGATGTCCTCGAGCTCCTGTGCCACTGCAGGTACCTCCACAACAGTCGCCAGAAATGCGGTACATCCTCGACTCATCATCTGTCTCGCTCGTGCCGACGAAATCCACGTCGCAAATAACGTGCTCCTGCAGCCTCGATACACGTACTCCTCCTGGCCTGGCTCGCGAAACGTCACGGTCCTCTCGCCACAGTCGATCGTCGCGAAGTAGCGCGTCAGCCAATCCATGCCGAGCACCACATCAAAATCTTGCAATCGCCCCAAGACCAACAGGTCTGCGGGCATCACCCAAGGTCCAAGCTGCACTGGGCAAGCTCGACAACAGTCCTCCACACGCAAAACGTGCTCGGGAATCTGCACCTCTCGTGCACAAGGTAACGGCCCTATCACTAGTCCATGCAAAGATGCAATTGCTCGACTAACAAAAGAATGTGATGCGCCGGTATCAAATAATGCACGAGCTCTAATGCCAGAAATTAAAATGATACCTGCCACCACATGATCAGCCGCCGTGGAGTCCTCCAGTTGAGTCGCGAAGACTCTGCCGCTCTGTGCCTGCTGTCGCCGCTCACCTGGACGGGGTATAGAAGCCCGATCCATCTGGCTATAAGTCGGTGAAGCTCCATAGGTCTGCAACCTCTGCGCCTGAACTAAGACATATATCTCCTATCTCAATCCTCGCTCGAACAAATAAACTCTGTGAGCCTCATCTCTCGCAGCAAAAGGAACACAGTTCAGGAGTCTGGTAAACTCCCGGGTATACTCCTGCACTGTGCGATCTCCCTGCAGTAACCTCTTCAGATCCTCCTCGAGTTTCTGCTTCACGCTGTTAGGGAAATAGGACCCATACAGCATCCCGCAGAACTCGGCCCAACTCAAACGCAGCGCATCCAGCGACCTGCTCGATCTCGTCCTCGTCCACCAGATGCGTGCATCACCCGTCAAGCAGTGAACTGCCAAGTGAACCCGCTCCCGCTCTGGCACGAAGAGATCCTTGAATATCTTCTCCATCTCGCCTACCCAGGCCTCCACCACCCATGGCTCGGCGTGGCTACCATCAAAACGGGGTGGATCAAATCGGCAAAAACGAGCCAGTCTCTCAGTCATCCGCTCCTGCTCAGCCTCCGACATCTGTCCACCTGACCGGGAAGTGTCGCCAACCGGTGCGGCCGGAACTGCCGCTGCTGGGGGCACGGCTGCAGCTGGAACGTCAGCTGGAATAGCAGGAGGTGGCTCCTGCGACTCCGTCGCTCTAGGTGCTGCACTCCACGTGTGAGTAATGGTATCACAAATCCTCCGCAAAAGTGCACTCTGCTGCCTAGCTGACTCGGCTAGCGCAGTCAACTGCTCACACACATCAGGGGGTGCACTAGGTCCCGCCTGCTCAGGCACCACAGAAGGCGCGGGGGTTGCCCGCGTCGGGGGTCGACCTCGGTGTCGGGGAGGCGCCATGCTCACCTGCGCAACACACAGATCAGTCAACACACAAACAACTCAAGATCCAATCATGCGAAAGTCCAGAAGGTCGTCTCTTTTCCCTCGCTGCTTGACGTCGTCTGCAGCCAACGCAAGTTCGCGACAGGAAAGGACACACGCCTTCGATCACTCCCTCCACTTAAGGATGAGTTCAACAGTCAAATCGATGACTTTCGCGGCAAGTCACGTCTCTCACGTCTTGCATTCCTAGGGTCTGCCATAGCCTAGGGTTTACTAAGTCCCAACGACCTATTCCTAAGCTCTGATACCAACTTAACGCCCCAACTTCCCAGGGGGTCACCCATCCTAGGACTACTCCCGTCCTAGCACGCTTAACTCTCTCAACCTCTTCGGCCTATCCACCACCGAAAATGCTTAAGCCGGGTTGAGAGTTTAGCCCTATTATATCTCATATATAGGACTAATCTGGGGTCTCACATTTACTCATCAGCCGAGTGCAGCACCCAGAGCGACGGAGTCGCAGGAGCCACTTTCTTCTACTCCAGTGGATGTTCCAGCTACAGCCGCACCCCCATCAGCGGCAGTTCCGACCGCGCCGATTGGCGATGCTTCGCGGTCAGGTGGACAGATGTCAGAGGCAGAGCAGGAGCGGATGACTGAGAGGCTGGCTCGTTTTTGCCGGTTTGATCCGCCTCGCTTTGATGGTAACCACACCGAGCCATGGGTAGTGGAGGCCTGGGTGGGTGAGATGGAGAATTTATTCGAGGATCTCTTCATACCAGAGTGGGAGCAGGTTCACTTGGCGGTTCATTGCTTGACGGGTGACGCATGTATCTGGTGGAGGAGGATGAGACAGAGCAGGTCGCTGGATGCGCTGCGGTTGAGTTAGGACGAGTTTTGCGGGATGCTGTACAGGTCCTATTTCCCAAATAGCGTGAAGCAAAAACTCGAAGAGGATCTGAAGAATCTACTACAGGAAAACTGCACAGTGCAGGAGTATACTCGAGAGTTTACCAGACTCCTGAACTGTGTCCCATTTGCAGCGAGAGATGAGGCTCACAAGGTTTAGTTGTTCGAGCGGGGATTGAGACATGAGATCTTTGTTTTAGTTCAGGCGCAGAGGTTGCAGACCTTGGATGCGTCGATCGAGCAGGCACTGTGCATCGAGCGAGGAGCCTTGACGACGAGAGAGCGTGTGGCCGCACTGAGTCAAGGTCTGGATAGGAAACGCCCGGCTCCAGACGACGGAGGACAGACCAGCGGCAGACGTCCGCCAAGGCCTCCACGATCACGTTCTCAGGGTCGTGGGTTTTCGGGGCGACAGAGGTCTGGTGGATCCCGTCAGCCGGGACGGCAGCAGAGGGGAGCACCGAGATGTGTCATCTGTGGAGGACCACATTGGCCTAGGCAGTGCGAGCAGCGAGAGGGCCGGTGTTTTGGGTGTGGTCAGGCAGGACATCTGCGGGCAGCTTGTCCCCGAGCAGCGTCGCTAGCACCATCGACAGCATCGGCACCCCCAGCTTATCAGCAGGCCTATGGAGCTCCACCGACTCATAGCCAGACGGACCTGGCTTCAGTGCCACGCCCGGTTGAGCGGCGACAGCAGACGCAGAGCGGCAGGGTCTTTGCGGCTCAGGTTAAGGACTCCACGGCAGCAGATCGTGTGGTAGCAGGTATCATTTTAATTTCTGGCATTAGAGCTCGTGCATTATTTGATACCGGTGCATCACATTCATTTATTAGTCGAGCATTTGCATCACTGCATGGACTAGTGATAGGGCCATTACCACATGCACGAGAGGTGCAGATTTTCGAGCTTGTTTTGCTTGTGGCGGAGTGTTGTTGGGCTTGTCCAGTGCATCTTGGACCTTGGGTGATGCCCGCAGGCCTATTGGTCTTGGGGCGATTGCAGGATTTTGATGTGGTGCTCGGCATGGATTGGCTGGCGCGCTATTTCGCGACGATCAACTGCGGCGAGAGGACCGTGACGTTTCGCGAGCCAGGCCAGGAGGAGTACGTGTATAGAGGCTGCAGGAGCACATTGTTCGCGACGTGGATTTCGTCAGCACGAGCGAGACAGATGATGAGTCGAGGATGTGCTGCATTCCTGGTGATTGTTGTAGAGGTGCCTACGGTGGCACCGGGACTCGAGGACATCTCTATAGTCCGTGAGTTTTCGGATGTGTTTCCCCCTGAGTTGACTGTTATACCACCGGACAGGGAGGTTGAGTATGTGATTGACGTAGTCCTAGGAACTGCGCCAATCTCGAAGGCACCCTACCGAATGGCACCGGCTGAGCTGAGAGAGCTTAAGGCGCAGCTTCAGGATTTGATGGATAAAGGGTTTGTGAGACCCAGTGTATCGCCTTGGGGAGCGCCGGTATTATTTGTGAAGAAGAAGGATGGTTCACTTAGACTTTGTGTAGATTATCGAGAGTTGAATAAAGTGACCATCAAGAATAGTTATCCTTTGCCGCGCATTGATGATCTTTTTGATCAGCTGCAAGGATCTTGTGTCCTCTAGAAGATTGATTTGCAGTCCGGTTACCACCAATTGAAGGTGAAGGCCAAGGATATTCCCAAGACGGCTTTTAGGACCCGGTATGGGCATTATGAGTTTACGGTGATGCCGTTTGGATTGACTAATGCCCCTGCCGCATTTATGGATTTGATGAATCGAGTGTTTAAGCCGTTCTTGGACCGGTTTGTGGTGGTGTTTATTGATGATATCCTGATCTACTCTCGGAGTGATGCTGAGCATGAGGAGCACTTGAGGATAGTGCTGCAACTTCTGAGGGAGAAGAAATTGTATGCCAAGTTGAAGAAGTGCGACTTCTGGCTGCGAGAGGTAGTTTTTTTGGGCCATATGATTTCAGTCACTGGAGTGGCGGTGGACCCGCAGAAGATTGATGCTGTTCGGGATTGGCCCAGACCAACGATGGTTACCGAGGTGAGGAGTTTTCTTGGATTGGCTGAATATTATCGTCGGTTTGTAGAAGGCTTTGCGAAGCTCTCCACATCCCTCACTCGTCTGACGAGGAAGGGGATTAGATTTGTTTGGAGTGTCAAGTGCCAGGGTAGCTTTGAGGAGCTGAAGGAGAGACTGATGTCTGCTCCCATCCTTGCCCTTCCAGTTATGGGGGAAGGATTCGTGATTTTTAATAATGCATCACACAGTGGCTTGGGATGTGTGTTGATGCAGCATGGTAGGGTAATTGCCTATGCCTCCCGGCAATTGAAGGATTACGAGAAGAATTACCCTACGCATGATTTGGAGCTGGCAGCTGTGGTGTTTGCACTGAAGACTTGTATGGTGAACACTGTGAGATTTTTACGGATCATAAAAGTCTCAAGTATCTGTTCACTCAAAAGGAATTGAACCTGAGGCAACGCCGGTGGTTAGAGTTGTTGAAGGATTATGATATTACCATCCAGTATCACCCCGGCAAGGCGAATGTAGTGGCAGATGCGTTGAGCAGGAGATCAGTGCAGAGCCTTAGTATGATGATCACTCAGCAGGCGCCATTACTTGAGGAGTTGAGACGGCTTGAGCTTGAGGTGGTGTCCCCTGGGGTTACTGCGAAACTTATGTCTTTGGTTTTGCAGCCCACTTTGTTGGATAGGATCCGGGATAAACAGAGTGTGGACCCCTATTTGATGAAGATTCGAGATCAGATTACTAGGGGACAAACAGGGAACTTTAGTGTTGACAGTTCGGGAGTACTGCGGTACAGGGACCGACTGTGTGTGCCTACAGATTCTGAGATCCGAGAGGAGATTTTGAGAGAGGCTCATTACTCGCCTTATACGGTTCACCCCGGTGGAACCAAGATGTATAAGAATTTGAAGGCACACTACTGGTGGAATGGAATGAAGCGGCATATTGGAAGATTTGTGGCTCAGTGTTTGACTTGTCAACAGGTAAAGGCGGAGCACCAAGTACCTGCTGGCAAGCTTCAGAATCTCCCAATACCTGAGTGGAAGTGGGACCAGATCGCCATGGACTTTGTCGTGGGATTACCGAGGACGCAGGCTGGTTTTGATGCCATTTGGGTGATAGTGGACAGATTGACCAAGTCTGCCCATTTCTTACCAGTGCAGACTACTTGGTCCAGGGATAGACTTGCTCAGTTATATTTGGACGAGATAATAAGGTTGCATGGAGTGCCTACCTTGATTGTGTCGGATCGAGACCCACGATTCGTCTAGCAGTTTTGGAGGAGTCTACAAACAGCACTGGGTACTCAGCTTCGGTTTAGCACGGCATTTCATCCACAGACCGATGGTCAGTCTGAGCGGACCATTCAGACTCTGGAGGACATGTTGAGAGCATGTATCCTAAACTTTGGTGGAGGGTGGCATCGACACTTAGGACTGGTTGAGTTTGCGTACAACAACAGCTATCAAGCGAGCATCCAGATGGCTCCGTTTGAGGCATTGTATGGACGCAAGTGTCGATCGCCCTTGCATTGGAGTGATGTGGGTGAGAGAAAGACCTTGGGTCCTGACATCCTATTGGAAGCGGAAGAAAAGGTCAAGATGATTCGACGACGTCTTGAGACCGCCCAGAGTCGCCAGAGGAGCTATGCGGACACTAGGAGACGAGACTTGGAGTTCCAGGTTGGAGATCATGTATTCCTGAAAGTCTCGCCGTCCAGAGGGATTCGCCGATTTGGAGTTCGTGGAAAGCTTAGTCCACGGTTCATTGGCCCGTTCGAGGTGTTAGAGCGAGTGGGGCCGGTAGCATACAGGATTGCCCTACCACCGCGACTTTCCGGAGTCCATGATGTGTTTCATGTCTCGGCCCTGAGGAGATATGTGTTCGACCCCTCCCACGTGATTGACTTCACCCCACTTGAGTTGGCTGAGGACCTGAGGTACGAGGAGCGACCGGTGAGGATTCTTGCTCGCGAGACGAAAGAATTGCGCAACCAGGTCATACCGTACGTGAAAGTGCATTGGAGTAATCACGAGGAGCGTGAGGCAACTTGGGAGCCGGAGACGGTGATGCGGGAATCCTATCCCTACCTTTTCGAGTTTTCTTTTTGAGGTATGAGTTCAAGTTTCGAGGACGAAACTTTTCGTAGGGGGAAAGGATGTAGTACCCCTGGGGCCTAACTGACGAAATGACTGCAGTATCCTAGACTGTTCGACACTTCTGGAGAGTGTCGGGACGAGTCGGAGTCGTTTTGGTGCAAAATAGACGCGAAAACGGACTCGGAGCACCGAAATAAGTCAAAACTAAAGTTTTGGACGTTTGGCAGTTTAGGGCGCCCAGAAGTTAGGTTTAGGGCGCCTAGATGTTGAGTGCTAGTTCTTTGAATTACAGAGTCATTTCGGATCCAGAATAGGGCGCCCGGAAAGTGGGTCCGAATGTTTACCTCGTGAATATCGATCCTTTTGACACGTGTGTGGTGGTAGGTGAGTTCCGCCGGACCACGTTAGGGCACACCAGACCGCCGGGCGTATTTTCCAAAGTGTTGGTCGAGTGCAGGCTGGAAGATCTGGGCGCCCAGTTCTTGGGTTCTGGGCGCCCGAATGTTGGATTTTCAGCATTGGTGCAGGATTGCAGCTTGTGTTCTTGAGGCTTTTTGTATCCATTCCTTTGGCTATAAATAGTGGTGGACGAAGCCCCTGAAGCCCTTTTGCTTCCCTCTCTTGGTGAACCCAGGATAATTGCAGGGAACCCCTCCAACTCCTCCAATTTCCATCTTCTCACATTGAAGGCTTTGGATTCCAGCAGAATTCCAGCGTCGACCTGTGGCGTTGCAGCTCATGTGCAATGTAGGGGTGTCCAAATTCCACAAAACTTGGTTTTTTGAATTGTGCACTTGTAGAGAAAGGTGTGGGATCCTTCCAATCTTAATTTTTTGGATAGGTATGTTCGCTGCAGTTGCTGTTTTACTGGACCCCTTGTGTTCTTGAACTGAAATTTGGGTTTCCCTTTGATCTTATGGATCCAAATCTCTATGGAGCTGGATTTTTGAAGTGAGGATTGGTTTTCCCTCATCCCTTGCTGGTTTGGAAGTTCTTTCCACCTGGATTTGAGAGTTCAAAGGTGAGTTTTAGCTCAGATTTAGAGATTTAAGTTTAAGTGCTGAAATTGTGGGTTTTTGATGAGTTTCTTGGTTTTTTGAATCCACATCTTTGTTGGAAGCTTTGGGGAAGATTTGGATTGATCCATCACTGTATTTGGGAGGTTTGTGATCCTATCTCCTGGGCTAGACTTGTTGGAATTCCCGGAATTAAGCTTGATGTGCTTTTTTCTATGTTGCTGAACTTCTGGATGTAGAATCTGGGCATCCAAAAGTGGGACTGACTGCTTGTGGAGGTTTTTTGGAGATCGATTCGAACTCGCTTTTGGCTGAGATTTAGTGGGCTTGTTCTTGAGCCTCTCCTGGTGAGTTGAGTAAATTTTCACTGCATTTGGACCTTGGAATCAGATTTTATCGCTTGTTGAATCCCTGCATGTCGTGCTGCCAGGCTACAGTTCTGGGCTCAGGTTCTGGGCGCCCAGAAGTGCTGCAGGGAGGATCCGAATCCTGGTTTTGGCTGGTTTGAGCCCGATTTCAGCTGGTTTTGTTTGGAGGCCTTCCACTCGACTTCTAGCCATGGTTGGATAGCTTTAGAGGTGGGTTAATGTACACCAAAATCATCGGAATTTCTCCTAAATTGTATGAGATTTCAGCATGCATTAATTTGTATGAATTATCCTGTTTAATAGCTCAATTTTTAGATTTGCATGTTTATGTATGAAATCTGAATTTGGAGCATAAATTAATAATTTATAGACATGATTTACATGCTGAACTGGAATTTGACTTAGGAGAAAACTTGTGAACCTACAACCGTCACTTTTCGAAACTGTTATCAGATTTAGCTCTAAGAGCCGTTTCTGTTCTTATATCACCGCTGTTAGTGCGAGGTGGATACTTAGATTGTTGTAGGACGAGTTTACGCTCGTGCTGAGATGCTGAGCTTGTGAATACAGCGGGGTTAGGCTGTTTTGTATTGCCGGATGCCGTCGGGGTTGACGGTGGACCCAGATTTTTTATTTTAGTATCAGGTTGTGCCGAGGGCACGTGAGCTTGGAGTCTTTGACCCATTTGACCCCTTTTTATTTGGTTATAGCCTGCCGGAGCCTGATTGTGCTCGACAGAGATATGCTTATTAACTCGATTGGGTAGCTCCCCCGAGTGCCGCTCCGGAGTGAGGCCTCTCATGCGTTGATGTCGCTGCAGATTAGTTGGATATGATTCTCGGACCGGCTACCTTTTGGTAGTGTGCGGTGTGGCTAGGCTTTTAGATGGACGAGCCTTTTTGGGCGGTTCTGTTAGATTGGGTCAGGAGTGACTATTCACATTAGTGATGCTTATACTTTGAGAGTATGACTTGGATAGTGGTAGGGTAGTGGCATTACAGCTGTAGAGTTTATTCTAACTTACTTTATTATTTCTTTACCTATCAGCTATACTATTAGTCTCGTAGACTTAGTGGGTGGACCGTTGAGGTCGGTAGCGGTACCCACTGAGGACTACTTCTTTTGATAGTAGTTCTCACACCCATTGTTGCCACCTTTTCTTGCAGAGCCTTCGACTGTTGCGGCTGATGCTTCTGTTCCTACAGATCGAAGTAAGGGAGTCGCGAGCTAGACCCCTGTCATTCCCAGTTTTCCTAGAGGAGGACCCTACTAGAGATAGTTTTATTTTGGGCCGTGCCATGTACATATAGTGTGAACTGGTTGTTCCTGTGAGAGGTGGATTTGTACCTATTTTGGCTTTGGAGGAACTGTTGTATTTTGGATCCTATATGTACAGGTGGCTTTTGTTCTTTTAGTATGATCTTATTTCAGCTCTATATCTCTTGTAGTTGCTTGTATGCTTTGTTTACAGGTTAGCTATCGTTTCGTATACATAGAAAATTCTATGTATACGGCGGATCTGTTGGCAAGCCCGAGAAAACGAGTAATCCGAGGCGTGACAGATTAAGTTGGTATCAGAGCTTAGGAATAGGTCGTTGGGACTTAGTAAACCCTAGGCTTTGGCAGACCCTAGGAATGCAAGACGTGAGAGACGCGACTTGCTGCGAAAGTCATCGATTTGACTGTTGAACTCATCCTTAAGTGGAGGGAGTGATCGATAGCGTGTGTCCTTTCCTGCCGCGAACTTGCGTTGGCTGCAGATGACGTCAAGTAGTGGAGCCAGATTTGAGCTCGACAGAGTACGCAGATCTTTCTCGGTGGGGTCGCATCCCTCGAGCGCCGCTTCGGAGTTAGGCCTTTTTGTGTGTTAATCTCGCAGCAGCCTTTTGGGCCTCCTACATTGATTCGGCCACCCCCGAGGGTGGTGTGTAGTAGTAGATTGGCACAGGCTGGACCGGCCTAGTGGCGGTCCCTTTGGATTGAGCTAGTTGTTGTTAGTTCTCTAGATAGTTGATGCATACATGTAGAATACTGATTTTGCTAGTTAGACGCAGTGTAGGATGCCGGTTAGCGCGTGAGCGCGAAGTTTAAATGAGGTGAAAATATTTTGGCGCGAAATTGGCACGAAAACGAATGAAGTGGATCAATTTCTTACTACGGAGGACCAAATTGCAAATAGATAAAGTATTGGGCTAAGTTGCAAAATTGCCAACTTAGTGGAATTCCACTAAGAGGGCTTTAACCCTATCTCTCTCTCTCTCAGATTTTTTTTGCAAGAAAGAAAGCAAAAGAGAAAGAAAGAGAGAGAGTGGGAGAAAAAGAGAAAAGGAAAGGATAGAAAGAAAGAAAAGGAAAGAAGGAGAAAAAGAAAAAGAGCGAAAAAAGAAGAAGAAATGGAAGAGAAAGAAAGAAAGGGGAAGAAAATGAAAGAATGAAACGGATTATGAATTGGCGCAATTTGCACCTCTAACTTTGAAATTGGTCGCCGCATGTTGTAGAGGAGTATAAAGAATTTTGCAAACGTCCGGCTAATCGAATTTTAAGGTAATTTACGTTCAATTGAGGCGAATCAGGGTCAAATAGAAAATCCGATGTTATGTATTAATTCCGGAATTCTTGTTTTGTTTAGTGTTTCCTTGCGGCCGTGAGCTGAGGAGCTGTACGTAATTGGCAGATTCCTTGCCGTTGACGAGCTAGCTAGTTGAGGTGGGTTCCGAGTTGCCGAAAACAACGAATTTCCTTCTATGTCTATGTGCATGCATATGCATAGGTATATGGTCATCAATATTGATAAAGTGTGATGTTAATATGAAACTGAGTGGAAGAATGGATTTCTAGCACGCTTACTCGTGAGTGATGATTTATGCACCATGTTCAAGTAGCCATGATATATGTCAAAATATAAATATAAATATATATATGATTGTAATCGCGTAGCCAGTATGGATTTTCGTTTATTCACATATCGTTACTACTCGAGGTCACCCTGTCTGAATCATAAGTCGGATAGTCGTGATATAGTGACTGTTATCAATATTTCATATTTGACATTTCGGTCGTGGGAGGCCAGTCGGCATCTTGTGCATATTGTTAAGTCATCTATTACCGTTTATATTGTACATGCCATGAACTATGTGAGTCAATGCCATGAATTATGTGATAGAGGCCGCGGGTAGTGCGGCGGTAGTATGCAGATGTTTGGACATGGAGAGAGCATATGAATTTTCTATTGTGACATCTGATTTGCTGTTTACTCCATGATTATACTGGGGACATTGGATTGGGTACTTGTGGTATTTTTGACCATCACATAGACCATAGACTGCAGAGCCACGTTGATCAACTTCCTTCCTTTCTTTTCATTACATATACAGGGACATGATAATTCAGCAGGTACATACATCGACAACATTAGTTTATCTTTACTCCATGTACATCATCGATTTATATTCAGTTATTTACTTGCAGTAAAGTGATCAGTAGATACATTTACCTGTTCAGCTCATAGCTAGTTATTCATTTACTGTTACTTACGGTTATTCATTTACCTGTTCAGATCATTTACCTATTCAGATTATAGCTACTTTTAGTCAGTTATTCATTTACCGCATATTTTCTTGTTCTTTCTCTATTCTGGCCACCAGTAGACCTAGTGGGAAGGTCGTGGTTATCGTCGATCGTACCCACTGGGAACTGCTGTTTAGTAGTTCTCACACCCTCTTGTGGCTTGTTTTTCACATATACCAATAGTTGATCGAGGTAAAGGAATTGCGCAGTAGATAGCATCTCCTACCAGCATGCCTATATATTAGCAGACCACCAGATAGAGTGCTACTCTATACTACATGCCTGTACTGGCGAGGGCCAGGGCATTTTACTTGTTCTTTTCTTTAGGGGTTGTGTTTTATTTGCTGTAGTATATGAAGTACAGTAGTTCAGCTTGTAGATAGTGCTCTGATACATGTTGTTTGTTATTTATTACTTATCTTGGTCCTTGTATTGTAGAAACCTTTCAGTTATGACCTCTTGGAGTTCTTTGTCCTGTTCGGTTATGTTGACGCTTCGTTCGGACAGGGAAAACTCTGTCCGTTCGATTTGACATTCCAATGGGCTTCCGCTGTGGAGGCGTGACAGATTTGTGTGGTATCAGAGCATAAGAATAGGTCTCATGGACCTAGGATCCTTAGGATTTGGTGAACGTTAGGACTTAGGGCGTTAGTGACGTGATTTTTGGCGAAAGTCGCTAGATTGATTCCCCTAAACTCTTCAAAAAAAAATGAAGAGTGATCAAGGGATACGCATCTTTTCTTACTGGATTATTATGTTGGCTGCAGACAACATAATATCACAGAAGGAAAAAGAGATCCTTCTATACTTTCGCTTGATTGGGTCGAGTAGGGTCCGAATTTGTATTTAGGGGTGAATAATATGTGTTTTGTTTTAGGCAACTGTGATGACTCGACATGGATGCTTAACGAGGTGGACCGCACTTGCTGTACCCGCAAGTCTGAGCAAGTAAGATTAAGTGAAGCACTAGAGCTACAGGCACAATTGGTCAGTTTGATTGAACCCACCAGACGATAGGAAGTGTGTTTGTAAAGGATGTGTGAGCAGGGGAGAAAAGCATGCTTTCTGGATGGAATAAGTACCCTAGGTTTGCGAGAGCTACTGAACAGCAGTTCCTAGTGGGTACGATCGACGATAACCACGACATTCCCACTAGGTCTACTGGAGGCCAGAATAGAGAAAGAACAAGAAAATATGCGGTAAATGAATAACTGACTAAAACTAGCTATGATCTAAACAGGTAAATGATCTGAACATGTAAATGAATAATCGTAAGTAACAGTAAGTGAATAACTAGCTATGAGCTGAACAGGTAAATGTATCTACTGATCACTTTACTACAAGTAAATAACTGAATATAAACTGATGTTGTACATGGAGTAAAGATAAACTAATGTTGTCGATGTATGTACCTGCTGAATTATCATGTCCCTGTATATGTAATGAAAAGAAAGGGAGGAAGCTGATTAGTACATGCATCAATGCTACTACTAATAACAAATGCTGTAATAATACCAATCGCAACGACCAACTCATACGTCCGGTCAAGCCTGCGCCCGCCTAGTGCCCGGATCGCACTCCCGCAGGTTCACCGTCGACACCTAGGCTCTGCCCCCAGCCCGAACACCACTCCCGCAGGTGGGTCGTCTTCCCAAGGGTACATATCTCTGCTATAACTGGCCAGCGTCCGGAGCGGCACTCGAAGGGGAGCGACCCCTACCGAGTCTAATAGCACGTAACTCTGTCAACTCAACGTGGCTCTGCAGGCTATGGTCTATGTGATGGTCAAAAATACTACAAGTATCCAATCCAATGTCCCCAGTATAATCATGGAGTAAACAGCAAATCAGATGTCACAATAGAAAATTCATATGCTCTCTCCATGTCCAAACATCTGCATACTACCGCCGCGCTACCCACGACCTCTATCACATAATTCATGGCATTGACTCACATAGTTCATGGCATGTACAATATAAACTGTAATAGATGACTTACCAATATGCACAAGATGCCGACTGGCCTCCCACGACCGGAATGTCGAATATGAAATATTGATAACAGTCACTATATCACGACTATCCGACTTATGATTCAGACAGGGTGACCTCGAGTAGTAACGATATGTGAATACACGAAAATCCATACTAGCTATATATTAGAAGATGCCTATATATTAGAAGATGCCTATATATTAAAAGACCACCAGATAGAGTGCTACTCTATACTACATGCCTGTACTGGCGAGGGCCAGGGCATTTTACTTGTTCTTTTCTTTTAGGGTTGTGTTTTATTTGTTGTAGTATATGAAGTACAGCAGTTCAGCTTTTAAATAGTGCTCTAATACATGTTGTCTGTTATTTATTACTCATCTTGGTCCTTGTATTGTAGAAACCTTTCAGTTATGACCTCTTGGATTTCTTTGTCCTGTTTGGTTATGTTGACGCTTCGTTCGGACAGAAAAAACTCTGTTCGTTTGGCGGGTCGGTTGACGTTCCCATGGGCTTCTGCTGTGGACTCGGGGTGTGACAATACATTACAGTGAGAGTGTGAGTTGAGCATTATTAGTGTAGTGGCATTGTAGTTGTAGATTTCTTTCCAACTTTGCTACTTATGCTCCTTTACTTATTTAGCTTTTCTTTCAGTTTTGTAGACTTAGTAGGTAGGCCGTTGGCGTCGGTGATGGTACCCATTGAGGGCTACTTGTTTATAATAGTTCTCACTCCCGTTGTTATTCCTTTTTCTTGCAGAGCCTTCTGTTCCTATCACTGCAGTTGATCGAGGTAAGAGAGTTGCGAGTTGGATCCCTACCTACCCTGGTTGCTGACCTAATGGAGTACTTTTTTTTGGAGTCAGCTTTTGTGTATAGTCATTGTATATACAGTTGTGTATATTTTATAGATGAGAGAGGTGATCTTTGTACTTTTGGATTCTTCTGCTATACTCCTTGGATTTCATGTATGTACAGTGGACTATGCTGTAGTTTAGTAGTTTTATTTCAGCTCTGTTACATGCTTGTTGTAACTCTTGTGTTCTTTACAGGTATTTCTATCGCTTTGTGTACACAAGGCTTCCTGTGTATACGGCAGATCTGTTGGCGAGCCCGGATCAGGCTGAACCCCGGGGTGTGACAATTTATTTATTTATTTATCTTTCTTAGCTCGAAAGAAAATCTAAGGGGATTTTCTCCTGTTCCATTTCTTGCGCCAAAAAAGGAGGGACCGTGGGTCCATTTCTTTCACCTAACGGGAAAGAACTTGGTGTGACTCCCTCTACTCCCTCTTCCCTTTATATATTCCTTATGTGTTCCTGTCACGCCCCTATTCCACAGCGGAAGCCCACGGGGACATCAACAGACCCGCCGAACGGATAGAGTTTTTCCTGTCCGGACAAAGCTTTAACATAACATAACAGTAGCAAAGCAATACTAGAGATCACACTGAAAGTTTTCCAAATTACAAGAACAAGAATAACATTACTAAATAAACGATCTACACGTATCATAGCACTATAAACAAAACTACTATACATCATTATACAAAAAAAACGTATAAACCTCAAACCCCAAAAAGTAAAAGTATAAGTAAAAGGCCCTGACCCTCGCCAGTCCAGAAATGTAGTACAAAGCAACTCTCTATCTGATCGTCCTCTATAATATATGCACACTGGTAGGAGATGCTATCTACTGCACAATCCCCTTACCTCGGTCAGCGGATGGTGCACCTGCCTCTGAAAAGAAAACCACAAGAGGTTGTGAGAACTACTAAACAGTAGTCCCCAGTGGGTACGGTCGGCGACAACCACGACCTTCCCACTAGGTCTACTTGAAGCAAGATAAAGTAAAGAACAACTAAATCTAGTATAAATTGGACTATCGAGCATAATATGAGTAATAAATTTTCACTTTCTACTAGGCATCAACATAAGCAAAGAACATAAGAGGAAACAACTAACTCATGCATCAATACGAATACTGATAAACAAATGTCGTAATATACCCAACTGTAACGACTGACTCGTAGGTCCGGTCAAGCTTGCGCCCGCCTAGTGCCCGACCACACTCCCGCAGGTGTGACGGCGACATCTAGACTACTGTCTCTACTATCGCTGGCCAGCCTTCGGAGTGGCACTCGAGAGGAGCGACTCCAACCGAGTCTAATAGCACGTAACCCTGTCAAGCTCAATGTGGCTCTGCAGGCTATAGTCCATGTGATGATCAAAAGATCACGAGTGACTAATCCAATGCTCTCAATGCCATAAAAGTTATTTCTATATTTAGTGGTACTAGGAAACAATCATATTCTATCTTTATGTCCAAACATCCATTTACTACTGCCGTGCTAACCCACGGCCTTTACTACATAGTTCATGACAATCACGATATGAGGAATAGTCTACACCACGAATAGGATGTCGATACGCTTAATATACTATATTACGACTATAGGTTAATGACCATAGGTGAGTGTTCACATGCAATCGTGCTAAAATTCCAATTCTTTGCTTGATTTCATACCAATAACATCTCTAGCAACATAAATAGTATATCTCCATTCATATGCATTTATTGAGACATAGGAGAAAATTCGCCGTTTACGGTGACTCGGAACCCACCTCGGATCACTAATCCAGTCACGGCAAAAGATCGGCCTCTCACGCACCTCTCCTCGGCTCATGTCCCGTAGGGATCCACTCAGGAAACTCCAAAATCAGCGACAGTACTAGCAAAGTAAGGAAATACGAAATTCCATCAATTCAGCGATTTGATCAACAAAGGGGTGTAGATGGAACGAAACTAGATTACCGCGATGATCCGAGTAAGGTAATTCAAAATCCGTGGGAAGTGACAATAGGATTAGTGAAATCCTCCAAACGCTCCTTAGGTGAGCGGAACTCCGAAAATCATAAAATCCAATGACAAATCAAAATTCTAATTAACTTTAAGTCTATCAAATTCAACTCGATTACCTCCCATTTCAGCAGCGTAAAGTATAATTCCAACTATTCTACTATCTGATTTGATCACCAAACACGCGAATTGTGCCAATTAAGTCCCTCCCTCTCTCTTTCCCTCTCTCTCTCTCTCTTTGCCCACAGCAGCAGCAGCTGTTGCTGCTGGCTGCAGCTACCGAGAAGTCAGTTGCAGCAGCAGCTGCTGGCTGCTGTTGCTGTTCTCAGCCAGCACAGAGAAGGGGGAGAGATAGGGGGAAAAAACACATAAAAAGAAGAAAGAAAGAAGGGAGATACTCACGTCGCAGATGAAGCGGCGCACAATTTCGTTCGGCACGTCGGATTGATCCAACTTCAAAATCCCTTATTCCTTCTCCTTCTTCTCCTTTATCTTTCTTCTTCTCTCCCAAAGTCCCACAGGTGAAGGGATAAGCACAACCTGTGCATTAGTGGAATTCCACTAATTTGCAAAAAATGCAGTTTAGTCCAAAACTTTCCACTATTTAATGATTAGTCCATCAAGAGTTAAGAGTTGAGTTTCGAATTCGTTATTGCGTCATTTTCGTGCCAAAATGTCTCCAATTCACACCAGCCCGATAAGCACCAGCTGACAAGTAACTCATACTGTAACCTTGTCTATTTAGCAAGGTCCAGTAGTCTACAGTTCCTGCAGAGGAAGAGGAAAGATGTTGAGATAAAAAGATAATCATCATCTCTTCATTCTTAATTCTTTACTCATTTTCACATTTTCCTTATTCACTGGGTGTTGAAAGAATCTCCGTCAACCTCTGCCACGATTGTGCTCACAGTAGGAGGAATTCCGGTCGTACCTTGGGGCGGTGTTCTCAGTTAATCCCGCACGAAGGACAGGAATACGCCTTAGGGCAGTGCTACGCACGGTTCCGAACAGATTAAATCTTTTATTTAGATTTCTGCACTTATCTATGAGTTTAATTTTATCTTTTATAATTAAAAATTAGTTAGATTTTGATTACAATCAGATTTAGTAGTACAATATTTTTTCCAAACAATCTAAGGTGTAACTCCCAATCTGATCGTGATTAAAATATTAACGGGTGCTAATCCACTTTAATAATCAGATATTGCGTATAATTTGTCTGTTAACTTGTTTGTATGATTGGCATTCAAACATAAATTTTTTCTGGGATTAGCACTTTAAATCATTAATTGCATATTCTTATAGTTTATCTGTTTATGGTGCAAATTTTCTACTAATATTTAATTTTGTGGAGTATTACTGTTAAAAAAAGATTTATATTTCTATTAAAAATATTCTATGGTTAATAAAAAAAGGGTTTATGTCACTGTAGCAAAACTTTTTAAAAAAAACAAAAGGTTTTGATTTAACTGTAGATTAAAAAAATTATTCTGTACGAAACTTATAACTTGTAAGGGATTAAGAGGAAAAAAAATGTCTGAATTTTCCTGTATTTAAGAAAAAGAAATTACTCCACCCATCAACCTTTCAAAGATCTAAGTTAGATCTTCTAACCATAGAATCCAACTCAATTAATTATTTACTATTTTTTTATCTTTTTATATTATAAATTTTATTCATAGTATACAATGTTTGTTTGCATCTATTCTTACTATACCCGAAAATACCTAATTAGAATCAAACATTATAATTTATTTGGGCCATCTGTTTGCTAATGAACCGAACCTTATTAGACACGGTTAATGTCATCATTTTAAGTTCTGATGTATCTCAGAGGTATTATGATTGTTCTCTTGTTTTCACTTTGTAGCACAATGAACTTTAGCAAATTGCGAAATTCTAGTGAGAGAATAGTACTTTATACTATTCTGGAGATTTGGATTGAGTTTGGAGAGCTTGGGAGTGTTTTCGGGACTTAGAAAGTGCGAAAACGGAATTCGGGGATCGAAATCTGTAAAAGCTGCAGATTTTGTATTGGGTACCGGTACTGGCTTGGGGTACCGAAACAGATGTGATTTATTCCGGTACTGATGTTTGAGATACCGGAATGCTGTATTGTGGTCTGCTTGACCGAGGCTCGGGTTTGCAGAATTTTGTGCTTGGTACCGGTACGTCTGTTCATGTACCGGTACGTCTGTTCATGTACCGGTACGTCTGTTCATGTACCGGTACGTCTGTTCATGTACCGGTACGTAGTGCAACTGAGGCTGTTACGTGCAGTTTTACAATTTTGGCTTTGTGAGGGGTCTAAGTGGATTTTGTTGCATTAGACTAAATACCTCTTCACCCCCTCATTTACTGTTGTTGGTTGAGGATGGAGAGGAAGAAGAGGTGGGTTTTTCTCTCTCTCTCTCTTGGATTTCTTCTCCCCAAACCCTCTAAAGCATGGATTGATATCTCTTTTCTCCATTTTCTTCTTGGAGGCTTGCTTCTTGACTTTGGGGGAAGCTTGGATGTGAAGGAGAGAGCTTGTTTGTGGATGGATCTCCAACCCTAGCATCATTTAGCTTGGATTGGAGCTTTTGTAGAGGTTTGTAGCTTCTTTACACCCTCTACATGTGAGATTTGCTTGGATTTTGGATGAAAACCTAGTATTATGAAAACTAGGGTTTTATTTGGGGTTTCTTTAGTTTGAGCTCTTGGGGTTAAATTGATGGGTGTAGAATGATATTGTAGGTTGGAATTGAAGCTTTCTAACCTTGATTTGGACTTTAGACAAGTTCTACTTACTCAAAAGTATTTTCCACCCATTTACCTCATGATTTTTAGTGAATTTCGTGATGAGCTTGTTCGAAACTTGTGACCCCTTGAAAAATTATCTTAGGGCATGAGAAGCTTGGGGGACAACTTCGTTGGAAGGAACGACGAGGTTTCGATGGGTATCCGGTGGGTCTGACCTCACCGAAATGGGTGAACTCCCTCTATGTCTCCTATCATGTTATAGCATTGATTAGATGCTTATTCATGCTATGTATGACATGGTAGAAATTGTGAACACATGACATATTCATGTTGCATGTGAAATTTGATATACTCTATATAGTAGAGGACTACAAAAAAAACATGCATGCTAGAACACCTACAACAATATTGTGACCTTAGGGTTCTCCTATGAGAATTAAGATATGCATGTTAGTGATGAGTGGTGTCATATGGGACACTACATGACTAGTGGATGATTGGATTCTGTTATGCATACCAAAGTATGCTCACTATAGAGAAAAGAAAGAATATGACATATTGCATGTTAATGACAAGATGCAGGGCTATGTGTGTTGCACCTCATTTAGGTGAGCAACTAAGATTGGCATTGTGACATTGTACTCGAACTTTAGGTCGTTGAATAAAATTCCATGTTTATGACATGATGAAATGATTTCTTATACACTTGATTATGTAAATGGCAAAACCATGTAATTGCTTAGTTGAATGAGAGTTAGATTACTTACATGGTGATTTTCATACTCCATGTAGTGGAGGTTTATGTAGCATGGTATATGCACATCATGAATTATGATTTTGTTGGCATTAGTAGAATGCATTGGATATGGCGTTAGTATAATGCATTGATTATGGCATTAGTAGAATGCATTGGATATGGCATTAGTATAATGCATTGATTATGTCATTAGTAGAATGCATTGGATATGGCATTAGTATAATGCATTGATTATGGCATTAGTAGAATGCATTAAAAACAGCATTAGTATAATGCATTGAATATGGCTTTGGTAATAGCATATGATAGTAACCCGTTGGGGTCATGAATGAGACGTAGATCCATTCTTATTGATAAAGTGAGATATAAACATTCACATGTTAGAGACATGTTGCATATTGATAGAAACATACCAATGAGTAATTTGAGAACAAGTATGGCATATGTGTTATGGTTCCGACCCTTGAGTCGATGTTATGATTCTATATTTTAGACATGATGATTGGGACATGTTGGCCTTGGATACGATGCTTATGATCTGCGCTTGCTTGCCCTTATGCTCATTCGCACATGCTTGTGAGGGTCGCTCCCTACAAGCCGGCACTCCGGAGTTGGCCTTTGCAACGATTGATCGCCCGTGCGGGATTGGGCTCCGAAGTGGATTGCCGTGGGCGAGGCTCATTCTTAGCGTGAGGATGTTGACTACCACGGGGCCATTAGGCATGGCACAAGCCGGGACGTTACCATGTGTAAGTCCCCTCGTTGATTGGGTATGAAAGTAAGTGAACATGATTTAGCATATCACATTACTTGATGCATCCATAGTAGATGGATATTTGAGTTGACCACTACTTAGTGACATAGCACATCACAATTGGTTGATGCATATATATATGTGGTAGTTGGACATAGTAGTGAGTTGTTGTCTTGTGGCATTAATTACCTTGACACCATTTGGATGCATTCATTGTAGTTGGACACTCATGTTAGTCACTACTTGTATTGGCAACCATAGCGGTAGTAAAACTATACACATGTTGGTTAGTATAGTGGCATGGCTATATGATGATAGTGGGAGGTTTTCCTTTTAATTATTGCGCATAGCATAATGATAGACATGCATGCAAACTAGTATGGATAAAATACTTGTGCATATGATAGTAGGAAAATCATATTCATGTAGATGACTTGGTCGCTTGGAGGCAAGATAGTAGATTATTTGCTTATCTTTTCTGCTTTATGCTTTATGTTGCAGTTATACTATCTTTGCCTCAGTTGACCTAGTGGTGTATTTCGCCACTCTCGGCGGCTTACCCACTGGGAACTATTGTTTAATAGTTCTCACCCACATTTGTTGTTGGTTTTTGTTTCAGAGCCTTCCGCAGCGGGAGAGGCTAGGGATCGAGGCGAGGGGTTAGCTACTAGCTAGAGCCTCTACGATGATGTATTAGATGGACCTTGGACTCCTTCCTATTTGTTTTGATTGAAAGGTGTATAGTTGTATCTAGTTGAGTGACCTCCTAGTATTCATAAAATGTACTTTAAACAAATTTTATTGTATATCTCGAGATTGTGGTTTTTTGGTTGGACTTGATTTAGTAGTAGAATTATATACTTGCTCTGATTACCGTGTTTAGGATGTACTCCTGCTACTTTATCATTGTTGTTGTAGACGCCTTGTGTGCATCGTGGGATGTTTGGTGTACACGGCGGGTCTGTGCACGTGGCTGGTAGGCTCCCGCTAGGGCCCGGGGCATGACAGATTATTCTGGTATCAGAGCCTAGGGTTGAGTCTTAGTGGACCTAGTGAACCTTAGGCCGGTTGGACGATAAGGAATAGGAACGGGAGAGACGGGATCTCTTGTGACTTATTGGCGAAAGTAACACGATTGGGTCATATCTTTAGCTCCAAAAGTGTAGCACTTTGAATTTCGGTGCGTTGTATCGAACTTTACTAAATTTGATAAAGTTCGATGGAAGCCGATAATGGCTGGTGTGGAATTGGGTTCCGAAGGTTTCGGAACATTGTGGGTGCGAGTGGAAACCCAGAAATCGAAAATTTTTGAAAAAAGGGACCAACTGGAACAAAACTGCTCACGGGGTCCGGACCCTGGAAGCTGGGGTCCGGACAATGAAGTCCGCGGGCAGCCACGGTCCGGACCCGGATGTCACGGTCCGGACCCGAGCTGGCTTCCGAATTGGGGTGCGTACGGGTTCCGGACCCGGACACCAAGGTCCGGACCCGGCCTGCGCGGTGGACTGTCACTTGTGCGGGGTCCGGACCCCACTTGCAAGGTCCGGACCCGGCTGAGGCAGAATGCCCGGTGAGGGGTATTTTGGTAATTCCACAGTGGAGGGCTATGTATTGAGGGCTGAGACCTCTCTCCTCATTACTTCTTCATTTCCTCTCATTTCCTCTCCCTCTCCCTCACTTTCTCTCTCTAGATATCTCTCCAAAGTTTGGAGAAGTGTAGGATTTGACCTTGGGAAAAGCTTCTAAAGTGGATTTGGAGCTTCTTGGTGCAAGAAGAAGCTTGGGAGCTAGGGCTTTGAGGTGAGTTCTTGTGATTTAGGGTTTAAACCTTGGATTTAACCCTTTAAGATGAGGTTTTTGAAAACCCTAGGCAATCTCAACCACAAATGGTGGAAGATTGGCCATGAAATCTAGGGTTTGGCTTGCATGCATGCAAACCCTAGGTAGATTTGGGGCTTTTGCCATGGGAGGTTCTAAAAATATTTGGACCTTCGGGAATTGCAATTGAGGCATAGGAAATCATGTTAGAACACTTGATTTCATGTATTAAGTTGAATAAAGGGTTCGTAACGAGTAACGAACCGTTTCCTTGTAGAAGCTTGGGTTGAAGCAAGAACTCAAGGCTTGGACACTTAGGGGCTTGAAGAATACAAGAATTCGGAAGCTCTTGAGGTGGGTTTGTATTTACCGAAGTGATTAGGTCACTTCCATTTCATTTGGTTGCATCCATTATGTTTATTTACAAGCATGTAAATAATTGTTGCATAGTTATTTGTGATCTAACTTATGCATATGGTGTTTCTTTGGACCTGGTGGGTCGAGCTTCTCTCTTGGGTGGCCTTACCCACTGGGAACTATGTTTATAGTTCTCACCCCACGTTTTTCAAGTCCTTCCGCGAGTGAGGCGGCGGAGCAAGGCAAGGGTTTGGCTCTATAGATAGCGGCCCTTCCATTTTGGTGATACATAGAGTTATACCCTTAGTCTTGGACTTGGATAGTATAGGGGTTTACATTGATTGTATGCAACTTGTATATTCCATAGTTTTGGAACATGATGAATGAAATGAAATTGAAAGAAAAGAAAATTTTGGGCATGTATAAATGTGCAATGTGATGTAATAGAAGTAGAACTTCTTTATGTTGATGCTTTCCTTGTGCAACTCTTGTACTCCGTTCCTAGTTGGAACCTTGTGGAAATGCTTGTGTTGTGACGCCTTGGGCGGTAGAAGAGACTCTATCCGTTCGGCGGGTCTGGGGCATGCGCCCGTGCGGTTACCCTTTCCACCTAGTTGGTGTTAAAGGCCCGACGGGGCGTGACAGACTGAGGTGGTATCAGAGAATAGAAACTGTCTAGGTGGACCTAAGAAACCCTAGGATGGAAAAGACCCTAGGAGTGTTGGCTCGTGAGTGACGAGATCTTTGATTATGGCGAAAGATAAGTGATTGGGTTATGTCCTTATACCTCTAGTTGGAAATAGAGGTAGATTCGAGGTGTGTCTTATTCTTCACCAAGTGTGTTCGTGTTGGCGGCCGACAACATGAAACCAAGTGAGGGGAATAAGGACCCTTGTGTGACTTTCGCCTAGATTGGGTTCACATTTATGTTCGTGAAATATTATGTCTCCAATGACTTTGAATGTCACGAAATGACCAAAGTCGTTGTTTTTTCAGGAGATAATGGTACGTGGACGGCCTCCTACGAGGGCTGGGCTCGGAGGATCGAGCGCGGCTCCCGAACAACTCGGGGAGGGCGAGAACTCGGGTCTTCGTAATGAGTTGACCGAGTTGATGGGCGTGGTTCGGCGACAGGCCGAAGCCATGCAGCGACAGGAGGAGCAAATTAAAAAGCTCCAGGACGAGATGGCGCAGCAAGCGGCTGCGGTTAGGGAAGAGAGAACAGGAGCGCCTCCGGCCTCTGCTTCGGCACCGGCCGAGGAGGTGACACCGGCGCCGGCTGTGGCGCCACCGGCATCACCGATTGTAGCCGGTGGGTCGGGTGCTCCTATGCCCGACTCCGCGATGGAGGACGCGGAACGAGAGCGCGCACTTTCGGCTCTCATGAGGTTTAAGAAGTTCAACCGCCTATCTTTAGCGGGGAGAACGTGGATCCATGGGACGTAGAAACATGGATCGATGCCATGGAGACGCTCTTCGAGGATCTCTATACCTTGGAGAGGGATAAAGTGCATCTCGCCGCTCAATGTTTAGAGCGATCGGCGAAGGTGTGGTGGAAGGGAGTCCAGCGAGATCGACTCTCTAGCCTTCCGCCACCGACGTGGGAGGAGTTTCGGGGTATGGTGTTCGCCGCCTACTTCCCCGATAGCGAAAAAAGGAAACTTCAAATCATGTTTCGTGATAGCCAAATCATGTTTCGTGGAATGTGGACACCCCTACACTGCACACGAGCTGAAAGGCCACAGGTCGACGCTGGAATTCTGCTGGAATCCAAAGCCTTCAATGTGAGAAGATAGAAATTGGAGGAGTTGGAGGGGTTCCCTGCAATTATCCAGGGTTCACCAAGAGAGGGAAGCAAAAGGGCTTCAGGGTCTTCGTCCTCCACTATTTATAGCCAAAGGAATGGATGCAAAAAGCCTCAAGAACACAAGCTGCAATCCTGCACCAATGCTGAAAATCCAACATTCGGGCGCCCAGAACCCAAGAACTGGGCGCCCAGATCTTCCAGCCTGCACCAGGACAGCCTCGGATTCTCCGTCAAGCGGTCTGGTGTGCCTTATCGTGGTCCGGCGGAACTCACCTACCACCACACACGTGTCAAAAGGATCGATATACACGAGGTGAACTTTCGGACTCACTTTCCGGGCGCCCTAAAACTGGATCCGAAATGACTCAGTAACAGCACTAAGATTCGGGCCGCCTAAACCCAACTTTCAGGCACCCTAAACTGCCAAATGTCCAAAACTTTAGTTTTGGATTATTTCGGTGCTCCGAGTCCGTTTTCGCGTCTATTTTGTGCCAAACGACTCCGACTCGTCCCGACACTCTCTAGAAGTGTCGAACAGTCTAGGATACTGCAGTCATTTCGTCAGTTAGGCCCCAGGGGTACTACATCCTTCCCCCCTACGAAAAGTTTCGTCCTCGAAACTTAAACTCATACCTCAAATAGAAAACTCGAAAAGGTAGGGATAGGATTACCGTACCACCGTCTCCGGCTCCCAAGTCGCCTCACGTTCCTCGTGATTACTCCACTGCACTTTCACGTACGGTATGATCCGATTGCGCAATTCTTTCGTCTCGCGAAGAAGAATCCGCACCGGTCGCTCCTCGTACCTCAGGTTCTCATCCAACTCAAGTCGGGTGAAGTCAATCACATGGGAGGGGTCGAACACATATCTCCTCAGGGCCGAGACATGAAACACATCGTGGACTCCGGAAAGTCGCGGTGGCAGGGCAATCCTGTACGCTACCGGCCCCACTCGCTCTAACACCTCGAACGGGCCAATGAACCGTGGACTAAGCTTTCCACGAACTCCAAATCGGTGAATCCCTCTGGACGGTGAGACTTTCAGGAATACATGGTCTCCAACCTGGAACTCTAAGTCTCGTCTCCTAGTGTCTGCATAGCTCCTCTGTCGACTCTGGGCGGTGTCAAGACGTCGTCGAATCATCTTGACCTTTTCTTCCGCTTCCAACAGGATGTTAGGACCCAAGGTCTTCCTCTCACCCACATCACTCCAATACAAGGGCGATCGATACTTGCGTCCATACAATGCCTCAAATGGAGCCATCTGGATGCTCGCTTGATAGCTGTTGTTGTACGCAAACTCAACCAGTCCTAAATGTCGATGCCACCCTCCACCAAAGTCTAGGATATATGCTCTCAACATGTCCTCCAGAGTCTGAATGGTCCGCTCAGACTGACCATCGGTCTGTGGGTGAAATGCCGTGCTAAACCGAAGCTGAGTACCCAGTGCTGTCTGTAGACTCCTCCAAAACTGCGAGACGAACCGTAGGTCTCGATCCGACACAATCGAGGTAGGCACTCCATGCAACCTCACTATCTCGTCCAAATATAACTGAGCAAGTCTATCCCTGGACCAAGTAGTCTGCACTGGTAAGAAGTGGACAGACTTGGTCAGTCTGTCCACTATCACCCAAATGGCATCGAAACCAGCCTGCGTCCTCGGTAATCCCACAACAAAGTCCATGGCGATATGGTCCCACTTCCACTCAGGTATTGGGAGACTCTGAAGCTTGCCAGCAGGTACTTGGTGCTCCGCCTTTACCTATTGACAAGTCAAACACTGAGCCACAAATCTCCTAATATGCCGCTTCATTCCATTCCACCAATAGTGTGCCTTCAAATCCTTATACATCTTGGTTCCACCGGGGTGAATCGTATAAGGCGAGTGATGAGCCTCTCTCAAAATCTCCTCTCGGATCTCAGAATCCGTAGGCACACACAGTCGGTCCCTGTGTAGAACACTGAACTTCAGTGTGTTGTACCGAACTTCTACAAATTGTGGAGTTCTGGTGGAAAGTGGCATGAGAGGCTATGTGAGTGGCTTTGGCCAAGTTTGGGACTTGTACAAGTGTTTTCGGCGCAAGTGAGCGCGAAAACGGACTTCGAAAAGTCAAGTATGCCAAACTGCAGAATTCTGCGGCGCATTCCGGTATGTATGTGTTGATACCGGAATGGCGTGGTTGAGCTAAAAATCCAGCTCTTGGATTCTGCGGAATCGAGTGTTGAAACCGGAATAAACTCACTTGATTCCAGTATGGATGTGTCGATTCCGGAATGGATGTAATTAGTTTCGGTATGGATTGTGAGATACCTGAATGCAGTGGGAAATCTGGAAACCTAGCTCTTGGGCTTTGCGGAATTGCCTGTTGATACCGGAATACACGCCCGTATTCTGGTATACCAGTGCGCATACCGGAATGCAGAGCTGCGTGTTGCCAGCTTTGGCTGGCTGTAAGTGTTGATGTGTGAGGGGGCAAATAGGTCTTTTCACATTCGAGGGAGTGTTTGAAAGGCAGGGACACCCTTCCCTTCTCAGTCTTCTTCCTCCTCTACTTCTCCTCTCCCTCTCCCTCACTTTCTCTCTCTAGAGATCTCTCCAAAGCTTGGAGAAAATGGTGGATTGAGCTTGGAAAAGATTTCCAAAGTGGAGAAGAAGCTTCTTGGTGCAAGAAGAAGCTTGGGGAACTCGTGGTTAAGGTGAGTTTCTTATGATTTGGGTTCAAACCTTGGATTTAATTCTTTGTTATGAGGTTTTTGGAAACCCTAGACAATCTTGACCACAAATGGTGGAAGATTGGCCATGAAATCTAGGGTTTGGCTTGCATGCATGCAAACCCTAGGTGGATTTGGGGCTTTTGCCATGGGAGGTTCTAAAAAATTATTTGGACCTTCGGGAATTGCAATTGAAGCATTGGAAATCATGTTAGAACAATTGATTTCAAGTATCGAGTTGATTTATGGGTTCGTAATGAGTAATGAACCATTTTCTTGTAGAAGCTTGGGTTGAAGCAAGAACTCAAGGCTTAGTGACCTAGGAGCTCAAGGAATTCAAGACTTGGAAGCTCTTGAGGTGGGTTTGTGTTTACCGAAGTGATTAGGTCACTTCCATGTCTAGGGTAAATAACCATTTGAAATTAAAATGATGTGAAAGTATGTAACCCTAGAATTTGCATGTTGGCAAAATGAGAATCATGATGAATTGAGCCATGGGCTCATCGTGCATGTTAATGAATTCAAGTATTTCATCATTAGTTATACTTGCTATGTGATTGCATATATGTAAAGTAAACCTAGTGTCATTGAACATAGGTTGGAACATTAGATTGGAACCTAGTGTCATTGAACATAGGTTGGAACATGAGATTGGAACCTAGTGTCATTGAACATAAGTTGGAACATGAAATTGGAACCTAGTGTCATTGAACATAGGTTGGAACATGAGATTGGAACCTAGTGTCATTGAACATAGATGAGACTTGGTGACTTGAACCTAGGGCCATTGAACTTAGGTTGGCAAGTGTGAAATGTGAACATTGGGGTAGGCGGTGATTTCGCTATCCCGGGTATGCGACAATTTTGCTACCCGAGCCACGTGATGGCGGAGACGAGTTGGGGTACGCGACGATTTCGCTATCCCGGGTATGCGGCGATTCCGCTACCCGAATAGAGAGATGACGATTTCACTCCTTGGAAGTTGGGACCACGATGGGGATGGCGATTCCATTGCCCGGTGCCCAACACTATATTGTGTAAAGAGAAAACATTGGGGTACGCGACGATTTCGCTATCCCGGGTATGCGGCGATTCCGCTACCCGAATAAGGAGATGACGATTTCACTCCTTGGAGGTTGGGACCGTGATGGGGATGGCGACTCCATTGCCTGGAATCCAATACTTGCGGCGATTCCGCTTTGGTTGAGAACCAAATTGGTGATGCGGCGATTCCAACACCATAAATAAATGAAAAGTAGTCGAACTTGGACAATGTGCGATATAGGATGAACCTAGGAGAAAATAAAAGTCGTCATTTTATTTGGTTGCATCCTTTATGTTTATTTACAAGCATGTAAATATTTGTATGCATAGTTAATTGAAATCTAACTCATGCTTATGGTGTTTCTTTGGACCTGGTGGGTCGAGCTTCTCTCTTGGGTGGCCTTACCCACTGGGAACTATGTTTATAGTTCTCACCCCACGTTTTTCAGGTCCTTCCGCGAGTGAGGCGGCGGAGCGAGGCAAGGGTTTAGCTCTGTAGATAGCGGCCCTTCCATTTTGGTGTTATGTGTAGTTGTACCCCGAGTTTTGGACAATGGTAGCATAGGGATTTTTATTAAATGTATACAACTTGTAATTCCATAGTTTTGAAACTTGACGTATGGAATATGAATAAAGGAAAAGAAAAATTGGGCATGTATTAATGTGCAAATGTGATGTATTAGAAGTAGAACTTATTTATGTTGATGCTTTTCTTGTGCAACTCTTGTACTCCGTTCCTAGTTGGAACATCGTGGAAATGCTTGTGTTGTGACGCCTTGGGCGGGTAGGGGAGACTCTGTCCGTTCGGCGGGTCTGGGGCATGCGCCCGTGCAGTTTATCCTTTCCACCTATTTGGTGTTAAAGGCCCGACGGGGCGTGACACCCTGTACCGCAGTACTCCTGAACTGTCAACACTAAAGTCCCCAGTTTGTCCACTGGCAATCTGATCTCGAATCCTCATCAAATAGGGGTCCACACTCTGTTTCTCCCGAATCCCATCCAACAAAGTGGGCTGCAAAACCAAAGACATAAGTTTTGCAGTAACCCCAGGGGACACCACCTCAAGCTCAAGCCGTCTCAACTCCTCAAGTAATGGCGCCTGCTGAGTGATCATCATACTAAGGCTCTGCACTGATCTCCTGCTCAACGCATCTGCCACTACATTCGCCTTGCCGGGGTGATACTGGATGGTAATATCATAATCCTTCAACAACTCTAACCACCGGCGTTGCCTCAGGTTCAATTCCTTTTGAGTGAACAGATACTTGAGACTTTTATGATCCGTAAAAATCTCACAGTGCTCACCATACAAGTAATGCCACCACAACTTCAGTGCAAACACCACAGCTACCAGCTCCAAATGATGCGTAGGGTAATTCTTCTCGTAATCTTTCAATTGCCGGGAGGCATAGGCAATTACCCTACCATGCTGCATCAACACACATCCCAAGCCGCTGTGTGATGCATCACTATAAATCACGAATTCTTCCCCCATAACTGGAAGGGGAAGGATGGGAGTAGACATCAGTCTCTCCTTCAGCTCCTCAAAGCTACGCTGGCACTCGGCACTCCAAACAAATCTAATCCCATTCCTCGTCAGACGAGTGAGGGGTGTGGAGAGCTTCGCAAAGCCTTCCACAAACCGACGGTAATATCCAGCCAATCCAAGAAAACTCCTCACCTCGGTAACCGTCGTCGGTCTGGGCCAATCCCGAACAGCATCAATCTTCTGTGGGTCCACCGCCACTCCAGTGGCTGAAATCACATGGCCCAAGAAAGCTACCTCTCGCAGCCAGAACACGCACTTCTTCAACTTGTCATACAACTTCTTCTCCCTCAGAAGTTGTAGCACTATCCTCAAGTGCTCCTCATGCTCAGCATCACTCTGAGAGTAGATCATGATATCATCAATAAACACCACCACAAACCGGTCCAAGAACGGCTTAAACACTCAATTCATCAAATCCATAAATGCGGCAGGGGCATTAGTCAATCCAAACGGCATCACCGTAAACTCATAATGCCCGTACCGGATCCTAAAAGCCGTCTTGGGAATATCGTCGGCCTTCACCTTCAATTGGTGGTAATCGGACTGCAAATCAATCTTTGAGAAGACACAAGATCCTTGCAGCTGATCAAAAAGATCATCAATGCGCGGCAAAGGATACATGTTTTTGATGGTCACTTTATTCAACTCTCGATAATCCACACAAAGTCTAAGTGAACCATCCTTCTTCTTCACGAATAATACCGGCGCTCCCCAAGGCGATACACTGGGTCTCACAAACCCTTTATCCATCAAATCCTGAAGCTGCGCCTTAAGCTCTCTCAGCTCAGCCGGTGCCATTCGATAGGGTGCCTTTGAGATTGGCGCAGTTCCTGGGACTACGTCAATCACAAACTCGACCTCCCTGTCCGGTGGCATAGCAGTCAACTCAGGGGGAAACACATCCGAAAACTCGCGGACTACAGAGATGTTCTCTAGTCTCGGTGCCACCGTAGGCACCTCTACAACAGTCGCCAGGAATGCAGTACATCCTCGACTCATCATCTGTCTCGCTCGTGCCGACGAAATCCACGTCGCGAACAATGTGCTCCTGCAGCCTCTATACACGTACTCCTCCTGGCCTGGCTCGCGAAACGTCACGGTCCTCTCGCCACAGTTGATCGTCGCGAAATAACGCGCCAGCCAATCCATGCCGAGCACCACATCAAAATCCTGCAATCGCCCCGAGACCAATAGGTTTGCGGGCATCACCCAAGGTCCAAGCTGCACTGGACAAGCCCAACAACACTCCGCCACAAGCAAAACATGCTCGGGAATCTGCACCTCTCGTGCATGTGGTAATGGCCCTATCACTAGTCCATGCAGTGATGCAAATGCTTGACTAATAAATAAATGTGATGCACCGGTATCAAATAATGCACGAGCTCTAATGCCAGAAATTAAAATGATACCTACCACCACATGATCTGCTGCTGTGGAGTCCTCAACCTGAGACGCAAAGATCCTGCCGCTCTGCGCCTGCTGTCGCCGCTCAACCGGGCGTGGCACTGAAGCCCGGTTCGTCTGGCTATAAGTCGGTGGAGCTCCATAGGCCTGTTGATAAGCTGGGGGTGTCGATGCTGTCGATGGTGCTAGCGACGCTGCTCGGGGGCAAGCTGCCCGCAGATGTCATGGCTGACCACACCCAAAACATCGGCCCTCTCGCTGCTTGCACTGCCTAGGCCAATGTGGTCCTCGACAGATGACACATCTCGGTGATCCCCTCTGCTGTCGTCCCTGCTGACGGGATCCACCAGACCTCTATCGTCCCAAAAACCCACGACCCTGAGAACGTGATCGTGGAGGCCTCGGCGGACGTCTGCCGCTGGTCTGTCCACCGTCGTCTGGAGCCGGGCGTTTCCTATCCAGACCTTGACTCAGTGCGGCCGCCCGCTCTCTCGTCGTCAAGGCTCCTCGCTCGACCCACAATGCCTGCTCGATCGACGCATCCAAGGTCTGCAACCTCTGCGCCTGAACTAAAACAAAGATCTCCTGCCTCAAACCCCGCTCGAACAAGTAAACCTTGTGAGCCTCATCTCTCGCTGCAAATGGGACACAGTTCAGGAGTCTGGTGAACTCTCGAGTATACTCCTGCACTGTGCGGTCTCCCTGAAATAGATTCTTCAGATCCTCTTCGAGTTTTTGCTTCATGCTGTTTGAAAAATAGGACCCGTACAGCATCCCGCAAAACTCGTCCCAACTCAACCGCAGCGCATCCAGCGACCTGCTCTGTCTCATCCTCCTCCACCAGATACGTGCGTCACCCGTCAAGCAATGAACCGCCAAGTGAACCTGCTCCCACTCTGGTATGAAGAGATCCTCGAATAACTTCTCCATCTCACCCACCCAGGCCTCCACCACCCATGGCTCGGTGTGGCTACCATCAAAGCGAGGCGGATCAAACCGACAAAAACGAGCCAGCCTCTCAGTCATCCGCTCCTGCTCAGCTTCTGACATCTATCCACCTGACCGCGAAGCATCGCCAATCGGCGCGGTCGAAATTGCTGCTGATGGGGGTGCGGCTGTAGTTGGAACATCCACTGGAGTAGAAGGAAGTGGCTCCTGCGACTCCGTCGCTCTGGGTGCTGCACTCGGCTGCTGAGTAAAAGTATCACACACCCTCTGCAGTAGCGCACCCTGCTGCCTAGATGACTCAGCTAGGGCAGCCAACTGCTCTCTCAAATCTGGGGGTGCACTAGGTCTCGCCTGCTCTGGCACCTCAGAAGGCGCGGGGGTAGCCCACGTCGAGGGTCGACTAAGGCGTCGGGGAGGCGTCATGACTACCTGCACAACACACACATCAGTCACAAAACACAAACAACTCTTGACCCAATCAAGCGAAAGTCTAGAAGGTCGCCTCTTTTCCTCCACTACTTAACATCGTCTGCAGCCAACGCAAGTTCGCGGAAGGAAAGGACACACGCCTTCGATCACTCCCTCCACTTAAGGATGAGTTCAACAGTCAAATCGATGACTTTCGCAGCAAGTCACGTCTCTCACGTCTTGCATTCCTAGGGTCTGCCAAAGCCTAGGGTTCACTAAGTCCCAACGACCTATTCCTAAGCTCTGATACCAACTTAATTTGTCACGCCCCGGATTACTCGTTTCCCGGGCTCGCCAACAGATCCGCCGTATACATAGAATTTTCTATGTATACGAAGCGATAGCTAACCTGTAAACAAAGCATACAAGCAACTACAAGAGATATAGAGCTGAAATAAGATCATACTAATAGAACAAAAGCCACCTGTATATATAGGATCCAAAATACAACAGTTCCTCCAAAGCCAAAATGGGTACAAATCCTCCTCTCAGAGGAACAACCAGTTTACACTATATGTACATGGCACAGCCTAAAATAAAACTATCTCCAGTAGGGTCCTCCTCTAGAAAAACTGGGAATGGCAGGGGTCTAGCTCGCGACTCCCTTACCTCGATCCGTAGGAACAGAAGTAGCAGCCGCAACAGTCGAAGGCTCTGCAAGAAAAGGTGGCAACAATGGATGTGAGAACTACTATCAAAAGAAGTAGTCATCAGTGGGTACCGCTACCGACCTCAACGGTCCACCCACTAAGTCTACGAGACAAATAGTATAGCTGGTAGATAAAGAAACAATAAAGTAAGCTGGAATAAACTCTACAGCTGTAATGCCACTACCCTACCACTATCCAAGTCATACTCTCAAAGTATAAGCATCACTAATGTGAATAGTCACTCCTGACCCAATCTAACGGAACCGCCCAAAAAGGCTCGTCCAGCCAAAAGCCTAGCCACACCGCACACTACCAAAAGGTAGCCGGTCCAAGAATCATATCCAACTAATCTGCAGCGACATCAACGCATGAGAGGCCTCACTCCGGAGCGGCACTCGGGGGAGCTACCCAACCGAGTTAATAAGTGTATCTCTGTCGAGCACAATCAGGCTCTTGCAGGCTATAACCAAATAAAAAGGGGTCAAATGGGTCAAAGACTCCAAACTCACGTGCCCTCGGCACAACCTGATACTAAAATAAAAAATCTGGGTCCACCGTCAACCCCGACGGCACCCGGCAATACAAAACAGCCTAACTCCGCTGTATACACAAACTCAGCATCTCTGCACAAGCGTAAACTCGTCCTACAACAATCTAAGTATCCACCTCGCACTAACAGCAGTGATACAAGAACAGAAACGGCTCCTAGAGCTAAATCTGATAACAGTTTCGAAAAGTAACGGTTGTAGGTTCACGAGTTTTCTCCTAAGTCAAATTCTAGTTCAGCATGTAAAACTTGACTATAAATTATTAATTTATGCTCCAAATTTAGATTTCATACATAAACATGCAAATCTAAAATTTGAGCTATTAAACAGGATAATTCATACAAATTAATGCATGCTGAAATCTCATACAACTTAGGAGGAATTCCGATGATTTCGGTGTACATTAACCCACCTCTAAAGCTATCCAACCACGGCTAGAAGTCGAGTGGAAGGCCTCTAAACAAAATCAGCTGGAACCGGGCTCAAACCAGCCAAAATCAGGATTCGGATCCTCCCTGCAGCACTTCTGGGCGCCCAGAACCTAAGCCCAGAATTGCAGCCTGGCAGCATAACATGCAGGGATTCAACAAGAGATAAAATCTGATTCTAAGATCCAAATGCAGTGAAAATTCACCCAACCTACCAGGAGAGGTTCAAGAATAATCCCACCAAATTTCAGCCAAAACGGAGTTCGATTCGATCTCAAAAAAAGGCTCCGATCAGATTCCGATCCACTCCAGGGTACTCCAAAACTGCATCCAGAAATTTCAGCAACTAAGCAAATAACACTTCTAGCTTAATTCCTGGAATTCCAACAAGTCTAGCCCAGGGAATAGGGTCACAAACCTCCCAAATACAGTAAGGGATCACTCAAAATCCATCAATGAGCTTCCAACAAAATTTGGATTAAAAAATCCAAGAAATCCATCAACTATACATAAATTCAGCACTTAAGCTTAAATCTCTAAATCTGAGCTAAAACACACCTTTGAAATCTCAACTTCCGGTGGGAAGAACTTCCAAACCAGCAAGGGATGAGGGAAAACTAATCCTTACTTCAAAAATCCAGCTCCATAGAGATTTGGATCCATAAGATCAAAGGAAAATCCAAATTTCAGTTCAAGAACACAAGGGGTCCAGTAAAACAGCAACTGCAGCGTACATACCTGTCCAACTTTCAATTGGAAGGATTCCACACCTTCCTCTACGAGTCCACAATCCAACAAATCAAGTTTTGTGGAATTTGGACACCCGTACACTGCACACGAGCTGAAACGCCACAGGTCGATGCTGGAATTCTGCTGGAATCCAAAGCCTTCAATGTGAGAAAATGGAAATTGGAGTAGTTGGAGGGGTTCCCTGTAATTATCCAGGGTTCACCAAGAGAGGGAAGCAAAAGGGCTTCAGGGGCTTCGTCCTCCACTATTTATAGCCAAAGGAATGGATGCAAAAAGCCTCAAGAACACAAGCTGCAATCCTGCACCAATGCTGAAAATCCAACATTCGGGCGCCCAGAACCCAAGAACTGGGCGCCCAGATCTTCCAGCCTGCACCAGGACAGCCTCGGATTCTCCGTCAAGCGGTCTGGTGTGCCTTATCGTGGTCCGGCGAAACTCACCTACCACCACACACGTGTCAAAAGGATCGATATACACGAGGTGAACTTTCGGACTCACTTTCCGGGCGCCCTAAAACTGGATCCGAAATGACTCGGTAACAGCACTCAGATTCGGGCGCCCTAAACCCAACTTTCGGGCACCCTAAACTGCTAAACGTCCAAAACTTCTGTTTTGGCTTATTTCGGTGCTCCGAGTCCGTTTTCGCATCTATTTTGCGCCAAAACGACTCCGACTCGTCCCGACACTCTCCAGATAGAGCACTCCGTTTGTCCGCGCGACCCTCCGAGAGCACCAGCGGACATGGAACGATGCAACAGAGGCCGTGCTCATAGCCCCACTGCGACAGGGACAATCGCGGGCACAAATAACCCAAGAAAACAGCAAAAACATGCAATATAAGGGCTCGACACAGTCGAGGTAGCAAACCGAGGCACCTCTGCTGTCAACTGAGGTGAGCACGGTGATCAGCGCATCGCCGCGATCATCGTGCTCACCTCCCCGAAGATTGGGAGGCAGCCAAAGGTTCAGATTCACGCATGCAGCCCCAAACGAGCAGGGATCAAGCCTGGCCGGAGCAAGCAAGCTCCGGCCGACTGCCGGCTGACATGCAGCGCGCGCGGCGGCTCAGGTCAGACGCAGGGAGGGTGGAGAAGAGGGGGCTCACCTCAACCGACGGCGGGAAGCGGCGGCGGCGGCGCGGGGAGAGCACCAGCTCTCGGGTCGGCTACCCGAAACTAGGGCACGGCGGCGCCGGCGGCGCCGGCGACGACCGGCGACGACCGGCGGCGCCGACGGTCGGGACGGCGAGCACGGGCAAGAGGGGCTCGCCGGACGTCGGGTAGGGGGCGACCGCGACAAGAAAAGGCGGCGGCGGCGGCGGCTCAAGGCCCTCGGCCGCGGCTGCCCTAGCAGCCCTAGCGGCAACAGCGGCGGCGCACCGGCGGCACGGGGGCGGCCGGGGAGGAAAGCGACGGCGGCGGCGGTCCTCCCGAGGTTGGCTGGAAGCCGCTGCGACGGCGGGAGGCGGCGGCGGCGGCTCGGGTCAAGGGCACACTGCCCGCACTCCTCCAGCAGCAGCACGCGGCGGCGCGGCGGTGCTCGGCGGTGGCTCCAAACGGCGAGGCAACGTCGCCGGACATCGTGCACCCTCAGGGGGAGACCCTAGGCATGGGTTCACCCTGGGTGCACACAGCAAGGAGGAAGAAGAAGAAGAACAAGAGAGAGAGAAGAGAGAAGAAGTGGCCGGAGCTCCCCGCAGGCCAGGGGAGATCGGCGGCGGTCGGCGGCGCACAGGGAGGAGCTGGGAGAAGAGAAGGGGGGAGTGTGAATCCAGCTGGGGGGCAAGGGGACAAAACCACTAGTTATAGGATTTTTAAATCCCACAACACACAAATCCCCATAAGCCAAAAATGCGAAAAAGCCCTCAAAACTGAGGAAATTCGCCCCGAGTCCCTCACGGCATGCGTAAAACGCACGGACACCCCTCCACACACGATTTCACGCAAAACGGTGCATGAAAAAGGACCCATTTTGCGAAGAGATCAAAACATGAATTACGACCTCTCGGCGATGATCTCGCGATATCTCACGATCTGACGGTCGCATGTACAAACGGATCGCGCCATCGCGATCAGCACTGCCGAGACATCGAACCTACAATTTTGGATCTCCGGAAACGGTCGCCGATTCGCGACACAAGCCATCCCCTCTCCCTCCAATCAACAAACACAACATATAATATATATATACATATATACATATATATATATATATACCAGTAGAGAGAGAAATCAAAACAAATTCAAATTCAAAATTTGAATTCTTACATCACTCCCACCATACAAGAAGTTTCGTCCCCGAAACTTACTCACACACCATCCGCAAACAACTGCGGGTACCTCTCACGCATAACAAACTCCAGCTCCCAAGTAGCCTCACGCTCCTCGTGATTCGCCCACTGAACCTTCACATAAGGAATGCTCCGGTTCCTCAACTGCTTCACCTCGCTAGCCAGAATCCTCAAAGGCGCCTCGTCGTAGCTGAGATCCTCCCTCAGCTAAACCGTCGTCGGGCTGATCACGTGATAAGGTTCAGGGATGTACTTCCGAAGCATGGACACGTGGAAGACGTTGTGCACTCGAGCAAGACTAGGAGGAAGAGCCAACCGATAAGCCACCGGACCCACACGCTCAAGGATCTCGAATGGTCCCACGAATCGCGGACTAAGCTTGTTCTGCAATCCGAACCGCTTGATCCCTCGAGACGGCGACACCTTGAGCAGCACATGCTCACCGACCTGAAACTCTAGGCCACGTCGTCGCTGGTCCGCGTAGCTTTTCTGCCGGCTTTGCGCAGCCAGCAGCCGCTGCCTCGCACTGCGAATCCTGGCCTCTGCGTCCTCCAACAGGTCAGGCCCGATCACTCGATGCTCACCCACGTCATCCCAACAGATCGGAGATCGACATCGACGTCCGTACAAAGCCTCGTACGGTGCCATCCCAATGCTCGCTTGAAAGCTGTTGTTGTAGGCGAACTCCACCAAAGAAAGGTACTTGAACCATCCCTCTCCATAGTCCAAAACGTATGCTCGGAGCATATCCTCGAGAGTCTGAATGACTCGCTCCGACTGCCCATCACTCTGAGGGTGGAAAGCTGTGCTGAAGTTGAGCTTCGTTCCCAGAGCCTGCTGCAAGCTCCTCCAAAACTGGGACACGAAGCGAGTATCCCGATCCAAAATGATCGACACCGGCACTCCATGCAGCCTGACAATCTCATCCAAGTAGAGCTGTGCCAGTCGATTCCGAGACCAAGTCGTGTGCACCGGCAGGAAGTGAGCTGCTTTTGTCAGTCGATCCACAATAACCCAGATCGCATCATGACCTCGCTGAGAACGAAGCAACCCGGTGACGAAATCCATGGTGATCTGCTCCCACTTCCATACAGGTACAGGTAACGGTTGAAGCTTCCTTGCTGGTCACTGATGCTTGGCCTTCACCTGCTGACAAACCAGACACTGTGCCACATGCTGAGCTACTTCCATCTTTATGCCAGGCCACCAGAAACTCTGCTTCAGGTCGCGGTACATCTTCGTCCCTCCAGGATTAACGGTGTACGGCGACCGATGTGCCTCAGCTCAAGATCAAGGCCGAGGACGTTGCGAAGACGGCTTTCCGGACTCGTTACGGGCATTACGAGTTCACGGTGATGCCGTTCAGTTTGACTAACGCCCCGGCAGCTTTCATGGATTTGATGAACAGGGTCTTCCGGCAGTTTTTGGATCAGTTTGTCGTGGTCTTCATTGACGACATACTGATCTATTCGAGGAGCGACGTGGAGCATGAGGATCATCTTCGACGAGTCCTCCTGACGCTTCGAGAGCATAAGCTTTACGCTAAGCTCAAGAAGTGTGAGTTCTGGCTTCGGGAAGTCTCCTTCTTGGGTCACATCGTGACGCAATCCGGTATCGTGGTGGACCCGAAGAAGGTGGACTCAATGGTGGATTGGCCTGTTCCGACTTCTGTGACGGAGATCAGGAGCTTCCTCGGGTTGGCGGATTATTACCGTTAATTCGTTGAGGGTTTCTCTAAGATCGCCGCCCCTTTGAGCAAGCTGACGAGAAAGGGCGAGAGGTTTCTGTGGACTCCCGCTTGTCAGAAGAGCTTCCAGGAGCTGAAGGACAGACTGACTCGTGCCTCTATCCTAGCATTGCCGCAGCCTGGTGAGGACTTTGTGGTCTACTACGATGCGTCTCAGATAGGATTGGGGTGCGTGCTCATGCAGTAGGAGAAGGTCATCGCGTACGCTTCGCGCCAGCGGAAGGACTACGAGAAGAACTATCCGACGCACAATCTCGAGCTAGCAGCGGTGGTGTTCGCTCTCAATCTTTGGAGACACTACCTGTACGGAGCACATTACGAGATATTCACGGATCATCAGAGTCTGAAGTACCTCTTCACTCAGAAGGAGCTGAACCTCAAACAGAGACGGTGGCTTGAGCTTTTGAAGGATTACGACATCTCTATCCAGTACCATCCGGGCAAGGCGAACGTTGTGGCGGACGCCTTGAGCCGAAAGCAGCCTTCGGCGGAGCTGTCTCTCATGATCACCGACCAGGAGCGCTTGGTGGAGGAGTTTCGTCGACTGGAGTTGGAGATACCTACTGGAGTTACCGCACAGCTGTTGACCTTGGTGGTGCAGCCCACCTTGGCAGATCGGATTTCCAGTGGACAGCTGACGGACCCGGACTTGCAGAAAGTGCGAGCAGAGGCCGAGCAGGGTAAAGATGGAGACTTCACGATTCACGCCGATGGTTCCCTTCGTTTTCGAGGACGGAGGTGTGTGCCCGATAGTTTTAGAAGCGAAAATACGTGCCATTTTTTTTTTTTTGAAAGCCTAGCCCGCGCCACGTACAGACCCGCCACAAATACAGGTCCCACTGTCAACACAGACAGAGTCTCCCCTGTATTTGCATGACGTACACACTATACAAACAGGATCACAACCACCATTCATTCATCACACACACAACAAAACACACCGTCCAAAGCATACAGCTAACCGTCCTTAACAATTGCATGTATCTAAACAAGTCCTTAGGCGAAGGATGATGCGATGCACAAACAACAGATCATTCTATAAAAATGCTTCTTACCCAGAAGCTTTATTTGAAATCCTAATCTCAACCATTTAAAGACCATTTGAAAACCGTTCTCCACACGAGAACTCTCTTTTGAAATCCAAAAACTGATCGATTAAAAGCTGTTTGAAAACTGTTTCCCACACGGAAACCTTCACTTTGAAAACCGCTACCACGAAGGGTAGAAATCCACGATTCACAGAAGATCACATAACTCGGCAATAACTAAACCATAAGAACGATATACTAAGCATAGTCATCCACAATATCTACGCATGCAATCAACACAAAATACTGAACCATATCCATAAGTCTACTAGGTAAAGGGAGAGTGTCAGGGTAGCAACCAAAACGGTGGTAACACAGGTCGGGACCTCTAATGCAGCTATCTAGTCGCATCTCACAACGTCCCGACTCCCACCACCCGGCTCACCTGAAAAAAACAACGATGGCGGGGGGTGATAACATGATAAACATGTCTCCCCTCTCAGTGGGTACCGCAAGCCGACGAAGGCGAGGTGTACACACCGGCGCGAGGGTCAACAGATAGATAGATAAGTAAAACAGTAGCATAAGTAAGCATGAGTATGAACCATACATGAACGACTACGCTATTGTAAGCAAATAGTATATGCATCAACTGTAGATAGATAATGAAACCCAATCACCACCAGGTCACAGGGACGGATCCCTGGCACTGTCACAACTGCTCACTCACATGCACATAACCTCCGCAGATGCACATGTCGAGAGGCTCACGGGTTGGAAACACACAACCCTTTTCCGAAAAAGAACACCCTAAGCGGTGGATCAGACCGCTGGCGTACGTGAAGTGCTAGAAGATCTGTGACGATCGATGCAATATGCTCAAACCACAGAACGACAACAAGCCGAGAATAGCAACGGGACCAAGTCCAAGGATCGCTCGGAACAACAGGCGATCACCACTGACCAACTAGGTCGTCTCAATAAACCATGCAATCACACTACTCTACTAATGGCACGCTCACAAAAGTAGAGGAAAGGGAGTCTAGTGAACTAATAATCAACATGCAAGAGAAAGGGATAGAAAGGTATCACCGCTAGTCCACTGAACCGACTCCAGATCGAAGTACCTACCTGCAGAAACGAGAGAGCCTAACACCAACGGCTCACGGGAACGTCGACAGGACCTACGAGGTACTAACAAGGTCAAGGTCCACCGTGTCGACACAACAACGAAAGCACACAACCCGAAACCGTCGGATCGTCCGGAAAACCCGCCGGGACGATCCCGAACTCAAACCAAGCCCCAGAGGGGTACCAACAAACCACGCGAGTGTTCCACTCTCCACAACCACACCAAACAAGATGGTTGGACAGCGGGCACAAGGCCGGGATGCCACGAACACCAACGCATCCCAAAACGGCTTTCCGGGCTCCCGAAAAATGCCTATAATGGCACCGGAACCCTCCGTCGCTCATCCGCTGCCCTTGGAACTTCGGGACAGCAATGAATAACAGCCAACAAGGCTGTGCGACAAAGCCCGGTCGTCTACGGAACCAACCAGTGGGTTGCACGACCACAACGTGTGTTTCGCCGACTAATTCGTCGGAAAGCACACCGAAAATCAAACCGAATTTTTGCGAGGGCAAAGAGATTGGACAACTAGTCCACCAGGCCTCAAGGGTCAAGTCCTTGCTGCCTGTAGCGTCTCCGCGCTGCCACAATCCACAAAAGCCCAAAACAAGCAACATGCACACAATAAATAGGCAAAAGGAAGGCCGATAGAGCACTCCGTTGTTCGCGCGACCCTCCGCGAGCACCAGCAGAAAGGGAATGATGCAACGGAGGCCGTGCTCACAGCCTCACTACGACAGTGACAGTCGCGGGCACAAATAACCCAAGAAAATAGCAAAAACATGCAATATAAGGGCTCGACATAGTCGAGGTAGCAAACCGAGGCACCTCTGCTGTCAACTGAGGTGAGCACGGTGATCAGCGCATCGCCGCGATCATTGTGCTCACCTCCCCGAAGATCGGGAGGCAGCCAAAGGCTCAGATTCACGCATGCAGCCCCAAACGAGCAGGGATCAAGCCTGGCCGGAGCAAGCAAGCTCCGGCCGGCTGCCGGCTGACATGCAGCGCGCGCGGCGGCTCAGGTCGGACGCAGGGAGGGTGGAGAAGAGGGGGCTCACCTCAACCGGCGGCAGGAAGCGGCGGCGGCGGCGCGGGGAGAGCACCAGCTCTCGGGTCGGCTACCCGAAACTAGGGCACGGCGGCGCCGGCGACGAACGGCGGCGCCGGCGGTCGGGACGGCGAGCACCGGCAAGAGGGGCTCGCCGGACGTCGAGTAGGGGGTGACCGCGACAAGAAAAGGCGGCGGCGGCGGCGGCTCGAGGCCCTCGGCCGCGGCTGCCCTAGAAGCCCTAGCGGCGATAGCGGCGGCGCACCGGCGGCACGGAGGCGGCCGGGGAGGAAGGGGACGGCGGCGGCGGTCCTCCCGAGGCTGGCTGGAGGCCGCTGCGACGGCGGGAGGCGGCGGCGGCTCGTTTCAAGGGCACACTACCCGCACTCCTCCAGCAGCAGCACGCAGCGGCGCTCGGCGGCGGCTCCAGACGGCGGGGCAACGTTGCCGGACGTCGTGCACCCTCAGGGGGAGACCCTTGGCATGGGTTCACCCTGGGTGCACACAGTAAGGAGGAAAAAGAAAAAGAACAAGAGAGAGAGAAGAGAGAAGAAGTGGCCGGAGCTCCCCGCCGGCCAGGGGAGGTCGGAGGCGGTCGGCGGCGCACAGGGAGGAGCTGGGAGAAGAGAAGGGGGGAGTGTGAATCCAGCTGGGGGGCAAGGGGACCAAACCACTAGTTATAGGATTTTTAAATCCCACAACACACAAATCCCCATAAGCCAAAAATACGAAAAAGCCCTCGAAACCGAGAAAATTCACCCCGAGTCCCTCACAGCATGCGTAAAACGCACGGACACCCCTCCACACACGATTTCACGCAAAACGGTGCATGAATAAGGACCCATTTCGCGAAGAGATCAAAACACGAATTACGACCTCTCGGCGATGATCTCGCGATATCTCACGATCCGACGGTCGCATGTACGAACAGATCATGCCATCGCGATCAGCACTACCGAGACATCGAACCTACGATTTTGGATCTCCGGAAACGGTCGCCGATTCGTGACACAAGCCATCCCCTCTCCCTCCAATCAACAAACACAACATAATATATATACATATATACATATATATACCAGTAGAGAGAGAAATCAAAACAAATTCAAATTCAAAATTCGAATTCTTACAGTTACCATGTGTAAGTCCCCTCGTTGATTGGGTATGAAAGTAAGTGAACATGATTTAGCATATCACATTACTTGATGCATCCATAGTAGATGGATATTTGAGTTGACCACTACTTAGTGACATAGCACATCACAATTGGTTGATGCATATATATATGTGGTAGTTGGACATAGTAGTGAGTTGTTGTCTTGTGGCATTTATTACCTTGACACCATTTGAATGCATTCATTGTAGTTGGACACTCATGTTAGTCACTACTTGTATTGGCAACCATAGCGGTAGTAAAACTATACACATGTTGGTTAGTATAGTGGCATGACTATATGATGATAGTGGGAGGTTTTTCTTTTAATTATTGCGCATAGCATAATGATAGACATGCATGCAAACTAGTATGGATAAAATACTTGTGCATATGATAGTAGGAAAATCATATTCATGTAGATGACTTGGTCGCTTGGAGGCAAGATAGTAGTAGATTATTTGCTTATCTTTTCTGCTTTATGCTTTATGTTGCAGTTATACTACCTTTGCCTCAGTTGACCTAGTGGTGTATTTCGCCACTCTCGGCGGCTTACCCACTGGGAACTATTGTTTAATAGTTCTCACCCCCATTTGTTGTTGGTTTTTGTTTCAGAGCCTTCCGCAGCGGGAGAGGCTAGAGATCGAGGCGAGGGGTTAGCTACTAGCTAGAGCCTCTACGATGATGTATTAGATGGACCTTGGACGCCTTCCTATTTGTTTTGATTGAAAGGTGTATAGTTGTATCTAGTTGATTGACCTCCTAGTATTCATAAGATGTACTTTAAACGAATTTTATTGTATATCTCGAGATTGTGGTTTTTTGGTTGGACTTGATTTAGTAGTAGAATTATATACTTGCTGTGATTATCGTGTTTAGGATGTACTCCTGCTACTTTATCATTGTTGTTGTAGACGCCTTGTGTGCATCGTGGGATGTTTGGTGTACACGGCGGGTCTGTGCACGTGCCTGGTAGGCTCCCGCTAGGGCCCGGGGCGTGACACACTTATTTTGATCCTAGTGTTAAGCTTGTAAACGAAATTGGTAAATTCTAAGGTTAGCAAACATAATAAGTTAAGATAGAAGTCTATTAGATGGTTATCTTCTCATGATATTACTTTTTTTGAGTTTTATCATATCTGAGCAAAATCTTGCAAATTTCTTGACGAAAGGCCTGAATAGGACTACGACCCTGAAGTCATCGACGGGGATGGGGCTTTGCCCATAAAGGGCCTTTCTATAGTGGAAACCTAACCTTTGGGATATGAGATTCTTTGAAGAAGGTTCAATGTAGCAACAATAAGCTATTAGGTTGGCCAAAGAGCACTTTCTGTAGTCTTTATAGAGGAGTTTGGCTCCAATTCCATTCCTATGGTTAGTAGTGCTCTGTGTAGTGGTTGAGGTTGAGTTGATAGCTCTTAATGGGATCCAGCAGTAATTTTCGCGAAATGTGACTCTACACGCATCCCCGGAGGATACCACCTATATAAGAGCATCCGTATATGGCCGCGGCTATGAGATGTGGGCTATACATAGAAACTCTTATGAAAATCAAGGTACTATACATGGCCATTAATGCACAGACTCGCGACGAGAAATTATGTACTCTGTGTGTGGTGGCTGAAGTCAGAGCCAAAGAAATGTAGTTCAAGACCTAGTTCACTCTGATTTCTTCTAATAGCAGCTGCTTACACTATGTGGGATTAAGTCTCTTAAGGACACCTCGCCCATTGTATAGTATAAACATTCAGTAATTTTTATTTTAAATTTGATTTTAATTCTTGTTTTTAAATTTTTGAGTTTTGTGGGGGGTTGTTGATGAAAAACTCAAATTTAAGTTTTGAATTTATTTTATTTTTAAATTTATTTTATTTAATATTTAATATTATTTATTAATTATTATTTTTATTAATTATTTATTTATTTATCTTTCTTGGCTTGAAGAAAACCTAACGAGATTTTCTCCTATTCCGTTTCATGCGCCAAAAGAGAGGGAACGTGGATCCGTTTCTTTCACCTAATGGGAAAGAACGTGGTCCGACTCCCTCTACTTCCTCTTCCCTTTATATATTCCTCCTCTTTTCTTACAGAGGTAGAGGAAAGACATTGAGATAAAAATATAATTATCATCTCTTTATTCTTAATTTTTTACTTATTTTCACATTTTTCTTATTTACTGGGTGTTGAAAGAATTTCCGTCAAACTCCGCCACGATCGTGCTCGCAAGAGAAGGAATTCTGGTCATACCTTGGGGCGGTGTTCTCAGTTAATCCTGCACGAAAGACGGAAATACACCTTAGGCCAGAGCTACGCAAGCTTTCAGATAGATCAAATCTTTTATTTGAATTTTTGGACTTATATGTGAGTTTAATTTTATCTTTTATCATTAAATTAGTTAAATTTTGATTACAATCAAATTTAGCTGTATATATTTTCCCCAACATCGACAACATTCGTATACCCAAAAATCCTAGTTCGCATCAATTCACAATAGCCAAAAACCCTAGAAAACATTTTCTGATTTTTCATACGGCCAGGAATGCTGATAGTGTTAGATTATAAGCTTCTTTATTATTATTTATTTCTTTTGCTGAAAGGATGTACCTTATGAAAGGATATGTCTTTTTGTAAGGTTGTGTCTTTTAGTTTAGGGTAATGTCATTTAGTGTAGGATGTATCTTTTTGTGAAGAGTTGTATCATTTCATGCTCTATAAAGAGAAGGCATGTGATTTGTTGTTTGAGTGGATAAAATTATATTGTAATTATACTAAGTTTATGTGTACTTAAATTCAGTTGTACTTTAATAAATTTGGTCATTCTACTTTAAATATTTTGTAGTTCCTTTAATATAGTTTATAGCCCACTAATATTTGGTATAAGAGAGCTAGATTGCTAGAAAGAAACTCTGTCAAAAAAATGGCTATCAACTTCTCCAAGCCCAAATCCCAAAACTATTAAAAGACAATTACGAGAATTGGTGCATTCAAATGAAAGCACTTCTTGGTTCTCAAGACCTCTGGGAATTAGTTAAATTTGGGTACCAAGAACACATAGATCAAGAAGAAGCTGCATTAACTATAGCCCGACGAAACGATTTGAAGGATACAAGAAAGAAGGACAAAAAGACCTTCTTCTATCTTTACCAAGCAGTAGAAGAGTCGATGTTCGAGAAAATTGCCGAAACAACTTCAATCCAAGCAGCATGGGATATTCTTGCCGCCGTCTTTAAAGAAGATGACAAAGTGAAGCGGATTCGTCTACAAAAGCTTTGAGTGGAATTTGAAGCAATCCGAATGAAGGAGTCCGAAAGTGTCGCAGACTATGTTTCTCGCATTATGGTAATTGTAAACCAAATGAAGCGAAATGGAGAACAACTTTGCACGAGTTGTAGAAAGGGTTCTTCATTCTCTCACACTTAAATTTGAGTATATTGTTGTTGCCATAGAAGAGTCAAAAGATCTCAGCACTCTCTCTATCGACCAATTGACAGGATTCCTCCAAGTACATGTGCATAGACTAAAAAAATTGTCTGAAGCCAAGTCGACTGAACAAGCCCTCAAGTCCAAGTTGAAACTTGACAATAGAAAGGGCAAAAATCATGGAGAAAATAATTATAATAAATATAAAAATCAAAAGAGATATAATAATGATTAACAGAATAGCAACAATAATAGTCGCGATTCATGACAAGGAAACTGTCACGCCCGAGCCCACAGCGGAAGCATAATTCGAGTACGTGCATTAGACCCGCCGAACGGACAGAGTTTTTTCTATCCACCCAAGGCGTCACAAGCATGCATACATCACACATTCCAAGCAGGAATTGAATACATGGGTTGCATCAGGAGAGTTATCACCAGACGATAAGTAAAATACTTCTATTACAACTTTGTAACATTCAATTACATACATTATTTTAGCTCCCAAAATTACAACCCAAAAAGAATATTACAATTATATGTTCGTATTTTCTACATCGTGCCAAAATGGGGCCCAACTAGAAAATCACCAAAATAAAAGGGAAGGACGCTATCTATTATGCTACGCCCTTTCCTCGCTCTGCCGCGTCACCCGCGGATGGACCTGAAGGACATTGGGGTGCTTTCCACCACATTTCCTCTATCTTCCTCCCTAACCTTCTAATTCTCTTTCTATGCTTCCTCTCCCTTAGCTCTTCTCTCTTATCTTTTTCCTCCTCATATCATCCCCCCCTCCCTCTCTCGTCCCCTCTCTTAGCCTCAAATTCCAATCCAGAGCCCTCCCATAATTTAGGAGGGTCGGAAACCTCACAATATATTATTAAAGTCACAAAAAGTTGTCTCAATTATGCAGTAGTGATCATCGCACAGCTTCAATCTCTCTTGCCTCGACAAACACACCATTCGAATGTCGATCTGCTGGAAGACGACCTAGTCCCTTTGTCAATTGCGCAGCACGGAGAGTTTCATGGACAACGCCATCCATTATCCAGATTTCTCTAAATTTTTGCGGACCTCTAACTATATTCAGAAGCATTCTCAAAAAATAAAGTTTACTAGAATTCGGATGGATATAGACGATTCTCCCAATACGATTTCCTCGCTTTCATCTTGTCCCTACTCTTCTCTCTTTTTTCCGATTCCCGCACAAAACTTCTCAACTGTCCCTTCAGCAAGGAAATTCTAACATCTTAAGCTTTTACTGCATCATCATAGTGGCCTTCTCTTCACTGCCATGCATTCCGTAAACATTGTTTTCTCTGCGCCATCCTTATTTACCACATGTACCAAATTCTGATTTTCATGAATGTATTATAACATTATTCCCATTTATGGTAAATATTTGAGAATTTCGAAGTTTTATTAGATTTTGATAATTTCTGCGGGGGGGGGGGGGTCCCTCTCCTCTCTTCCTCCTTTTCTATGCTTTTTCTTTCTACTCTTCTCTTTCTCTCTCTCTTTTTCTCTTCCCCCCGCCCGCTTGCTCTCGCTCTCCCCTGCTTTCTCCCGTTCTCCCTTCCTCCTGTTTTTTTCCTCTCCCCTCTCTGGGGGGTCGATTCCTTTTTCCTCTGGGGGAGGCTTTCCCTCTCTCTCTCTGCTCTTATCTTTTTCTACATTTCGGAGGATTCCTTTTTTCTCTTGTCTATTTCTCTCCCTCTGCTATCCTTTCTTCTACGTGGGAGGTGGTGCAGGGGCTTTTTTTCTCCCTCTTCCCTTATTTCTCCCCCCCTTCTTCTCTCCTTCCCTCTCTCTCCTCTTTCTGCTGGGTATCTGTGACGGTCTATATTATTCTTTTCCTTCCCTCTGCTTTTTCCTTTCTCCTCCTCTTCCCCTTTTTTTTGTTTTTTGGGGGATTTTTATTTTCCCCCTCCTCTCTTCTTTGCTTCTACTTTCTCTCTCACTCTCACTCTAACTCTCTGGGGGTATCTTCTGAGTTCCCTTCTCTACTCTCTACTTCTCTCTACTCTCTTCTTACTTCTCTTCTCTCTCTATTCTCTCTCTCTTCTCTCTTCCTGTCTTCCCCTTACTTTGGGCTCTACTTACTTTCCTCTCCTCTCTCTCTTCTCCCCCTCTCAACGACAACCTTAAGTCATCTGTTTGGGGGGCTTTTCCGTCGGGGGGGGCTCCTACTTCTGCTCTTCTCTACTACTATCTTCCTCTCTTTTTTCCGCTCTCCTTTAATATTGGCAATCTTTTATTCTAGCTTACTTGTCATGATGTATGGGTGCCAATATTTATCTATAAAATCTCTTCTAAAAGGGATTTTCTATAGCGCATTGCTTTCTGCCCCCCCTTTATAAATAATATAATTTTTTTTAATCTTTCTTTTTTAATTAATTTTTCTTTGCTCTCTCTCTCTCTACTCTTGAACCCCCCCTCCCCTTGAAGCATGAATTTGCCTTTTTTCTTTTCTTCCCCCTTCGTGTTTCTTTCCCTATTTCTGCCAAAGGACCGGGGCTGGGGGGGGGGGGGGGGGGGGGGGGGGGGGGGGGCGTCACTCGTCCAAATGCTTCTCGATCTGAAAACCATAAGAAAAGGCTTATGCGTGATGCATGGCCTCCACTGCATCTCTGGGAGACTCTTCCTTCTTTTACCTGCTCATTCTCTCCCTAGGGGCTTCCTTAGAACTCACGCAAAAGGACTGAGTATTTTTAGACTCCTCTCATTCCTACTCCCTGCTTGCCTTTCTCCTCCTCTACTTCTCTCTTTTTTACAATCGTCTCTAGATCTAAATATTACCTCAAATTTAATAGCGATCTTCATTTAATTCGGACTTGGGGGGGGGGGGCTTTATCTCCTTCTCTTTCTTTTTCTCCTTCTCTAATTTATTCCCTTTCACTCCCCCCTTTCCTTTTGGCTTATATGATTTACTCGACTTATGCTCATTCAGTCTATTTTTATTTTTTCCTATATCAATACTCCTCTTCCTATCCTTCATTTGCTCACTCCAGTATTTTCACTCCCTCCCGGGGGGATCTCAATACTCGTATGCTACTTATTCTTCTCCTTCTTCTCTCTCTTTTTACTCGTATAACGGCCTACTACATTTTTTTATCTATGGTTATTTCTCCTTGCTATATTTCCTTTCTCACTTTTTTCTCTCTTTTTTTCTGCTACTCCCCCCTCGGGGTGAGTCCCCTCCTTCCCCCCTCCCCCTTGGGCTCTCTGCTTCATAGAACGGGCTTCCCACTTCGGATGGTTTCGGGCTCCTTTTTCGGTACTAACAGTTTGCACTTTTCTAGATCTTTCTGTCACCAGCTCTATATTTTTTATTTCTTCTTACTACTCTCTTGCCCCGATTTTCTACCTAGCTTTCTATATAGATCTGTCCCCGACCTCCCTCCTTTCATTCTTTTTCTCCTTTCTTCCCCCCCTCCCCCCTCCTAAACTCTTTCGCCTTCTCTCTCTACCCTCTCTTCTTCCTCTTTCTAATAATTTCATCTTCTTTCTCTCCATTGTCTTCTACTTGGTGCTTTCCTGCTGAATCTGCAACGTCGACCTTTCTTTTCCTTGTGTGCTTTCTCTCCTCTTCCTTCACTTTGTTTCTTCTTTCCCTCTCTTTTCTGTTATTCTTCTCTCTTTTTACTTTCTCCCTCTTCAATTTTCTTTCGATCTCTTTCTCTTCTCTTCCCTTCTTCCTCTTTACCTGCTTGTTTTCTCTCTTCTTCTCATTTTTTATCGAGATGATCCTCTCGTCTAGCCTGCCTTTCAGCATCAGAACTTTCTTTCCCCAGTGAGGAAGTGAGATGGGTGAACAATTTGCCTTTGGAGGGCGGCTGCTCAACCGAAGGAGATAATGGAGGTGACCCAACTGAAGAATGAGAAGGCGAAGAATCTATCAGTATAGGCTGAGGAATTACCTCGGTCCGAGTTGGATCGTCTAATGATTTAGGAGTGGACTCCACACCCTCGTCTGCATCATCAGTCGGCGGGAGTCCGGCCGAGGATATATCTTCAGTAGGCATAGGAGTATGGGTCCTAGTTGCTATGGTCTTACGCCGCTTGCGCTGTGGCGGACCGGTCGGTTGATCAGAACTAATCAGCCTCTTCTCAGAATGTTGGGCCGATGAAGCAGAAGTTGGAACTGGCTGATATGAAAGAATAATTATTAGCCGAAAAAGATTTTTTCGAAAGGAAGGAATGTATGACGATAAATCAGAACGCACCATAGAAGAACGAGGCGAGGCTTCAGGTTGTTCATCCGAATTGCCTCTCGAGGTTTCTTGCTCCTGATCGGGCAGAGGTACCTTGCATGTATGAAAAAGATAGAAAGATAAAGCCGAGACACGTATAAAAAGGAAGAAACTCAGTAGTAAATATGCTAGACAAAGAATGCACCTTCGGCGTGAAAAATTCGCTTGAAGATAGGTAACATCATGGACAGAAAGGTTCTGTCGCAGAAAGCCGTCCAAGCTCTTGTATAACGGAAGTCGGTAACCCCTGAGTGATTCGGCCGAAAACTGACCAGCTTAAAAAATCGACGAAGCCGGTTACCCATGGTCGAAATTCGGTCTGCTTCAGCAGCACTTTTCGTTGGGGGACGTCCGCGAGCAGTATTGGCAGTAAAATTTTTTGATGGAGCCTAAAGAGCTTGAACGAAGCCAAACTGAAGAGCCACATAGTGAGGGAAATATACTTCTATGCTGGGCATCAGTTTGGAGCGAGTCTTTAAGCCGACGTGCAGGTTTCGGGGGGCCAACAGAGAATACCATACGTCGGAATACTCACTAGCGCGTGAAGAGGCCAGTTGATCTTGAATAGACTCAAAGCGGGTGAGAAGCCAGGGCGGGCCAGTGACGCGCTCTCCGAAACAGGACCAGTGGATGAAAAGACATTGTTCTGGGAAAGTCAATCGGTTGACCTGAAGTTAGAGGTTCTGGACAACCGAGAGCTAAACCATATGTATCAAATTGAGGAGCCGAATTCATATCTAGAAGGTTTCGGCAGAAATAAGAGAAATAAATCTGTAGACACATCTGTAAAAACCATAAAACACCGCATTCGGAACTAATGACGACCCCTTCGTCAGACGGGAGCGGCTTAATTGATTAAAAAAATCTCTCTATAGACAAAAGGCAAGGAAATATGTACCGAGCGCCAGTTTTTCGCCATTGGCCAAAGCAACAGCAATCGGGACAAAATCTCGATTGATTTTTTGCGAACGAATACAAAAAAGATTATGACAGAGCCAATAAAGGAGGAAGGCAGTGTGTTCTCGCTTTGTAACAGGGTTAGGGGGCTGGCTTGCAAAGCGGCAGAGAAATTTGGTATATGCAAGATCCGCCTTTAGGTCGAGGTGAGCTTCAAAGTCTTCAACCCCGTCAGGGCAGTAGGCCATCGAGAGAGAAATGCCATGAGGGCGAAGGCCAATTATCGCCGCCACGTCAAGAAGAGTTGGGGTAAAGGGCCCTCCCCTGAAAAGAAAGGTGTTGGAAACATGGGACCAAAAACATAAGGCCGCAGCTAGGAGTAGATTGTCGGTGATAGGTGGATTCCGAGAAAGCTGGATAGCTTCATATATACCGACCTCACGCCAAAGGTCGGCGTAAGATGCCTGAACTCGATCTAACCAGGCAATATAAACGTCAGAGATGCTTGGCCAAGTCCGAAGACTTTTTTCGGACGTTTTTGAAGAAGCCGAAGCATACCAAGACCACAGATGAATATATTTCGCCATTAGAGGAAGACCTTCGATAGAAAAAGGAAAATCATCAGAGATGGGTTCATCTAAGAACGAAGGATCAAGAACAAATTGAGAAGGATATTTCTCGGTAAACTGACGAAGTAGGGTATAGTCCAGGGATGGAGACGAAGGAAGCGGAGAAGTTGGAGCCATCTAAAATAGAGAAAGATAAGAGTTAAGAGCAATGGAGAAATTGTGCGAAGAAACCCTAGATGGGAAAGATAGAGAAGGTGCGGAGAAGAAAGGTATGCGAGCCGTCAAGAGGTTTTTTTTCTTTTTTTTGAAAATTTAAACTCATGATGGTGAAAAGACGGCGCTATAAATGTAGTACTCGGAAATTTTGAGATTTAGGGTTTCTGGACTAGGCGGGATTCGGGCGCCCGGAAGAGGTGAAGTGGACGCCCGAAAGTTTCCGGACCCAATGGATGTTCTGGACGATCCGGTTGTGGCTGACGAGTATTGGATCTGGGCGCAGGATCTGGACGCCCGGATTGTGGATCCGGTTTTGGCTATGACGTGGAAAGCCACGTGTCGCGACGCAGGACACGTGTCGACCGCCGGAGACACGCCGCCCCACCGCCTGCTGACCGCCGACCGACCGTTTGCCCGCCAGCTGACACCTGGCGTTGAGGGTTTCCGGACGCCCGGAAGTTGGGAAAGGGCGCCCGAAAGTGGACTTTTGGCAGCCTATAAATAGGTGAGCCCTGATGGTTTTTAGGCTCATTTCCACTTCGTGATCCCTGTTTTTAGAGAGAGAAAGTGGGGTTTAGGGCCATGTGTTGGCATAGTTTGTAACCTAGCTTGCTCTCTTCTACTCTGCTGATCTGATCTGGTGCCGAGCTGTTATTCTGCTGGAGTTAGCAGTTCCTTGGAGGTTTAGACAGATCGGAGTGCTGCCGGAGTTCGTTATCTTGGAGGGTTGGATCTGAGGATACTGTTCTTTCCCCACCATGGTTGGATTAGCTTGTAAAGGTGGGTTGATGTTTGCCAAATTCAGTGGACTTCCTCCTACGTGTTTTATCTCATGTTAGCATAATATGATATGATGTTGTTTGGATTATGTTAGCATGATATGATGATTGGATTATGATATGTGGATATTGGATTATGATATTGGGATTATGATAGTATGCCATGCTAAGATTATGTTAGAGATGCCATGTTAGATTGAGACTTATCTATAGACTGCATGGGCATGTTATGATCTTAGATGTGCTAATGATATATATATGAGCATGCATTTCTTTGTATCCTTGTTGCATGATTGGACCTACACCTATTCTGTTGATATCCCTTGTACCAGTTGTTGTACATGTAGTGTAGGTGATCATGTTGTGGCTCGTGCTATGTTATTATACCTCCTCTTTGTGGTAGAGTTGAGAGCCTCCTCTTGTGATAGAGTTGAGATTGATTGTAAGCACTGGAGCATTGATTGTGCCGAGGGCACGTGATTCTTTGTGAGATTATGGATTGGGTCATACTTGTTGATTATCTTTTGTGATGCCGAGGACATGTGATTCTTTGTTGACCCAGTCGTGTCGATCATATACCTGTGGGCGCTTGGCGTATACTTGGGTTTACTTTACTCGGTTGGGTCGCTCCCACGAGTACCACTCTAGAGTTGGCATATTCCGTACAGAGGTTTGTACGAGGAACTAGTAACAGACGGGCTTCCTGTACTAGTTGGGCTCCCTTTTGTGTTGAGCTTGATCAGGCCGCAGGTATCGTATGGTATGATATGGTATGGTATTATGGATTGAGCTAGGTACAGATGGGGTTCCTGTACTAGCTGGTTCGCAGGTATTGTATCCATGATGGTCCTCATTTGGTATATTCAGTTCATTGGTATTCATACTGATAGTTGAGCTTTGTGCATAGTAGTGGTAGTATATCTCCTACTTTCTTTATTGCTCTATATATCTCTTGAGATTGAGGACTTAGTGGGCAGACCGCTGAGGCTGGTGGCGGTACCCACTGAGAACTACTTGTTTGATAGTAGTTCTCACACCCATTGGTGACATCTTTTTACAGAGTCTTCTTCCCCAGTTGTGCATACTGAGCGCGGAAAGGAGACCGTCGGGTAGAGCTATTCCCCGGATATTTGGCTAGAGGTATACCCCATTTTGATAGATGGTTGAGTCTGTACATACAGTGAGATAGATTGTGATATCAGTGTTGTATATGAGAGTTATATATGAGAGTTATGGATGTTGTATGTACAGTGATCTTTTGATATATTTATATAGCAGCTCTGTTGATACCTTTAGCTCTGTGTGATTATTGTTGATGTTGTTTCGCTTCGTATACATGGTAGAGATACTGTGTATGCGGCGGATCTGGTCATGCGCCTGGGAAGAGGTAACCCGGGGCGTGACAGATTAAGTTGGTATCAGAGCTTAGGAATAGGTCAAGAGGGCCTAGGAAACCTAAGATAAACAGACCTAAGAATGACGAGAGAGACGTGATTGATCGCGAAAGTCAAAGATTGGGTTTTTGAATCCTTCCTTGTGTAGGAAGAGTGATTGAGGGATTATGCCTTCTCTTATCGGATGAATTATGTTGGTTGCAGACGACATAATAATCTGAGAAGAAAAGAAGTGTCCTTCTAGACTTTCGTTAGATTGGGTCGTGAGATTGTTTGTGGTCCTAATCGGGTATTCTGTTGCAGGTTATTACTATGCCTCCTCGACGACCGTCGACGCGAGCGCATCCGACGCCTTCGGATATGCCTGAGCAGACGGGACCTAATGAGCGGCCCGCTCTGCAGGAGCAGCTAGCAGACATAGCTGCAGTTGGAAGGCAGCAGAGTGCCTTGTTACAGAAAATGTGTGATGCTTTCTCTACGCCTCGAGCTATGGAACCTCAGGCGGCGACAACTCCAACTACATCTCAACCCAGAGAAGGAAGTACTCAGCCTAGTCAAGTGCTTTCTGAAGAGGAGCAGGAGCGGATGGCGGATAGATTGGCTCGCTTCTGTAGGTTTGATCCACCGCGATTCAATGGTAGTAGTATAGAGCCATGGGTGGTAGAAGCCTGGATTTGTGAGATGGAGAAATTGTTCGAGGATCTCTTTGTGCCAGCACGGGAGCAGGTGCATATGGCAGTGCATTGTTTATCTGGTGATGCACATGTCTGGTGGAGGAGGACCCGTGATCATAGGTCCCTGAATCCTCTACAGATGTCTTGGAGTGAGTTTCAGGGGATTATGTATGGGGCGTATTTTCCCAGTAGCGTGAAAATGAAGATAGAGGAAGACTTGAAGAACCTGAAGCAAGGGAATCGCTCAGTACAGGAGTATGCGAGGGAGTTTACGAGACTACTCAACTGTGTTCCTTCAGCGGCGAGAGATGAGATACAGAAGGTTTATCTATATGAGAAGGGTTTGAGACCCGATATCTTTCCATTTGTCCACTCGCAGAGACTTCAGACTTTGGATGCTACTATCGAGCAGTCTCTGTGGGTAGAGCGAGGGGCATTTGTGACGAGAGGACAGCCTATGGACCCAGCTCAGGGTCAGGAGAGGAAGCGTCCGGCGCCTGATGATGGAGGACAATCGAGTAGCAGACGACCAACTAGACCTCCCCAGCAATCGTGTTTCCAGAGACGAGGATCTTCTAGTCGCCAGCAGTCTGGAGGATATCACCAGCAGCGACAGCAGCAGCAGCAGTCGAGGGGATCTCCCCGATGCGTGATTTGTGGAGGACCTCATTTCGCTTATCTCTGTAATAGACGAGAGGGCCGATGTTATGAGTGTGGACAGCCAGGACACATCAGGAGGGCTTGTCCCAGACTTGTAGCAACTCCTTCTATGGCATCCGTACCTTTTACTCCACCGCAGTATTCTGGAGCCTCCCCGATATTTTCTCAGGAACGGTCTTCTATGCCACGACAACAGGATCGACGCCAGCCACCGGCGAGCGGGCGAGTTTATGCCGCTCAGATTGAGGATCCGGCGATAGCTGATCGGGTGGTGGCAGGTATAGTTTTAATTTGTGGCATTAGATCGCGTACCTTATTTGACACTGGTGCATCGCATTCCTTTGTTAGTAGGATATTTGCATTGCATCATGATCTAGAGATAGGATTGTTACCCCAGGCACAGGAGGTGCGGGTACCCGACCATAGTTTGCAGGTGACACAGGGTTGTTTGGGATGTCCTGTTCAAGTAGAGCCTTGGATCATGCCTGCCGATTTATTAGTATTGAGGCAATTGCAGGATTTTGATGTAATCCTTGGCATGGATTGGTTATCTCGATACTTTGCTACGATCGATTGTGGAACCAAGACGGTGATTTTTCGTGAACCTGGACATGAGGAGTTCATTTATGAAGGTCGTAAGAGTTCACTGTTCGCAGTGACGATTTCTTCTTCTAAGGCCAGACAGATGTTAAATAGTGGATGTATGGCCTATTTTGCAACAGTAACTGAGGTGCCCACTGTTGTACCAGGACTCGAGGATATTCCTATTGTCCGTGAATTTCCGGACGTATTTCCTTCTGAGTTATCCTCGATGCCTTCTGATAGGGAGATTGAATTCGTGATTGATGTGGTACCAGGAACCGCGCCAATCTCGAAGACACCCTATAGAATGGCACCAGCTGAGTTGAGAGAGTTGAAGGCGCAACTACAGGATCTTATGGATAAAGGTTTTATCAGACCAAGTGTGTCGCCTTGGGGAGCGCCTGTGTTGTTTGTGAAGAAGAAGGATGGTTCACTTAGGTTGTGTGTGGATTATCGGGAATTGAACAAAGTGACCATCAAGAATAGATACCCCCTCCCACGTATCGATGATCTGTTTGATCAATTGCAGGGAGCGTGTGTCTTTTCTAAGATTGATCTTCAGTCCGGTTACCACCAGTTGAAGGTGAAGGCCGAGGATATTTCTAAGACCGCTTTTAGAACTCGGTATGGGCATTATGAGTTTACAGTCATGCCGTTTGGATTGACTAATGCCCCTGCTGCATTTATGGATATGATGAACCGAGTCTTTAAGTCCTTCTTGGACAAGTTCGTGGTAGTCTTTATTGATGATATTCTGATTTACTCCCGTGATGATGCGGAGCATGAGGAGCATCTGAGATTAGTGCTACAACTCTTGCGAGAGAAGAAGTTGTATGCAAAGCTGAAAAAGTGTGAGTTTTGGTTGAGAGAGGTAGCCTTCTTAGGCCATGTGATTTCAGCTTCGGGAGTAGCTGTTGATCCTAAGAAGATTGAGGCGATTCGTGATTGGACTAGACCGACGACCATATCTGAAGTGCGGAGTTTTCTGGGCTTAGCCGGGTATTATCGACGATTCGTGGAGAGTTTTGCGAAACTCTCTACACCTCTTACTCGGTTAACCAGGAAAGGAGTTAAGTATGTTTGGAGTGATGAATGCCAAGAATGCTTTGATGAACTCAAGCTGAGATTGATGACAGCCCCTATTCTTGCACTACCTGTGATGGGCGAAGGATTTGTAATTTATAGTGATGCTTCGCATAGTGGCTTGGGTTGCGTGCTGATGCAACATGGTAAAGTGATTGCATATGCTTCAAGACAACTAAAGGAATATGAGAAGAACTACCCCACTCATGATCTGGAGTTGGCGGCGGTAGTCTTTGCTCTGAAGCTATGGCGCCACTATCTCTATGGCGAGCATTGTGAAGTGTATACTGATCACAAGAGCCTCAAGTATCTGTTTACACAGAAAGAGTTGAATTTACGGCAACGGAGATGGTTGGAATTATTGAAGGATTATGACATCTCTATTTTATACCATCCCGGTAAGGCGAACGTTGTTGCCGATGCTTTGAGTAGGAAGGCTGTGGCAACTTTGAGTTTGTGTATTACTCAACAGCCTGTCCTAGTGGAGGAGATGCGGAGGTTGTCCCTTGAAGTGGTTACTCACGGGATGACGGCGAGACTAATGACTTTGGTCATACAGCCTACTCTGTCAGATAGGATTCGAGAGAAACAGAGTGTTGATCCTTATCTGATGAAAGTTCGAGATCAACTGAGGAGTGGTGATCTTGAAGACTTTACTTATGATGATTCTAAGACTCTTCGCTATAGAGGACGTCTATGTGTACCAGCGGATCTGGAGATTCGAGAGGAGATATTGAAGAAAGCACATTATTCTCCTTATTCTGTACATCCTGGAGGGACAAAGATGTACCAGGATCTGAAGACTCACTTCTGGTGGAATGGTATGAAGCGGGATATTGGTAGAGCTGTAGCTCAATGTTTGACATGTCAGCAAGTTAAGGCTGAACATCGTGTACCAGCTGGTAAGCTACAGAGTCTTCCAATACCTGAGTGGAAGTGGGATCATATTACGATGGATTTCATCGTAGGATTGCCGAGGACTTCGAGCAGCTATGATACTATTTGGGTGATTGTTGATAGGCTGACAAAGTCTGCTCATTTTCTGCCTATGCAGATTACTTGGTCACGTGAGCGACTTGCACAGCTGTATATGGATGAGATATTGAGATTGCATGGAGTGCCAATCTCGATAGTATCTGATAGAGACCCAAGGTTTGTTTATCATTTCTGGAAGAGTTTACAGACAGCTTTGGGGACTCAGCTTCGATTTAGCACTGCGTTTCATCCCCAGACTGATGGTCAGTCCGAGCGCACTATACAGACACTCGAGGATATGTTGAGAGCTTGTGTCTTGGATTTTGGTGGAGGTTGGGATCGACATCTGAGATTGGTAGAGTTTGCGTACAACAATAGCTATCAAGCAAGCATTAAGATGGCTCCGTTTGAAGCATTGTATGGACGCAAATGTCGATCACCTCTATTTTGGGATGATGTTGGTGAAAGGAAAACGTTGGGTCCAGACACTACAACAAATTTGAGTTTTAGTGGCAATTATTTTTTAAATTGCCGGCAATTATAATTGCCGCTAAATAGTTTCGTGGCAATTATAACAATTGCCGCTATTGGTAGGGTCGGTAAAAGGTATAATGGCATTTGCTCCGGCGGTTGGTAAAAATCTAAATAAATGCCGCTAAATACTACACAATAGCAACTATTATAAATGCCACTATAATTAATTATAATTGCCACAAAAAAACATACTAAATGAGATTTATAGTGGCAATTGCAATTAGCATTTAAATACTTGATGATCACAACTAAATATTCCAATGAATTGAAATATTAAAAAATAGTACTAACCGAAAAGCTTTAAAACTTTGTATAACAAATAATTTTTACTCTCAAATTACAATCTCAATATTCAAATTAAAATTTGGATATGAGTTCCAACAATAAAATACTAGTTCAAAATTTAGTTAAATAAATAAATAAATTCTAAATAACACTAAACACTTATAATCTCGGAGAAATCCTAAATTATAAATCCTCAAAACTCGTTGCTCTACTTCGAAAGCTTGTTCAAGTCGATGACAAAGCCCAAAGAACCTGTTTCAAAAAAAACATTTTTGCAATTAGCGGCACGAATAAATAATATAAGTAAATCCTCATCAAAAGTATCAAACTTTCAAGTAGATATAGATAGCAATGTATGTGTTACATTTTGATTGTAAGTTTCAATCCTCACTTGAAGAACTATTGAAGAACTAAACAACTAAGGAAGTACAATTTTTTTTCCTTTTCCTTTCAATCCTCACTTGGGACAAATATATGCACATAAAAAAATATCAATTAAATTTGAACACAAAGAAGCACAAAGATTTACAATATGAAAGGGAAAAGCATTAAAAACACAATTAAAGCAGCTCGCAATTGTGGCAACTGCTAGGCTACACCACGAAGTTTAGTACCAAAGTTTAACTAACAAGCTTCTAAAGATATATTTAGCACGAAGACTACAGTATCACAGATAGTAGAAAAATTATACAGAGATGTTTAGAGTTGCAACAAACCTCAAAACGCAGCTTTTAATGATCAAAACCTAGGATAATGATGGAGGGAACTGAAACAATAAAAATAAAAATAAAAAAGCAAAGTTAGCAACTTAAGATCAGAACTGTTCTCTTATTACTCAATGTAACTCACCAGCTCTCTTATTGTTCTGTTGAATAGCAGAATTCTTCTCTTCGGTCAACCTTGAGATCAGAACTGCGGCTTGCAATATATAGCAAATAGTCATTCCGATCCTATTAAACAAGCAAACTTGCGAACAACATATACTAAAATTAAAGGCCTTAAAGTCATAGTATGACATAGTATCGGTGTTGCTACTTTGTTCATTTCATTCATGTTGCACCATGTTTTCTTCTGATGCTCCCAAAATTAACAGTTTTATCAGATTATCATTTGCTCTTATCGCTTCTTTTCCGTGATGGAAAGTGCTTCTATCAAATCGTGTGATGGACTCGTCAACATAACTTGTTGGATTTTGCCACATGCTTTGTCTTATGTTATATTTTAGGGTAATCTACACTAACTTTGATTTCTTATAAGTTCTTGCTTGAACCTTCTGAATTATTAGAATCAAATCCTACAATTTAATTTAGTGCTTCGCATGTTGATAGGAACTTGTGGATCAGTTTTTGTTTACATTAAATGCTTATAAAGATTTATTTATATTCAATTTGCCTTTTATAGTGTGCATTAGATTTTCCTGCTTATTGTGGGTTATCTTCATTTTCTGCTACAGCTTTGGTGAATCAGAGGCCTACATTTCCTTACTGATTAATGGCTATTAGCTTTTGTCAAATTCTTAGCTGTAGTATAAGGCTTAATAGCCTGATTTGCTATGGTTCGGCAAAATACAGGTTTATTAAGTACCTATTAATTACTAAATTTGTGCTACAAAAAGGTCAAGTACATCTAGATCTGAGGTAGTTAACTTAAAATAGCAGAACAATTAGGTATTTAAAATGAAAAAAGATATGTTATTGTGAAGTTTAGTTCCTTGTGTTTTTGCCTGCTGAATTTGCAGTTACAGCATGTAGCAACGTCTACTTTGACTTTTTTTTAAGGACTAGGGAGAGGAGAGGTTTGATGCCATTATTTTCTCTAATGTAATTGTGGAGTCTAGAGATGTCAAAAAAAAATATCCTACTTTTGGAAACTCGATTGCCAATGTTCTAAGTACTAATATTTCATCTTTTATAGCCTATGTAATTGAGATTTCTTGTAAACTATTCAAGGTCTTAATTACTACTGTGGTGGTTGATACGATTGAGAGTTTTCTTTTTATTTTTTCAAAGAAACTAGTCAATAACAGATGTACTATATCAACAAAAACAGAATATTATGATCACTTCGGTAATTTTTTGATTGAAATTAAATATTGAAAGAAGGGTTGCTATACAGATATATAGAAAGAATTTATATCACATAAAATTTGAATTCTAAAACATAACTAAGAACAAAAAGAGGCCATATAAAACTCTATATAACATGACAATCTATATGCACTACCAACAAATCAAAATGGCAATTTATATGAGCATACAATTTTGAAGGACACATGTAGGAGACTAGTTAGCATTACGAAAAGCAGATGAATTGTTTTTCTTCGAAGAACCTAAAATGTTAGTAGATCTCTAGACCAAAGAAAGAGGATTAAATTATGTCTTGCAAAAGCATTTACAGAATAACCAAAAAGTTAAGATAAGCAAACAAATTATAGGCATAGAGGGAACAAGATCAATGGAGGTTCCAGAGTTTCGGCCAAAGAAAACCTATAACATTAAGAAAAGAACTAGAGTCAAGGAAATATCGTATAGTTTTAGATTTGCTAGACAAGTTGGAACCTAGATGTTTAAAAACAAAACAAACATGATATGCCAAGCCATTTCAGTTGAGTTTTGCATCCAAGTTCAAAAATCATCCCTAACTTTTTGAGCCTACTTAAGATGGTAGTGATGTGATTAGATCAAAATTGATGCAAATGGAGAGAATTTTTTGTAATTAAGTCCAAACCATGCAGTAGTCATTACAATTCTATATCATTGTACATCAGTTTCAATATCCTTGTCAATGAAACAGGAAGAACTATGTACCTGAATGCCAAAAACTTCATAGATGGATCACGATCCCCAACTGCAAATGAAGCCATGATCCAGTTACTTTACTATCTTGACTTGACGTTCGAGAAGAATTTAGAGTTCTGCAAAACTTTCTTTGGGGAAAAAAAAAGATAACTTGTTTTAAAACGTAGAATCTTTGGAAAAGTGACAAAGACATATTTAGCATATCTTAAAATTACCAAGGGAAACCAAAATCATCACCACAAGGCCCGGCTAACCGAAAATGACACAACATTAATTGTATGGTATCACATAAGTACGGAACAAGTTAATGTTTTGAGCATTTAAGGTCCCACTATGTAGATTGAGATAACCTTCAAATTTACACAACTAAAACGATTTTCAAAAACAACCAATGACAGGAGACGATCTAAAAAGGAAATGCAATACAATGTCGGCCTACTAGAAAAAGCCTGGGCTTTAGGAATGTTATTGTCCTGCTCATATACCTAATCTTGGATTAGCTCTTGCACTGACAAAGAACAATGGTAAGTTGAAAAGGACCTATGACTGACAAAACACTCCATTTATGAAGTATCACAAATCTTATTACCAAGTAAAACTAAACGTCTATCAATAAGCAAACTTATTTTGAACTAGATAAAATTTACTAATACATCTGATACCGTCAACTTCATCATATAAGGTAGGTAAAATCAGGCCTATATAAGTTCATTCGGTGAGTGAATTGTTTAGTGTGGCAGCAGCAGACTCAAGTATAACCACTAAGCAAAGTTTTCAGTTTCTTTCATGAAATACTGTGATTAATAAGCTTCAGAACTAAATGAAATTTAGCTGTTTCTTTAGTTCACAATCAAATCCATCAGCTATTATATAATTCACTTCTATTAATTGGTACATAAACCGGAGTATATCCTTGGTGAGGGCGATGATGGGCTCGATGTCGCTGAGGATGTCGGCTTCTTTATCCTTCCACAGCAACACGAGCTCCACAAAAACCAACAAAGTAAAACCTGATTTTCATACATCGAACATTAATTCGTTCCAATTCAATATCCAACACTGTAATAAATTTTAGCAGAGAATTTCGTCGAGGCCTATAATCTCAACATTACTCAATGCAATCACACACAAACATTAACCTGAACAATCAGCCATCACCACACTAATTATAACAACTTTACTAGATAAAGAGCAATGCAGAAACAATAGAGAGTGGAAAAGAATCAAAGAACCAGGACAAGTCATTATTTACCTTCAATTCAAACACCATAACTTACATCGCTCACAAGTTAAATATGTCTCTCTAATAAATCCAAGTTCTAAAAATACAACAATACTCCTATTCATCTAACGCACCAGATTAACAAAGTAAAATGTATATTTACGATAGCAACTAAATCCTAGTATAACAACCAATAGTGCAATATTACTAATACTAAAAATAATCTTAATAAGATTATGCATAATCTAAACATTATGGTTACAGTTCCAAAATCCGAGACATATCTAGCAACACTCACAAGTATACTATTTCAAAATGCTATATGATCGAGGGGTTCTCCATACATTCTTAACCCAAAAAGAAGAACATATAAAACAAAATAAAAGAGGAGGTGATCAGCATGAGGAGTACAAACCTAGTCCATTTTCTATTCTCCACAGGGTTCCAAGCTCTCAGTTTCGGAACATTACATGGTTCCACCGTAGCCTGTAGCAAATGAATTCGTACAAGATAATTCTCTCGCAAATTAGAACGAAAGTAGGGCGATAAAACCTAATCCGAACCCTAAAACTCTCAAACCCGACCGAAATCGCCCCTCCAAACCCCAGATCTAGAGCTCAAATCACAAAAAAAGGATCAAAGAACCCTAAAAATTGTCATGAGGGAGACCAGCGGATCGATCGTGACCTGCTGGTAGAGCCCGTAGAGGAGGAGCGCGATGCCGTTCTGGAACCTCGAGATCGCTCCACCGCCGTCGCCGACGCCGCAGCCGCCGCAGCCGCCGCCGTGCTCGTGGAGGAGGAGGCCGAGGGCGAGCTCGTGGGGAGAGGGCCGCCGCCGCCGCCGCCATGCTCGTGGAGGAGGAGGCCGAGGGCGAGCTCGTGGGGAGAGGGCGAGAGCTCGAGCTCGGATGGAGGGAAGGAGGAGGCCAAGGGCGAGCTCGTGGGGAGAGGGGTAGAGCTCGAGCTCGGGTGGGGGGAGAAGAGGGAGAGAATGGGTGAAGGGTTTTGAACGCTAGAATGGAGTGGGTTTGGGTTTGGGTTAGGGTTAGGGTTAGAGTTAGAATTAGGATTAGGATTGTGTTGGCTTTAAAATAAATATATCTGATATAAAATTATTAGTCGGTTAAAAAATATAATTTTAAAAAATTATCGCTAAATATAAATTAATAATGAGTAATAATGGCCGTTAGATAATTGCCGCTATTAAATTGCCGCTAAAAGGTAATTTTGTTGTAGTGAGACCTTTTGCTTGAAGCCGAGGAGAAAGTTAAGTTGATACGACGGCATATTGAGACGGCTCAGAGTAGGCAAAAGAGTTATTCTGATACTCGGAGGCGAGATCTAGAGTTTCAAGTTGGTGATCATGTTTTCTTGAAGGTCTCACCATCGAAGGGCATACGGAGATTTGGGATTCGCGGAAAGCTTAGTCCGCGATTTATTGGTCCTTTTGAGATCTTAGAGAGAGTTGGACCCGTGGCTTATCGGTTAGCCCTTCCGCCTCGACTAGCAGGAGTGCACGACGTCTTTCATGTATCTATTCTGAGGAGATACATGCATGATCCTTCCCATGTGATAGACTTTTCTCCACTGGAGCTTACTGAGGATTTGCAGTACGAGGAGCGACCGATACGTATTCTTGCTCGTGATACGAGGGAATTGCGTAATCGAGTCATACCTTATGTTAAGGTACAGTGGGATTTTCATGATAATAGAGAGGCGACATGGGAGTTGGAGACTATTATGCAAAGATCTTATCCCCACTTGTTTACTCCTTGAGGTGCGTGTTTTACCTTAGTTTCGAGGACGAAACTATTTTAAGGAGGGGAGAGTGTAGTACTCGGAAATTTTGAGATTTAGGGTTTCTGGACTAGGCGGGATTCGGGCGCCCGGAAGAGGTGAAGTGGACGCCCGAAAGTTTTCGGACCCAGTGGATGTTCTGGACGATCCGGTTGTGGCTGACGAGTATTGGATCTGGGCGCAGGATCTGGACGCCCGGATTGAGGATCCGGTTTTGGCTATGATGTGGAAAGCCACGTGTCGCGACGCAGGACACGTGTCGACCGCCGGAGACACGCCGCCCCACCGCCTGCTGACCGCCGACCGACCGTTTGCCCGCCAGCTGACACCTGGCGTTGAGGGTTTCCGGACGCCCGGAAGTTAGGAAGTGGGCGCCCGAAAGTGGACTTTTGGCAGCCTATAAATAGGTGAGCCCTGATGGTTTTTAGGCTCATTTCCACTTCGTGATCCCTATTTTTAGAGAGAGAAAGTAGGGTTTAGGGCCATGTGTTGGCATAGTTTGTAACCTAGCTTGCTCTCTTCTACTCTGCTGATCTGATTTGGTGCCGAGCTGTTATTCTGCTGGAGTTAGCAGTTCCTTGGAGGTTTAGACAGATCGGAGTGCTGCCGGAGTTCATTATCTTGGAGGGTTGGATTTGAGGATACTGTTCTTTCCCCACCGTGGTTGGATTAGCTTGTAAAGGTGGGTTGATGTTTGCCAGATTCAGTGGACTTCCTCCTACGTGTTTTATCTCATGTTAGCATAATATGATATGATGTTGTTTGGATTATGTTAGCATGATATGATGATTGGATTATGATATGTGGATATTGGATTATGATATTGGGATTATGATAGTATGCCATGCTAAGATTATGTTAGAGATGCCATGTTAGATTGAGACTGATCTATAGACTGCATGGGCATGTTATAATCTTAGATGTGCTAATGATATATATATGAGCATGCATTTCTTTGTATCCTTGTTGCATGATTGGACCTACACCTATTCTGTTGATATCCCTTGTACCAGTTGTTGTACATGTAGTGTAGGTGATCATGTTGTGGCTCGTGCTATGTTATTATACCTCCTCTTTGTGGTAGAGTTGAGAGCCTCCTCTTGTGATAGAGTTGAGATTGATTGTAAGCACTGGAGCATTGATTGTGCCGAGGGCACGTGATTCTTTGTTGACCCAGTCGTGTCGATCATATACCTGTGGGCGCTTGGCGTATACTTGAGTTTACTTTACTCGGTTGGGTCGCTCCCACGAGTACCACTCTAGAGTTGGCATATTCCGTACAGAGGTTTGTACGAGGAACTAGTAACAGACGGGCTTCCTGTACTAGTTGGGCTCCCTTTTGTGTTGAGCTTGATCAGGCCGCAGGTATCGTATGGTATGATATGGTATGGTATTATGGATTGAGCTAGGTACAGATGGGGTTCCTGTACTAGCTGGTTCGCAGGTATTGTATCCATGATGGTCCTCATTTGGTATATTCAGTTCATTGGTATTCATACTGATAGTTGAGCTTTGTGCATAGTAGTGGTAGTATATCTCCTACTTTCTTTATTGCTCTATATATCTCTTGAGATTGAGGACTTAGTGGGCAGACCGCTGAGGCTGGTGGCGGTACCCACTGATGACTACTTGTTTGATAGTAGTTCTCACACCCATTGGTGACATCTTTTTACAGAGTCTTCTTCCCCAGTTGTGCATACTGAGCGCGGAAAGGAGACCGTCGGGTAGAGCTATTCTCCGGATATTTGGCTAGAGGTATACCCCATTTTGATAGATGGTTGAGTCTGTACATACAGTGAGATAGATTGTGATATCAGTGTTGTATATGAGAGTTATATATGAGAGTTATGGATGTTGTATGTACAGTGATCTTTTGATATATTTATATAGCAGCTCTGTTGATACCTTTAACTCTGTGTGATTATTGTTGATGTTGTTTCGCTTCGTATACATGGTAGAGATACTATGTATGCGGCGGATCTGGTCATGCGCCTGGGAAGAGGTAACCCGGGGCGTGACAATAAATGACCTAATTAATTTCGCAAATAAGACAAAGAGAACATCAGAAGAATTACAGCCGTCGGAAGATGACAAGACGGCTGAGATTGAAAGGGTGTAGTCCTTTTGTTTTTATTAATCCCGAACTTTGATTTTGAGTCCATACGTCAGCCACCGAACAATCATTCGGAAGCTGTCGAGGGGGCAATTGTTGACGCCTCAAAAATCGTGCTACCATATGAGACCGGCGCACAGATAAATCATAAGAGAATGGTAAACCGGGTGTTGGACGCATGCACCAGGAACCGAAAGACGGTTGTTGAAACCGCTCGCGGTTAAGGTCGGCCAGGAGTAGTCCAAGAAAAGAGAAAATGGCCGATCATGGAAATAACTGAAGACCTTAGGCGGATGTTATAAATAAGCAGGAAACGCCTGAGGAAAAGGGTCTTTTTTCCTCTTGAGAAACAAGAAGAGCATTTTCAATTCCTGCATTGTTTCTTGTGCTTTCTAGGAGTAGTCCAATTGTAATCTTCTTTTCCAGCATTTACTGTCTTTTCTAGGAGTATATTAGGATAGATTTATTCCATATAAACAGTTCGATTCTACATATACATATAGAATTTCCATTCGGCTCATTAGCCGACCTAAGTATTGTCTTTTGTGCACATTCGCTCGGCTCATCAGCCGACCCAATACCACGTGTGTTATCTGAACTCGGCTGATCCGATCCCTCGTCAGCCGAATCGTTTGATATAGTCTAGGGCGCACACTTCGAGGGTCATTTCAGGAAGCTGTTTCACCTACTCGTATGCATATCGAGAGGGTTTGGACCGGGTCAACGGTTCAGAAAAAATAGAGCACAACAGTTAGTATGATGTTTTATCCTGGTTTCCATACCTGTAGCAACCAGCATGTTGATGGTAGAGGGGTATCCTCCAATTATAGTTTTCTTTATTATGTTGAGAGTATATGTCATGGACTTATAGCTTTGTGTTTAGATTTGATTTTCAGTTCTCCTATTCTCGTGGTTTCAGATTTGCGATTGAGATTTGGATCAGTTGTAATAGTTGTAGTTGTTGTGTAGTTTTATCTCTATTTAGGTTATTTGTTATGGTTGTGGTTATTTCTTGTGCTCATATGTCGTGCATGTATAGGAGAGATTCTGTCCATATGGACAGAGAAAATTTTGTGCGTATAATATTTTTGACGCATCTCGGACAAGATTTCAAAAAAAAATTCCACAAACTCTTATTTCAAAATGTAAGGTTTTTTTTAAAATTCTTTTCAAAAGAGGCTCAGGGCGTGACAAAAATATTCAAATCAACGTCATTCAACACAAGTTGGTTAGTTGTAAAAAGTGTTAGTAAAGTAGTGGAATCATTGTAAAGTGTTAGTAAAGTAGTTGGGTAGTTTTTAATACCCTTCCGACCCAAGTGGCTTGATAAATTAGTAACAAATTTACCATTCCAAATATAAAATATATAATATTTTCGGAGTATTACGAACCTTGAATCGAACGGCCTCTAAAGGTAATATAGATGGTATGACACCCCCACGATTTGAAATAGTCCTATATATGACATAAAATAGGACTAAACTTCAAAAACCCGACTATAGAATTTTGGGCGGTGATTAGGCCCAAGAGGTTAAAAGGGTTAAGCATACTAGAACTAGAGTAGTTCTAGGATGGGTGACCCCCTAGGAAGTAGGGTCATACAGTTAGTATTAGATCCAATCACTAGCCGAAAAATATGAGATAAGTCTCGGCTAAGCTAGTGTTATACAAAGGGCAGAGTATAGAGTACAGTGTGCAGAGCGCAACATCAAAACCTGGCTATAGTATTTTGGGCGATGGCTAGACCTAAGAAGTTAAGAGAATTAAGCGTGTTAGGACTAGAGTAGTTTATGGATGACCTCCTGGAAAGCGGGGCGTCACAAATGGAGACACCCTCACCTATGGCCATCCAGAAATACAGGCCCTTTCAAATTAGGCCCTTTCAACTTAGAAATTTCCGGTTGATACTTTTCTCAACTTTTTTTTTTATTTTTCTAATTTTCATTTTAAATATTTTTAGTTAAGTTATTTTTTTTTGTAAATGTACGACTCAATCAGTAGTTAATTGCACATTTTATTTCTATTAAAAGTTATTTTGTAAGTTTATGGCTCAACTGGTAGTTAATTACAAATTTTATTTGTATTAAATTATTTGTGAATTTAATACAAATTTCAATTTAGTTGATAAATAATAAATAGCAACAAAGAATTGGTCAGGAATTACGACAAAAATCGGGGGCATTTTCGTCCACAGGAAAGTGGAGCGGGCTCCGATAGCGCGATGCGCGCGGCATCTTCTCAAGACATATGAAGAAGGATGCTCTCGGCTCGCTTCCACAGCTCCATCGTCTTCCCCTGCATCCGAGGTTTCCCGGTCTCCCCATTTTACCCCTCGCGTCTCGTCGAATTTACGCGCGTGCCACCCCCTCGATCGACCTCGAAGCTCGTCGCGTCCATGGAGGCGCCTCCGCGAGGATACCGGAGAAATGTCGGGATCTGCCTCGTGAATCCTTCGAACAAGGTATCGGGGCGTCGCCGATTTCTAGGGTTTTTTTCTTTTCCAATCAAATCCTTTTCATCTCTTTATTTTTTTTCGCTAATTTTTTGGGTAATAACTTCGGGGATTTTGGTGTTTTTGAGCAGATCTTTGCGGCGTCGAGGCTCGATATCCCCGGAGCATGGCAAATGCCTCAGGTGCTTCCTTAATTTCCTAATTTGTACTTTTTTTTTTCCCCCTTCCATTTAATTTGATCGATTTGGAATATTTATGCAGAAGGATGTTCTTTTTCATTTGATTTGGACGTGGTTAATAAGTAATTATTGTTCTAGTAATGTGTGTTCACTATACGTTGTTCATCTTTATTGCTCTGCGCGATCAAATTTACTTTGATTGGAGTTTAGCGTCAATAGAGGAATTTTTATTCCCCCTTTTTTTAGATGAAAATGTACTGCCCATCAACTTTTTTTTTTTTTTTTTAATCCTTTTTAGTTAACAACACTTTTTAACTTTTTTTTAAAAAAATCCTTTTTGGTTAACAACACCTTAACTTTTTTGTTTTGTTTTGTAGTGGAGTGATTTTATCAATCAAATTGAAAATTTTATTAAATTAATTAATGACTAATGAAGGTACCCGCGAAGGTACCCGCGCGTTGCGGCGGGCTGATTCTATAGAAGTATACGAATATATATAACAATTAACCAAAACAATGTCATAACCAGCTTTTATACTTGAGAATATTTGAGAAAGTTCAAAAACACTTAAGAATCCATACTTCCAAGGCATAAAAATAATGGTAGAAGGATGTACTCTATGTTAGCTAAACGTATGGGTTATGTTAGCTAAATATATGGGTCCAAAGATAATTTATCATAGTACAGAGAAAAAATTATCTAAAAACACAAATAGTCATAGAATGAACTAAATTCCTATACAATCTACAAACAGTTTTTTTTTTTTTTTTCCGCATATAAATCCTTAGACTTTAAAGTTCCTTTTTCGAATTAAAGGGCTTTCGTCAATTGCTTTGCATCCTCAGAAAACTCTCTCAATATACTACAGCTAGAATCAAACAAAATAAAAAAAAAGGAAACACAATTAGAATAGATAAGAAATTTGAGCTGAAAGGACCTAAAATTTAAAGAAAAATGTAAATTGGTTCCAAATAAAATAATACCAAATGTACTTATTATCATGATGTTGTGAGATGACATATGTCTGATTCACTAAATAGTAGATGGAGCAATAGTGAACAATGGAAAAGGACGGAGTAGTAAGGGAGTTGCTACAAACTGACAACAGAGAACAGCAAGCAAAAGCAAATAGATGAAAAAGAAATTCACTAAATATGAGCTTATATTGTTAGGTTTTTATCAGCATTTTTTGCTCTAGGTAAAAACGAAAGAAAAGAACGTGGCACAATTAGAAAATCTAGCCATCTCAGGGGGATACCTTGCTCCTCAAAACAATGCGATTTCCTCTTCTTTTTTCTTTTTTTTTTTAAAAATATTGTAGCTATCCTTTATTATATCATCCTAGGACAATAAAAGCATTAAGAATACATAAGGAAGAGGCTCAGATTCACCTCTAATCAGTTACACCAAGATACTCATCTCTTCTCCCCTCTTCATTTGTTGAAATTTAATTCTTCCTAAGAGTGGTTGGTTATAACGATTACCTTATGACATCCAAGTTGCCTTGTCACCATGCATTAGTAAAATGGTAAAGAATAGCAAAGGCAAATAGGAAATACAGCTAACGAAGCGAGCATAATAATATAAGACAGCAACATTAAAAAGATTAAAGAAGAAAATTCATATAGCAACAATACGATATTAATACCAAGAAGACAGCAAAAAGAAAAAAAGGAAAAAAAGGAAAATTTTCTGGAAATAAAAAATAAAAAGCACGTAGATGACATAGTGATATAAAATCAGGTAAAAAGAATTTGGCACATCATTTTATTATCACATAGCAACAGACTAAAGAGTCAATTGTCATTTCATCAAAGAGGTGACAGATATGATCAAATCATTGAATCCAGCAAGCTCATTATTTTGCTAATCTTAAAATTAGCAGTCTTACTAATGATATAAACCGGTTATATTTCAGAAATTAGCAGTTTTTTTTGGGTATTATGTAAAAAATGTATAGTGCAGAGTGTTCCGAACTCAGTTTGCAATATAGAAAAGAACTCGATGAAGAGAAGTGAAGAGTTTTCACTCAGCTTAATGATTGAATAATGCTTAGTAAACTTGCCACACATAGCATTTAGAGCTACAGAAAAGAGACTATATATCAGCCTCAAAACTATAGATGTATGCATTGGTAGGAACAGGAAGCTGTCTGATGCAGATGCTGCTAGTGGGAACAGAAAGAAACAATAGAGAGAGGAAGGGCACCATGCGTAAAGTGAAAGTGCCAAATTGTGAAGCAGTGCTTACTAAAAATAAAAACAAATAGGAACAAACCTTTCATTAGATAATCATTCAGAATCCCAAGTTGTAGGTAAAAGCATCAAATTATTTTCCATCTTAATCTTATAGCAATAACTTTTCTAAGCCAGCTTCACCCCTAAAGAATGGAAGATTTAATTAATCTTTTGTAGTATAACTGATACATAATTGCATAAGAGTAGACTAAAAATTAAAATAAAATATACTAAATCATGTAAGTAATTTGGTTATGATATTAATGATATTTATACAAAACATATAGAGCAAGAGCAACATGTAAAAAATACTGGCCTAAAAAAAGCCTTCAGAAGCTCAGGCTTTTCCATTTGAGGAAATCAATGAATTTATATAGATATACTATCTATCTATATATATCTATATTATTTGTTTGTTTGTCCTATTTTATTAAATATCTCAATCAAACCCAAACCAAAGCCAAGTAAGTTTATAGATATTGCAAACCAAACGGGATAAAAAGAAAATAAATAAATTAAAGAAAATATGAGAGAGCCCTCCAAACTAAAACTATAAGAACATTATCAAATATTAAGCGAATCCCCAAATAAACCCAGATAGGATGTGGGATTCTATTATCAACCTAACCACAAAAAAAGAAAACGCGAAATTCTTGCATCTTTCCCCAGAAAACTAATACATTTGGGGATGCTAACCCCTAACTTGTCTTTTGGTAATGCAGAAAATTGGTATAAAATTAAAATGTATAAGAAGTTTGTAGAGATTAATGATCAAATCTAGCACCAAGTAAACTTTGCGTTATCCTGAGTAGTCTTGAGAGAATCACTGTTATAAAATCCGGATAGTGAAAATATGTGTATTCATATTGCAAGAAGCCTCAATCTGCTGCTGCTATCACCGTTTTAGAGATACTATGAGATCTTTAATGCATACAGAAAATACTAAACACCATACTTCAATAAGATAATCACCTTCTTAGATCCCACTATAATACCAATTACAAATTATGGCAAACATGCGCATCATACATGGACTACTCCCACTACAGAGCAAAATATTATCATAATTTATTTTTATAGAAATTTGACTTACCGCGCTATTTGCATCCCTCCCACCACAAAGCAAAAGAAGCCATCCAAACGTGCACTTGCAGTGGAATACCTGCAAGAGAAAGAATATACTAAAAAGCTTATAGAAAATAAGAAACTAATGAACACAATCATCACAACGAGAGTCGTTGAAGAACTTACAAATTAGTCATAACTCATAATAACGAAAATGAAACTCAAAAGAATGCAATACTAATACAATATGGATAGGATGGCAAAACATATTAAAAACGTAGAGTAGGAAAAGAGGTTCAAGTCACTAATTTTTGAAAGAAAGAAATAAATAAATAATAAAATGTAAAAATGTGTGAACATCATAATTTGTTTGGTCTTGCTCAAGAACCTAAAGCTTCAGGATGACAAACTGTCGATATGCAGTGATATATAAAACCTGCAAATGTTCCGGAGTAAGTTGATTTTCTCAAATTATTTTTTAATCTCTTCTCTTGTCAATAAAGGATTTATATTTAATTGTACACTTTTTTCATTTATACCATTTTCTGACTTGCGTATGAAACTATTCAGGATCAAAATTCTTCTTCAAACGTTTGATATTTAGTTAACAGTATATTCCCGAACATGCAAGTTTTGTCCTCATAAATAGAGAGATAGGTTGAAGGGTGTTAAATGAAAGGGTAAACTTCACATTGCCCCCCTATGGTATAGCGCATTTTCACATTGCCACCCCGTGCAAAAAGTTGCACTTCGCCCCTGTGGTTTAATTTTTATTTCACCAAAAAATTTATGTCAAATAGGATGGCAAAATAAAATTTTTTCAAAAAACCACAGGGCAACAAAGTGAAAAATGCACAATCTAATCAAGATACTCACATGCATGGAGGTGGGCCTTCGCCTTTTGGTTCCAACTCCCTTTGTACGTAGGGCTTAGTAGTAGTATGAAGGGCCCAAACATCAAGTAAAGGCCGCTTCCCTGGAAACATTGATGTAATCTTTATGTTGTTGAGCATCAAAACAGGTACAAATGAAGATAGTTTGATGCTTCCAGGAAGTATACAGTATCATCATGTCCATCAATTGATAACAAAAATCTTTGTCCGACCAGAACCATCACATGTCCATATCGTAGGCTAGGACCAGGTCCTTGCACAACAATCCTGAACTCAAGCACAGAAAGCCTTAAGATCGAGTTTTGAGACAATTCTTACAGAAGCACAATGGTAAATGCAAGTCAATCAGCTATGACACCGGTACCGCTGTTGTGTTAAGTCCAGGACATGAAGATCCTCCGCACGATGCACCACGTCAACCCCTCCACACCTTCCTATGACCACAGCAACACACATTTTTACCTTTTTTTTTCTTGTAATTTAGTTTAGGAACACAAATAATAAAGTAAAAAAAAAAGTTCTTCTTGCTATTTGCATGTGGTTATTGGGGTATTGTTTTTCTTGCCATTCATTTTTTGATGCTACTAATGTCATGACACCCCAATAGAGCATACTATCACTAATAACTGGGCTTAAGCATTTTGGGCCGATGATTTAGGGCCCAACGAGCTATTAGTGCTAGCGAGTCGGATTGTTACAGTTGGTATCAGAGCCAGATAGCCAGCTGGAAGTGTGAGATGAATCTCACATCGCTTGGTGAATCTGGGGATATGTGTTTTATTGGGGTGGGCTGACGAGCACGTCAGAACCTAAATGGAAGGGGGGGGGGGGTATGTGACATCCCAATAGGGCATACTAGCATTAATAATTGGGTTTAAGACGGTGATTTAGGGCCTAACGAGTTGTTAGTGCTAGCTGGCCGAATCGTTACAAATGTGATGTTCAATATTTAATCTTAATGCTGAGAAATAATAGTTACTTTGATTGGAGCTGATGCTGTCAATATTTAATCTTAATGCTAGGAAATTAAAAAAAATACTTTGATTGGAGCTTACCATCAGCAAGCACGCGCGCACAAAGACACAATTTAAGCTGCAAATGTTTAGAGTGAAAATGAGGATTTGATTCAGATACTTATTATATAAGCTATAGTTTCCTTGTACTTCTCAAATCTTGCTGTTTTATGAGTTGGGTTATTGCAGGGTGGTGTAGATGGGGAAGAAGATCCTAAAGCTGCTGCAATTAGAGAGTTGAGAGAAGAGACAGGTGTTACATCAGCAGAGATCATTGCAGAGGTTGGATTTCTAATCTAATTTTTCTAACTTTGTATTGTTAACTCCATTGTAGCTTATTAAAAGAGGTTTAACAATTTATTGTTGTGGCATACTTTAAGCACAGAGGTGAGAAAAACTGAACTATGTGACGAAACCATTTAATCTTCTTGGTTCATCAGCTGATAAATCTTTTCCCATATTTCCCAAGAAGAAGGAATAGCTTGAAGATATAGTTTGCGACCTTGGAGTTATACTGATTGAGTTTGTATTTTCAATAACTTAGCTCTCATGTTTGGTTCCCTTGATCGAGCCATATGCACAGGGCTACAAGTTCTTATACCTCTTGATTGCAAGGATTATGCTTTGTCTGATATTCCTCGAACCTATCACCCGGAGTTTTATGATCATCACAAGGCACTTCTAGTTGCTACTATCTGTTTGACTACGCTGAATGGGATAATCTACAGAGAGCCCATCAGCCCAACCAATCAGGCATTACTTGTTTGACCTGTCAATATGCTCTGTTTTAACCACTGTCTGGACTAATGGTAATTTGAAATTATACTTCCAGTTTATGATCAAAATTTGATTGTAATGTTGGATGCAATGGTGTTTGACGAAGTGCTGTTTGAGTATTGCTACTAGAAAAGAAGCTGATGCGAGAAAAGAAGCTGATGCGAGAAAAGAAGCTGATGCGGAACCATATTCAAAGAGAGTTCGGTCGAGTCATCTTTTATTTATTTGAGTCATTTTTGTATTAGGATAGGATTAATTCGTTTAGGTTTTAATTTTTTTTCTAATTTTCAAAATTATTTTGTTTGTTAATTAGTTTTACTCTTTTTTAAAGATTTTAAAGATTTTTTTAGGATTTATCATGTTGAATAAGTATCTAAAAATTAGGTATATGGTTTAGGCTTTTTTAGATATGTTTGAATTAGGAAAAGATCCCTAAAATCTTGGGAATTGTTTTAGATTAGGATTATGTTTTGAAGGTTATATATATAGTCTATGTCCTCTAATTTAGAGACGAGTTATGATGGAATAAAATTTAGATTTTGTATTTTGACCATAGTTAGTTAATTTGGATTCGGCAAAAATTCGGTACGGGTATAATACGAATAAAATTTGTATCCTAATTTTTAAATTCGTTGAAAAATACGGCTTAGAAAACGGGTTCGCCAATTATTCGGATACGCGATTTATACAAAAATTATACGTTCATCAATTAAAAATTCGGGATTAAAAATTCGGCTATTAAATTAAACTTTTTTTTCTAGATTTATGCTACTAGCATAAATAGTTATAATTCTTAAGAATATAAAAATAAAGAGCTACAAAATAAAATAGATTAAGTAAAAAAAAAAAGCAATAGCAAACTACATTATACACCATGATATATAAACAATCAAGCAAGAAAGAGATTAAGATAGTTCATAAGTAAACATAAAATATAAAAGATTTTTTTTTTAGGGGCGAGCAAACAGAGAATTCATACTTAAATATAAAATATAAGATAGTCCATACTTAAACATAAAAAAATATAAGGTTTTTTATTCGGTTTTCAATAATTCGCGAATAATTCGGCTAGCCCAAAAAATTCGCGTTTTATTTTCGTATTTTTGGGGAAAAATCGCATACGGACTGTTTTATTCAGATTTTCAATAAATCGCGAATAATTCGCGATTTTAACTAACAAAGATTTTGACTGCAGTCACGATATCTCCTTCCCCTTCCTTATCGTGTGCGTTGGCAAAATTTTTCTTCCGAAAAGATTCTATCTTCTCTTTTCTTCCTCATTTTTTCCTCTTTTCTCTAATTCTCTCTTATTCTTCTTCCAAATTTGCTTTTCCAATTTTCTAAAACAATTCTACAAATTTTCTGACCTTTTTCTATTTATCGGGTATATTCTTCAATTTTCTCTCAATTTTCTTAATTTTTTTTAAAATTACAAAATAAAAAAACTGTTGAAACCCTTGCTCCAGCCTCTCTTTTGGATTTCATTTTTTTTATTCCGAAAATTGATTTAAAATTCATTAAAACCTTTAAAAGTTAAAAAAAGAATTTGAAAATTACTCTTAAATTTCTAGAAAATTCTAAATTTGTCCTGCATAGCAAACTGATGCAGGACAAATTAGAAAAAATCCTAATCTATCTTGCTAGTGATGAACACAAAATCTGTTTAAAACTAAATTTAGAATTTTTCTATAAATTTTAGAGTAATTTCTAGATTTTTTAACTTTTAAAGGTTTTAATGAATTTTAAATCAATTTTTGGAATAAAAAAAGAAATCCAATAAAGAGGCTGAAGCAAGGGCCGTCCGACATTTTTTTATTTTTCATTTTTAAAAGAAAATTGAAGGAAATAGTCGACAAATAGAAGAAAGTTAGAAAATTTGTAGAATTGTTTTAGAAAATTGGAAAAGCAAATTTAGAACAAAAATAAAAGAGAAATAGAGGAAAGGAGAAAAGATGAGGAAGATGAGAGAAAGATAGAGCCTTTTCGAAAGAAGAATTTTACCGGCGCACACGGCAAGAAAGGGGGGGAAGGAGATATCATGACCGCAGTCAAAATACAAAATTCAAATTTTATTCTATCATAACTCGTCTTTAAATTACAAGACAGACTATATTTATAACCTTCAGAACATAATCCTAATCTAAAATAATTCCCACAATTTTAGGAATCTTTTCCTAATTCGAATATATCTAAAAAGGCGTAAACTATATCCCTAATTTTTAGATATTTATTCCACATGATAATGTGGAAATCAAAATTTTTAATTTCCGAAAAATGGGTTAACCGAATAAATTCAGAAAGGGGTAGGCTATTTCTGTAAAACGGAACAGCTTCCAGTGAAACGAAAACTCCAACCCTCAAGGTCTGGCAGTGCCGGAAGTCGTGGTGAGGCCTGTTTTTAGGTTTGGCGCGGCAAAAGTGTGGTTTAAGGCAAAATACGGCAAATTGTCGTTTTGGTGAAACTGGGTTTTTCGGTAAAAGGTGCGACATTTTATGTGTCGATTTGCATGAAAATTCACGGAGAGGTGTCACTGGGCAAAGTACACGCACTTGTGAATTTTCGGTAAGAAACTCAAAGGTTGGAGGGTTTAACAGCAATTTTTGCAGTGTGAAAAATGAGCACTTTGCGAAGGGGCCATCATTTCATGTGAGAAAGTTCACAATTTTGACGAGCGAAGGGATCCATATGAAAATAGACTCGGAGGCGAACGCGCATATCAATTTTCTCGGAGTTCGGCGATTTATGTGTAAAATGGCAATAAGAGGAAGTCATGAGAGAAAAATCGGATCAAGGGATTTTTCGGAGGTAAATGTGAAATTTCTGCTTCAAGATGCACGAAATTTTGTAGGGAGGGGCCAATGCGCGAAATATGCGTGTTGGTGGGGACTGGAGAGAAAATGCAGAGTTTTTGTGGGACTAAGTTGCATTGTGACTACATATATATATATATATATATGTATATATATAAGTATATGGGTATAGGAAACCCTAACCCTTGGAAATCCCCTCTCCTTCACCCAACCGCTGCGCCGCCTCCTGCCTCGTTGCCGGCGATCCCCGGCCGGCGGGGAAGCTACCGGCAAGGCCTTCCTTTTTCTCGCTCTTTCTATCTCTCTCCTTCCTTCTCTCTCTTGGACCAAGCTCACGGCCGCCGCCGCCGCCGCCGCCGCTGCCGGCCCATAAGGATTCCGGCGACCCTCCTTATTGCCGCCACCGTCGCCTAGGTGTCTTGTGCAGGCTCGGGTTCTAAGCAGGAACCCGAGGTGGTAACCCTGCGGCCGAGTTCTAGATCTGGCGCCGCCGCCGCGTCTCCACCACTGGCCACTGCTCTCCAGGGCCCCCTCTGGTCGGGGCCGAACCCTCCGTGCCGGTGCCTGCCGCCCACGGCCGCATAGAGGTCAAAAGAAGCAGGCTGCCCTGCTGCTGCTATTTTTCAGGCTCGGGCTAGGCTGGATCAGGCCGAGTTTCCTGTTCCGGCCACTTGGACTACCAACAACTTCATCGCGGGGGAGCACGGTCATTCGGAAGGCCTGTACATTGCCGTGTTCACCTCGATTGCTGCCTGGGGGCCTCCGGTTGCTGTATGAGCAACGTCACTCCCCAGGGACTTCACGGTTCGACGGACAAGTTGCCCTAACTTTCTCCTCGGTGCTCGGATTCGCTCCGGACAGCGAGCATGGTGTCCAGGACGTCGAAACCTTCCGGACGGTATCTTCACTCGGATTTCGCATTTGTGGAGTCAACGATAAATTCCTAAACACTGTATTATTGTTATATTTCCGCGCGCCGGGTGTTCGGTCAATCGCCGAAACGACGTTTTTGCATCGGGGCTGTCCTGGAGAGCAATGATTCAGGTGTGGATGATCCGAACTTGATGTTCGAGGCTCGGGAAACCCCTAATGAGGGTTTCACGGCAATCGACACACAAAACAGTGAGTTAGGTGTGTTATGTAGGTGATTTCTGCTCTGTTTTCGTGGAGCGCGTTCCGCTGCTGGTTGCAGTAGTCGAGTAGCACCGGTTGCTGGTTGGGGACTCGCTGGTGCGAAGCATGGACTGGCGAGCAACCTAGATGGGTTCCGGAGCCGAAAACGGCGATTTTCGAGCACCTGGTATGGCGGGTTTTGGGGATTTCCCACCCGAATCGCACCACTTGGCGTGCGGCTTTCCCGACACCCAAAAGTGAGTGTTTTGGGATAGAGAGGATGGTCGAATGACTTTCGGAGTGTTTCGGAACACTTTGGGGCTAATCCAGACCGAAAAACGCGAAAATCGGGCGGTTTCATGTTGCGCTGGTTGCTGCTGTTCGCAGCGGGGTAGTAGCCTTATTGGCTGGTTGTAGGACGAGGTTTGACACCTCTGGTAGCAACAAGAGGGCTACGGGTGGTTCCGGTGCCAAAATGGTCATTCCGGAAGCCAAATCGGTGATCTTTGGGATCTCGGCTTTTCGTTTTGGCGCACTTTTCGTGCGGCTGTCCCAACGGCAAAAGATTGGTGTTTTGAGGCAGTGGTAAGGTAGGTTGGGTATTTGGCATGGTTCGAGACACCCGTAGGCTGGGGTGGTGTTCCGGCTAGCCGGCATGACGATCGGGTTAGTTTTCGGTGACCGTTTATCGCGATCCGGAAATCCGATCGTACGTTAGTTTGGTTCATGATTTGAGTCACGGGTATGGGTAATTTGTAGGTTTGAGCTAATTACTGGCTGGGTTGGACTTTATATAGGTCGGGGCAATAGCGAGAGGCACTATCGGGGGGTCGACTGTCACGCCCCGCCGTGCCTTAGCACCAAATAGGTGGAAGGAAAACGCACGGGCACATGACCCAGATCCGCCGAACGGACAGAGTTTCCCCTGTACGTCCAAGGCGTCACAACCAGTATAATTCAAGAGGTTCCAAACATGAACAAAATTCATACAAAGATTGCATAAGGAAAGCATCATAAACTACTATGCTATTACAAGCATTCGCAATACAACCATATGTTACATTTGTTTTTTTTTTTTGTCTTTGTTCAATCTTTCCAAATACAATCAATTGATTATTACATTTCCATACGCTCGAACACCCCTATACTACGCAGTAAAAGGGCACTTCTATTCTGGTCACAGTGGTAGGACGCTAACTATTGAGTTACGCCCTTCCCTCGCGCCGCCGCGCCGCTCATGTGAGGACCTGAAAAATAGTGGGATGAGAACTATATAAAATAGTTCCCAGTGGGTAAGGCCACCCAAGAGAGGAGCTCGACCCACCAGGTCCAAAGGAAGCATACGAGCATGGGTTAGTACATATATATAACCATTAAGCATATAACTTTACAATATATATGAAAGTAAACATGCTATGCTTCAACAAATGCGATAATGAAATCCATGCAATATAATTTTAACTGCTATTCCACTATCCATTTCATAACCAATCTGCTCCTAAGGTTAATTTACCTTAGCTAAGCCATACTCGACTTGCCCTCGAGTTCAATATTAACGGGTTACCACCCTCCTAAGGTTTACTTATTTTAGTCAAACCTTACCCGACTCACTCTAGAGTCAAACATCCTTGGGCCACCGCCCAACTAAGGTTTGCTTATTTTGCCAAACCTTCACCGACTCACTCTTGAGTCATATATCCTTGGGCCACAGCCCAGCTAAGGTTTACTTATTTAGTCAAACCTTCACCGACTCACTCTTGAGTCATATATAACTATGCAATAATTATTTACATGCTTGTAAATAAACACAAAGGATGCAACCAAATGAAATATAATCTATCATTCCCTCTTAGGTTCATCCTATGTCTCACAATGACTAAGTTCTTTTACTTGCCATTTACTTATGGTTTCGGAATCGCCGTCTCACCATATTTGTTCCAACGTTCAAGGAGTGAGCTTGTCACCTCCTAATTCGAGTAGCGAAATCGTCGCATACTCGGGATAGCGAAATCGTCGCATACCCCGTCTCAACACCGCCATCACATGGCATGGTAGCGAAATCGTCGCATACCCGGGATGGCAACCTCGTCGCACATCCCCCCCTCGACACCGCCAACTCATGGCGAGGTAGCAAAATCGTCGCATACCCGGGATCGCGAAATCGTCGCCTATCCCGTGTCGGCACCGCCCACTCGTGGCATGGTAGCGAAATCGTCGCCTACCCGGGATAGCAAAATCGTCGCACATCCCCCTCTCGACACCGCCAACTCATGGCGAGGTAGCGAAATCGTCGCATACCCGGGATCGCGAAATCGTCGCCTATCCCGTGTCGGCACCGCCAACTCGTGGCATGGTAGCGAAATCGTCGCATACCCGGGATAGCAAAATCGTTGCACATCCCCCTCTCGACACCGCCAACTCATGGCGAGGTAGCGAAATCGTCGCATACCCGGGATCGCGAAATCGTCGCCTATCCCGTGTCGGCACCGCCAACTCGTGGCATGGTAGCGAAATCGTCGCATACCTGGGATAGCAAAATCGTCGCACATCCCGATATTCACATTACTTACTTGCCAACCTAAGTCTCATGATCTTAGGTTCAAGTCACTAAGTCTCACCTATGTTCAATAACACTAGGTTTACTTTCTCATTCTCAACCTAGGTTCCATGACTCTAGGTTCCAATTTAATGTCCAACCTATGTTCAATAACACTAGGTTCATTACACATTCAACCTATGTTCAATGACACTAGGTTTCAATCTCGTGTCCAACCTATGTTCAATAACACTAGGTTCCAATAGTCTTGTTTAAGTGATCTCCCTATCACTATGTGCCACAACCTAGGCTCAATAACTCTAGGTTCGCATACATTCCAACCTATGTTCAATGACACTAGGTTCATTACACATTCAACCTATGTTTAATGACACTAGGTTTAACATGCATGCATCATCTCTCAAGTATAAATATACATTGTTATAAAATACTTAGATTCTTTACATGCAAGGTGAGCCCATGGCTCAAATCATTTGATATATAAATCTATGCCAACATGCACATTATAATTCTTTCTTATCCTAGTTGTCCATATCTAGGATTTTCCATTCACATGACCTCTAGCCCATTTTGGACCATGTCAAATTCTCTATCATGTAGAGAAACTAGCTCCCCGCTATGTTTACATCTAGGCATACACATGTCCATTTGTAACAATGTGTTCCACATGCCTACAATTCTAATCCGTGGTAGTTAATGGTATTAACATCATATGATCTACTCATTCATTCATACACATATACCATTTGCCAATTAACCTACCATTACAGGCATCAAGTAAAATAATTATACTTTACTCTTTCAACATGGAAGTGACCTAATCACTTCGGTAAACACAAACCACACCTCACACTCTTCCGATTGCTTGTAGACACTTGCAATCGGGCTCTTTTCCTTGGCCTCAAGCTTGATCTTCAAGCTCCTAGCCCTAACACACATGAAGGATTCGTTAATCCGAGTCGAACTCATAACGATCTCATCTCTCCAAATCATTCGAAATGGAGTTGTCCCACATGTTCTACTAACCCCAAACTAGGGTTCTAAAGGGTTAAAACATTTTTAAAACCCTCCACAAGAAAATCCCTCTTTCAATCTAGGGTTTTCCAAAACTCATGGCAAAACCCAAAATCTCTTGCTAATCTCTACAATTTGTAGTCTAGATTAGCCAAGGGTCTCCAAAACTTCATTTCTTAGTCTTAATCCGAAACCCTAGCTACTAAATCCAAGGACTTACCTCGGATCCGCGAGCTCACCAAGCTACCATGCATGCACGAGCTCAAAACTTCACTCCTCCAAGCTTCCCAAGCTTGATCTCCGCCAAGATCTTCAATTCGGAGGAGAAGGAGAAGAAGTGAAGAGAGGGAGAAGAGCTTCTCACTCTCTCTCTATGTGTGTGTTCCCTGAGGAGAAAGGGGAAGGGTTCCCCTTTAAGTAAGCCTCCCCTCAGTGAAATTACCAAACTACCCTTCGAAATCAGCATCCTGCACATTGTATTCCGGTATACGAGTTGGAATACCGGTATACGGGTTGGCATACCGGTATACCACGAGGAATTCCGCAGAACACGAGAGCTGGATTTTCGGATTCTGCTACTGTATACCGGTATCTCACATCGCATACCGGTATACGCACTCCAATTCCGGTATGAACTTCCACATACCGGAATCCTACTGCAGATTTCTCAAATTCAGTAGTTCTAGCTTTCCGAAGTCCGTTTTCGCGCCTCATTTGCGTCGAAACACTTCGCCCAAGTTTCTAACTTGGCCGGAGCCTCACATATGGCGCCGCATGTTATCTTTCCACCGAAACTCCATAATTTGTAAAAGTTCGGTGTACTACATTCCTCCCTCCTTAAAAGGAGTTTCGTCCGCGAAACTAAGATCACACCTCAAATCTATTTACCAATTAGATGAGGGCATCATTCGTTCCTCGCGTTCTCTGGTTCCTGCTCACTCAGGAGTACATTCCATAGTCCACGGGTCTTATATTCCCGATATTGCATAAGGAATATGTCTCGTTGCCCTTCCTTACTAGGTCAACATCACATCATCTTCGCGATGTTTTCGCTCGAACACTTTGTTCGTAATCTCAATTTCACTTCACCGACAATGCCAGACTTGGCAATTGTGACTTCACCAATCAGGTGAAAGGTATGACCGAGCGTCTGTTCTTTAGGTCACAATCATAATCCTCTTACACACGACTAATGCTCTTATACTCTTAGAGCCATCGGTCAAACCGCTTATCTCGGTTTACAACAAATGGTCCACAGACCAAAGCTCTCACGTAGGCCTACTGCCTAAACCTGTCCCAACGTCGCGTAACATCTTTGCTCGCAAACGTAAATCCAATCGTTCCTCGGCGGAGTCCTCACTTAGGACTTTGCGCAATACTCCATCCAGGAGTAACCAAGACCCCAAACCTCTACTAAGACCTAGAGTTGGGTCACATCCACACTCTCGGTGTACTACCATTCATATGGTTTCACAAGTGGCATTCCATGCCCCCCGGGTCATCGCTTGGACTACCGCCCCGACCATAAATCTCTGCCCTACCCTCAGGTCTCGGGCTGCTGTCACACACAGCTGACTGCGTCTGTCCCTAAGGCCCCCAGGCTCCACAGTCCACAATGGTCCGGCCACGGATCGTCCCCAAGCAATACCCGATACCGTCGCTACACGTGTCCCGCACGCTATACCAAGCGACCACAACCACTACCGGCTCCTAAGCACCCAGTGCGAGCCACTAGCTCTCAAGCGGTTCTTGGCCTCCTTCACACTTAGTAATACCCAAGTGCTACTGCCAACAACTCTCTCGGCTAATCAGGAACCAATATTCCACGAGCACTTACACTCTAGTGTCCCTCGCTACTATATTTATTCGCGTTATCCACAAGCACTAAGCTACCACGCTTATGCTCACTCGCATTGTGAGTACCACAATCTACCTCAATTTGAGGTACAGCAAGGCCCACTCGCCCAGTTTTGGCGATCACCTTATCAATCCACAACCATCATCGTTCCACTATAACGATGTTCGGGATCTGCGAACTTTTAACACGTTCTCAACGTCATAACTCGATTCTTGCAATTGGCTACTCACATTGCCCTAATATCGAGAGTCAGCTCGCCTACAATCATTGTTGCCTCAAGCCGTCAACTAGACGCAACACCCGCAATTTGCCGGTATTCATCAAAATCTCTAGCCGCTCCAGCGGCAATACATGTGCCTCCACGACACGAGCATAGCTGGGCATCTATCCTTACCCATAACCTTGGTCCTGGTTACAATTGCACTTGCATCGTAGTAACCGACCACAACCATTGCATGTAATGCTCCAGTGTTGCATTATGTTCTACATATGTTTTCAGCAATCAAAACATACCTGCTACGACGCCGTCGACAGCAGTAGATTCCATCACCTGAGTCGCATACCCATGGCTACTTGGCGCCCGACGCGAACCCTCAAGTTGCCTCAACATCAATGCATGCTCATTAGACCTTACTGCAGGTGGTCCACCCGATTTACTCGATGATCGTCCCATCTCTATCTCCTTGTCATCCCGCATCACATAAGGGATACAATTTACAATGCGAGAGAACTCTCTCTCGTACTCTCTCACTGAGCGATCACCTTGTTTCAGCTTCCTGAATTTTTCTTGAAGCTTTCTCTTCTCACTATCAGGAAAGTAGGCAGAGAACACCAGTCCTCGAAATTCCTCCCAAGTCACTGGAGTGAGACTAGAAGGTCGGTCTCGCCGGACTCCCTTCCACCACGCCTTTGCTGACCCTTGCAAGCAGTGTGCAGCAAAATGCATATTGTCTCGCTCCAAGGTGTACAAGTCCTCAAACAGGGACTCCATAGAATCGATCCACGTTTCTACGGTCCACGGGTCCATTTCTTCCCCGTCGAAGGTAAGCGGATTGAATTCCTTGAACATCATGAGGGCAGCTAAAGCCCGCTCCCTCTCCGCCTCCAATTCCACAGAATCAGGGGCCCAGGCACCAACATCTATTTGTGAGGTACCCGTCGCGGCTCCCGATGGTACACGACGTGCTAATCGCTCCACGGTCTCATGGAGTCTCCTGATCCGCTCTTCCTGGCGCGCGGCAGCCTTCTGCTGTCGCTGTGCCATCTCAGCTTGTTGTTGCACCACTCCAACGAGTGTGGCCAACTGTTCATGAAGCTCCGGGTCTCCACTTGCCCCGGATTGCACAGGGACCCCACTAGGTCCATCCCGTGCTGATCTCGTCGGAGATCGTCCACGTGACGCCATCGTATTCTGAAACACGACAACTTCCGTCAACATCCTCGACCTTTTAGGCCAAGTACAAACACGATGTTAATTACGGACACAATTTAGGCGAAAGTCACATAAGGGCGCCCATTCTCATCCCTTGGGTTCATGTTGTCGCGCGCCAACATGAACACACTTAGCTGAGAATAAACCACACCTTAAATCTACCTCTAACATCCTATTAGAGGCATAACCAATACACGACCCAATCGATTACTCTTTCGCCGCACATCACAAGTCCTCGTCTCTCACGAGTCTACACTCCTAGGGTCTTTTCCATCCTAGGATTTCTTAAGTCCACCTAGACCGTTTCTACGCTCTGATACCACCTCAATCTGTCACGCCCCGCCGTGCCTTAGCACCAAATAAGTGGAAGGAAAACGCACGGGCACATGACCCAGATCCGCCGAACGGACAGAGTTTCCCCTGTACGTCCAAGGCGTCACAACCAGTATAATTCAAGAGGTTCCAAACAGGAACAGAATTCATACAAAGATTGCATAAGGAAAGCATCATAAACTACTATGCTATTACAAGCATTCGCAATACAACCATATGTTACATTTGTTTTTTTTTTTGTCTTTGTTCAATCTTTCCAAATACAATCAATTGATTATTACATTTCCATACGCTCGAACACCCCTATACTACGCAGTAAAAGGGCACTTCTATTCTGGTCACAGTGGTAGGACGCTAACTATTGAGTTACGCCCTTCCCTCGCGCCGCCGCACCGCTCATGTGAGGACCTGAAAAATAGTGGGATGAGAACTATATAAAATAGTTCCCAGTGGGTAAGGCCACCCAAGAGAGGAGCTCGACCCACCAGGTCCAAAGGAAGCATACGAGCATGGGTTAGTACATATATATAACCATTAAGCATATAACTTTACAATATATGAAAGTAAACATGCTATGCTTCAACAAATGCGATAATGAAATCCATGCAATATAATTTTAACTGCTATTCCACTATCCATTTCATAACCAATCTGCTCCTAAGGTTAATTTACCTTAGCTAAGCCATACTCGACTTGCCCTCGAGTTCAATATTAACGGGTTACCACCCTCCTAAGGTTTACTTATTTTAGTCAAACCTTACCCGACTCACTCTAGAGTCAAACATCCTTGGGCCACCGCCCAACTAAGGTTTGCTTATTTAGCCAAACCTTCACCGACTCACTCTTGAGTCATATATCCTTGGGCCACAGCCCAGCTAAGGTTTACTTATTTAGTCAAACCTTCACCGACTCACTCTTGAGTCATATATAACTATGCAATAATTATTTACATGCTTGTAAATAAACACAAAGGATGCAACCAAATGAAATATAATCTATCATTCCCTCTTAGGTTCATCCTATGTCTCACAATGACTAAGTTCTTTTACTTGCCATTTACTTATGGTTTCGGAATCGCCGTCACACCATATTTGTTCCAACGTTCAAGGAGTGAGCTTGTCACCTCCTAGTTCGAGTAGCGAAATCGTCGCATACTCGGGATAGCGAAATCGTCGCATACCCCATCTCAACACCGCCATCACATGGCATGGTAGCGAAATCGTCGCATACCCGGGATGGCAACCTCGTCGCACATCCCCCCTCGACACCGCCAACTCATGGCGAGGTAGCGAAATCGTCGCATACCCGGGATCGCGAAATCGTCGCCTATCCCGTGTCGACACCGCCAACTCGTGGCATGGTAGCGAAATCGTCGCATACCCGGGATAGCAAAATCGTCGCACATCCCCCTCTCGACACCGCCAACTCATGGCGAGGTAGCGAAATCGTCGCATACACGGGATCGCGAAATCGTCGCCTATCCCGTGTCGGCACCGCCAACTCGTGGCATGGTAGCGAAATCGTCGCATACCCGGGATAGCAAAATCGTCGCACATCCCCCTCTCGACACCGCCAACTCATGGCGAGGTAGCGAAATCGTCGCATACCCGGGATCGCGAAATCGTCGCCTATCCCGTGTCGGCACCGCCAACTCGTGGCATGGTAGCGAAATCGTCGCATACCTGGGATAGCAAAATCGTCGCACATCCCGATATTCACATTACTTACTTGCCAACCTAAGTCTCATGATCTTAGGTTCAAGTCACTAAGTCTCACCTATGTTCAATAACACTAGGTTTACTTTCTCATTCTCAACCTAGGTTCCATGACTCTAGGTTCCAATTTCATGTCCAACCTATGTTCAATAACACTAGGTTCATTACACATTCAACCTATGTTCAATGACACTAGGTTTCAATCTCGTGTCCAACCTATGTTCAATAACACTAGGTTCCAATAGTCTTGTTTAAGTGATCTCCCTATCACTATGTGCCACAACCTAGGCTCAATAACTCTAGGTTCGCATACATTCCAACCTATGTTCAATGACACTAGGTTCATTACACATTCAACCTATGTTTAATGACACTAGGTTTAACATGCATGCATCATCTCTCAAGTATAAATATACATTGTTATAAAATACTTAGATTCTTTACATGCAAGGTGAGCCCATGGCTCAAATCATTTGATATATAAATCTATGCCAACATGCACATTATAATTCTTTCTTATCCTAGTTGTCCATATCTAGGATTTTTCATTCACATGACCTCTAGCCCATTTTGGACCATGTCAAATTCTCTATCATGTAGAGAAACTAGCTCCCCGCTATGTTTACATCTAGGCATACACATGTCCATTTGTAACAATGTGTTCCACATGCCTACAATTCTAATCCGTGGTAGTTAATGGTATTAACATCATATGATCTACTCATTCATACACATATACCATTTGCCAATTAACCTACCATTACATGCATCAAGTAAAATAATTATACTTTACTCTTTCAACATGGAAGTGACCTAATCACTTCGGTAAACACAAACCCACCTCACATTCTTCCGATTGCTTGTAGACACTTGCAATCGGGCTCTTTTCCTTGGCCTCAAGCTTGATCTTCAAGCTCCTAGCCCTAACACACATGAAGGATTCGTTAATCCGAGTCGAACTCATAACGATCTCATCTCTCCAAATCATTCGAAATGGAGTTGTCCCACATGTTCTACTAACCCCAAACTAGGGTTCTAAAGGGTTAAAATATTTTTAAAACCCTCCACAAGAAAATTCCTCTTTCAATCTAGGGTTTTCCAAAACTCATGGCAAAACCCAAAATCTCTTGCTAATCTCTACAATTTGTAGTCTAGATTAGCCAAGGGTCTCCAAAACTTCATTTCTTAGTCTTAATCCGAAACCCTAGCTACTAAATCCAAGGACTTACCTCGGATCCGCGAGCTCACCAAGCTACCATGCATGCACGAGCTCAAAACTTCACTCCTCCAAGCTTCCCAAGCTTGATCTCCGCCAAAATCTTCAATTCGGAGGAGAAGGAGAAGAAGTGAAGAGAGGGAGAAGAGCTTCTCACTCTCTCTCTATGTGTGTGTTCCCTGAGGAGAAAGGGGAAGGGTTCCCCTTTAAGTAAGCCTCCCCTCAGTGAAATTACCAAACTACCCTTCGAAATCAGCATCCTGCACATTGTATTCCGGTATACGAGTTGGAATACCGGTATACGGGTTGGCATACCGGTATACCACGAGGAATTCCGCAGAACCCGAGAGCTGGATTTTCGGATTCTGCTACTGTATACCGGTATCTCACATCGCATACCGGTATACGCACTCCAATTCCGGTATGAACTTCCACATACCGGAATCCCACTGCAGATTTCTCAAATTCAGCAGTTCTAGCTTTCCGAAGTCCGTTTTCGCGCCTCATTTGCGCCGAAACACTTCGCCCAAGTTCCTAACTTGGTCGGAGCCTCACATATGGCGCCGCATGTTATCTTTCCACCGAAACTCCATAATTTGTAAAAGTTCGGTGTACTACATCGACGACCCAGGTCGCGGTTACGGTAGAGGTGGGTGCTTCGAGTTGATAGTCGGTGAGACAGTATTTACTCGGTTTTCTATTTCTTTACTTCTTGAGTAATTACTTTACGGCATTCATTCCCTTTTTTCTCTACATGTCGGCATCTATGTTTCATTCCTGACATTCTTGTAGTACTATCTTGTATAGTGGTAGACAGTTATTTGACACGTAGAGTAGGCTTATTTTGACTATCTGGGGACCTTTAGGTCCAGGTGACACGACATTGGTATATCGGTAGGATTCGATCTTTTGATCTCGGATTTCGGCATTTATACGCCAAGGCATTTAGCTTTACGCCACGGTTACCGGCGCCTATGCGCCAAGGCAGTCGGCTTTACGTCGAGGTTTGGTTGATCATCTCATTAATTTATCACTGCGCTTAGGAGTATTCACAAACACCGAGTCGGTTTGGCCACCGACGCGGGGGTGTACTTATCCGGATAGGTCGTCCATCGTGATGCATGGATTAGATCTAGTGCATTATAGTGATGGGCAGTGGCTGAGGTCGACGGACCAATATGGCAGGTTACAGATTTGGCTTTTACACTGACTACTTATACTTGTGGCATATTAGTTGGTAGGTTTTCCTTTTACAGTGGCGGCTTCCGGTCATTTATTTTATTCATATGCACTTCTTGCTACTGTAGGCATTATTTTCATCTGATCATATGGCAGGTTGTGGATTGGGTACAGGCATTGGACTGTTTGTCCATTCAGGCATATAAAGATAGGTTTCTTTACAGTAGCGACATGTTGATTGTTTATTGTTCATATTCATATCTCTTGCTACTGTAGGTTTACTTTCAGTTCTCTATATTTATCTCTATATCTCTTTTGTATCGTTTTCGGTGAGTACGACTTGCCTTTGTGGCTTTGTCGTACCTACTGAGAAACCGCGGAATTGGTTTCTCAACCCACGGTTTTTCACAGGTGGCATAGGTGAGGCAGGTCAGGTCATGGCGTGAGATCCCGGGGCGTGACAGATTATTAAACGGCAACGGATATATTAAGGCTTTATAAAACGGGCCCCGGGGCATGATAGATAAATCCTAAAAAAATCTTTAAAATCTTTTAAAAACGACTATGATAAATTAACAAACAAAATAATTTCGAAAATTAGACAATTTTAAACCTAAACGAATCAATGCTATCCTAATACAAAAAATGACTCAAATAAATAAAAGATGACTCGACCGAACTCTCTTTGAATATGGTTTCGCATCAGAAGCCCTAGATTAATTCTCTTAAATGTGAAGAAAAAAAGACATAATTTTTCCTTACAAGTTGAGAATCACTTTTAAGAGGTGCTAATATAGAGAAGCACAAGATATTTGTTTCTGTAGAGAAATATGGCATCCTATTTATTTCATGAAATGCAGGGCAGGAAGAGAACAAAGCCAAGAGGCCAAAAGTTCCAAGAAAACAAATAAGAAGATACTGGTCTAATCTAAATATTTTATTCTTAATATTCTGGTCTAGGGAACAGTAAGTGCTCTATCTCTTACTAGCCTTGTATTGTCTTAAGTAACTACAATTCAAGGCTATGATGTCTTTAGAAGTCACTTAAATATATTTTGTCTGCTTCCCGGTGCTTTAGAACATATTTCGTTGTATTCTCTGGTTCGTAATATGATACAGAAAAGATTGATTATTATGTCCTTACTAGAAGAGTACGTTGAATAAGTGGGTTTACTTTGAAACCTCATGATCACTGACAGACAAAATTGTATCTGACATATGGATGCAGGTTCCCAATTGGCTAACTTATGATTTTCCTCAGGAAGTGAGAGAAAAATTGAATAAACAATGGGGATCAGATTGGAAAGGTCAAGCCCAGAAATGGTAAGAAACGTCAATTATATTAGTCAGCCTATTAATCCAACTTTGTCATTTTAATATTTTTAATACTTTAACGTTTTACTGCTTATTAATCTTTTATCACCAGCTTGCTGTTTTCAGTAGACTCAGAACAATATTCACTTTTTTCTGAAGAACTTTGGGAAAAATATTTTATTTCTAGATTTCTGAACATGACATGAATTACTAGGAAGTAGCCAAAACAGCACAATGTCAAACCTTCTAACCGAAACTAACACAACATAATTTGGTTAAGAACAGAATTAACTTTTTGAATATTCAGGACCAAGTTAGAGAATATCAGACAAAATCTTCAAGTCGACACAACTAACAGGACCAACATAAACATGACTTGCAAACCCAAATTTTCACACCTTACTTCATGATGAGTAGATCAGATATCATGCATGTATGCTCATCAATCTTTTTGGTTTTCTGACATTTGAACACTAGTATGCTATTTTTAAGAGATCCTTTAAGGTGCAAGGTTATCTCTTGGTAGAAAATTAATTGAATCTGAAGTGGTTGTGCGGAATGTAATAAATACTGTTTTTTGTGATGTTTATGCAGCAGATAAGTTCATAATCACTGTTATTTGCCAGCAGAATGCTTCTATCAACTCATTGCTATCAGCTCATTTTATTAACTCCTTTAATCTGCTCCCCCTATGTTATTAAGTAGCTTTTAATCCCACTTTAACTTGATATGAAGGTTCATACTGCTAGCTATCTGTGCTTTTCCTAGTGTATCAACCTTTGCAGCTGGTAAATATTGCATGTGAAGAGCAAGTTTACTCTGGCTTGTGGACTATCTAGTCCTTCTAGATGGCATATTTTTAATATTTTATAACAATTTTTAATATTTTATAATTTCTTCAGCTTGTTTTCCCATTTGTTCACAACAATTACTTCATACTTGTATATTAATGAATTAAACAGTAGTAGTCAGCCAGAAAGGAGAAATTAGGTTTCAGCACTTTATGATAGAATCTGAGAAATAAGAAAATTTGCAACAGTAAACCAATGAAAATGAGAGAGAGAGAGAGAGAGAGAGAGAGAGAGAGAGAGAGAGAGAGAGAGAGAGAGAGAGAGAGAGAGAGAAAGAGAGAGAGAGAGAGAAGCACAAAATCACTACATACACACCAATCTTCCTGTGTGAGGCAGGCACCAGATTCTATTATTTCAACGGCCATTCAAGGATAGACTGTGAGACCCCAGGTAGTTCTATATATAAGATATAAATATAATAGAGCTAAACTCTCAACCCGGCTTAAGCATTTTGGGCGGTGGCTAGGCCCAAGAGGTTGAGAGAGTTAAGCGTGCTAGGACGGGAGTAGTCCTAGGATGGGTGAACCCCTGGGAAGTTGGGGCGTCACAGTTGGTATCAGAGCCAATTACCAGCCGAAAGTGTGAGATGAGTCTCGGCTGAGCCAGGATTGTACAGCGGGGAGAGCGAGGCTCTCATGCTGTTGACTGTTGTGGGTGGAGCGCGGCTCACCACAAGGTCGGTTTAGGCTAGCGAGATGAGTCTCACATTGCCTGGTACTTGTGAGTCTGAGCCTGACGAAGACGTCAGGGCTAGGGCTGTCAACGAGCCGAACACGAGCGAGCTGGAGCCAGCTCGGCTCGAAAGTATTCAAGGTCGGCTCTGTTCGGCCCGAGCTCGTGACGAGCTTGAAAAGTCCAGCTCGTGATCGGCTCGTAAGTTATTCGAGCTAGCTCGTGTTCGGCTCGCAAGGGTAGAAGAAGGAGGCGCAAAGCTCGACAGGGAGGAAGATGCACGAACCGTGGATTTCGCACTAAAATGATACTAGATTCTAATTAGAAGCTCAAGAAAAAAAAATCCTTCTCATTCCCCTAAAAAAAAAAGAAGATAAGAAAAAGAACTTTTTTTTTTGAAGATCACTGGAAGAATGAACTTGTTGAAAACGCCGCTGCCGGAGTTCCGTCGGGGTGCGCGAACAGCGAAGAGTGTGCTGCCGGCGGTGTGCAAACGGCGAAGAGTGTGCTGCCGGCGGTGTGCAAACGGCGAAGAGTGCGTTGCCGCCTGCCGGGGATGTGCAAACTGCGTAGGGAGAGAGAGAGAGAGAGAGAGAGAGAGAGAGAGGGAGAAATAGAGGTAGGCGGCTGTGTGAAGGGGGAGAAAAGTGGGAGAGAGGAGTTAGGGTTAGGAAGTGGGAGGAGTTAACAGTTGATGCAATATTATTCGTTGGATTTTGATCCAACGGCTGAAATTCTAAATATACATAGGCCTCTTTATAAATAAGATGGGCTTTATTTTCAAGCTGGGCTAAAAATTTAAAAATAATAATCTGTATTATATATTTATATACAAATATAATTATATATTTATATATATAAATATAATATATATAAAAATTATATTAATATAAAAAATATATAATCGAGCTGTTATCGAGCCGAACACGAGCGAGCTGACCCTAGCTCGTGTTCGGCTCGTTTATTAAACGAGCTGAAAAATCCAGCTCGTGTTCGGCTCGTTTACTAAACGAGCGAGCCGATCTCGAGCTCATTTCGAGCCGAACACGAGCTAGCTCGCGAATGGCGAGCTGGATTGCCACCCCTAGTCAGGGCTTAAAGGGGGGTAGATTGTGAGACCCCACGTAGTCCTATATATAAGATATAATAGGGTTAAACTCTTAACCCGGCTTAAGCATTTTGGGCGGTGGCAAGGCCCAAGAGGTTAAGAGAGTTAAGCGTTGTGACGCCCAACTTCCCAAGGGTCACCTATCCTAGGACTACTCCCGTCCTAGCACGCTTAACTCTCTCAACCTCTTGGGCCTAGCCACCACCTAAAATGCTTAAACCGGGTTAAGAGTTTAGCCCTATTATATCTTATATATAGGACTACCTGGGGTCTCACAATCTCCCCCCCTTTAAGCCCTGACGCCCTCGTCAAGCTCAGACTCACAAGTACCAGGCGATGTGAGACTCGTCTCGCTAGCAGAGCTGCGCTCCACCCATAACAGTGAACAGCATGAGAGCCTCGCTCTCCCCGCTGTATAACCCGACTCAGCTGAGACTCATCTCACACTTCCGGCTGGTAATTGGCTCTGATACCAACTGTGACGCCTCGACTTCCCAGGGGTCACCCATCCTAGGACTACTCCCGTCCTAGCACGCTTGAGCCTTAACTCTCTCAACCTCTTGGGCCTAGCCACCACTCAAAATGCTTAAGCCGGGTTAAGACTTTAGCCCTATTATATCTTATATATAGGACTACCTGGAGTCTCACAAGCGTGCTAGGATGGGTGACCCCCTGGGAAGTCGGGGGAGAGCGAGGCTCTCTTGCTATTGACTGTTGTGGGTGGAGCGCGGCTCACCACAAAGTCGGTTTAGGCTAGCGAGACGAATCTCACATCGCCTGGTACTTGTGAGTCTGAGCCTGACGAGGACGTCAGGGCTTAAAGGGGGGGAGATTGTGAGACCCCAGGTAGTCCTATATATAAGATATAATAGGGCTAAACTCTCAACCTGGGTTAAGCATTTTGGGCGGTGGCTAGGCCCAAGAGGTTGAGAGAGTTAAGCGTGCTAGGACGGGAGTAGTCCTAGTATGGGTGACCCCCTGGGAAGTTGGGGCGTTACAAGACCAAACCACTTACAATGGTGTTCTCGACACATTTCTTGTACACTTTATCACAAGAATCCACTCTCTTTCTCACAAGAATCCACTCTCACTTGAGTATAATAAATTTAGTCACTAATGAAGCTCTCTTGATGATAATGTGATTGTCGGGGATTGTCACGCCCCGGGCCCTTGTAAAAGCCTACCAGGCACGTGCACAGACCCGCCGTGTACCCCAAACAACACACAATGTACACAAGGCGTCTATAACAACAACAATCAAGTAGAATGAGAAATACATCCTAAACAAGGTGATCAGAGCGAGAACATAATTCTACAACTAATACAAGATCATCACAATAAATTATACATCTTAACAATACTAGGAGATCATTCTCTAGAAAATAACTATACACCTTTCATATAAAATACAATGAAAGGACACCATGGTATGCCTACAACAACACCGTAGAGGCTCTAGCTGGCTGCTAACCCCTCGCCACGATCCCAAGCCTCTCCTGCTGCGAAAGGCTCTGAAATAAAACCCAACAACAATGGGGGTGAGAACTATTATACAATAGTTCCCAGTGGGTAAGCCGCCGAGAGTGGCGAATTACACCGCTAGGTCAACTGAGGCAAGATAGTTTAAACTGAAACATAAAGCATAAAATATTGAATGCTAAGCAGATAATTCTACAACTATCATGCCTCCAATGACTAAATCATCTACATGAACATGTTACAAAGTATGTAAACATTCTACTCATATATGTGTAAATATACCATGATCAACTACACATAATCTAATGTTATAAACTTACTATATGTCAAGTTTATTATTAATACACGAATGACTTGTCTCCAACCACAAGTATGAAATGTATGATCAATTTCCCACGACATGTATGAACTATATGACTTGTTTCCAACTATATGTATGTTATGCTCACTAACTACTAGTGTGCCAAGTCATGTCAATGTTTCACTACATGTAATGCCACAATGTCACCACCCAATACTACGTCCATCAGCTACATCTATGTGTACCGATTAATTAGGGTGTCAAATGTCACATTCCTCACCATATTTTCTACCATAAAGGACTTTTCAAGTCTCGGCTTGTGCCGTGCCTAATGGCCCCGTGGTAGTCAACATTCTCGCTAGAATGAGCCTCCCCCACGGCAATCCACTTCGGCGCCCATATAACCTGCACACAGGCGATCAACATCGCGAAAGGCCCACTCCGGAGCTGCCGGCTTGTAGGGAGCGACCCTCACAAGCATGTGCGAACGAGCACAATGGCATAACAAGTATAGTCAACAGCATAGGAAATACGTTCGTCATGTCTCTAACATGAAATTGCCAACCAAAATTCAAGGATCTAACATTATGTCATAATGTCAACCTAGTTATTCACCTAAGTGAAATACAATATGCTTAACCTCAAACTATGTCAAAACATGTCACATTATGTCCAATATGCTAAATGTCAACAATATCATGTTGTTCTCAATATTTCCGTTGGTATGTCCCTACCAATATGCACATGTCTCTAACATGTAAATGTCCATCTCTTTGTTTACTAAGTTCATAAACCATGCATTATTCTAATGCCACATATCATGCATTCTACAAATGCCAAAACTATGCATTATACTAATGCTATAATCCATGCATTCTACAATGCTATAACAATGCATTTTACGATGCCAACGAGTCCATATTCATGCCATGCATAAGCTACAACCTCTACTACATAGAGTATAAAGCTATCATGCAAGTATGCAATTAACCAAGAACTCATGTTTAACCAATTACAACTATCAATGCAAATAGAATTCCATTCCTCATGTCTTAAACATGGAATCAATCCACGACCAAAAGGTCGAGCCCAAAGCCAATGATGCCAATCAAAGTTGCTCACCTAATGAGGTGCAACAAACTTATCTTGCATATGCCATATTCTCTCTTTTCTCTATACAAGCATACTTTAGTATGCGAAGAGAATTCACTAATCCACTAAGCAAGTAGTGTCTCATATGACACTTCTTTCTAGCATGCATATCTTAATTAGCATTTCCTAATGCATCATTACACTATTAGTGCAAATACCCTAGCATGCATGTTATTCTCATAATGCCACACTATATGTACTATGCAATCACAATTCTCATCATGCCATAATTATTATAATTATGCATCTAATCAATCCTATAACAAGATAGGAGACATAGGGGGAGTTCACCCATTTCGGTGAGGTCAAACCCACCGGATACCCGTCGAAACCTCGCAGTACTTTGAAACGGAGTTGTCCCCCGAGCTTCTCATACCCTAAGATAATTTTTCAAGGGGTTACAAGCTTCGAACGAACAATTTCGAAAACCACCAAAATCTATGAGGTAAATGGGTGAAAAATACCTTGAGCAAGTAGAACTTGTTCTAAGTCTAAATTGAGGTTAGGGATCTTCAAATCCAACCTACAACAACGTTCTACACCCATCAATTCCACCTCAAGGGCTCACAATCACGAGACCCTAAATCAAACCCTAATTTTCAAGAAACTAGGTTTTCATCCCAAATCCAAGCAAAAATCACAAATAGAGGTTGTAAGAGAGTTTACTAACCTCAAATTAAGCTTCCAACCAAGCTCAAACATGCTAGGGTTGAAGCTAAGCCCACCAACAAACTCCTCTCCTCAGCCCCGAGCTCCCTCCAAGCCTAGGAGTACTTCTCCATGAAGAAAATAGAGAGAAAGGAGATCAAAACATGATCTAGAGAGGTTGGGAGCAAGAAAAACTAGAGAGAGAAAGAGAGTGAAACCCTACCTTTCCTCTCCTCTAAGTCCTCAGCCCACACAACAAGAGAGGCGTGAAGGGGCACTTAAACCCGAGCAACAAAATCCACTTAGGCCCCTCAAAAAGCCAAAATTGCAAAACTGCACAAGATGCAATTTCTGCATTGTATACCGGTATGCGTATGGGCATACCGGTATCCAGCCAAAAATCCCGCAAACCCGAGCCTCGGCCAAGCAGGCCACGCAACAGGATTTCGGTATGCAAATTCCCAGTACCGGTACTAATCGCTTCAGTACCGGTATGCGCATTGCACATACCGGAATGCCAGCGTATTCCGGTATCAACTACTGGATTCCGCAGAACCCGAGAGTTGCGCACAACCAGTTTTCACTGGATTCCGGTATACCAAAACCAGATACCGGTATGCAATTGCAAAATCTGCACTTTTGTAGATTTCGACTTCCGGAGTCCGTTTTCGCACTTTTCAAGTCCCGAAAACACTCCGAAGCTCACCAAACTCAACCCAAAATTCCAGAATAGTATAAGCCACTATTCTCTCACTAGAACTCCGCAATTTGCTAAAGTTCAGTGTACTACATACTCCCCTCCTAAAAAGGAGTTTCGTCCGCGAAACTACGGATCAATAACCAACAACAAACAGCAAAACCAAAGGGGATAAAGCATCGCCCTCGAAGTGAAGCCTCCAGCTCTCACACCATGCGTCGCGTCCAAGATGTTGCTCCGAAGCATCTGGTAGTAGGAATAGTGACAATCCCAGATTCCTACAATCCACAAGTCTAATCCATAACATGCTCCTTGAAGTTTAGGTCTTCATGTAGCTCTAATGATACGACATCCACCATCGGGGTAGAATTCAAATACTCACTCGGAGCGTCCACACACTTCATATACCTTCAACAGATTTGAAGTAAAACAACTCGACATGCCACTAGGCCCATTTGCCTCAGGGTCTCAAATAATCCAAAGAATCTGAAACTTAGATTCCTCAAACATGAGCTCTTGGATTTTCTTAACCAAGTATCGCACTCAGATCATCAGATTCAGATGTCCAAAATTTCCATCTCTCGCCGAGAGTCATCCAATGGCTCAAATTCCAAAGCGATAGAGCTAGATGCCCTATGCAATCACGCAAAATTTCAAGGTATACTTGCGCAAAATTCTCTCAATCCAACTCAGGTGAATAGTTACTCCTATTCACAACCTCTCAACAATCATCACGTCTAGCTTAGAAGCGAGATAATCCAATTTCGGAACCTCCGGTAATCATCGTCTATCCATACAAAGTAGATAGCCTTTACTTAGCTTATCACATAAATCCTGCTATCACAGGTACAACTTGTCGGTTTCACCGTCAAGGCACTTTCTGACAGTCTACTAGGAATTCATCAGCCGCTGCACTCTTGATCTCAATTGCACCATTTACCAGTCGGGATCAATGCTAACTTCCATGATCCGATTCAAAGGATAGATATCACTCCATAATACTCATCTCATCGATATCTCTAGTACACTAGCCTCTAACCTGTTTTCACAGTTTCAACTCATTTTCTTGAGTGTAGAGATATCTCCAACATTAAGGTCTGAGTGCACTTCACACCACTAACAATACATAAAATTGCCACATTTTCCAAGTAAACACCATGGCAATTAATCCAAATCACAATTTGGCGATACCTCTTGCATTCTCTCAATTGCCGAAAGGTCAATACTACCTTTCTATTCCACACCAGAGTGCAACTCAATCCGTGGAGAGAAACATAACTACAAAACACATAACCCGCCTTTGGGGTAACCAAGGCCGGCGGTACTCAACCACCCCAACGGTTCCAAGAACTTCTCTCACACATATCTTTCCAAAGGTTTAATCCCTTTATGTGTGAGTCAAAAGAAGGGAGTAGACAACTCAATAATCTCCCCACAAAATCCATAACAGCCAATCAAACTAGGAAGTTTGAACTTCGATCACATCCACTTATCTCAATCCACTATGGATGGTTGATTTCCTTGAGATCTCCACTCATAACCACTTTGGCATCAACTGCCAAGGGACACTAGTCCCCACAACCAAATCAGCACGCCTTCAATCTGAAGCACTTGCAGTCCTCATTCAAAGGAATCTTCATGGTCTTCATCGCCTCTCGACTTCCAATAAGTCGTCGATGCGCACAGAGACAAAGACACCCAGAAGGGCCAAACATCACAACACACAAGAGCATCAACAGCTCAAACGACATCACAATAATTTCGTAATGTCTACACCGAGTGAACAAGTCACCCTCGGTCCAAACTCAAACTCGATCCAACGAGAGTAGTACTCAGATTGCAACTACCCTCGAGCAAAATCAGAATTCATGGAGCTTGATCAAACAGATCAACCGATCTCAGCTACGGGTACATATTCTCGATCGTGACCATACCAGTTCACGATAGTCGACCCACAGTCGAAGAGACCCGTCCACACAAAACAAACGAGATCGATGCTCCACAAGAGAAAACACTAGGCAAAAGAGGTTTCCAGACCAAGCCTTCAATTCTCGCAACTCAACCGGGATTGCACAAGCAACTCCCTCACAAGAGACATCCTCGCTTTTGAGGATTCTCAACACTCACCTAGGATGCTGGCCTAAAGGCCACACGCTCACTCAGCCAACAACCAGGCTTGGGCAGGTGAAACAATCGTCGCAAATAGCGAACTTCCACGCTCTCTGAAAACACTATGTCGTGTTCAAGCTCCCAAAGCACTACAGCTCGGTTCACATACTCATCGGCAATCAGATAGCCGAAGAGCCAGCCCAAGTTCAAATTAGAACTATACGCTTTCAGCCAAATAAAGCCAATCGTTTCGTTGGCGCACAGAAACATCCAAAGCTAACGGAGTACAAGAACAGTACTCTCAAGTCCAAACAGTCAGGACCAACTCAAACAGCAAGCACCAAGGGAAACAAATTCCCTGCCAAGCATTTGGCAAACAGCCGAACCAAAACCACAATCATAACAGACCACAAACAAGCTCCAATACTAAGAGCTGCGACAACCTCCATTGTCGCTGCGTCATCATCCGCCCGTCATACAGGCACGCACACATCCAAAGCCGGCCGCGCACAAAGTCGGTCCCAATATTGTCGACACTGCTTTTCTCAAACACTCCAACTGGGAATAGCCCACCTGGCCACGAAGAGAGCACCTGCCTCAATTCCAAGAGCATCATCGGGTACATGCGGACTCTACCGTTCACACGTCACAATAGTCGATGACGATTTGACGTCCCATTAACATCCTGCTAGAGGTCCACCTTCTCGAAATCACTTTCTCTTTGAACACCTTAAGCGTCCTCATACATATAGACTTGCCACTCTTAGTAGCTTCTTTTGCCGTCCCAACGGCCTCCACGTCTATCGCCTTTATCCAGGTACGATCCGCATTCTCACAAAATTTCTTAAGGTCGACTGCCAACTGGATCGACAAATCCTCCAGTTGCTTAATCCTCTCGTCTGCCGGCGCAAAACCTCAACTTGGAGTAACATCAAAATTGATCGTCGTTCCACCGTACTCGCTGAATTTGCCAGTTATTCTATCAACTTCAGGGTCTCACCCAATCCGGAGGATGCAGAAGTCCCGTCTCGGCTGCCTCAGCCGCCATCGAGTGCGTCGTTCACCACTCAAGCTGCAATAAGCAAAACATGCGCAGGTAAAACACCCCACGCCAACGCATTCCCACACAAAACTATAACCCCAATCATGCGAAAGTAATGAAGTGGACTCCCACTATTCCCCGATGTCACGTTGTCGGCCGCCAACGTGACCCTCCCAAGGGTATAGAAGTGGTTCACTCCGATCTAACTCCAACACCTTTGGAGCTTTAGACATGACCCAATCATAATATTTCGCCAATATGTCACAAGAGATCTCGTCTCTCACGTTCTTATTCCTTATCGTCCAACCTGCCTAAGGTTTACTAGGTCCACTAAAACTCAACCCTAGGCTCTGATACCACAATAATCTATCACGCCCCGGGCCCTTGTGAAAGCCTACCAGGCACGTGCACAGACCCGCCGTGTACCCCAAACAACACACAATGTACACAAGGCGTCTATAACAACAACAATCAAGTAGAATGAGAAATACATCCTAAACAAGGTGATTAGAGCGAGAACATAATTCTACAACTAATACAAGATCATCACAACTAAAATCTCAAGATATACAATAAAATTATACATCTTAACAATACTAGGAGATCACTCTCTAGAAAATAACTATACACCTTTCATATAAAATACAATGAAAGGACACCATGGTATGCCTACAACAACACCGTAGAGGCTCTAGCTAGCTGCTAACCCCTCGCCACGATCCCAAGCCTCTCCTGCTGCGAAAGGCTCTGAAATAAAACCCAACAACAATGGGGGTGAGAACTATTATACAATAGTTCTCAGTGGGTAAGCCGCCGAGAGTGGCGAATTACACCGCTAGGTCAACTGAGGCAAGATAGTTTAAACTGAAACATAAAGCATAAAATATTGAATGCTAAGCAGATAATTCTACAACTATCATGCCTCCAATGACTAAATCATCTACATGAACATGTTACAAAGTATGTAAACATTCTACTCATATATGTGTAAATATACCATGATCAACTACACATAATCTAATGTTATAAACTTACTATATGTCAAGTTTATTATTAATACACGAATGACTTATCTCCAACCACAAGTATGAAATGTATAATCAATTTTCCACGACATGTATGAACTATATGACTTGTTTCCAACTATATGTATGTTATGTTCACTAACCACTAGTGTGCCAAGTCATGTCAATGTTTCACTACATGTAATGCCACAATGTCACCACCCAATACTACGTCCATCAGCTACATCTATGTGTACCGATTAATTAGGGTGTCAAATGTCACATTCCTCACCATATTTCCTACCATAAAGGACTTTTCAAGTCTCGGCTTGTGTCGTGCCTAATGGCCCCGTGGTAGTCAACATTCTCGCTAGAATGAGCCTCCCCCACGGCAATCCACTTCGGCGCCCATATAACCTGCACACAGGCGATCAACATCGCGAAAGGCCCACTCCGGAGCTGCCGGCTTGTAGGGAGCGACCCTCACAAGCATGTGCGAACGAGCACAATGGCATAACAAGCATAGTCAACAGCATAGGAAATACGTTCGTCATGTCTCTAACATGGAATTGCCAACCGAAATTCAAGGATCTAACATTATGTCATAATGTCAACCTAGTTATTCACCTAAGTGAAATACAATATGCTTAACCTCAAACTATGTCAAAACATGTCACATTATGTTTACTACATTCAATAGCCAATATGCTAAATGTCAACAATATCATGTTGTTCTCAATATGTCCGTTGGTATGTCCCTACCAATATGCACATGTCTCTAACATGTAAATGTCCATCTCTTTGTTTACTAAGTTCATAAACTATGCATTATTCTAATGCCACATATCATGCATTCTACAAATGCCAAAACTATGCATTATACTAATGCTATAATCCATGCATTCTACAATGCTATAACAATGCATTCTACGATGCCAACGAGTCCATATTCATGCCATGCATAAGCTACAACAACCTCTACTACATAGAGTATAAAGCTATCATGCAAGTATGCAATTAACCAAGAACTCATGTTTAACCAATTACAACTATCAATGCAAATAGAATTCCATTCCTCATGTCTTAAACATGGAATCAATTCACGACCAAAAGGTCGAACCCAAAGCCAACGATGCCAATCAAAGTTGCTCACCTAATGAGGTGCAACAAACTTATCTTGCATATGCCATATTCTCTCTTTTCTCTATACAAGCATACTTTAGTATGCGAAGAGAATTCACTAATCCACTAAGCAAGTAGTGTCTCATATGACACTTCTTTCTAGCATGCATATCTTAATTAGCATTTCCTAATGCATCATTACACTATTAGTGCAAATACCCTAGCATGCATGTTATTCTCATAATGCCACACTATATGTACTATGCAATCACAATTCTCATCATGCCATAATTATCATAATTATGCATCTAATCAATCCTATAACAAGATAGGAGACATAGGGGGAGTTCACCCATTTCGGTGAGGTCAAACCCACCGGATACCCGTCGAAACCTCGCAGTACTTCGAAATGGAGTTGTCCCCCGAGCTTCTCATACCCTAAGATAATTTTCCAAGGGGTTACAAGCTTCGAACGAACAATTTCGAAAACCACCAAAATCTATGAGGTAAATGGGTGAAAAATACCTTGAGCAAGTAGAACTTGTTCTAAGTCTAAATTGAGGTTAGGGATCTTCAAATCCAACCTACAACAACGTTCTACACCCATCAATTCCACCTCAAGGGCTCACAATCACGAAATCCTAAATCAAACCCTAATTTTCAAGAAACTAGGTTTTCATCCCAAATCCAAGCAAAAATCACAAATAGAGGTTGTAAAAGAGTTTACTAACCTCAAATTAAGCTTCCAACCAAGCTCAAACATGCTAGAGTTGAAGCTAAGCCCACCAACAAACTCCTCTCCTCAGCCCAGAGCTCCCTCCAAGCCTAGGAGTACTTCTCCATGAAGAAAATGGAGAGAAAGGAGATCAAAACATGATCTAGAGAGGTTGGGAGCAAGAAAAATTAGAGAGAGAGAGAGAGGGAAACCCTACCTTTCCTCTCCTCTAAGTCCTCAGCCCACACAACAAGAGAGGGGTGAAGGGGTACTTAAACCCGAGCAACAAAATTCACTTAGGCCCCTCAAAAAGCCAAAATTGCAAAACTGCACAAAATGCAATTTCTGCATTGTATACCGGTATGCGTATGGGCATACCGGTATCCAGCCAAAAATCCCACAAACCCGAGCCTCGGCCAAGCAGGCCACGCAACAGGATTCCGGTATGCAAATTCCCAGTACCGGTACTAATCGCTTCAGTACCGGTATGCGCATTGCACATACCGGAATGCCAGCGTATTCCGGTATCAACTACTGGATTCCGCAGAACCCGAGAGTTGCGCACAACCAGTTTTCACTGGATACCGGTATGCAATTGCAAAATCTGCACTTTTGCAGATTTCGACTTCCGGAGTCCGTTTTCGCACTTTTCAAGTCCCGAAAACACTCCGAAGCTCACCAAACTCAACCCAAAATTTCAGAATAGTATAAGCCACTATTCTCTCACTAGAACTCCGCAATTTGCTAAAGTTCAGTGTACTACAGGGATAGACAAAGAACATAGAAGCTTTTTTTAAAATATTTTAGAGGAAACTAGCTGTTGTAAACATAAATGGAAAAAAAAAAAAACAACAATCACATCCTGCGACTGATCGTCCTATCACCCGTGGTCGAGCGTCCATCAGCTAATTTTGCCAGATTGCTTTCCTTTAAAAATAATTTGACTGTTGTAGCTCCGACGACTAGACAGTCGACCATTCTTAGACCACGGTTGACAGAGACATAAGACAAAATCTCATGTTTTCTCTCACAGCAGTATGATCAACCAAGCCGACACCTAAGGTCAACCAAAACCGCGTTCGACCTAAAAGCAGCAACAGAAGCCCAAATGACTTTGCTTTGATGATTTGTAAGGAATGTTTGAATTCTTATTTTTGAAACAAGATGGAAAATCCTTTCTGGATCCAATCTTAGCTCTGGTTTATTTGACTCAAGTAATGGATATGTCCTGAAATAGACTAGATAAAAGCATTGTCTTAAAAGATCAATATTTGTTATCATCAAAATTAATTTAAGATTGGAAACCTTAGGCCGACAGTATGCCTGTCGACAATGCTACAGACTAAATAATACTAGCGGCCAAGAATGTAATAGCTTGGGTTCATTAGCAGAAAGAACGAAACTTAGGCTTTGTGTTCATCCTTCAATATGGCTGCTTTACTTTAAACAAGTAATTTTGCACGAACTTCTACCTTTTCCTGCCTCTATTAGTTTCTTGGTCGTTAGTATCATTTAATTTGTAGCATTGTTGATATACATACTAAACTTTCAACTTCAAGAATTTTGTTGTCTCTATGCTTATTAAGCTCATTTCCTGTCAACACATGCAGGTTCTTATTTAGATTCACTGGAAAGGAGGAAGAGATCAATCTTTCTGGTGATGGAACTGAAAAGCCAGAATTTGGGGAGTGGTCATGGATGACGCCTCAGCAAGTAATTGAGCTTGTGGGTACAACGGCCCTTTTTTTTTTTTTTTTTTTTTTAATAACTATTGCCCATTTCTCATATTGAAAAGAGAAATTGCAATATGGTAATTCTTCTCACCATCGGATCTCTTGAGCAGGCCGTGGATTTTAAGAAGCCTGTCTACGAGGAAGTCTTGAAGTTCTTCAGCCCACTTTTGCAATCGGATTCGGCTACTGAAGTATAGTTTAAATGTTACCCACTTCTCTGAGTTTCTTTGTTGAACTCGTTGGCTTAATTAAATCGATACTTAGCAAGGATTAAACCTCATTGAGATAATGATGAGTAATGAAATTTTCATGTTTTTGCGAGTGAATTATTGTGCCCATTTTGCCCTTCTTTGATAAATTCATTACTGTGGAGAAATAGTTGATCCATCCCTGGATTGTTATTACTGAACTAGTGTAGCAATATAATCTAATGGAGTGCGTTCTCAATCTAATGGAGTGCGTTCTCAATCTAATGGAGTGCGTTCTCTTGTGGTGCTTGAAAAAATTATACAGGAAAAGGAAAGCATTTTGTTCAAGGGTAATTGCTGCATTTTGACTGGTCATGTCTACGGATTATATAGTAGCTTAGTTCAGTGAAAATCTTTCTGTTGTGTTTCTTTAAAAGGTATATTTTTGGTCAGTATGGTTGGGAATAAGTTTTGGTTATTGCTCATTAAGGCAAAGCGTCAAGCATGATTGGGTTTGAACATGTAGTAGCGATATTCAAGTTTTGTCTGGTATGCTGAAACTTTTATAGACATAAAAAGTAGGGTAAATTGCACATTTGGTCCTCAAACTGTGAGGCTCGTGATGCTATGATCCTCAAACTTTTGTTGTAATTTTAGAAATCTATCATGTAGAGGTGATGTAGTAATGTTGTGGTTGATTAATAATACATCAATAATTAAAATTTTATGTCGCTATAACTTTTATATCAACGATACATTAAGATTTAGTCAATTAAATTAAATTATGAGACTTGATTGCAATAATTCTGAAAGTTCGAGCTAAAAATTATAACGAATTACAATTTAGGAACTAAAATATCACAAGCCCTATAGTTTGAGGACCAAACGTGCAATTTACCCTAAAAAGTAATATTTTCCTCCGCATATGGTAAATTAGATCAGCGACCGCCGATTTTTTGCGTTTGGCTCTGGGTTTTCACTCATCACCAATATTAGAACTTGAAGTGGAATTTGCGCGTTGATAGATGTATTAATGCAGTGTATGCAAATAAAACAGGTAAGAGCTCTGCGAAATATCTTTTTAAAGTTTAAATTATTAAATATTAAATTTGAAAGTTTGACGACTGAAATTTGGCGGCTCACAGAGAGGAGAAAAGTCGTTAAATATACCAAAATACCGTGCTTCAGAGCAGCAGGCTAGAAGAACTATCATACTTCCCATGGCCTACTGTCACAAGAAGCGTAAGTCAAGCATTTGGCGATGGAAAAGCACGAAACCACTAATCCGAACGAAAAGCCAAGATGGACTAGAGTTAAATAGAGCATATATTCAGCCTGCGCTTTCGAGTGTGAAGCATCGAGTCTGCTATTGTGAAAAGTATCATACGATAGACAACTAATTTTCCAACCATCACTGCCAACATAAAAAGATGAATTCACATGAGAAATTAGGAATCTAAAGAAGCCCTCTGTATTCAAAGTTCAGCCAAGCCGGGGGCTGAAAAAGCATGCTACAAACTTATTTGACACATCATGAAAGGATACAAGAGGTCATCTAAGCAGATGATAGAAAGTTCAAATTTATAGACAAGTGTACTCTTCAAGCACTGACTTTTCTGGCATGTAAAACATAACAAGGATTGACCGGCACGAACCAACTCACTACATCTTGGACATGGTGCGGCTCAATGTTGCTTCTATTGTTCCATGTGGCTCGTCGGTCGGCATGTAAACATCATTATCAAACTGTAAATTACCAGAAAAGGAATTAGTTAAAAAGCTTTTCATTCCATTTTGACGGGAATTTGCTGAAAATGCTCGAGAAATTAGATGAGCTTCGTTGAGTAAAGCTGTTTGAAGGACTAGTGCTCTTTCATTTTAAAATCCATACAACAGCTTCTAGCTGCAATAGAAGTGGAAGCTTCAAATAGGGGCTTCTTTACTTGGAGTTGGGGCCTGTAAGCTCATTTGAACTTCCTGCCCCATCAAAAGGCTCCAACCTTTTCGCTTGCCCAGAAAGCTGGCTACTGCTACTTGAAGTAGAGAAGATCTTGCAAGAGCCACGCTTAATGCTGACATACAGTTATGATCTCACCTTCACCATGGCTGGGTTCTCTTTGCTAGATAGATTAACAGGCAAGAAATGGAGGTTAGGCATTTGGAGATGAATTGAAGCTATATCCCGGAACCTGAAAACAAATTCCAAAAAGAATTGGTCTGATTCTATTGCAGCGAAATTCAAATTTTAAATGTCATTGTTTTCACATTACAAAGTAATTAAGAACCTATTGAGCACCGCCATTGCCATAAGGTAGAGAGTGTTCTGAACTGAAGGGCTGTATACTCCTGTATCTGGGGGACCAAAGAAGGTTTCTTCCAGAACCTTCTTTACATCCTTGTATCTTTCTGTGAAGGAAAATGGGTCCCGAGGTATCTGAGAAACATGGTCATATGCATACCTATACTCATACAAAAAGCCAAAAGGAACATAATAATAATAATAATAATAATAATAATAATAATAAGAGAATAAAATGGTGAAAAAAATGTAATCCAAAAAGACTTCATAGCATTTTATCAATAGGCCTAGAGGTTGAACGATTAGTCGTCCCTACTCCTTTTTGGCTTTTTGCCAAAATCTTTTTTAAGTAAAACAAAGCAAATTTACTCAAATACTCGTTCCCTTTCGCATATGATCTTTTTCATGATTATAGAAGCAAAGAAACTTTCCTTTCTTGAGAAAATTTTACCGTGCATCGATTGTAAATATTAAGTTCTTTCTTTCTCTCCCTTACACTTCAGTTTAAAACTCAACAGAACATCAACAAATAATGAGTTTATTTTGCTTTTGATGTTCAGCCAATATAACAAAATAACAGGAATACCAATACCAAAAAAAGAAAAAAAGAATATAAATATGAGCCTAAAATTGTTATAGGTTTTTGATAATTTATTGGAAATTTAATTGAGGGTATGAGAAGACTGACCTCCAAGAAGTAGTGACCTCTGTTGCCATCATCCTTTCCCTTGTCTCCGGAAGGAGTGTGTATTTATCCCTCACAAATTCTTCAAAGCCTGACTGCAATAGAAGAAAAGAATCACCTAACCAATCAAATAACAAAATATATATATATATATATATCAGAAATGTCTAAATGTGAAATCCTTGAACTCTGTAGCTCACAAAACAAATTTAGCTATTTCCAATTTCTCAGAGCTAAGATGGTTACATATTATTGTCTGCTATTATTATTATAAAAAAAAATCCTATCTTATTATGTAAATGAAATGTAAGTTGCAGCAGAGGTAATCAACCCTTCTAGTGTAGTTTCAATTTTGTCCCGAACCTTTAAATCACTAGGTCTCAATTTCTTTCATTTCATGGTGCAATTGCAACCCCTCCAAATTCAATGTTAAAATTAATATCCATCTAATAAACATGTAATTGTAACGTAAGCAATTTTCGGAGTCTTCTTTATTTTGTTAAGGTTGATTAAAAATTAGAATAGCATTGATTCAGAAATCTTAATCTTATAGAACTTGTAGAGGGCATGCAAAAAGTGCATATAACATGCTATAGCTAAAGAGAATAAATAATTTCCAAGGTTTCTGGCAGAGTACTTGTTGGGGAAAGAGAGTTTCCCAACGCATAGCAACACTAAAAAGAACCAGTTCCATCTAAGTCGAAAATTATGTTGCTCGGTAAAAAATCAATCAGATAAATTATATACTAACGATGATGAAGGTGGTTTATCGCTGGAGAGACCACTATCTACTATTTCAACAATATTTGTCTAGTATTTCAACAATATTCCTTTAAGGACTATATCAACAGTATAACCCAAGAATTAAAAATAAAGGCCAAGTAAAATTTGGAATAATTTAATAAGAACAGTAAAACTACTTCTCCTATGCTCTGGAAAACTTAAGATCTACGAGACATGAAAAACAACCAACAGGACAACAGAAAGAAGTATTTACAGAAACTTTATTTCACCTTAGTTGTTTTTAGCAAAGAAAGTTGTTGAATTCCAGAAACTAAACTCAAGGCACCGCACTTCTTCGCTGTCACTTCTGTAGTATGCATCTCACTCCCAAGCTTAAATCCTGAAAGTGAGAACAATATCGGAGTCAGACAATTGCTTCAGCTGGGTATAAATTGGCAATTAAAGAAAGTCATCGTTTATGCCGCTTTCACACATTGTTATATGCTAGGCTACAGGGAGAAAAGCGAATCAATTTATTTAGTTGTCATTGCATAGGTTATTAAAAGCCAACTAAAGCTAAATACTAAGATATAGACGAGAAATGCATCCTCTAACAGAAGTTAGAGAATGGCAACCTAAATATTGCACCAGTTGTCATACATGTGCAGGCAGCAAGTCATAGATGTGCAGGAATATAATACACAAAATTAAACTTAATTCGTGCATTACAATCACCCAGCTAATGATGGACAAAAGATGCCTTCTGCAATATTAGCTGATTAAACACATGTGGCCTTAAATAACAGATAAATATGGTCACATGATGGGAATATATATTAGTGCACCATTAAAAAAATTAATTTTCTATTGGTAGCTTGAGTTTCGTCATCCATCACTACATCGAAACTGCAGCTTAATAACAACTGGTGAGCACTATTATCCTTAGTGAATATATATATATATATATATATATATATATATATATATATATATATCGAGAGAGAGAGAGAGAGAGAGTATGACTTGTGTGCTTTCGAAAGCATGGGGGGCCTCTATGCTTTCAAGTTGTTTTTGGTTGATGTGCTTTCAAGTTGTTTTCGATAATGAAACATCCAATTCGACGATCGGCTCCATTAGACATAATCTACACTATTAGAACTATCTTGAAACTAAAATTTATAATTTTTCGACATCATCTGCCAAGTGATCAAAGGGTCTCAAAATTGACTATTTTAATTGATCGTGAGGTGTATGATGTCAAAAAATCATGAAATTAGGTCTAGAATGTTTAAATACTCTAAATTATATTTAACGGTATAGATCGTCAATTAGAAAGCTTTATCATCGAAAACGATTTATGAGTACGAAAGCGATCGTACTCATAAGAGTATAGTAGCCGGACTCTCTCTCTCTCTCTCTCTCTCTCTCTCTCTCTCTCTCTATCTCTCTCTCTCTCTCTCTCTGTATTCAAAGCTGAAGGTCACAAAAGAAGCTCCAGAAAAGAAAACGTGATGAACGAAAGGATTGCATCCACACACCATGTGAATGGGGTCGGCCATTAACGACCATGCGTTCCCAAGGCTTCTCAACTATTTTAACCTCAGCAGCCGAAACCTACAAATAACACGAATCAGATAAACAGAATCAACCATTTCTCACAGGACTACCTGAAAAGGAAAAAAAAGAAAAAGAAAACTCATTTACATGCATACACCCCTGCACTTCTGTAAATTTATAAGTTACATATAGTCTGTAAAATTTTCATGCTTTTAGCGGGATCAATGCAAAATTAAGCACTCACGTGCAAAGCCCTCCGAATCCAGAATTGCATTTTCTTTGTGTTTATTTTGGGGGGGGAGCCTTCGAAGATTGCATGTCTTACACAAATATCACCATATTCAATAGTGATATCAATGTAATAAGCTAAGGTTTAAAAGAACATGCAAGAATCCTCCTTTCTTCTTTTCTTTCATCTTCTTTTTTTTTTTTTCTTTTTTTTCTTTTTTTGTGTGTGTGTGTGTGTGTGTGTGTGGAAGTTGACGTGAAAGAATCAGATTATCCAAATTTTGCAAAAGCATACATGTAAAATAGGACAATTTTAGAGGTATATGCGATTATAACAACAAGAAAAGCAGGAGGCTACCGAATCACCTGAGGATAGAATGAAGAGAAGTGCCTGGCGAGAATAATCGCGAACACCTCCACAGAGACGACCTCGGAGCACTCCTTCGCCTTCGCGTACACCTTCAAATTCGACAAATCAAGCACAAATTGAGCGCGAATTAGGACGATTAGAAAGGGAACTCCACAAATTCGCGATTCAAATCTGGCAGATGCAGTAGTGAACCGGGGGGTTCGTGGAGGATTGGGGTTTAGGGTTCCCTCACGGTGTTCTTCATGGAGTCGGTGGCGACGATGGCGGAGTTGTCGCCAGAGGTGTACGCTGGGAGGCAGTCGGAGAAGAGGTTTACGCTCACGTTCCACTCCACGATCGCATCGCCGCCGCCGCCGCCGCCGCCGCCGCCGCCGCCGCCGCCGAGGGGTTGTCTCCAAACCCTAGAAACCCTAACGCGGCTCTTCCCGTGCTTCTGATCGAGCTTGAAACCCTCGGCCATGGCGGAGTGAGATCGTTTCTTCTTCCTTTCTCTCCCTTCCCTTGTTAAGGAAGGGGTAAATAAGTATAAAAGAATTTCTTATATAGGATTTTGAAATGAAGGCGTTCGCTTGTGGTACTCCTAAGTTAGGTGCTAGAAAAAGTTGTGATATCAATCTCTGCTTGGACGGACCCGGATGCAGCGAATCAAACTACGGGAGGCGATCGTCAAGATGGTTGGCTTTTTATTCAAGCGAAATCACCACCTATCTAGCCTCACGTCTTTCTTTAAAAAGAATTATGGACGTATTTCGGCAAAGGAGCACAATTCTCCGCTAATATATATATATATGCCCAAGTGTTTAGTGGTGAAAATGCATGGAGACCCCTCACTAATAGGCCGTTTTGAAATGGCGTCCTAACTTACCTCCGAGCTTATTTTATATTCTGTTATCAAATTACGAATATATTCCGAGAAAGTTTAAATGATCAAATTGGTCCTCCTAAAGATTCTAATATATTTATTTATGTGTTTGTCTCTAGGGATGCAAACGGGGCGGATCTGGGGGCGGGAGCCCCGCCCCGCCTCCCGCCCCGATTAGTAAAACCCGCCCCGCCTCCCGCCCCGAATCCGTGACGGGTTAAAAATAGGTATCCCATGATCCGCCCCGCCTCATAACCCGCCTCCCGCCGGCGCCCCGAATCCGCCCCGCCAAAGAGTATTTGTTTTACAAATTTTAATATTATTAACATTTTGTAAATATAAATTAACAAAAATTTTAATATTAATTGATAATATTATCAAGTTTTATATAAATAACAGTATCAACTATAAAAATAAAAAATATCACTCACAATTCGCAATAAAATTCAAAAAATTTAAATACATACATATGGCAAAAAAATCTACTAGAATTACAATAATTTGTCAACAACATAAAAAATGTTATACACTAATACACTATCATGCAAAAAAAGCAAAATATTCAAATAACAAAAAACACTCTCCAAAATCACAAGTTTATACAACAACAGCATAGTAAAGTGTTTTTTAAAACATAATAATTCACAACAATCAAGTCTAGCAAAACTATTACAACAATATTGCAAAGTCCAAATCCATCATAGCCACGATAAAGTCTAACCAGTAGATAATAACACATAAATAAAAAGAAGTTTACAACAATAAAATGATTGATAATAAAATATGTAAACTCCATCACTTTGCCACTTTCCATGCGCGATAAAAAAACATCATTCCACGGCCGCAGTTTCCTAATGCACATACCAAATTAACAAAAGAAATGTAAAGGCACAATATTATAAGTAACATAAAAATTGAATTTAATGTAAAGAATAAAAAAATCACATACCTCATTCTCGACATCATAACTGTCATCAAGTTTGCCAAACTTAGAAGAACTTGTCTCATCCGAAGAAGATGCTTAAAAAACAAGAAAAAAAAATTGATTTATAGTTAGAAAAATTATTAAACATCATATATTAAAGCTAATATTGATATATGTATGATTTACCTTCTAATTCAGCCCACAACCAATTTCTTGCACACATTAGAGCTTCTAGAGTTTCAGAAGTGAGCCTGTTCCTGTTTGGATTCACAATTCTACCACCAATACTAAATGCAGATTCTGAAGCTACTGTTGATACTGGAATGGCAAGAATATCTCTTGCAATCAATTGTAATGTAGGATACTTGAGTCCATTATTTCTCCACCATCCCAAAATATCAAAATCTTCCATTCTTGGCAATATATCTTCCTCAAAATACATGTCTAATTCTGATTTCACTAATGTATTAGTTTTTCTTTTAATGGCAGCAAGAGTATCAAATTTTTTTAAAAAATTTGAAGTGCTAGATGTATTGGATATAGAAGTTTCTGCCACAATTGAAGATGATGTTTGAAATGAATCCGATTGGCTTATCTCACTTCTACTTCGACTTTGGTACTCTCGAAGTAAACTATAACATATGTCACGAATTCTTTGAACTTCATCACTTGCATTTTCATGAATTTCATTATAAGCAACTTCTAACATTGTTAATTTATATCTAGGATCGAGTACACACGCAACTCCCATAATTCCATGAATCACTGACCAATACTTGTTAAACTTTACCAACATCTTTTCCGCCATTGATCTCACTAGATTACTTGAATCTAGTGAGTCAATCCATTCATGCAAGTTTGATAGAATACTACAAATATAAGGAAAATATTGATTCGCCGTTGGATACTTAGTCCCTGAGAAAAGCGATGTAACACTATAAAAGATCTCCAATTTGCCACATATTTCTTTGGCTCTACTCCAATCCTCCTCTGTTGGCAAACATTTATAGTTAGAATCACGTAGCCTTAACCGAGGGAAGACATCTTTATATATCAAAGCTGTCTCTAACATAATATAAGTAGAATTCCATCGAGTTTTGCAATCAAGAGCTAACTTTTTACCATTTTCAAACCCCTCTTGTTTTGCTAGCTCTTCAAATTTCTCTACTCGTTTTGGTGTTGCTGTCCAAAAAGCTACACTTTCTCGGATTTTCTCAATGCCATCACCAATAACTTCCAATCCATCTTTAACAATGAGATTAAGAATGTGAGCACAACATCTCATATGAAAAAATTTTCCTTGCATTATTAGAGAACTAGGAAGCAAAGAGTCTTTCAAAATTTCAATCAACAAATCATTACTAGTACAGTTGTCCACAGTAACAGTACTAATCTTTGTCTCAATTTTCCAAGTGATTAAACAATCTTTCAAGACATTTGAAAGTATCTCAGCAGTGTGTGGGCAAGGAACATAAGCAAACCTATAATTTGTACAAAATATATTAGTAGATTATGCTAGTTTATAAGATAAAATAGATAGAAATATAATATGCACATGAAAAATAGTAAATTGAGTGTGCAAAAGAAAATAGAATATATCCAAACAATAAATATTGTAAAAAAGCAAGTAGATTATGCAAGAAATAAAGTACTTAATTACCTTAATATTCGATTTTGAATGAGCCAAGAATCATCAATCCAATGAGCTGTGACGGCCATAAATCCTTTCTTTTGATTGCTAGCGGTCCACATATCAGTGGTTATAGCAATTCGGCTTCTATTCCTTTCTAACAACTTCATAGTTTTTTGCTTCTCAACATCATAAATCTTTAAAATGTCACTCTTTAATGTTGTTCTTGAAACCATCTTAAAAGCAGGTTGAAGACTATGACATAATTCTCTAAAGCCATGATATTCAACAAAACAAAGAGGCAACTCATGTAAAATGATCATATTGGCAACTTTCCTTCTACAAACTTCTTGGTCAAATGTATAATTAGTTATCTTGAGTTTTCCATCCCTCTCATCAATTTTCAATCTTTTTTGATTTTGCATTGCATATTGGATGTCTTGATGTTTCCTCTTCAAGCATCTACCATAATGGTCATGTAAATGTCTTGTTCCTTTTTTCCCATCACCTACAAGATATGCTTTACAATAATTGCAAACTGCTTTAATCTCTCCATTAATCTTCTTTTTCTTAAAATGTTCCCACATTTTTGATGTTAATTTTCTTGCTCCAATTACATCTTCACCAGATCGATCAGATTGACTTCCAGATTCAACTGGAGTTGGATTAGAATCTACTTGAATTGGCAACGGTGTAGAAGCCGATGTTCCTCCTTTTGAACGATTTGTTGCTGCTTCACCAGTTGTAGAATGTGTAGGAGGAACACTTGATTGTGCTTGTTGAGACATTCTTTTGAATAGCAAAAAAAAAAAATAAAATAAAATTTAAAACCCTTCACAAATCCATATGTATTTTTATATTAGTGGAATGATTACAAACAAATAAAAAAGAGTAATCACTGTTTAATTTCTCACTTTTTGGATATCCAAAATTACTCATAAAACCTCAGTTTACTGAGAAAGTAAAGGCACAATTTGCGAAGGAGAAACTTGCCTTAGTTGCCTATATGTACATTCATTGATGAGAGAATATTACTTACTCCTACCCACATGACCACAACAATGATGTAATGTAGGTATAATAACCCTTGAATGTTCTGGTGAATGAGATTAATTTGCCACACTACTGTTTGTAAGGTTTAGAATACGTGTGTTGAAGTCGTTGAGGGTACGGTACTCGTAGACGGAGGTAAAGAAGAAGATGGAGGCGAGGGAAAGGGCGGCGACCGGCGGAGGCGAGGGAAAGGGCGGCGACCGGCGGAGGCGAGGGAAAGGAAAAGGACGGCGGCGGCGGGCGGAAGCGAGGGAAAGAGCGGCGGGCCGGCGACGGCGGCGGCCGATTGTGTAAGGGGAGAGGGAGGAGGGTCGGTCGGTGACTCGGTGTGGACTGTAGAGGGGTTGTGAGAGTGGCTGTGGGACTCACACAGACAGAGAGAGATCAGAGATGGATTTTAGGGTTTGCAAAATGATCTATATGACTATATATATATAGTTGGGTGTTTTGTAAATTTATTATTTTTCAGGGGTATTTTTAAAAAATACAGAATTAGTTTTCGGGGCGGATTCGGGGCGGATTCGGGGCGGAGTCGGGGCGGGGCGGATTCGGGGCGGATTCGGGGCGGATCAAAAATTTTCCCGTTTCCTGCCCCGAATCCGCCTCGGATCATAAAAACTGCCCCGTTTCCTGCCCCGAATCCGTTTATTTCCTCCCGTTTACTGCCCCATTCGGGGCGGGTCGGGGCGGAGCTCCACCAACCCGAATCCATTTGCATCCCTATTTGTCTCTATTCTTTAATACTTAACAAACATTGGTTTATCATATTTTAACTATAAACTAATCGGCAATCCCACTAAGTCAAGCTTTTTTTTATATCATATTCTATTATATTATTAACTAAATAATAAATTTGGATAATTTCATATAGCTTTCTGTAAACATATCGAATAGCAGATGTATTCCTACAAAGTTCAAATTTTCAGATTTATTCCCACGAAAGTCTAGTGATGTTCATATTGCCCCTCTGGTTTGTTACCATTAGCTCATTGTTTATTTTTTAACAGAAGGTAAGTAAAATATCATTTTTGCTATCACAAATATGTCCCTCCAAAAATCCCAACTGTTAGAATCGTATAGAAATATCCTCCCAAAAAAATTCTCAGTGATCATCTTCTTCCTCTATAAAAACTAACCCAATTCATTATTGTTGCAACATCTTCTCTACTTCTCTCATCATTTTCTACTTTACCTATCTAATACTAATTCCTCGGCGCTCGACATGGGCGAAGCAACAAGCGTCGTGGATGAATGGGGACGGAGAAACCCTAGTTACGCGTTCGAAACTAGCATGAAGGAGAGAGAGGAAGAGGAAGAGGAAGAAGAGTTCTCATTGCTAGAATTTTGATCGAATTGGGTTTTGATTGAGAGAAGAAGGCATAATATCAAAGGGGTAAAAAAGTCTATTTACCTTACTCACTAACCAAGGTTAAGTATTTTACCTATGATTAACTATATTTTTCTAACAGACACTAACAGTGTAGTATACTGGATTTTTTTTTTAATATAGAAGCAAGTGTTTCTTGGATTTAGAGAAGTAAAAGATAATTTTGAAATGTTTTGTAGTGAAATTAGAAGAAAGAAAGAAGATTTGAAATTTTCTTTAGAACAGAGCTTATATTGCAGTTGAAAAGTTTACAGTGGCGAAAAATTCTAAAAATTTGAAAATTTGTCGAAATTATTTTTCTGAGGTCAGATTTAAAGTTTCGTGTCATTTGGATGCCGGAGCAGTGAAAACGGAGTCTGACTGTAATTGTTAAAGATTTTAGTCGGTAAAATTTTCGGTGACCTAAAATGATACGAAACTGAAAAGTTAAGATAAATTACTTCTGATTAACCTTAATTGAGTTTACCTGTCAAATTTGAGCACAAACGAATATTTAGAAGGACTCAAATTAGTCGTATCAGATCAAAATTAGATTAAAGGCATAATACTTAAAGTTAATGGACTTTTTCGCATTTTATCACAACTTAATGGAATTCCACTAAGTCTCAGGAGCTTTCTTGAAGCTCCTCCCATTCAGCCAGCACGCATAGAGAGAGAGAAAGGGAAAAGAAAGAGAAGAAGAAGAAGAAAAAGAAAGAGTTGGAAATTTTTTTGGCTATTCGACGAGCCGATCGGAACCCCATGCGCGTTTCTTCGAAGTTTCGACAGCAAGGTTAGTATTAGAATATTACTCTTCGTTCTCTTGTTTCGACAATCGTATCGAAATAGATTTTGTGAGAATTGTTGGCGGATTTAGATTGTAGAATTGAGCTCTATTGCAGCCGTTCTCACGTCCTTTTCGCCGCGAATTATTTTCTACCACGTTGAGGCGCACGCTCGTTATCATATGGCTGGAGGAGCTTGTGGACGCGGCAAACGACCAAGCGAACCGCTACTGCGAGCAGCAGAGCAGCCCCTTGCTGCTGCTGCTATTGCAAGCAGCAGCAGAGGCGTTTTGCTCCGACGGTGCCCATCTCGCTGCGAAGGTACGCCCCTTCATCTCCCCCCCAACCACGTGCCGTGCCGACCCCGCCCTCCCCTCTCCCCCCTCCCCCCTCCCCCCACGAGCCTGAGCCCTCCAGCGTGCCTGCACGGGCCAGCACCGCGGATCTCCCTCCCTTAACCCCCGCTCCCAAACCCCCCCCAACCAAAGATGGCCTGAAGCCGCAACCCCTCCACGGCCCGCGGTTCCGACGCTGCCGCTCCCCACACCCCTATCCCCCCTGCCCCGCGCGGTTCTGGCGCCGCCCCCCCGCTGCGCGTTTCTGGCGCCGCCGCCCACCCCCCCGGCCGCGCGGTTCTCGTACTGCCCCCCCCGGCCGCGCGGTTCTGGCGCCGCCCCCCTCCTGCCCGGTTCTGGCGCCACCCCCAGCCGCGCGGTTCTGGCGCCGGCCCCCCCGTGCCGCGCGGTTCTGGGGCCGGCCCCCCCGTGCCGCGCGGTTCTGGCGCCGCCACCTCTCCCCTGCTGCACGGTTCTGGCGCCGCCCCCCTTGCTGACGCGGTTCTGGCGCCGCCCCCTCTGCCCTGCTGCGCGGTTCTGGCACCGCCCCCCTCCTCCCCCGCCCCTGCCGCGGGGTTCTGGCGCCGCCCCCCCTCCTCCCCCGCCCCGGCCGCGGGGTTCTGGTGCCGCCCCCAGCCGCGCGGTTCAGGCGCCGCCCCCCCAGTGCCGCGCGGTTCTGGCGCCGCCCCCCTCCCCCCCGGCAGCGCGGCCGGTTCTGGTGCCCCCTAGCCTCTGTCGCACTCCCCACACCCCCCCCCCCCCCTCCCCCCCTCCTGCACAAAACCCTCTCCCCCCCAAAATCTGGCGCCCCAACCCTGCCATCCGCAGGCATCCTTGTCTTAAGATACCCCTCTGCCGCACCCCACACACCCTCCCTCCTGCACAAACCCCCCCCCCCCCCCCCAAAATCTGGCGCTCCAACCCTGCCATCCGCAGGCGGCCTTATCTTAAGATACCCCCCCCCCCCCCGACAGCCTAAGCGCCCCCCCCCCCCCCCCCCCCCCCCCCCCCAGAAAAAAAAATTGTAGGGAGGAATGGTGGAAGGCTCGAGTATTATGCACTGCATGCTTTATTTCTCTCTTTTTTTTTAAATCTTTGTGAAAGAAAACTGCAACTCATTGTGCTTTTGATTAATTTGAAAACTGGTGGTTAACTGTTGGTGCCGGATTAAGCTCATCATTTGATCTCTAATGAAGCTCATGATTTGATCTCTAATTAAGCACATGATCTGATCTTTTAAGCACATGATTTGTGAGCATACACATGATTTGACCTCTTAAGCACATGACTTGATCTATCTAATTCTACAAGATAGTAACTCTAGTTACTAGGTGAAGTATTTTAAAATTTTATCTTTTATTTGTTTGCAGGAACTTCAACAAAATAAAAGAACAAAGCAGAAAGAGTCATTTCTGATTGTATATCACTATCTTTTATAAAGAGTAATTAATTTTTTAAATTATTTTTCTATATATTCTAAAGTCCGTCAGATATCACTATATCATTGTTCATTTGTGGTATGTGAAATATAGCAATAAACAAAAAAAAAAAACTATACTTGTTTGCCTATATCTCTACTTTGATTGCTTACGTCATTTACTTTCCAAATATGTAGGGGGAAACTAAAATTTATTTGAAAAGCCCATATAGACCTTATCATATTGTTGCACAAGAGATTCTCATAAGTAAGAATCCATCTACACAAGTAGGAGGCGAAAAATTAGGGACTCAGTTTTGGGAAGTCTATATTGAAGTACCGATTATTCCATCAGAAAAGTTAATTTGGTCCTATGAAAATTTGAAAACAATTGGAGATGCTGTGCTTCAGAGTATTGCATGGCCTTCAACTTTTGTAAGTAAATTATTGCTTTATTTAATTTTTTTCACCAATTAAAATTTAGCATTAGTATGACTTGTAATTTGTTTTTATTTTTGCAGGTCAACTACATTCGAAAGTGAATGATGCTAAAGCATTATTAGTCATGCGCGCTCCTAGAGGAACTTATTTTATAATCTTAATTACTTTTTGGTCATTATTAATAAACCACTTAGTTAATTTGAAACATTTGTTATGTTGATGTTCATAAATGATTGAATTAATTGATGGTACTTTTGGATTGTATGAAATATGATGGTTCAAATTTTATATTGGTTAATCATATTGTTGAGTATATGTGAATGATCGATGATGTCTCAATGTGTATGCCTTGATGATATGTGTGTATTGTCTATTCTGTACTTTTATAGAGATTGAAACTTATCTATTTGAAAATTTTAGTGCGAAAAATAATTACTACTATATTGCAGTAGTAATTGGTATTTGTAACTTATTATATACAGTTTGAAGTTACAGTTAATAAAATATTATAAAAAATTAATAAATTAAATTTAGCTAATTAATAGAGGCAATAGAATAATTAGTTAATTTGAATTACAATAGATAATTGAAAGTCACATAATTTTTTATCTATTAATAGTGACAAAAAAAAATTGTCACTATAAAATCAATGAACTTGACAAATTTCAAATATATAGCGGCGGTCAAAAAATTGTCACTTTTTATTTCAATTAATAGCGGCAGTTGAAAATATGTCGCTAAATGTTTGTAAAATTGACGAATTTTAGGTTTATAGTAGCAGTTGTCAAACCGCTGCAATATCAAAGAAAAACTCCCACTATATGTTAGCGGCATTTTGATACGGTCGCTAAATCAAATTGCGACCCCTTTATAAGTGGCAGTTGTAAAACCGCCGCTACAACTGCCGCTGTTGTTTATAGCGACAGTATTGTGCTCTTTAGTGGCAGTTTTATATCTGCCACTATATGAATATTTTCTTGTAGTGGCTTATTCATCTATAACTGCTAATTTCAACCATACTGTGTGACTTCATGAGTCTAATGGTCGTGATCTCGTGATTTGGTATGTTAGCTTAGGTCGTGGGAGGCCAGCAGACGTCTTGTGCATATTGGTGAGCCATCTATTACCCATTTACATTGTGCATGCCATATACTACTTGATAGAGGCCGTGGGTAGCGCGGCGGTAGTGTGCAGATGTTTGAATATAGAGAGAGAGCTTATGAATATTCTGTTGTGACATCTGACTTATTGTTTACTCTATAATTGTGCTGAGGACCTTTGATTGAGTATTTGTGATATTTTTTTACCATCACATAGACCATACCTTGCAGAGCCACATTGAATTGACAGAGATACGTGCTTTAGACTCGGTAGGGGTCGCTCCCCTTCGAGTGCCGCTCCGGATGCTGGCCAGTTATAGCAGAGATATGTGTGCCCTTGGGAAGACGACCCACCTGCAGGAGTGGTGTTCAGGCTGGGGGCAGAGCCTAGGTGTCGACGGTGCACCTACGGGAGTGCGATTTCGGGCACTAGGCGGGTGCAGGCTTGACCGGACGTATGAGTCGATCGTTGCGATTGGGTACTATCACAGTATTTGTCTATTAGTAGTAGCATTGATACATGCACTAATCAGCTTCTTTCCTGTCTTTTCATGACATATACAGGGACATGAGAGTTCAGCAGGTATATAGATCTGTTTATATTATATTCAGTTATTCATTTACAGTAAAGCGATTAGTAGATACATTACCTGTTCAGATCAGAGCCAGTTATTTATTTACCGTACTTTCAGTTATCCATTTACAGCAGACTTTACAGTTCTTGCAGTTATCTTCAGTATGCATTTACCGCATTCTTTACTGTTCTTTCAATATTATGGCCTCCATTAGACCTAATGGGAAGGTCGTGGTTATCGTCGACCGTACCTACTGAAAACTACTGTTCAGTAGTTCTCACACCCTTTTGTGATTTATTTTTCAGGGGTATGTATACCGTCGGCTGATCAAGGTGAGGGGGATCGCGCAGTAGATAGCATCTCGTACTAGCATGCCTATACATTAGAGGACCACCAGATAGAGTGCTATTCTATACTACATACCTATACTAGCGAGGGCCAGGACTTTTTCTTTGTACTTTTCTTTGGGGTTGAGTTTTATTTGATGTAGTATATAATATACAGCAGTTTAGCTTGTAGATAGTGCTCTGATACATGTCGTTTGTTTATTTCGTACTTTATTTTGGTTCTTGTGATGTGAAAACATTTTCGTTGTGACCTCTTGGATTACCTTGCCCTGTTCTATTGTGTTGCCGCTTCGTTCGGATAGAGAAAACTCTGTCTGTTCGACGGGTCTGTTGACGTCCCCGTGGGCTTCCGCTGTGGAGTTGGGGCGTGACAGATTAAGATGGTATCAGAGCTTAGGAATAAGTCAAGTGGACATAGAAAACTCTAGGATTTGGCAGATCCTAGGAATTAAGACGTGAGAGATGTGTCTTTTTGGCGAAAGCAACTAATTGGGTCTTGTTGTGGTCCCAAATTGGATATTTGGGACGGATCGAGGGAGATAATCTTTTCATTCCTTGGATAATTACGTTGGGCGGCCGACAACATAATGTCGGGAATGAGGGAGAGTGTTCCTCAAGAACTTTCGCTTAATTGGGTCAACTATTGTGTGCGACGGATCAGATCCGATCATTGGGTCGCCTAGGTACGCACGTTATCCCTCGAGTGATGATAGTAAGTTATTTGGTGGGACAGATGTTGCGAGGGACTAGACAACCCTCTGATTTTTGCGAGTTAGGTATCATTAAGGGCACTAGGCCTCTTGTGGTAGCCAAGATGTGCGGTTTGTGAGAGCCAATGCATGCCTTGACTTAGTGTCAGGATTGGAAGCCGTGGAGAGCTGATAATTCTCGTCTCGAAGGTTATGGACGTGTTTGCCCCAGCTAATACAAGTGATGGATGCAATGTGTAACCCTCGATTATAAGTGCAAAGGCACGACTTATGAACAAATGGTGTAGGTAAGATCAAACTATGGTCGGATAACGAGAGTGAAGTAGCCAAGTGGCGACTGTTGAAAGTGGAGCTGAGTTGATAAAGGCTTGATTCGTCAGTCTAGAGTAAAGATCGATAAGGGGAACATTTGAGAGATGATGGCCTCGTTCTTCCGAGGCAGGGGGAACGTGATGTGGCTTGTAGAAGCATGTTGATTCAAGTGGATGATCAGGTATAGCATGTTTAGATGCTACGTTGAACGCGTTGGTGGAAAAAAAAAAGTTTTCGTGAGATTGCAACTTCGGTAGGTTGATCAAGTGATTAGCCCAATTGTTTTACACAAATGCTATGTCCATGTAACATCTACTTGGGTTATATAGAAGAGTGCTGGCAATCTGAGGATGAAATACTTAATATGCTATTGATGATATATGAGGCACTATCGGAGTATACTTGCGACCCAAGATATGGGATCTAGAGATTATTTTGGAATGAATCTATCAAACTAAGTTGATATGGTCACGACATGAAAATCTTGTGTGAAGATTTAAAGGTTTGATTGACTTGTTAGTATGGATCTAAGCTTAGGCCAATCTTGAGAAAAATTCAAGAAAATGAGGGAGAATGTTTTCATAGTGATTTTATCCTCTCTTGTCCTTACATTTTGGGATAGTAGTATGTATAATAATCAAAACGAGGCATAGCTTAAGTTTGGAGGACATGCGATTAAGAGCACGTGAGGACATGTAAACCTTGGAGTTCAAGGCAAGATACGTGTGGGAACTAAATTAAGATGTAGAAATGGTGATTTTGGAACCCAAGGAGGAATTTGGTGATGTAAGGGCTCTAGATTAGACGTGAGCTAAGGAGCACTTAGATGTGTGATGGAGTTATATAATAGCCCTCGGAGACGTTGAATTTATGGTGTCGTGACAAGTTATATTGTGACCTTTCGGAAGTGTCCATTTGGAGTGACAATCGTTTCGATTCCGTTTATGGTACTTGGAGGGACGATATCACTAGACTTCAAGTGCTTACCAATTGGAGTAGTATGATTTCTTTCGGCTCTCCATGAGGTGTAGTGTGAAGTGACATCACTCAAATGATGGTTGGAAATATGAGGTATTCCACAATGGATGGATTGCTAGCTATTCATTAAATTTGGACCTAGCACTACGTGTGGGATGACTCCTGAGGATTTCAGTGATAAGCAGTGGAAGGAAGAGTATAGTAGCCCTTGTAAGTCTTGACAACAGGGGTAGGTTCTGGAACCTTTTCCTGAGATGATAATTTCATAGTAAGTATTAGATGGCGAGTGCACGAAGGATATAAGACATTCATGGATTCAATAGTGACCGTGTGCACGAAAAAATAACAACATAATGTCGTTCTCTAGTTTTGGAACCCTTTGGTGGTTGGATGACGGAAGTGGTTTCGCCGCCATAGAGTTGGAGCAATAATCACTAAAATTGAACAAGTTAGCCTTATGATGCCATAGATCAAAATGAAGGAGCGCACCTGGTTGGTGAAGCATGCTGAAGTAGGATGTCACGCCCCGGGCTAGTTTTAGATGCGGAAAGCGTACCATTTTTTTTTTTTTTTTTAGCCCCAGCCCGAGCAACGTACAGACCCGCCCGCCAAAAATACAAGTCCCTCTGTCCACACGGACAGGTTTTCTCCTGTATTTGCACGGCGTACCATCATACATAACAGGATCCCAAACATCATCCATTCATCCACACAAACAACAATCACCATATACAGCTAACCATCCTTAACACTTGCATGAATCTAAACAAAACCTTAGGCGAAGGATGATGCAATGCATATTACACCAAATTATTCTAGAAAAGTGCTTCTCGTCCAGAAGCTCTATTTTGAAACCCTAAGTTCAATCATTCAAATATCCTTTCGAAATCCGTCCCCCACACGAGGACTCTCTTTTGATAAACCAAAACCAAACGATCAGAAATTCTTTTGAAAGCTGTTTCCCACACGGAAACCTTATTCTGAAATTCGGCTACCACGAGGGGTAGAAACCCACGATAAAACGATATCACAAGATCACAATAAAACATAGATATTCACAGGTAGATAATCAAACAATTAACGTAACTGAACCATACTATAAACACAAATCTATTATCAGAGAGGGTCAGGGTAAACCAAATCTGACGAGGTACTAGTCGGGACCTCTAATGCACGCTAGCTACTCGCGTCTCACCACGTCCCGACTCACACCACCCAGCTCACCTGAAAACAACAACGATGGCGGGGGGTGAGAACATGATAAATCACGTCTCCCCTCCCAGTGGGTACCGCAAGCCGACGAAGGCGAGGTGTACACACCGGCACGAGGGTCAACAAGAAGATGGATAAACAAGAACAGTAGCACAGGTTAGCACAAATAACCAGATATAAAAAGACTAAGCTACTGCCGTTAAGAAACGCATGCATCAAATGTAAGTAACCACAAATAATACCCAATCACCACCAGGCCACAGGGACGGATCCCTGGCACTGGCACCACACGCTCAACTGTCCACACATAACCTCCGCAGATGCACGTGCCAAGAGGCTCACCGGTCGGATGCGCGTGACCCTTTTCCGGAAAAGAACACCCACACGGTGGCCAAACCGTTGGTGTACGTGAAGTGCTAAAAGAGCTGTGACGATCGATGCAATATGCTCAAACCACAGGACGGCAACTAGCCGAGAATAGCAACTGATAAACAAGTAAACGAGGGTCGCCGAAACAACAGGCAATCACCACCAACCAACCAGGTCATCACAATGAATTATGCAACCAAACTACTATACTATTGGCAAGCTCACATAAGTAGAGACAACAGGAGTCAAATGAACTAGAAACAAGGAATGCAAGAGAAAGGGATAGAAAGGTATCACCGCTAGTCCACTGAACCGACTCCGGATCGAAATACCCACCTGTACAACAGAAGAGCCTAACACCGACGGCTCTCAGGGACGTCGACAGAACCTACAAAGTACTAGCAGGATCAAGACCCACCGAATCGACACTAACATGCAAGATCTCACAACCCGAAACCGTCGGATCGTCCGGAAAACCCGCCGGAACGATTCCGAATCCAAACCAAGCCCCAGAGGGGTACCAACAAACAAACCAAGCCACCCGCTGTCCTCAAACACACCAAAGAAGGTGGTCGGACAGCGAGCACACATCCGGGGTGTCACAAACACCAACGCGCCCGAAAATAGCTTTTCGGGTTCCCAAAAAGTGCCAATTTGGCACCGAAACCCTCCGTCTCTCATCCGCTGTCCTCGGAACTTCGGGACAGCGAAGGAGAACAGCCAACAAGGCTTTACGACGAAGCCAGGTCACTCACGAAACCAGCCAGTGAGTCGCACGACCAAAACGTGCGTTTCGCCGACTATTTCGTCGGAAAACGCACCGGAAATCAAACCGGATTTCCACGAGGGTGCTACGAGTCTGGACAACTAGTCCACTGGGCCTCGAGGGTCATGCCCTTGCTGCCCGCAGCATCACCACGCTGCCACAAGTACCAACAAGCCCAAACAAGCAACATAAATACAAATAAAAGCAATAAATGGGCCGTTTGAGCACTCCGCTCATCCGCACAACCCTCCGCGAACACCAGCATACAGGGAATGATGCAGCATAAGCCGTGCTCACAGCCCAAAGCGACAAAGATAGTCGCGGGACTCAAACAGCCCAAGAAAACCACACAAACATACAATAAAGGGCTCGATTCACAAAAACCAGCGAAGCGGGGCACCCTTGCTGTCAACCGAGGTGAGCACGATGATCAGCGCGTCATCGCAGTCATCGTGCTCCCCTTCCCGAAGATCAGGAGGCAGCAGAGGGCCCGGAACAGCGCACCACCAAGAACCAGCCCTATATTTGGGCCTGGCCGGAGCAAGCAAGCTCCGGCCGGCGGCCGGCGGCACGACAGCGCGCGCGCGGGCCCAGGTCGGGTGCGGGGGTGGTGAGGAACACGACGCTGACCTCGGCTGGCGACGGGAAGCGGCGGCGACGGCGCTGGAACAAACCGCGCTCTCGGCCGAGGCTAGGGAACGGCCGAGCAGCAACCAACGGCCACGGTGGCGGCGGGGACGGCGAGCGCCGGCAGCGAAAGGCTGCCGGACGTCGAACAGCGGGCGGCCGCGACGGGGGAAGGCGGCGGCGGATCAGCGCTGCTGCCGCCCCAGACTCGGGTTGGCCCCGCTCAGCCGCGCCGGCCACCGGCGGCACGGGGAACGGCCGGGAAGGTGCAGGTCGGCGGCGGTCGACCGCCAGAAGCCGGGGCTCCACACCCAAGGCGGCGGAGGGTGGCAGTGGCTCGTGTCAAGAACCCGCAGCCCGCACCAAACGCAGCAGCGGCAGCAGCAGCCACGCACGGTGGCTCGGCGGTGCGCGGCGACGACGGCGGGGCCGGGAGTCGCCGGCAGTCGGAGGGCAAGCCCGAGGGGGTCCCAAAGCGACGGGGTCCTCCTCGCAGAGCTCGGCCAGAGCAGGACGAAGAAGAAGAAAAGAAAGAAAGCAGGAGAGGGGGGTGTCTCCGGCGGCCAGGGTGGCCGGCAACGGTGGCGGCGCACGGGGAAGGAGCTGGAGAGGGAGGCGGCTACAGTAGGGAACTAGGGTTAGGGTTAGGTCAAGGATAGCCCACAAACACACACACATGCACTTATAAACCAAGTGCACAAAAGCACGAAAACCCTCAAAAACTTAAAGATTCTAACCCAGTCCCTCGCTGAGCGTGCAAAACGCGCCAAAGTCCCTCCACGTCCGATTTCACGCGAAACGGTACATAAAATACGGACCCTTTCGCGAAAAGACCAAAATTGGACTTTTGACCCCACGGCGATGATTTTGCGTTATCTCGCGATCCGACCGTCGGATCCACGAACGGATTACACCATCGCGATCAGCACTGCCGAGACATCGAACTCATGATTTTGGATCACCAGAAACAGTTGCTGGTTCACGACAAACCCATCCTCTCATGATCTACCAAAACACCAAACATTTCTAAAAAGCAAAAACATCATTGCATAAAAGCCCTTCCAGAGATAAAACCCATTTTCCTCGAAAACCGTGCATCAAACATTAAAACCGTCAGCACCATTGGTTCCAGAATAGTCGAGACGTTGAAAACGAGCTATTGGAACGCCTGAATCGAAGTTCGATTCGCATCCGAAGCCCTTCTCTTCTCTCGGTCCATTCCGGAAACGCCGGTTACTATTCATTTTAAGTCATATTTAAAGATCGCGTAAAGACTTTATTTTAAATCATTTTTCTCTGAAATCTGACCAGCAAGTTAAAAATCCAAATACACAGGATAACACTGAAAAGGAAGTCAAACAATCATAAAAGAAAATTTCGGTCTTCACATTATCCCCTCCTTAAAAGAAGTTTCGTCCCCGAAACTTATTTCCACACACAGTGACCTCGGAGGTCACCACACAAAACAAAGCTTTTAGCTGTGAAGCGCACTGCTACAGAGCTAATAGACAACTAGACCCAATCTGGATGAGTCCCAAGAGGGAAAGGATATTTCGTCCTAACTTTTGACACTACGTTGTCTGCAGCCAACGTACTTATCAAAAGAAAAGCGAGATGTCCGAAGATCACCTGCCAACAACAAGTGGGCAACACTACAAAAGTACCAAGCCAACTCAGCTCTTAAGCTGGACCAACAATTATGGAAGCATCCCCGAATCATCGAGTCTGCAAACCGACCCACGAAACAAGATCTGCCATGAGCCCACTCCCAAGGAGTCTTTTGGCTCACAACAACAAATTAACGACTACCCGCGACATAGGGTCGCCAACCGCACGACCCAGTGCGAGCGTCGACAAACCAACATCAACCAAGTCCCAACACAAGGGTTGACGAGGGAGGCAATACCAGCAACGATGTCTCCGCCAGTCGCACTCGGATGTGGCCACCATCCCCAGTCACAAGATCGGCATCCACGCTTGGAACAGGCGACGTAGTTGCTGTCGTCGTCGCGGTCGTGACCACAAACGGCATGGGTGCCACGGGAGGGTCTGCAGTCGCCGGGGCACTCGGCGGAGGAGGAGGAGGGGCTGGAGCGACAGTCGCCGTAGCCTGCTGCTGCAGGAACTGCTGAAACATGCCGGAGAGGGCCGTCAGCTGACCCCTCACCTCGGCCAACTCAGCCTCAAGCTGCAGGGTACGGTCAACACCAGGCTGCTCGCCTCCTGCCGGCTCCTCGCTCAAACCAGCCGTAGTAGCCCGGGTCTGCTCACCGGCAGCCCGTCCCGTAGGCACACGCCCACCACCACGACCAGGACGGGGAGGTCTACCACTCCCACGAGCCATCTGCAACAAAGAAACCTCATAAGGAAAAAGGGGTCGGCAACACCCACAACACACAAGCCGAAAGCAAACAAACCCTCGTTCTCGCGCACCTATACATCTTAGGTCTTCCTATGGGTCAACCTAACCAATGGTTCAGTTACAAGTTTATGAATGAATGAGTGTTTGTAACCTTTACTCTCTGATACCATCTTAATCTGTCACGCCCCGGGCTAGTTTTAGATACGGAAAGCGTACCATTTTTTTTTTTAGCCCCAGCCCGAGCAACGTACAGACCCGCCACAAATACAAGTCCCTCTGTCCACACGGACAGATTTTCTCCTGTATTTGCACGGCGTACCATCATACATAACAGGATCCCAAACATCATCCATTCATCCACACAAACAACAATCACCATATACAGCTAACCATCCTTAACACCTGCATGAATCTAAACAAAACCTTAGGCGAAGGATGATGCAATGCATATTACACCAAATTATTCTAGAAAAGTGCTTCTCACCCAGAAGCTCTATTTTGAAACCCTAAGTTCAATAATTCAAATATCCTTTCGAAATCCGTCCCCCACACGAGGACTCTCTTTTGATAAACCAAAACCAAACGATCAGAAATTCTTTTGAAAGCTGTTTCCCACACGGAAACCTTATTCTGAAATTCGGCTACCACGAGGGGTAGAAACCCACGATAAAACGATATCACAAGATCACAATAAAACATAGATATTCACAGGTAGATAATCAAACAATTAACGTAACTGAACCATACTATAAACACAAATCTATTATCAGAGAGGGTCAGGGTAAACCAAATCTGACGAGGTACTAGTCGGGACCTCTAATGCACGCTAGCTACTCGCGTCTCACCACGTCCCGACTCACACCACCCAGCTCACCTGAAAACAACAATGATGGCGGGGGGTGAGAACATGATAAATCACGTCTCCCCTCCCAGTGGGTACCGCAAGCCGACGAAGGCGAGGTGTACACACCTGCACGAGGGTCAACAAGAAGATGGATAAACAAGAACAGTAGCACAGGTTAGCACAAATAACCAGATATAAAAAGACTAAGCTACTGCCGTTAAGAAACGCATGCATCAAATGTAAGTAACCACAAATAATACCCAATCACCACCAGGCCACAGGGACGGATCCCTGGCACTGGCACCACACGCTCAACTGTCCACACATAACCTCCGCAGATGCACGTGCCAAGAGGCTCACGGGTCGGATGCGCGTGACCCTTTTCCGGAAAAGAACACCCACACGGTGGCCAAACCGTTGGTGTACGTGAAGTGCTAAAAGAGCTGTGACGATCGATGCAATATGCTCAAACCACAGGACGGCAACCAGCCGAGAATAGCAACTGATAAACAAGTAAACGAGGGTCGCCGAAACAACAGGCAATCACCACCAACCAACCAGGTCATCACAATGAATTATGCAACCAAACTACTATACTAATGGCAAGCTCACATAAGTAGAGACAACATGAGTCAAATGAACTAGAAACAAGGAATGCAAGAGAAAGGGATAGAAAGGTATCACCGCTAGTCCACTGAACCGACTCCGGATCGAAGTACCCACCTGTACAACAGAAAAGCCTAACACCGACGGCTCTCAGGGACGTCGACAGAACCTACAAAGTACTAGCAGGATCAAGACCCACCGAGTCGACACTAACATGCAAGATCTCACAACCCGAAACCGTCGGATCGTCCGGAAAACCCGCCGGAACGATTCCGAACCCAAACCAAGCCCCAGAGGGGTACCAACAAACAAACCAAGCCACCCGCTGTCCTCAAACACACCAAAGAATGTGGCCGGACAGCGAACACACATCCGGGGTGTCACAAACACCAACGCGCCCGAAAACAGCTTTTCGGGTTCCGAAAAAGTGCCAATTTGGCACCGAAACCCTCCGTCGCTCATCCGCTGTCCTCGGAACTTCGGGACTGCGAAGGAGAACAGCCAACAAGGCTTTACGACGAAGCCAGGTCACTCACGAAACCAGCCAGTGAGTCGCACGACCAAAACGTGCGTTCCGCCGACTATTTCGTCGGAAAACGCACCGAAAATCAAACCGGATTTCCACGAGGGTGCTACGAGTCTGGACAACTAGTCCACTGGGCCTCGAGGGTCATGCCCTTGCTGCCCGCAGCGTCACCACGCTGCCACAAGTACCAACAAGCCCAAACAAGCAACATAAATACAAATAAAAGCAATAAATGGGCCGTTTGAGCACTCCGCTCATCCGCACAACCCTCCGCGAACACCAGCATACAGGGAATGATGCAGCAGAAGCCGTGCTCACAGCCCAAAGCGACAAAGATAGTCGCGGGACTCAAACAGCCCAAGAAAACCACACAAACATACAATAAAGGGCTCGATTCACAAAAACCAGCGAAGCGGGGCACCCTTGCTGTCAATCGAGGTGAGCACGATGGTCAGCGCGTCATCGCGGTCATCGTGCTCCCCTTCCCGAAGATCGGGAGGCAGCAGAGGGCCCGGAACAGCGCACCACCAAGAACCAGCCCTATATTTGGGCCTGGCCGGAGCAAGCAAGCTCCGGCCGGCGGCCGGCGGCACAATAGCGCGCGTGCGGGCCCAGGTCGGGTGCGGGGGTGGTGAGGAACACGACGCTGACCTCGGCTGGCGACGGGAAGCGGCGGCGGCGGCGCTGGAACAAACCGAGCTCTCGGCCGAGCAGCAACCAACGGCCACGGCGGCGGAGGGGACGGCGAGCGCCGGCAGCGGAAGGCTGCCGGACGTCGAATAGCGGGCGGCCGCGACGGGGGAAGGCGGCGGCGGCGGCGGCGGCGGCGGATCAGCGCTGCTGCCGCCCCAGACCCGAGTGGCTCGGCGGTGCGCGGCGACGACGGCGGGGCCGGGAGTCGCCGGCAGTCGGAGGGCAAGCCCGAGGGGGTCCCAAAGCGACGGGGTCCTCCTCGCAGAGCTCGACCAGAGCAGGACGAAGAAGAAGAAAAGAAAGAAAGCAGGAGAGGGGGGGTGTCTCCGGCGGCCAGGGTGGCCGGCAACGGCGGCGGCGCACGGGGAAGGAGCTGGAGAGGGAGGCGGCTACAGCAGGGAACTAGGGTTAGGGTTAGGTCAAGGATAGCCCACAAACACACACACATGCACTTATAAACCAAGTGCACAAAAGCACGAAAACCCTCAAAAACTTAAAGATTCTAACCCAGTCCCTCGCTGAGCGTGCAAAACGCGCCAAAGTCCCTCCACGTCCGATTTCACGCGAAACGGTACATAAAATACGGACCCTTTCGCGAAAAGACCAAAATCGGACTTTCGACCCCACGGCGATGATTTTGCGATATCTCGCGATCCGACCGTCGGATCCATGAACGGATTACACCATCGCGATCAGCACTGCCGAGACATTGAACTCATGATTTTGGATCACCAGAAACGGTTGCCGGTTCGCGACAAACCCATCCTCTCATGATCTACCAAAACACCAAACATTTCTAAAAAGCAAAAACATCATTGCATAAAAGCCCTTCCAGAGATAAAACCCATTTTCCTCGAAATCCGTGCATCAAACATAAAAACCGTCAGCACCATTGGTTCCAGAATAGTCGAGACGTTGAAAACGAGCTATTGGAACGCCTGAATCGAAGTTCGATTCGCGTCCGTAGCCCTTCTCTTCTCTCGGTCCATTCCGGAAACGCCGGTTACTATTCATTTTAAGTCATATTTAAAGATCGCGTAAAAACTTTATTTTAAATTATTTTTCTCTGAAATCTGACCAACAAGTTAAAAATCCAAATACACAGGATAACACTGAAAAGGAAGTCAAACAATCATAAAAGAAAATTTCGGTCTTCACATAAGATTGCTTAGTGCTTATGGCCAATGCGAGAAAGAATGGAGTGCTCGATTCTAGAGTTTCCTTGGGGTATGGATTGAAGGTTCAACCGATGAAGATTCATTGGCAGTGGCACTTGGGTGTTGGCCAAGTAAGAAGGAAGCCGCGAACAATGCGAGAAGTTGGTGTTCTTCCGGGATGCCTAGAGACCAACTATGGTGCTGTTACTCGATAGAGTAGAGCCTTGGGTTAAGGGATTATAAGCTAGATATTCGGCTATCCAGACTATATCTAGAATCCTTTTTGTAAAGTGAAGTTCATGTGAAAACCTAAGTGTTGGATGGCCAGAGAATTTTTATGCCAGGAGCATCTTAGTAACGTGCCAACGGTTAGAGGGTATTTCTTGGTGATTACCCATGCTGGACCGTGTGAGAACTGTGAGCCTAGGGCCTTAGGGACAGGCGCAGTCAGTATTATATGACAGCAGCCTAGGATCTGAGGATAGGGCTTGGCTGAGATTTACGGTCGAGATGGTAGCCTGAGCTGTAACCCGAAAAGTTAGAGTGTCACGTGCAAGTTGGTTATGGGTTGGGACTCTTTTTCTACCTCTGTTTGGAATGGGTGTGGAAGTTCCAATGGCGATTCTGCACGCCGGAAGCGAACCCATTCATGCAAGTGCAAGGACACTGGCCAGTACTGGTTAGGACATATGGCGACAAGCAGATTGAGGCCATTAGTCATGGGACTTTTTTCTCTAATGAGGAGTAAGTGATATGACCATTCTACTGGATAGTCGTGGATGGTGACCTCGAGAGGGAGAAGGCTAGGCCTAAAGAGTCCTCTTGGACGAAGAGTTGACCATGACAAGGATGTGGAGATGGACTGTGTGGTGAGATTGCCTCGATCATAGGGAGGCCATAACTCAATACGAGTGGTGGTAGACCAGTCGACAAATCGGCTCATTTCTTGTCGATCCACACCACGTGGTTAAAGGGCAGAGTTGACCCTAGAGAACATGCTGTAAGTGTGCATGAAAGATTTTAAAAGATGAAGCATGTAGAGAAAGGTAGTGCATAGTTGAGTTAATGAAGTTACGCACCAACGGCTATTGACGTCGCAAACCTGATGGAACTATGAGGATGAATGTCGATGGGAACTGGAATTGCGGTTGAAGACCGTGTTTTTCTTTTTTGAATATATCATGCATATGGGGGGAAAGTAGTTTGGAGTGCAGGTTAAGCTAAGTCCTCGGTATGCCGGACCCTATTTGTGTCCTTGGTATGAGCCGTGTGAGTTACAAGAGGGTATGTCAGGTGAGTAGTTTCAGGTGCATACTTTTACTCATGAGGGGAAGGAATAGTAGAATCGTGTGATTCCTTGTGTTAATAGTCTATGAAGCAACCATGAAAAACAAAATGCCATATAGGAACTCAAGAGTTTGATATATGAATCGTATCCTTACCTCTCCAACTTGTCGAGTCAAGGTATGAATATGAGTTTCGTGGACGAAACTTTTTTTAGGGGGGTTGAATGTAGTATACCGGATTTTTTTTAATACAGAAGCAAGTGTTTCTTGGATTTAGAGAAGTAAAAGATAATTTTGAAATGCTTTGTAGTGAAATTGGAAGAAAGAAAGAAGATTTGGAATTTTCTTTAGAACAAGGCTTATATTGCAGCTGAAAAGTTCACAGTGGCGAAAAAATCTAAAAATTTAGAAATTTGTCGAAACTATTTTTCTGAGGCCAGATTTAAAGTTTCGTGTCATTTGGATGCCTGAGCAGTGAAAAAAGAGTCTGACTGCAATCTGTTAAAGATTTTAGTCGGTAAAGTTTTCGGTGATCTAAAATGATTCGAAACTGAAAAGTTAAGATAAATTACTTCTGAATAACTTTAATTGAGTTTACCTGTCAAATTTGAGCACAAACGGTATTTAGAAGGGCTCAAATTAGTCGTATCATATCAAAATTGGATTAAAGGCATAATACTTGAAGTTAGTGGACTTTTTCGCATTTTGTCACAACTTAGTGGAATTCCACTAAGTCTCAGGAGCTTTCTTGAAGCTCCTCCCGTTCAGCCAGCACGCATAGAGAGAGAGAAAGGGAAAAAAAAGAGAAGAAGAAGAAAAGAAAAAGAAAGAGTTGGAAATTTTTTTGGCTATTCGACGAGCCGATCGGAACCCCATACGCGTTTCTTCGAAGTTTCGACAGCAAGGTTAGTATTAGAATATTACTCTTCGTTCTCTTGTTTCGACAATCGTATCGAAATAGATTTTGTGAGAATTGTTGGCGGATTTAGATTGTAGAATTGAGCTCTATTGCAGCCGTTCTCACGTCCTTTTCGCCACGAATTATTTTCTACCACGTTGAGGCGCACGCTCGTTATCATATGGCTGGAGGAGCTTGTGGACGCGGCAAACGACCAAGCGAACCGCTACTGCGAGCAGCAGAGCAGCCCCTTGCTGCTGCTGCTATTGCAAGCAGCAGCAGAGGCTGCTGCTACTGCTGCTGCTGGAGGGAGCAGCAGCAGAGGCTGCTGCTATGAGCAGCAGCAAATGATGTCGCTGCCACTGCTGCAGCAAATAGTGGCAGCAGCAGGCGCAGCAGTAACAGGCACAGCAGCAGGAATTGTCGCGCCGTTCGACGAGTAGTTTCGCTAAAATCGCAGCAGTAGTAGCTCACATTCGGGACTCCAATCGAGTCCGATTTCGCCTCTATTTTGAAATAAAAGTTGTTCCAAGGATGAGGATGGTAGTGAGCTTCAAGTTGCATCTTATTCTAGTCGAAATTAAAGTGAATTGGAATAAAATTGAGTTAATTGTCGAAGCGAGCAAGAAATTCGAATTTTGATGGCTATTTCCTAACTTCTTCGTTTATTTCTCCTAATTGAGTTGTAGGCTGAAATGAATCTCTTGTTGGTGCTCAAGTGAGGAAGAGGAGCCTGTGGATTTATTCCTTTACCTAAATTTCAGGTTAGTAAGGGTTCATTTTCAGTTTCTTGTAAACTCTTAAACTGATACTGTTGAGATTGATGAAGTCCGTTGGTTTTTCGAATTCAATTCTTCTAATGGATCAATTGGAGAATTCTTAATGGTTCATACTTTCTTTCTAGATAGAATTAAGGTTAATTGATGTAGAATTGAGTTAGTTGATGCTGTGGCCTAAATATTATTTTTTTCATTGAATTGTAGGGATTTCGATTTGCCGCTTTTTCCACCTAAACTTACGATCGATTTTGTTGGGATTTCCTTCTCTTCACGCTGGTTTTAGCGTTTTGAGGAAGTCTTCTAGGCGCATTCCTTCCTTATCGCTAGTGAACTAGCTATGCAGGTGGATTCCGAGTCGTCGAAAATGACGAAGTTTCCTTCTATGTCTATTTGCATGCATATGCATATATGGATGATCATCGAGATTGATAAAGGGCTATGCTAGCATGGATTCGAGTATATGAATAAATTCTGAACAAGTGTATGTGTGAGTGCATAAGCATCGAGTCAAGTAGGCATGATATATGTAGATATATGTGGTTCTATATGTTGTTAAAGGTGAGATTGACATGAAATTACGTAGAGAGCATGGATTTCAGCTTATTCATCTATAGCTGCTAATTTCGACCATACTGTGTGACTTCATGATTCTAATGGTCGTGATCTAGTGATTTGGTATGTTAGTGTTGGTACCACAAAAATAATGCCACGTGGTAGACCCCGATACTCCACGCGTCTGGTGCATAAGGCCAGTAGACAGCGGCGTGTGGTGCACTGAGAATAGAGTAAAATAAAATTGAAACCGAAAAACGGTTAACATTGATGCGGTTAGGATCGGCTGGTAGTGGCCCGCGAAATTAGGGAGGTGGCCGATCATGGATAACTGAATAACGTAAGGCAGAGCTATAAATAAACAGAAGATGCTTGATAGAAAGGTCTTTTTCTCTCATGCGAACAGAAGACCACTTTAATCCCACGCATTTTTTCTTATTTTCTAGGAGTAGTCTAACTGTAATCTTTCTCTTTTCCTCGCATTTACTGTCATTCCTAGAAGTAGTGTTTAAGTTAGAATTTTCTTCGAGACTGTATGCGTACTGACACATACTCGTTCTGTATTTATTTTATAATACAAAGCAATATATACAAGCATTTCGGCTCTTCAGCCGAACCAGAAATACTGTGCAATTTTGGACTCGGCTGACCCAGCCGAACCGAGTTCACTGTAGAGCTTCGAACCCGGCTGATCAGATCCCTCATCAGCCGAATCGCTTGATCCGACGAAGGGCGCAAACTTCGAGGGTCATCATTCATAGCCGGTCTACCTCCTCGCACACTTCTCGAAGGGGGACTTTGACCAGGTCAGCGGTCAGAGCAATCGGCTCGCAGCAATTTTGGCACGCCCGGTGGGACACTAGTTCAGGTAAATTTGCATTTTATTTACTACAAGTTATGGCTGATGATAACGCCATGAACCTCCGCAACCGAGTCGTTCCCCGAAACTCCGGGAACGACCAAACTAGTAATACCGAGAACGCAAACGAACGTCATGTAGTCTTACCGGTGGAAGGTGAGACTAGCGGTCAATCAGACCAACAAGAGCCAAGTTTGGCTCAAGCACTCGGGCAGATGACTCGAGTTTTACAAGTTTTAGACCAAAATAGTCATCAAAGCACTGCTCGTCTGGATGCTGTTTTAGCCGCTATCACGGCTTCTAATAAGAACATTGCCCGAATCGGGCAATTATTAACTCGAAATGAGCAGCCCATAATAGGTTCACAAGGATCTGTGGGCACACCGGCGTTGCAAAACCCAGTAGTGCCGATAAATGCATAGCCTCAGGTAGCTCCTTTTCAAGCTGCCTATAGACCGGTGACTCTAAACGCCGATCAACAGCCAAAAATAGCATGGGGTTTACCTCCCCCACCACCATTACTGGTCTACCTATCCAAGGAATGAACCCTGCCGCACCAGCGCAGAATTTTGGAATTCCTCAAGGGCCAAATCCGGCTCAACCTCAAGCCCCTGTTCCCGCCTTTGGGAACAATAATGAATTATACGCTCAGATAGAGAAAGCCATTGACAATACTTTCGGAGTAGGAGCGAGGCCGGCAATGCGGCCCGTATTTAGGTCTCCTTATCCTGCGAATATAGATGTAGAACATCCTTATCCGACAAATTGAAAAATGCCAAAATTTGATAGATTTTTTGGTGATGAAACCGAGCACGGTCGAGCACGTGGCGCGGTTTACGGCCCAATGCAGAGAGGCCGCCGCAGATCCATTTCTTAAACTTAGATTATTTAATACTTTGTTAACTAAGACAGTGTTTACTTGGTATACAAGCCTACCCGCCAATTCTGTCCGAGATTGGGATGAATTGGAATTAGAACCAGAACTAGCAGTCGCTGATCTAGCTCAATTTCGACAAAAGTCGGGAGAATCGGTTGAAGAATACTTAAACCGGTTTAAAATGGTGAGAAGCCGTTGTTTTGTTAGAATGCTAGAATCGGAATTTGCCAAAATGGCATTCAATGGTCTGCATTTCAAGATAAAGGACCATTTGAAGATAAATATTTCTCAAATCTGTTTGACTTGGGTGTCGAAATTTGCCAAATTCAGGAAAGGCAATAATGAGGATCGGTCTAGATGGAGCCGAAACAAAGATTGGGGTAAAGGAAAGGAGAAAAATGTCTCATTTGTTGAGGAGTCTTCGGCTCAAGATGAGCCAAACACTTCTGACGAAACAGAGAATTCGGCTGATGAAGCCGAAATTTATGCAGCAGAGATGGTAAAAAATCGTCAACCATATAAATGCGCTTTGCTCAAACCAGCCAAGGCTAGTGAGGCTAAAGCACGAGTAGCATCATATACATACTCCTTTGATGTATCAAAAATCGATTTAATTTTTGATCGGTTGTTAAAAGACGACAGAATCCAACTCCAGGAGGGTCAAACGATACCCTCTGGAGAAGAATTAAAAAGAAGAAGATATTGTAAGTTTTCATGGAGCCACATGACGAATGATTGTACTGCCTTCAAGAGGCAAATTCAAAAGGAGATAAATGAAGGTCAGCTCATATTTACCGATCAAGAAAATAAAAATATGAAAGTTGATCAAAATTCGTTTTCCTGGCAGGTTAATATGGTGGATGTGAAAGGGAAGGCACCTGTTAGAGAGAAGGTGGACCAGGATATTGCCAATACCAAAAGAGCACTTCGGCTATGCATCCGTTGCAAGGCCGAAATGACACAACGTGACTGGGAGGTGATCATTCAGGAGAAGAAATTATATGGAGAATGGAAGGAGTTCATGGCATTCCCTGAAGAATGGGAAGACCTACCCGAAGCGGAAAGTGACCAAGGCGACGATTCGGAAGAAGATTCGAACGACTCCGAACAAGAAGTGGAGTCTGTAAAGGATAAGAGGGACCTGGTAATACAAAAGGTCCTAAACGATTACTATAATCGTCGAATTGAAGAAAGGATGAGCCGAATGAGTTACTCTGAAAAACCTTTTGGCTCATAGCAAAGATTCCCGGGGTATCGGCCGAATTGGCACCATCAAGCCAGGCCGAGACCCGAGCATGAATTTGAAGGAATGATCGAGGGCGACATTGAATTCCTCGGTCAACGGTTGGTCAACGAACTCGGTATCCAACCCTAGCCGAGACCGTGGGAGCGAAGAGAAATCTTGAAAGAACACCTTAGGACTGTCAAGGTACCGTCCAATGTGCCAATTGATCAGTGGCACACCGCAACAGCACCGGCTAGATGGCATAGGCCGCTGTTGACAAAAACCCAAAAGCGTCGGCAGCAAAGGCTGCAAGCCGAGGCACGACATCACTGGGAAGAGGCCAAAGGAATGAAGCCAAATGTAGGGAGGCAACCGTACGAGGCACAGCCGTCCTTTCGGCCTATGAAGAATGATCATGAAGCGGGTGGTTCGACACCCATGCCGTGGTTGAAATCCAAGATCGAGCGGCCAGTTCCGGCCGAACCGGCAAAGAAGGCGACGCGAAAGATGTTGGAAGAAAAGATTGCTTCTCTAGAGACCATTGTCGAGTGAGACAGGTGGCCTCCTAAGGAGAGGGAGGCTCGGTTGGAAAGCGATTCCTCGGCCGGGACAGCAAAAGAGTCGGAGGAGAAAAAGCAAAAGGTACAGGAGAAGTAGGCCAAAGAAAGCTCGGCCGATATAAGCATGGTGTACGCTCTGCCACACTTATTCAGAGTAGAGTCCATCGAATTAGAAGAGCCAATATACGATGGAAAGGGGCTATCCGTAGCTCAACTTCAGTTGGAAGATGTGAAAACGGTCGATGCGGTGGTTTTCGAGAAGCGATCGGCTCTAAAGACAAGATTCGTTAGGCCTTTGTTTATAAGGGCCTTAATAGAAGGACGGCCTGTCGGCCGTGTGATGATTGATGGCGGGGCAATAGTCAACGTCATGCCCACATGTTTCTTTAAAAATTTGGTCAAAAGCGAGATGAACTCAAGCCCACTGACATGACTATGACCGATTTCACTGGAAGTGGTTAGCAAGCTAGAGGTGTACTCACGACCGAACTCACGGTCAGGTTCAAGACCCTACGAATGGCTTTTTTCGTGGTGGATGCAGATAGTCACTACAATCTGCTGCTCGGGCGCGATTGGGTTCACGCAAACGAGTGCGTGTCATCCACTCTGTACGGAAAACTTTTTCAATGGGTCAGAGATCGCGTAGAAGAAGTTAGGGCCGAAGGACGGCCCCAATTAGTGGACATTAACGCATAAGAAATCGGCCATATCAACTGGGCCGACACCGACCCAGATCGGATTTCGTTTGTACGGGTCATGGAAGAGGGAGCACAACTAGTGCTCTCGAAGGAAGCGGAGGCATCGATGGCTCCTGAAGAGCCACCAAACTAGTTAAAATAGAATGTCAAAGGAAGGGAACCGAGGCTCTAGAAGAGCTTCAGTATGGTGAGCCGACTGAAAAAGTCGGCTACTCCGCGAAATTGGCCGAATCGGCCGATAGAAAACTGCATGCTAAATCGGCTTCATTAGTCGATCAAGGGTTATGTGTGAATTCGGCCGAATCGGTCGATGAAAAGTTACATGATGAATTTCTGAGCTCAGAAGCCGATCCAAACGAAAACAAAAAGGTTCGGATTTGCGCTGGAGAAAATGAGGAGATTAAGATGGAGCCTACGGAAGAATCACCGATCAAGGTCGGTGAGAAAAGGCTGGAGACTCAAGATCCATTGAAAGAAGTGAACCTAGGGTCGGACGTGTTAGAAAATTGCGTACGGCAAAAAAAAAAACGCAGCGGAAAGAAAATTAAACAAATTTGATTTTAAAAACTTTGAGATTCGATCTCAAAAACCACGCAATTAGGATCCCTCATGTTATTCAAGATTATAGAGATAAGAAGATCTAATCTTCACCTTTGCGCGGGTAGTTCTTCACCGCAATCTGATGATCGTAGAATTGGTTCTCTTGAAGCAGCACAAGCGTCCGGCCTCTACAGGTATCCACACGAGATTGGTGATCTGATCGATATCCTAACCGGGGCGCTAGCTCACTTGCAAAGGACGTCTTTCTTCCTAGAGGATGGAAGAGAGAGAAGTAGAGAGAGAGAGAGAGATGACGGTTAGGGTTTTCTAAAAACTTCCGTATCTTATAAAGAGGGATATAATCCCTTTTATAATAATATAATTACCATTAAGGATAAGAATAAATATAGGTTTATTTTATCCTTTTTTTAATTGGTTTAATCGATTAAATCCTAATTTAAATCGACTTGAACTCAATCCTAATTTGATCATATCAAATTAATAATACAATATTTGCACATAAGTCCTCTCATAATTTACTAACTGTTAGTAAGTCCTCTCTTGTAACATTTACACTTTAATACCACTAATTTGTAATAATTACAAATTAGTCCAATTATCAACATATTGACAATTAGGTCCTCCGGTGTAGTACACTGAATTTCAGTGCATCGTACCGAACTTCTGCAAATTGTAGAGTTCTGGTGGAAAAATAGCATGAGAGGCTATATGTGAGGCTTCGGCCAAGTTTGGGACTTGTGTGAAGAGTTTTCGGCGCAAGCGAGGCGCGAAAAGGACTTCGACAAGTTGAAAACTGCAGAAATTGTAAACTCTGCATTGGATTCCGGTATGTGCATAAGGAATACCAGAATGCCGTGGTTGAACCGAAAACCCAGCTCTCGGGTTTTGCGGAATTCTCCGGGAAATACCGGAATGTCGCTGTATACCGGTATGTGAAATAGGATACCGGTATGCGATGGCCGAAACAGTAAATCCAGCTCTCGGGATTCTGCGGGATTTCTGAGGTATACCGGTATGCATATGCGCATACCGGTATACAATGCCAAGTTTTGGCTGGTTGTTGTGTTGTTTGTGGAGAGGGGCAAATTAGTCTTTTCACATGACTTAGGGGTGTATGAATGGCTGAGACCTTCTCCCCTTCTCATTTGTTTTCCTCTCTACTTCTCCTCTCCCTTTCCCTCACTTTCTCTCTCTAGAGATCTCTCCAAAGCTTGGAGAAGTGGTGGATTGGAGCTTGGAAAAGGCTTCCAAAGGAGAAATGAAGCTTCTTGGTGTAAGGAGCTTGGGGATTTCGTGATTAAGGTTAGTACCTCACGTTTTGGGTTCAAACCTTAGATTTAATCCTTTGAAATGAGGTTTTTGGGAACCCTTGGCAATCTAAAGCACAAAATGTGGGAGATTGGCCATGAAATCTAGGGTTTGGCTTGCATGCATGCAAACCCTAGGAAGATTTGGAGTTTTTGCAATGAGAGGTTCTAAAAATATTTGGACCTTCGGGAATTGCAATTGAGGCATAGGAAATCATGTTAGAACACTTGATTTCACATGTTGAGTTGAAATTAGGGTTCGTAATGAGTAACGAACCGTTTTCTTGTAGAAGCTTGGGTTGAAGCAAGAACTCAAAGCTTGGACACTTAGGAGCTTGAAGAATACAAGGATTTGAAAGCTCTTGAGGTGGGTTTGTGTTTACCGAAGTGATTAGGTCACTTCCATGTCTAGGGTAAATATCCATTTAAAGATAAAATTGTATATGTTGTGAACCCTAGAATTTGCATGTTGGCAAAAGTAAAAAAATCATGATAGGTTGAACAATGAGATCCTATTGCATGATGTATATTTCAAGTATAATTCAAATATTAATACTTGTTGCATGGTTGCATGTGTGGGTAAACCTAGTGTTATTGAACATAGGTTGAACATGAGGCTAAACCTAGTGTTATTGAACATAGGTTGGACATGTGAGATTGAAACCTAGTGTTATTGATCATAGGTTGGAACATGTGAGATTGAAATCTAGTGTCATTGAACATAGGTTTGACATGAGATTGGAACCTAGAGTCATGGAACCTAGGTTGATAATGAGAAAGTAAGCCTAGTGTTATTGAACATAGGCGAGACTTGGTGACTTGAACCTAAGGTCACGAGACTTAGGTTGGCAAGTGAAAAACGTGAACAACGGGATGTGCGACGATTTTGCTATCCCGGGTAGGCGACGATTTCGCTACCATGCCATGAGTTGGCCGTATTGAGACGGGATGTGCGACGATTTTGCTATCCCGGGTAGGCGACGATTTCGCTACCATGCCATGAGTTGGCCGTATTGAGACGGGATGTGCGACGATTTTGCTATCCCGGGTAGGCGACGATTTCGCTACCATGCCATGAGTTGGCCGTACCGACACGGGATGTGCGACGAGTTTGCAATCCCGGGTAGGCGACGATTTCGCTACCTCGCCTTGAGTTGGCGGTGTCGAGAGGGGATGTGCGACGAGGTTGCTATCCCGGGTATGCGACGAGTTCGCTACCCATGCCATGCGGTGGCCGTGTTGAGACGGGGTATGCGACGATTTTGCTATCCCGAGTATGCGACGAGTTCGCTACTCGAACTAGGAGGTGACGAGTTCACTCCTCGAATGTTGGAATAAGTATGGTGAGACGGCGATTCCGAAACCATAAGTAAATGACAAGTAAATGAACTTAGTCATTGTGAGACATAGGATGAACCTAGGAGAGAATGATAAATTATATTTCATTTGGTTGCATCCTTTATGTTTATTTACAAGCATGTAAGTAATTGTTGCATAGTTATATGTGATCTAACTTATGCATATGGTGTTTCTTTGGACCTGGTGGGTCGAGCTCCTCTCTTGGGTGGCCTTACCCACTGGGAACTATGTTTATAGTTCTCACCCCACATTTTTCAGGTCCTTCCGCGAGTGAGGCGGCGGAGCGAGGCAAGAGTTTGGCTCTTTAGATAGCGGCCCTTCCATTTTGGTTGTATGTAGAGTTGTACCCCTATTTTTTGGAATGTGATAGTATAGGGGATTTACATTCTTGTATGAATGTTGTATATTTCATAGTTTTGGAACATAATGTATGGAATGAAAAAGAAAAAATTTGGGACATGTATATTGTGCCATGTGATGTAATAGAAGTAGAACTTCTTTATGTTGATGCTTTCCTTGTGCAACTCTTGTACTCCGTTCCTAGTTGGAACATTGTGGATAAGCTTGTGTTGTGACGCCTTGGGCGTATAGGAAAGACTCTATCCGTTCGGCGGGTCTGGTGCATGCGCTCGTGCGGTTATCCTTTCCACCTAGTTGGTGTTTAAGGACCCGGCGGGGCGTGACATCCGGCGATTCAAAAATCGCGATCTTGCTATCCGATCAGTCACAACCTCTTATGTGTGTGACCCTATAAGTTCTATTCTATCTGGTAGTGAGATATATTCTGATCACTATCAACAATATCACTGAAACTCCTTTCAGTGGGTCGGAATAATTCCAACTCAGCCTAATGAGAATTATCGATCATCTAGATAATTCTCATGAGTCTCACAATCCACCAGTGACGCCTAGTAGCATGTAGTGGCATTCCAGTAGAATGGAATACTGAACCTTTTGGGCAGTTACCATATGATACAATCCTTCTATCATGAGTCCCGACTAGACGGAGGTCATGGAATAACTCGTCAAATGCCATCGTCTGTCATATGTCAAGTTTATTCGACTCGAGTTTTTAACCCTTTCCGCTATTTATTCTGCCTTTGCCAAGATTTTCTAAACTCGGTCTCATAAATCACATAGGACTAACGCCCCTATCTACCAAGGGAGATAGATTCTATATAGGTGCACACCCTATTCCTACAACGAACCTACTGCAGCCAACATGCATCGCAAGGACCCGAATGGCTAGGGACCAAGTGTATGTACAGTCAAACTACAGTAACCTCATTGTGAATAGCCGAGGCACCGCAGGTCAAAGGACCAGTCATACTACTACAACATTAAGTAAGTCACTGACGAGTGAGTAGATATCCAAGTGGCTTCTCGCATTGGTCACGCTCGGTACCCTTGTTCTCTAACAACCACCTGCACATTCGCTCCAGTGTCCCCACACTGTTGACTCAAGACTCGTCTACCCAAAAAGGGAAGCGTCCTGTGCACCAATCTCACCGGATCAATCACCGTCCCCGTGATGATCCATCGATCGGGAGCATTTAGGAATTAACCACCAATGACACATATCTCAAATTCTCAACTCTTGAGAATACATGTCATCATCTTATTAATTTCTTGGACGATTCATGGACACATACTCAACATGAATCGAAATAAGAACCCGAGTTAGTTTAAATCAAATACAAATTTATGTCCTAAAAAGAATACATGTGTCGGCCTGGTTGGCTTCTAGGGCATACATCTAACAATCTCCCACTTGGACTAAAGCCAATCAGCCATATACCTAAGCCCCATCTTCTCAAGGTGGGCTTCAGTTTTCTGCTGGCTAAGCGGTTTAGTCAATGGGTCTGCCACGTTATCCGCGGAGTCTACTCTCTGCACCTTGATGTAATTTTTGTCGAGATAGTCGCGTATAATATGAAACTGCCGCTCTATGTACTTGGACTTCTGAAGAGACCTCAGCTCCTTAGCTAGAGCTATAGAGCCATTGTTGTCACAATCAAGTAGTATGGCATCTGATGGCATTACACTTAACTCTGCGATAAACTTCTTAAATCAGAAGGTCAACATCAGATGCGGCGATATACTCTGCTTCCATGGTAGAGTCAGCAATAATTGGTTATTTGGAACTCTTTCTTAATTGGTTAGATCGATCAAATTCTAATTTGATTCGATTTGACCAATTAAGAAAAGAATAAATCTATGGATAAGAACACACATCCTGACGTCGACTTTCTATCGTCAACATCAGACATAAAATTTCAATCAGTATATCCTTATATTTTCAACTCTTCTCCTCCAAAGACCATGAACATATCTTTAGTTCTTCTCAAATACTTAAGTATGTTCTTCACAGCTGTCCAGTGCTCCTCACCTGGATTAGACTGATATCTGCTTGTGACACTCACAGCAAGCGCGATATCAGGTCGTGTACATAGCATGGCGTATATAAGACTCCCTATAGCTGAGGCATAAGGGATCTTACTCATACGTTGAATCTCTTCAAATGCATTGGGGCAATTTTCTTGGAGAGATAAATCCCATGCCTAAGGGGTAAAAATTCTCTTTTTGAGTTTTCCATGCCGAACCTCTTCAGTACCTCCTTTATGTACATTTTCTGTGAGAGGCCTAGCATCCTCTTAGATCTATCTCTATAGACCTTAATCCCCAAAATATAGGATGTTTCTTCTTGATCTTTCATGGAGAATTCTTTAGACAACCACACCTTAACCGAAGTCAGCATTGGAACATCATTTCCAATTAGGAGAATGTCGTCCACGTACAGTACAAAGAATGTGACAGCACTCCCACTGACCTTTTTATAAACACATGGTTTCTCCTCGTTTTTAATGAAATCAAACGATTTGATCACGTCATTAAAACGAGTATTCCAACTCCGAGATGCTTGCTTAAGTCCATATATGGACCGTTGCAGCTTGCATACTTTGTGACGTTCGTCACTGGAAGTGAAACCCAGAGGCTGCTCCATATAGATATCTTCCTCAAGATATCCATTTAGGAATACAGTTTTCACATCCATTTGCTAGATTTCATAATTATGGTATGCTGCAAGAGTAAGCAGTGTTCGAATGGATTTAAGCATGGCCACAGGCGAAAAAGTCTCCTGATAGTCAATGCCTTCGCGTTGACTATAGCCTTTCGCCACCAGCCTCGCTTTATAGGTCTCCACCTTTCCATCCAAACCTATCTTTCTTTTGTAGATCCATTTACACCCAATAGATACTATACCTTATAGTGGATCTACCAAAATTCAGATCTAGTTGTAGTACATTGAGTCAATTTCTGACTTTATGGCTTCCAACCATTTTTCAGAATGATGTCAGACATCGCCTCGTTGTATGTTTTGGGATCATCTCTATGTTCCCTATCTTTCATGAGGAACATTTTCTCTACATCCTTTGTAAGAATACTTAAGTATTTTTTGGGAGGATGGGAGATTCTACTCGACCTACGAGGTTGATGAGGTACTACATGTACTGCCTCAGCTTGGATGGGTTCTATAGGTTCGACGACTCGTTGCTCTTCAGAGACTCTCTCTTCAAGCTCAATTTTTCTCCACTAGCTGCTTCATGAATAAACTATTTTTTTAAGAAAGTAGCATGTCGGCTCACAACTACATTGTGATCCTCTGGGATATAAAAATAGTAACCTAAAGTTTTTTTAGGACATCCAATAAAACGAGCCCTCTCAGACCTAGCCTTTAATTTGTCTGCCTGTAGTCGCGTTATATGGGCAGGACATCCCCAAATTCTGATATGACCAAGACTTGGTTTCTTACCATGCCACATCTCATACGACGTAGTAGGAACGACTTTAGAGGGTACCCTATTTAATACGTAAGCTGCGGTAAGCAAAGCATGTCTCCAAAGAAATAAAGAAAAATCAGTGAAGCTCATCATGGATCAAACTATATCCAACAAGGTTCGGTTTTTTCATTCCGACACCCCATTGAGTTGAGGTGTTCCCAGAGGAGTTCATTGTGAGACTATGTCGTTTTCTTTGAGATAGTTTAGGAACTCTCCACTAAGATATTCACCTCCTCGATCTGATCGAAGAATCTTGATGGATTTTTGGGTTTACTTTTCTACTTCATATATGAATTCTTTGAACTTTTCAAAGGTCTCAGATTTATGTCTCATAAGATACACATACCTATACCGTGAATAATCATCGGTAAAGGTTATGAAGTAGAGATAACCACCCCTGACATGCATATCAAATGGGCTACACACATCAGTATGTATCAGGGCAAGTATCTCAGTGGCTCTTTCCCCTTGTCCTACAAAGGGTAATTTGGTCATTTTTTCGTGAAGACAAGATTCACAAATTGGATAAGACTCAGAAGTCAATGAGCCAAGAAGCCCATCTTTATTCAATTTATTAATCTTTTCTTCTCCAATATGACCAAGTCTAAGGTGCCACATATACTTTAAGTTCATCTCATTTCTATGTCTCTTAGACCCAACGGCACTCACTACCTGCTCAGAAATATTTACAGATACATCCATATGTAAATGATAAAGACTGTCAATCATAAAACTACAGCCAACAATTTTATTTCTAAAATAAATTGTGCAATAGTCTTTATCAGAATTAAGATATAACCGTCCCGTGTTAAACAAGAAACAAAAATCAAATTTCTGCTAGCAGCACGTACATAATAACAGTCTTTAAGTAATAAAACATGTCCTGATGGTAGTCGCAAAGGATAGGTGTTAGTAGCCACAGCAGCAACTCTTGCCCTGTTGCCAACCCGTAGGGTCACTTCACCTTCCTAAGCCCTCTATTTTTCCTTAGACTCTGCATTTAAGTACACAAACGAGAACTAGAATCAGAGTCTTAACACAACTGGAAATAGAGGAAACCGTATGTTAGTTTCTATTACGAGCAAGTCTAAAATACCTTCCGAAGGTGTGTCTTTCTTCTTATTCTTTAGGCTCTCCAGGTAGACGGGATAGTTCCTCTTCCAATGGCCGTCAACATTGCAGTGGAAATATTTTTCTTTGTCAGCGGCCTTCTTCTTAGGAGTGTCCCTCTTGAGCTTGTTCCCCGTCTTTTGTTTCTTTGCAGGTTTCTTCTTCCAATTAGACGTTCTTTTGGAAAAGGAAGCCCGCTCCACAGTGAGAATTGAGCCCTTTGAACTTTTCAAAGTCCTCTCCATTATTACCAACATGTTCAATAATTCTACGTTGGTGCAGTCAATTTTATTCATATGGTAGTTTACAATAAACTGTCCATATGATATAGGAAGGGATTGCAGGATCAGATCAATTTGCAATTCCTTATTCATTTTCACGCCGAGCTTCTCAAGTTCTTTGAGATCTTTTGATCATTGTCAAATAATGATCATGTACAGACTGCCCTTTCGTCAGCTATTGGACGGTTTGGTAACGTGAGGATTTCCTGGTCGAGAACATTACTGAGCTTTTCAGAACTCAAAACTATTTTTAAGTTCCTTAGCCAGTCTTTATAATTCGTTTCGATTAAGGGGTTTGTGTCGAGAATATGAGAGAGACGATAGGTAGCAGATATTTGCTTTGCAGAGAGTAAAGATTCAAGTTAGATATTTGTATTTGTTTTGAAAATTTTGTTTTAGGAATTTTAAAAACAAATTTAGCCTCCCACTATTTTCTCAAGTCTCTTACACTCCTCAGGTAGAGAAACGAAAACCCAACGCGACAAAAGGTTTCAAGTGGGTACTGCGGTCCCACCAATTTAACATACCACCTCACCTGACAGATATTGGCGACACGCAAATCGATGAGTGGACAACTCTTGTCCAATGCTTTTCAAGCAAATTGCAGTGATCGGTCTCTAAGTCCTGTAAGCCTCACCTGACAGATATTGGCCTTATTTCTTAGTTAAGTCAGACCCACCGTTCAAACGCGTAAGCAAAACCGTCATTGAGTCCCTCACCTGACAGATATTGGGCCCAACCCCATCTTTATTCCGCAGCATCTCATGCTAATAGAGTGGTTGCGCCTTCCCGATGCAACTGACCACTGTAACCAGCCGTGCCAATCAACACTAAAAAAACGCCCGCACTTCTACAACGGCGGAAGACCGCTCGACTTAATATTTGTGAGGAGATTGAAATTTAGGTCTCATATTTTATTTTCTTTATTTACATCTAATGCAAATAAAATAATCCGCGCATAAAAACATAATGTAACTGGTAATGATCATGGATCTAAAAAGTAGATTCGGGCTCGAGCCATTGAGCCGGAATCGAGGTCTTAGGGTCATAAATTACAAGCACATACACGTCATTGGTTTGATCATCTTCAACTACTTGATCCGATCCAGAGCTACAACTTGATTCGATCCCTATCAACATCTTGATCTGATCAACCAATGACGTGCAACCATACAACATACAACCCAACAATCATGATAAAATAAAATTAATTACATTTGATAACTTTTATCTCTAATCTATTGAGACACGCAGGTCTCCAAATAAATCGGCTTGTGCACGCAGGCACCCAAAATAGCCATATCTAATACAGAGTCCTTAACATAAACAAATTTAAAATTACAGAATTCTGCATACACATCATACATCACATGTCGAAATAGAATAAAAAGGTCGCAATCCATGATCATCACTGATATATATATCTCATACATCATATGCATAACAATTAATAAATTTTTAGGTATTCTAATTAATTGTTTACCAACGATCAAATCACCAAAACCAATCAATCTTATCGATTGTTTATAATTTTGATCAAAATTTAATCCGCAAACTTAACAACTTGATCTCATCAAGAATTCATATCTCATATATAAACTAAATTTGATCTCATTAAATTAGCCCCTTTTTTCTTTATACTTTATTTTAAAATTGATCTAATCAAAATTAAAAAAAATTTAAAAATAATTTCGGGTACGTCCCGTACAGACTACTACAGTAGCGTCCGTACGGATTTCTACAGTAGCATCGTACGGTGCTATAGTAGCGTCCGTACGGGCTGCTACAGTACCGTCGTACAGCGCTACAATATTTATTTATTTATTTATTTATTTATTTATTTTCTTATGTAAGGGGAGCTCGGATTAAATTATAAGAAATTTTTTATCAAAATCGTTCAACCATTGAACAAGGTAAAAACGATTTGTAAATTGTTCAACCGGCGAAGAACGATTTAAAATACCCAAATCTTTAATTTTAATCTCGAAAAACATGAGGATGGCTTTGATACCACTGTTAGAAAATTGCGTACGGTAAAAAAAAAAATGCAGCGGAAAGAAAATTAAACAAATTTGATTTTAAAAACTTCGAGATCTGATCTCAAAAACCACGCAATTAGGATCCCTCATGTTATTCAAGATTAAAGAGATAAGAAGATCTAATCTTCACCTTTGCGTGGCTAGTTCTTCACCGCAATCTGATGATCGTGGAATTGGTTCTCTTGAAGCCGCACAAGCGTCCGGCCTCTACAGGTATCCACACGAGATTGGTGATCTGATCGATATCCTTACCGGGGTGCTAGGTCCCTTGCAAAGGACGTCTTTCTTCCTAGAAGATGGAAGAGAGAGAAGTAGAGAGAGAGATGACGGCTAGGATTTTCTAAAAACTCTCGTATCTTATAAAGAGAGATATAATCCCTTTTACAAGGTTTAAAGTGCCGGCCGGCACGTACCGTGCCCCCAAGATACAGGGGGTGTAGCACTCTGAATTTCGGTGCGCCGTACCGAACTTTACCAAAATTGATGAAGTTCGTGAGAGCCGATAATGGCTGGTGTGGAATTGAGTTCCGAGGGTTTCAGAACGTTTTGGGTGCGAGTGGGAACCCAGAAATCAAAAGATTTGAAAAAAGGGACCAACTGGAGCAAAACTGCTCACGGGGTCCGGACAATGAAGTCCGCGGAGCAGCTAAGGTCCGGACCCAGATGCTAAGGTCCGGACCCGAGCTGATTTCCGAGTTGGGGTGCGTACGGGTTCCGGACCCGGGATCTGGGGTCCGGACCCGACCGGCGCAAAGACCGGGAGTCACGTACGGGTTCCGGACCCTGATGCCAAGGTCCGGACCCGGCCTACGCGGTGGACTGTCACCTGTGCGGGGTCCGGACCCCACTTGCAAGGTCCGGACCCGGCTGAAACAGAATGCCCAGTGAGGGACAGTTTGGTAATTTCATGGAGGAAGGGCTATGTATAGGGGGGCTGAGGTCTCTCCCCTCATTACTCCTCCACTCTCCTCATACTTCCTCTCCCTCTCCCTCACTTTCTCTCTCTAGAGATCTCTCCAAAGCTTGGAGAAGTGAAGGATTTGACATTGGGAAAAGCTTCTAAGGTGGATTTGGAGCTTCTTGGTGCAAGAAGAGGCTAGGGAGCTTGGGTGTAGAGGTAAGTTCTAGTGATTTAGGATTTAAACCTTGGATTTAATCCTTTGATATGAGGTTTTTGAAACCCTAGGCAATCTAAACCACTAAACGTGGAGATTGGCCAAGAGATTTTGAGGTTCTATATGCATGCATGTGAAACCTAGGTAGATTTGGAGCTTTTGCCATAGGAGGTTCTAAAAATATTTAGACCTTCGGGAATTGCCATTGAGGTATAGGAAATCATGTTAGAACACTTGATTTCATGTATCGAGTTGAATTGAGGGTTCGTAATGAGTAACGAACCATTTTCTTATAGAAGCTTGGGTTGAAGCAAGAACTCAAGAGACTTAGGAGCTCAAAGAATTCAAGAAATTGGAAGCTCTTGAGGTGGGTTTGTGTTTACCGAAGTGATTCGGTCACTTTCATGTCTAGGGTAAATAATCATTTAAAGATAAAATGGTGTGTAATGTGAAACCCTAGAACTTGCATGTTGGTAAAATGAGAATCATGATAGATAGAGCCATGAGCTCCTCTTGCATGTTAAAGAATTATCTATACTTGTTATGTGATTGCATGTATGATTGGAACCTAGTGTTGAGAACATAGGTTGGAACATGTATGAATGGAACCTAGTGTCATTGAACATAGGTTGGAACATGAGAATTGGAACCTAGAGTCATGGAACCTAGGTTGAGAATGTAAAGTAAACCTAGTGTCATTGAACATAGGTGAGACTTAGTGACTTGAACCTAGGGTCAGGGGACTTGGGTTAGCAAGTGTAAAATGTGAACATTGGGATATGCGACGATTTCGCTATCCCGGGTATGCAACGATTTCGCTACCCGTGCCATGAGTTGGCGGTGACTGATTGGGATATGCGACGATTTCGCTATCCCGGGTATGCGATGATTTCGCTACCCGTGCCATGAGTTGGCGGTGATTAATTGGGATATGCGACGATTTCGCTATCCCGGGTATGCGACGATTTCGCTACCCGTGCGACGTGATGGCGGTGTTGAAATGGGGTATGCGACGATTTCACTATCCTGGGTATGCGACGATTTCGCTACCCGAACACGGAGGTGACGATTTCACTCCTTGGACGTTGGAACTATTATGGTGATGCGGCGATTCCGAAACCATAAGTTAATGACAAGTAGTTGAACTTGGTCAATGTGAGATATAGGATGAACCTAGGAGAAAATAAAAATTGATATTTTATTTGGTTGCATCCTTTATGTTTATTTACAAGCATGTAAATAATTGTTGTATAGTTATTTGTGATCTAACTTATGCATATGGTGTTTCTTTGGACCTGGTGGGTCGAGCTTCTCTCTTGGGTGCCTTACCCACTGGGAACTATGTTTATAGTTCTCACCCCACGTTTTTCAGGTCCTTCCGCGAGTGAGGCGGCGGAGCGAGGCAAGGGTTTGGCTCTCTAGATAGCGGCCCTTTCATTTTGGTGATACATAGAGTTGTACCCCTAGTCTTGGACATTGATAGTATAGGGGTTTTCACTAAATGTATGCAACTTGTATATTCCATAATTTTAGAACATGATGTATGGAATGGAAATGAAAGAAAATAAATTTTTGGGCATGTATAAATGTGCAAGTGTGTTGTAATAGAAGTAGAACTTTATGTTGATGCTTTTCTTGTGCAACTATTGTACTCCGTTCCTAGTTGGAACATGGTGGATATGCTTGTGTTGTGACGCCTTGGGCGGGTAGAAAAGACTCTATCCGTTCGGCGGGTCTGGGGCATGCGCCCGTGCGGTTTCCTTTCCACCTAGTCGGTGTTAAAGGCCCGACGGGGTGTCACGCCCCGGGCCCTAGTGGGAGCCTACCAGGCACGTGCACTGACCCGCCGTGTACACTAAAACAACACACAATGTACACAAGGCGTCTACAACAACAACAATCAAGTAGTAGAAGGAATACATTCTAAATAAGGTGATCAGAGCGAGAACATAATTCTACAACCAAAATAAGTTGACATAAAGCCACAATCTCAAGATATACAATAAAATATACATCTTATGTGCTAACAGATCAACCAGCTAAAACAACTATACACCTTTCATACAAAATAAAAGAAAGGCATCAAGGGTCCATCTAAAACATCATCGTCGCGGCTCTAGCTAGCTGCTAACCCCTTGCCACGATCCCAGGCCTCTCCCGCTGCGGAAGGCTCTGAAACAAAAATCCAACAACCATAGGGGTGAGAACTATTAAACAATAGTTTCCAGTGGGTATGCCGCCGAGAGTGGCGAAATACACCGCTAGGTCAACTGAGGCAAAGATAGTATAAGTTGAAACATAAGGCATAAAGCAATAAGTGCTAAACAAGTAATTCTACTACTATCATGCCTCCAAAAGATTAAATCATTTCAAAAATATGATTTCTACCACTACATGCATAGGTATGCCCTTTACCAAAATTTACATGTACTTGATTCCTTACAATCATATGCACAATTATGTCTTCCACCATAACTTACATGCATGTCCATTTATGCTATAAACATTAGTTAAGAAAAACCTCTTTTTCATTAACATCATACGTTCATGCCACTATACTAAACCAATGCGAGTATAGGCCTAATGCTACTATGGATGTCAATGTATGTAGTGACCAACTAATATGTCCAACTACAATGAATGCATCCCAATGGTGTCAAGCTAAGTATTGCCACAATATGCGACTCACTACTATGTCCATACACTACATGTATATGCACCAAACAACCGTGATGTACTATGTCCGGTTTACTTAGCTTTTACCCAATCCACGAGGGGACTTACACAAGGTAACATCCCAGCTTGTGCCATGCCTAATGGTCCCGTGGTAGTCAACATTGCTCTGCAGACAATGAGACACTCCCCCACGGCGATCCACTTCGGCGCCCAATCCTGCACGGGAGATCAAACGTCGCAAAACTAACTCCGGAGTGCCGGTTTATAGGGAGCGACCCTCACAAGCATGTGCGAATGAGCACAAGGGAAAACAAGCGCTGATCATAAGCATCGTATCCAAGGCCAACACATCTCAATCATCACTCTAAAACATGGAATCACAACATCGACTCGAGGGTCGGAATCATGACACATAAGTCACACTTGTTCTCAATTCATATGTGGGTATATTTCTACCAATATGTAACATGTCTCTAACATGCAAATGGTTACATCTCACTCTACCAATAGGAATAGAACTACGTCTCATTCATGACCCCAACGGGTTACTATCATATGCTATAACCAAAGCCATACTCAATGCATTATACTAATGCTATTTTCGATGCATTCTACAAATGCCATAATCCATGCATTATTCTAATGCCACAATTCATGCATTCTACAAATGCCATAATTCATGCATTATTCTAATGCCACAATTCATGCATTCTACAATGCTATAACAATACATTCTACGATGCCAACAAGACTATAATCCATGACATGCATGAGCTACATAAATCTCTACTACATAGAGTATAAAAGTCATCATGCAAGTATTCATTTCTTATTATCAAAATGATGGTATGCAATTACCACTTACATTACCGATAAGAAAATTCTTACCTCATGTCTTAAATATGGAATACCAATCAACGACCCGAGGGTCTAGCACTATGTCATAAGGCCAACCTTGTTGTTCTTCTAAGTGAAGTGTAACATACTTAGCCTCTCACTATGTCAAGAACACGCCGTGTGTCATATTTTCTTCTACCCATGGTAAGTATGTCATATATCATGCTCATTTCTACCAATAACCGATATGCTAAGTGTCCCCAAGTCCACTTTCCATCAAGTACTTCACATGTTGTTTTAATCATTCCAACATGCATTTCTAAGTTATCATAATTTGAAATGCCATCTTACCACAACTTTTCATAATATGCCATGCATAAACTCAATCATGAACTCTACTACATAGAGCATGCAAATCTCATATATGCTATACATATATCATGATTCCAAAATTTCTATCATGTCATAATAAGCATGAGTGTGCATCAATTCAACTCTAAAATATTAGAGAAGACATAGGGGGAGTTCATCCATTTCGGTGAGGTCAGACCCACCGGATAACCATCGAAACCTCGCAGTACTTCAAAACGAAGTTGTCCCCTGAGCTTCACATACCCTAAGATAATTTTCCAAGGGGTTACAAGTTTCGAACGAACAAATTCGAAAACTACCAAAATTCATGAGGTAAATGGGTGAAAAATACCTTTGAGCAAGTAGAACTTGTTCTAAGTCCAAATCAAGGTTAGGGATCTTCAAATCCAACCTACAACGACATTCTACACCCATCAATTCAACCCCAAGAGCTCTCAATCAAGAAACCCCAAATAAAACCCTAGTTTTCATGAAACTAGGTTTTCCCTTTAAATTCTAGCAATAACACAAATAGAGGTTGTAAAAGAGATTACCAACCTCAAATCAAGCTCCCAACCAAGCTCATACATGCTAGGGTTGAAGCTAGGCCCACCAACAAGCTCCTCTCATCCATCCCGAGCTCCCTTCAAAGCCAAGAAGCAGCTCCATGGAGAAAATGGAGAGAAAAGAGAGATTAAAACCTCAAATCAAGTGTTTGGGAGCAAGAAAACCAAGAGAGAAAGGAAGATAACTCACCTCCTTCTTCTCTCAAGCCTCAGCAACACTGGGCAACAAGAGAGAGTTGAGGGGATATATTACATGATGTAACAATATCCCCTAAGGCCCCTCAAAACTCAGAAATTGTAAAACTGCACGAAATCTGATTCTGCAGCACTGCGTACCGGTACACGAATTGGCGTACCGGTACTAATTAAATCAGTACCCGTATGCCAAAATCAGTACCCGAATGCAGTACAAATTCTGTACCTTTTGCAGAATTTGATCTCCGGAGTTCGTTTTCGCCCTTTTTAAGCCACGAAAACACCTCAAAGTTCACCAAACTCAACCCAAAACTCCAGAATAGTATAAGGCACTATTCTCTCACTAGAACTCCGCAATTTGCTAAAGTTCAGTATGCTACACGGGGCATGACAGACTGAGGTGGTATCAGAGAATAAAAACGGTCTAGGTGGACGTAAGAAACCCTAGGATGGAAAAGACCCTAGGAGTGTAGGCTCGTGAGTGACGAGATCTTTGATTGTGGCGAAAGATAAGTGATTGGGTTATGTCCTTATAACTCTAGTTGGAAATAGAGGTAGATTCGAGGTGTGTCTTATTCTTCACCAAGAGAGTTCGTGTTGGCGGCCGACAACATGAAACCAGTGAGGGGAATAAGAGCTCTTGTGTGACTTTCGCCTAGATTGGGTTCACGTTATTTTTCGTGAAATGTTGTGTCGCGAATGACTTTGAATGTCACGAAATGACTAAAGTCGTTGTATTTTCAGGAGATAATGGTACGAGGACGGCCTCCTACGAGGGCTGGGCTCGGAGAATCGAGCGCGGCTCCCGGACAACTCGGGGAGGGCGAGAACTCGGGTCTTCATGATCAGTTGACCGAGTTGATGGGCGTGGTTCGGCGACAGGCCGAAACCATGCAGCGGCAGGAGGAGCAAATTAAGAAGCTCCAAGACGAGATGGCGCAGCAAGCGGCTGCGATTAGGAAGGAGAGATCGGGAGTACCTTCGGCCTCTGCTTCGGCACCGGCCAAGGAGGTGACACCGGCGCCGGCTGTGGCGCCACCGGCACCACCGACTATAGCCGATGGGTCGGGTGCTCCTATGCCCGACTCCGCGGTGGAGGATGCGGAACGAGAGCGCGCACTTTCGGCTCTCATGACGTTTAAGAAGTTCAACCCGCCTATCTTTAACGGGGAGAACGTGGATCCATGGGACGTAGAGACGTAGATCGATGCCATGGAGACGCTCTTCGAGGATCTGTATACCTTGGAGAGGGATAAAGTGCACCTTGCCGCTCATTGTTTAGAGCGATCGGTGAATGTGTGGTGGAAGGGAGTCAGGCGTGACCGACTCTCTAGCCTTCCGCCACCGACGTGGGAGGAGTTTCGGGGTATGGTGTTCGCCGCCTACTTTCCCGATAGTGAGAAGAGAAAACTCTAAGAAAGGTTTCGAAAGTTGAAACAAGGGAACCGCACCGTGCGCGAGTACGAGAGGGAGTTCTCGTACATCATTAATTGTGTACCGCACGTTGTCCGCGGAGAGTTGGACAAGGTCGACTGCTTCGTGCGCGGGCTTCGACCGGAGATCTTTCGGGCGGTGCACGCCTTCAAGCTACAGACCTTTGCGGAGGTCTTGGACCGTGCTCTTTGGGTGGAGCACGGAAATGCATGTGCGCGCGAGGAGCGCGAGTCTTGGGAGAGAGAGAGAGAAGGAAAAGGATAAGGAGAAGGGAAAGAAACGACCGACGGGTGGCTCGGGTGGGCAGTCTAGCTCTAAGCGGCCCCCGAAGCACTCGCAGTCGCAGAATCAGTCTCGTGGGTCCCAGCGGAATCGACCCTCGAGCCGGTGCCCGATTTGTAGCGGCCCCCACAACCCTCAACAGTGTGACTACCATGAGGGCCGGTGCTACAAATACGGACAGCCGGGACATATGCGGTTCAACTGCCCGATGGATGATGGCCGGGCACCGTCGTCGGCATCAGCATTTGCATCGCCGAGACAGCTTGCGGGCATCCCACCCGCGGCGATGTCGGCAGGCCGTACACCGCCGCAGAGACCAGTTGAGGGCCAGCGGCCAGCGCCTAGTGGACGGGTGTTTGCCTCACAGGTGGAAGAGCCTTCTGCCCAGGAGGATGTCGTGGCAAGTATTGTGTTAATTAATGGCATTCGATGTAGAGCTTTGTTTGATACTGGAGCATCGCATTTATTCATTGCTCGATCATTTGCTATTGCACATGGAATATAAATTGTAGAAGCCACGCATGCAAGAACTGTGCAAGTACCTGAACACACCTTTTGTGTACATCACGCGTGTGTAGATTGTCCAGTGAGAGTTGAAAACTGGATCATGCCAGCTGATTTGCTGGTGTTAAATCGAATGAATGAGTATGATTTAATCCTAGGAATGGATTGGCTCTCGAGATATCACGCTACTATTGATTGTGAGAGCCGGATAGTGAGGTTTAGAGAACCCAGACACAAAGAGTTTGTGTACCGTGGGTGCAAGAGTTCGCTCTTTGCGTCAATGGTGTCCACGTCGCAAGCAAGAAAGCTTATTGCTAGTGGTTGCATTGCCTACTTGGCGACGGTAGTGGATGACCGAAAGGAGGTGTTGGGACTCGAGGACATTCCTGTAGTCCAAGAGTTCCCGGATGTATTTCCGGCAGAGTTACCCGGAATGCCACCGGATCGAAAAATAGAATTTGTCATCGATTTGCTCCCGGATACGGCGCTGATTTCTAAGGCCCCGTACAGGATGGCACCCACGGAGCTAAAGGAATTGAAAGCACAACTACAAGATTTGTTGGACAAGGGTTTCGTAAAGCCAAGTATGTCACCTTGGGGAGCCCTGTTCTATTTGTGCGGAAGAAGGACGGTTCACTGCGGTTATGTGTGGATTACCGTGAGTTGAACAAAGTGACCGTCAAGAATAAGTACCCGTTACCCCGAATTGATGACTTATTCGATCAGTTACAAGGGTCTCGGGTGTATTCAAAGATTGATTTGCAATCCGGTTATCACCAGTTGAGGATTAAACCGGAGGATGTGCATAAGACCGCGTTTAGGACGCGGTATGGACACTACGAATTCACGGTTATGCCTTTCGGGCTTACCAATGCCCCGGCCGCGTTCATGGATTTAATGAACCGTGTGTTCAAACCACTATTGGATTGATTTGTGGTGGAGTTCATAGATGAATATTCTTGTCTACTCTCGGAGTGAAGAGGAACATAAAGAGCACCTAAGGATTGTGCTTCAGGTTCTTCGAGAGAACAAGTTATTCGCCAAGTTGAAGAAGTGTGAATTTTGGATTCGTGAGGTCGCTTTCTTGGGTCATGTGATTTCCGCGGGAGGAGTATCGGTGGACCCTATGAAAGTTAAGGCAATCAAGGATTGGCCTCGCCCGACCAATGTCACGGAAGTACGAAGCTTTTTGGGTCTTGCGGGGTATTATCGGCGGTTCGTGGAGGGATTTTCAAAAATCTCCGGTCCACTGACGCGTCTTACCCGCAAGGGAGCCAAATATGTTTGGAGCGAGAAATGCGACCAAAGCTTTAAGGAGCTAAAAGGAAAGGTTGACTTCGGCTCCGGTTCTCGCCTTGCCGATTGCGGGGGAGGGTTTTGTGGTGTATAGTGATGCATCGCGGTGCGGTCTTGGGTGTGTGCTTATGCAAAGAGGACAAGTGATAGCATATGCCTCTCGACAGCTGAAGAGCTATGAGCAGAATTACCCCACCCACGACCTAGAGCTTGCAGCAGTGGTCTTCGCGCTTAAGTTGTGGAGACACTATTTGTACGGGGAGCATTGTGAGGTGTACACGGATCATAAAAGCTTAAAATATTTGTTCACTCAAAAGGAGTTGAACTTTAGGCAACAGAGATGGTTGGAGTTGGTAAAAGATTACGACTTAACCATCTTGTACCACCCCGGTAGAGCCAATGTGGTGGCCGATGCGCTCAGTAGAAAATCCGTGGAGAACTTCGCAATTGAGATGACGGGACAAATGCCATTAATCAAGGAAATGGGCCGGTTTGACTTGGAAGTCGTGGCCCCGGGCGTCCCCGCTATACTCATGAATCTCGAAGTGTGGCCGACCTTGTTGGAGCAAATAAAAGAAAAGCAATCCGGTGATCCGGAACTCCAAAAGGTGCGGAGTGCCATCGAGAGCGGGCGCGCCGGTGATTTTCATGTGGATTCGAAGGGCGCCATTCGATTTCGAAATCGATTGTGCGTGCCTAAAGTTGAGGACATTCGTGGGGAGATTTTAAAAGAAGCTCACACTTCTCCCTATGCGATTCACCCGGGCGGCACCAAAATGTATAAGGACCTTAAATTGCATTATTGGTGGCCGGGGATGAAACTTGATGTTGGACGCTTTGTGGCACAATGTTTAGTATGCCAACAGGTGAAGGCCGAGCGTCGCTTTCCAGCAGGGAAATTGCAAGGGCTGCCCATTCTAGTTTGGAAGTGAGAGAATATCGCAATGGACTTTATTGTGGGCCTACCTCGATTGCAAGGTGGCCACGACACGATTTGGGTGGTGGTGGATCGCTTGACAAAGTCGGCACACTTTTTTCCAATCCACACTACTTGGTCGGGAGACAAGTTAGCACAAGTCTACCTGGACGAGATTATGCGGTTGCACGGGGTCCCGACCTCGATAGTTTCAGATCGAGATTCCCGTTTTACGTCGCATTTTTAGAAAAGCTTGCAAGAAGCTTTGGGTACACGGCTCGATTTCAGTTCAGCATTTCATCCTCAAACTGACGGTCAATCGGAAAGGACAATTCAGATTTTGGAGGATATGCTACGAGCGTGCGTGTTGGACTTCATGGGTGCATGGCCTACTCATTTACCGATGGCTGAATTCGCTTATAATAATAGCTATCAGTCTAGCATCAGTATGGCACCGTTTGAGGCCTTGTATGGAAGGAAATGCTGCTCTCCTATCCATTAGAGCGAGGTCGGCGAAAGAAGGGTCTTAGGACCGGATGTGTTGCGTGAAGCGGAGGAAAAGGTCCGCTTGGCACGTGAACGCTTATCGACGGCGCAATCCAGGCAAAAGAGCTATGCGGACAGATGTCGACGAGAATTGGAATTTGCGGTAGGAGACCGCGTCTTCTTGAAAGTCTCACCCATGAGAGGAGTGAAGCGATTTGGTGTTCGGGGTAAGTTGAGTCCCCGTTACATTGGACCTTATGAGGTTTTGGAGCGTGTGGGATCTTTGGCATATCGGCTAGCCTTGCCGCCAAAACTTGCGGGGATACATAATGTGTTTCATGTATCGACGCTCCGTAAGTACGTGTATGATCCAGCGCACGTCCTCGAGTATGTGCCTATGGAGCTTCATGAGGATATGACTTACGAGGAATTTCCCCTGTGCATCATGGATCGCGAGGTGAAAAATTTGAGAAACCGTGAAATTCCTTATGTAAAGGTACAATGGACGAATCACGGTGAGCGCGAAGCTACGTGGGAATTGGAAAGCTCAATGAAGGAGCGGTTTTCTTACGTCTTTGCTGAGTCTAGCTGAGGTATGATTTAGTTTCGCGGCCGAAACTCTCTTTAAAGGGGGAGGAATGTAGCACTCTGAATTTCGGTGCGCCGTACCGAACTTTACCAAAATTGATGAAGTTAGGTGAGAGCCGATAATGGCTGGTGTGGAATTGAGTTTCGAGGGTTTCGGAATATTTTGGGTGCGAGTGGGAACCCAGAAATCAAAAGATTTGGAAAAGTGGACCAACTGGAGCAAAACTGCTCACGGGGTCCGGACCCGAAAATCTGGGGTCCGGACAATGAAGTCCGCGGAGCAGCTAAGGTCCGGACCCGGACGCTAAGGTCCGGACCCGAGCTGATTTTCGAGTTGGGGTGCGTACGGGTTCCGAACCCGGGATTTGGCGTCCGGACCCGACCGGCGCAAAGACCGGGAGTCACGTACGGGTTCCGTACCCTGATGCCAAGGTCCGGACCCGGCCTGCGCGGTGGACTGTCACCTGTGCTGGGTCCGGACCCCACTTGCAAGGTCCGGACCCGGCTGAAACAGAATGCCCAGTGAGGGGCAGTTTGGTAATTTCATGGAGGAAGGGCTATGTATAGGGGGGTTGAGGTCTCTCCCCTCATTACTCCTCCACTCTCCTCATACTTTCTCTCCCTCTCTCTCATTTTCTCTCTCTAGAGATCTCTCCAAATGTCACGCCCCGGGGCCCCAGCGGAAGCCCACCCGGGCGCATGCACAGACCCGCCCGCCGTGTACACAAGCAACCCAAATGCACACAAGGCGTCTAAAACAACATACAAGAAAGGAATAAAGCAAGTAATCCTATCATGATAATCAGAGCATACATCCTAAACAAGTAAGGTCTCAAGGTGGAAGTAAGAAATACCACAAAAGAGTATAACATAAGTTTAAATACAACAATACACCCAAAAGGGGACATAAGGTAGTCTCTACAAAATATGGTCGGTACAAAGACACCTCTCAACAATAAAGATAAAAGAAAGGTGCTCCACCTAATCGCTAGCTCCCTCGCGCTCTAATTACTCGCAATGCCCTTGCCGCGGTCCCTAGCCTCTCCCGCAGTGGATGGCTCTGAAATAAAACAACAAACCCCAGGGGGGGATGAGAACTATTATTCAATAGTTCCCAGTGGGTAAGCCGCCGAGAGGAGTGGAGTACACCACTAGGCCAACTGAGGCAAAGTAGGGTTAGATAACAAAAAGCATAATTATAGTTGAAATTCAATACTACTATGCCTCAAGATGTGATAATATAAACATAATACTATTCTACTCATGTACATGTGTGAATATGCAATGTTCCACTTCTTACTAAATGAATGTCCACTTTTGCATATTACTATAAATATGTAATCATAAAGAATACAATAGCGGGATGTTCATCTTGTGCCGAGCCTAATGGCTCCGTGGTAGTCAACACCTCACGCTTTGGTGAGCCTTACCCACGGCGGTTCCATTTCGGCGCTCTCTATCACACGTGCGAAACAACTGTCGCAAGGCCAACTCCGGAGTGCCGGCTTGTAGGGAGCGACCCTCACAAGCATGTGTAAACGAGCATAGTGGCCAACAAGCAACAATCAACCATAATATAATATCATGCATCATATCCACAAACATGGAAAACCCACTAATGTCCAATACTAGATCATGATGTCCATCTTGTTATTCATCGAAGTGGAATATCATATGTTAACTTCACATTTTGATTTTAACATGTCATATGTCATATATGCACTATAACTAGTTCAACAAGTAAGTGTCGAAGAGTATCTCCAATTCTATTGTCCATTTACCATCACACATGTCTCTACTCCTTTAAGTAACCAAATCAACAAGTACATGAATGAAATATTCAATTCCCATAGTCAACCATGATGCACTATGCTTAAAAACCATGCAAACTTCCTACTACATAGGACATATAATTTGCATCTATATAGTACATGAATTTCATGCATTCTAAAATTCTACCATGTCATAATAAGTATGAATATGCACTAATTTAAGCTCTTAAGCTACAACGATGACATAGGGGGAATTCACCCATTTCGGTGAGGTCAAACCCACCGGATGTACTTCGGAACCTCGCAGTATCCGAAAATAAAGTTGCCCCCTCGATTTCTAGCGCCCTAAAGGAGATCTCTAAGGGGTTAGAAACATCGAACGAACATTTACGAAAAATGACATATCAAAAGGGGAAAAAGGGTGGAATTACCTTAGACCAAGAATCCCTTGTCCAAAACTCACAATGGAGTTAGGAAGCTTCAAATCCAACCTAACATAACATTCTACACCCATCAAACCCCATTCAAAAGCCTAGAATCAAGAAACCCTAAAAATAAACCCTAGGTTTATCATAATAGGATTTCACCAACAAAACCCAAATAAACTCCAAAAGAGGATCAAAAGGAGGAAAACTCACCTCTTTAAAGCTCCAAGCTAGGTCCAAGAAGCTAGGGTTGGAGATAAACCTCAAACAAGCTCTTCTCTTCTCCACCACGTTCCTCCAAGAGCAAGCTAGCAAGCTTGAGTGCAAAGGAGAAGGAAAGAGAGATCAAATCCTAGGTTTCCATCACCAAGGAGACAAGAATCTAGAGAGAGAAAGGGAGAAAACCTACCTTTCTTTCTTCTAAGTCCTCAGCACAATGGCTGAGAGGGGAGGGTGTGAAGGGTTAAGTTGTATGATGCTACAATTGCCCTAACACCCCTCCAAAAGCCAACATTCGCGAAACAGCTCAAAACAGGATTTTCGGTTCTGTATACCGGTATGCGTATGGGCATACCGGTATCTGGCCAGAAATCCTGCAAGCCCGAGCCTCGGCCAACCAGGCCACGCGAAGGGATTCCGGTATGCAAAATGCCAGTACCGGTACTAGCCACTCCAATACCGGTACGTGATCTGCACATACCGGAATGCCAGCCCATTCCGGTATCTCCAGCGGAATTCCGCAGAACCCGAGAGCTGCGCAATCCAGATTTTCACAGGATTCCGGTATCTCAAGGTCACATACCGGTACGCAATGTCAAAGCCCGCAATTTTGCAGAATTTGACTTCCGGAGTCCGTTTTCGCACTTCTCAGGTCCCGAAAACGCTCCCAAAAGCTCGAAACAAAACCAAAACCTCCAGATTCGCACGAAACGCTAATCTCACACTAGAACCTTGCAATTTGCTAAAGTTCAGTGTACTACACCAAAGCTTGGAGAAGTGAAGGATTTGACCTTGGGAAAAGCTTCTAAGGTAGATTTGGAGCTTCTTGGTGCAAGAATGGGTGTAGAGGTAAGTTCTAGTGATTTAGGGTTTAAACCTTGGATTTAATCCTTTGATATGAGGTTTTTAGAAATCCTAGGCAATCTAAACCACAAAACGTGGAGATTGGCCAAGAGATTTTGAGGTTTTACATGCATGCATGTGAAACCTAGGTAGATTTGGGGCTTTTGCCATGGGAGGTTCTAAAAATATTTAGACCTTCGGGAATTGCCATTGAGGCATAGGAAATAATGTTAGAACACTTGATTTCATGTATCGAGTTGAATTGAGGGTTCGTAATGAGTAACGAACCATTTTCTTGTAGAAGCTTGGGTTGAAGCAAGAACTCAAGAGACTTAGGAGCTCAAAGAATTCAAGGAATTGAAAGCTCTTGAGGTGGGTTTGTGTTTACCGAAGTGATTCGGTCACTTCCATGTCTAGGGTAAATAATTATTTAAAGATAAAATGGTGTGTAATGTGAAACCCTAGAACTTGCATGTTGGGGCAAAATGAGAATCATGATAGATAGAGCCATGAGCTCCTCTTGCATGTTAAAGAATTATTTATACTTGTTATGTGATTGCATATATGATTGGAACCTAGTGTTGAGAACATAGGTTGGAACATGTATGATTGGAACCTAGTGTCATTGAACATAGGTTGGAACATGAGAATTGGAACCTAGAGTCATGGAACCTAGGTTGAGAATGTAAAGTAAACCTAGTGTCATTGAACATAGGTAAGACTTAGTGACTTGAACCTAGGGTCACGGGACTTGGGTTAGCAAGTGTAAAATGTGAACATTGGGATATGCGATGATTTCGCTATCCCGGGTATGCGACGATTTCGCTACCCGTGCCATGAGTTGGCGGTGACTGATTGGGATATGCGACGATTTCGCTATCCCGGGTATGCGACAATTTCGCTACCCGTGCCATGAGTTGGCGGTGATTAATTGGGATATGTGACGATTTTGCTATCCTGGGTATGCGACGATTTCGCTACCCGTGCCACGTGATGGCGGTGTTGAAATGGGGTATGCGACGATTTCGCTATCCGGGTATGCGACGATTTCGCTACCCGAACACGGAGGTGACGATTTCACTCCTTGGACGTTGGAACTATTATGGTGATGCGGCGATTCCGAAACCATAAGTTAATGACAAGTAGTTGAACTTGGTCAATGTGAGATATAGGATGAACCTAGGAGAAAATGAAAATTGATATTTTATTTGGTTGCATCCTTTATGTTTATTTATAAGCATGTAAATAATTGTTGCATAGTTATTTGTGATCTAACTTATGCATATGGTGTTTCTTTGGACCTGGTGGGTCGAGCTTCTCTCTTGGGTGGCCTTACCCACTGGGAACTATGTTTATAGTTCTCACCCCACGTTTTTCAGGTCATTCCGTGAGTGAGGCGGCGGAGCGAGGCAAGGGTTTGGCTCTCTAGATAGCGGCCCTTCCATTTTGGTGATACATAGAGTTTTACCCCTAGTCTTGGACATTGATAGTATAGGGGTTTTCACTAAATGTATGCAACTTGTATATTTCATAATTTTAGAACATGATGTATGGAATGGAAATGAAAGAAAAGAAATTTTTGGGCATGTATAAATGTGCAAGTGTGTTGTAATAGAAGTAGAACTTCTTTATGTTGATGCTTTCTTTGTGCAACTCTTGTACTCCGTTCCTAGTTGGAACATGGTGGATATGCTTGTGTTGTGACGCCTTGGGCGGGTAGAAAAGACTCTATCCGTTCGGCGGGTCTGGGGTAAGCGCTCGTGCGGTTTCCTTTCCACCTAGTCGGTGTTAAAGGCCCGACGGGGCGTGACTGGGGGGGTCTCGGACCCCCCCATGTGCCGCGGCACGCCCACGCGTGCCGCGCGAGACAAAGCGGCACGCTTAGGCGTGCCGGTATTTTTTTTTTTTTGCCTTTTTGTTTTTTTTGGTTTTTTGGTTTTTATTTTGTTCTTTGGGGAACCAAGAAATATCCGGGTACCCCACATCCTCCAAAATATTGCAAATCAAAGATCTACTTGTTAGGTAAGTCAAAAAAATACGGGCCCCTCGCCCTCCGCTTCCATCACAGACATCTATTTTTTCTTCACAAATTATTTTTTCAAAATTTGTCGCACCGCGAAACTTTTGGCAAATTAGGGGAACAAAATCGAACTCAGTACATAAATTTTGAGCATGATAACTTTTGGCAAATTATTCCGGCGATCCGTGTCTGTCCCGATGCATTCGGAAGTGAGCATGATGATCTACTGTCAGTGCTGATCATCATGCTCACCTCCCTTGGGGTCAACGGTACCCTGGATGCTGAGAAATGCGCAGTTTAAATTTTGTGCGCAGCGTTAGCTGAAATTTCAGGCCACTCGCGCACCTCCCACTGTAACCCGCTGCACTCCAGACCATTAGCACGGTCTCCAGCACGTCGAAACCTAGCAGCACGTGACTCGGCGGACCTCGAAACCTATCGGTTTGAGGTATCGAGCCATTAAACCTTGTAAATCACATAGAATGATGTGATTTCATGTATGAAATGGGGCTTTCATGCAATTGTGCACTCCGGGGTTACTGTGGGCAGTGCGTGTGGGTGGCGGGTGACCTCTGGACTGATTGTCCAAGGTCCGATGCCTTTCGCGGAAATCGAATGTCGATTTCCGGTGCGTTTTTCGACGAAAGTCGTCGGCGGAACGTGGTTTCGGTTCGGAGTTCATCCGACACTATTTGAATGCATTTGGTTTTGCCGCTGAGCCTTGTTGGCTGGTTGTCGGGGCCGTCTCGTGTGTTTAGAGACGTCCGGTGAGCGGCGGTGGGTTCCGGTGTCGAAATCGTCACTTCCGGGAACCCGGATCGGAACGATGGTCCGATACTAATTAATATGATGTTCGAGCTTATGTTCGCTGTCGGAACATACAAATGGATGTGTTCCAGGTCAGCGGTTGACTCATGGAGCGAGTCGGTGCCTTTCGGGACTGTTTGTGGGTCCCGGGGACGTCCCGGTGCGATTTCGGGACTTTCGGCGATTTACAGAGATCGATTTTGGGAAATCGAGTCTCGAATTTGTGGGTTGTGTGTTTGTGTTTTGTTTGAGTCATTTGTGGCTTGTCCCTGACTCGGTGGACCTGTGGTAGGTCTGGTTGATTCGCAGCGCGTTCTGGATTCCGACGCGATCGTTATAGGTGGGTACTTCGACCCGAAGTTGGTCTAGTGGTGCATGATCGTTATATGTGATGAGTTGAGCCGGCACCTTGAGATCTTTACTTTACTCTGCTTGCATTCCTTATTTATTCTAGCAGTAGAGTGGACATGATTGCATCAGTATCTGACAGGATATATTCGTGACCTTGTTGGTCGGTTCTTGACACTGTTGTCCGATGACCTATACGGTCAGTTTACCCTGTGGGGTAGGATTGTCGGCTAGTTGCCGATGGATGGCTATTGATCATACCAGCATTGATCGCCACAGCTCGTGAGCATCTTCACGTACACCAGCGGTTTGGCCACCGCAAGAGGGTGTTCTTTTTCGGAAAAGTGGTCGGTCGCCGACCCGTGAGCCCGGTGGTCGTTTGTGCCAGGGTTGTATGCCAGGGTAGCCCAGTGGTCGTTTGTGCCAGGGTTGCATACCAGAGAGAGAGCATTACGTGGCATTGCCTGATGTCCTTAGACCGACACGACGGTTTAGATTGGGTATACTTGGACTATTCGTCCGTTGATGCATTATTTTTACAGTAGCAGTAGTATATTTGTTTATTTCTCTACTTACTTGCATTGCTACTGTATTATCTTCCTTTCAGTTTCCTGTCTGCCAGTGTGTGCCCGGCCTTCGTCGGCTTGCGGTACCCACTGGGAGGGAGAGATATGTTTACATGTTCTCATCCCCCCACCACTATTTTTCAGGTGACTTGGGAGGTGGGAGTCGGGACGGTGCGTGAGGCGCGGTGGACGATCGATCTTTCGGTCCCGACTAGCATAGTTGGTTTAGTTCCTTCCCCTTTACTTTCATGCACTTAGAGTTATTGTGGTTCAGTGGTTATTGTTTTTCCTAACACCGTATGAATATTTTAATAAATGACTCAGAATGGTTTTATTGGATTATTTCGGCTAAATAAAAAGGGACCCCGGGGCGTGACACTTTCACGCGAGAAGTTCATTATTTTGGTGATGGCAATGAATTTTAATTTTTCGTTTTGGAGAGTTGAGCATTGTGAGTGTTTTTATGTAATTTTAGATCTTATCACGAAATTGCCAAAGTGAGAGATTGTTACGGATTTTATATTGGCATATTTCGTAAAGTGAGTCGGAGTCTTGAAGGTTCAAAGAAGAAAAAATGAAGATTGAAGACTCGAAGACTCAAAGTATGAATTCACGATACTTGGTAAGTTTAAATAAAATTGATGATGATTTATGATCATATACATATGTTTGGAAGGCATTAGTGTCACGCCCCGCCGTGCCTTAGCACCAAGTAGGTGGAAGGACAAACCACACGGGCGCATGACCCAGATCCGCCGAACGGACAGAGTTTCCCCTGTACGTCCTAGGCGTCACAATCAGTACAATTCAGGAGGTTCCAAACAGGAACATAATAAATACAAAGATTGTATAAGGAAAGCATCATAAACTACTATACTATTACAAGCATTCGCAATACATCCACATATTACATTTTTCGTCTTTGTTCTTTCTTTCCAAATACAATCGAATTATTATTACATTTCCTTTCATTCCAATACCCCTAAACTACGCAGTAGAGGGTACATCTATCATGGTCACAGTGGTACGACGCTAACTATCAGGCTACGTGTAGTACTCGGGAAATTTTGAGGATTTTGAGGGTTTCTGGACTCGACGGAATTCGGGCGCCCGGAAGTGGCGAAGTGGACGCCCGAATGTTCCGGACCCCGTTGCACTTTGTGGATGATCCGGTTTGGCCGGACGCATGATTCGGCCCGTTGAGCTGTTGACGTGGAGTGCCACGTGTCGGGACGCAGGACACGTGTCGATCGCCGGAGACACGCCGCCCCACCGCCTGCTGACTATCGACCGACCGCTTGGCCGCACGACGACACCTGTACGGCAGGATTTCCGGACGCCCGGAAATTGGGAAGTGGGCGCCCGAATGTGAACTTTTGGCAGCCTATAAATAGGTGAGCCCTGATGGTTTTTGGGTTATTTTCCACTCCGAGATCCCCGTTTCTAGAGAGAGAAAGCTAGTGTAAGGGCCATGTGTTGGCATTAGTTTGTGATCTAGCTTGTTCTCCTCTATCCTGCTGATCTGATCTGGTGTCGAGCCGTTATTCTGCTGGAGATAGCAGTTTCCTTGGAGGTTTACTCAGATCGGAGTGCTGCCGGAGTTCCTTATCTTGGAGGGTTGGATCTGAGGCTTGTTCTTTCCCCACCGTGGTTGGATTAGCATTTGAGGTGGGTTGATGTTTGCCAGATTCAGTGGACTTCCTCCTACGTGTTTTATCTCATGTTAGCATAATATGATATGATGTTGTTTGGATTATGTTAGCATGATTGGATTATGATATGTGGATATTGGATTATGATATTGGGATTATGATAGTATGCCATGCTAAGATTATGTTAGAGATGCCATGTTAGGGTGAGACTGATCTATAGACCGCATGGGCATGTTATGATCTTAGATGTGCTAATGATATGTATATGAGCATGCATTTCTTTGTATCCTTGTTGCATGATTGGACCTACACCTATTCTGTTGATTCCTTGTACCAGTTGTTGTGCATGTAGTGTAGGTGATCATGTTGTGGCTCGTGCTATGTTGTTGTACCTCCTCTTTGTGGTAGAGTCGAGAGCCTCCTCTTGTGTGATAGAGTTGAGATTGATTGTGAGCACTGGAGCATTGATTGTGCCGAGGGCACGGGGTACTTTGTGAGAGTAATGGATTGGGTCTTACCTGTTGACTATTCTTTGAGGTGCCGAGGGCACATGATCCTTTGTTGACCCAGTCGTGTCGATCATATACCTGCGGGTGCTTGGCGGTTACTATGGTTGTACTTTGCTCGGTTGGGTCGCTCCCACGAGTACCACTCTAGAGTTGGCATGTTCCGTACAGAGGGTTGTACGAGGGGCTAGTTACAGACGGGCTTCCTGTACTAGTCGGCTCCCTGGAGGGTTGAGCAGCTCCCTGTAGGGTTGAGCATGATCAGGCCGCAGGTATGGTATTGTATTGAGAGGTATTGTATGGCGAGAGCTAGGTACAGATGGTGTTTCCTGTACTAGCTGGTTCGCAGGTATTGTATTGTGTATGATAGTCCTCATTCGGTATATTCAGTTCTTTGGTATTCATACTGACAGTTGAGCTTTGTGCATAGTAGTGGTAGTATATCTCCTACTCTTTTATTGCTCTATATATATATCTCTTGAGATTGAGGACTTAGTGGGCAGACCGCTGAGGCTGGTGGCGGTACCCACTGAGGACTACTTGATTGATAGTAGTTCTCACACCCATTGGTGACATCTTTTTACAGAGTCTTCTTCCCCAGTTGTGCATGCTGAGCGCGGAAAGGAGACCGTCGGGTAGAGCTATTCCCCGGAGACTTGGCTAGAGGTATACCATTTTGGATAGATGATTGAGTCTGTACATACAGTATGTTGTGATATCAGTGTTGTATATGAGAGTTATATGTGAGAGTATATGGATGATGTATGTACAGTGATCTTTTGATATATTATATAGCAGCTCTGTTGATACCTTTAGCTCTGTGTGTTTGATGGTGGATGTTGTTTCGCTTCGTATACATAGTAGAGATACTGTGTATGCGGCGGATCTGGTCATGCGCCTGGGAAGAGGTAACCCGGGGCGTGACAGATTAAGTTGGTATCAGAGCTTAGGAATAGGTCAAGAGGGCCTAGGAAACCTAAGATAAACAGACCTAAGAATGACGTGAGAGACGTGATTGATTGCGAAAGTCATAGATTGGGTTTTGAATCTTTCCTTGTGTAGGAAGAGTGATTGAGGGATTATGCCTTTTCTTATCAGATGAGTTATGTTGGCTGCAGACGACATAATAATCTGAGAAGAAAAGAAGTGTCCTTCTAGACTTTCGCTAGATTGGGTCGTGAGTTGTTTGTGGTCCTAATCGGGTATTCTGTTGCAGGATTATTACTATGCCTCCTCGACGACCGTCGACGCGAGCGCATCCGACGCCTTCGGATATGCCTGAGCAGACGGGACCTAGTGAACGGCCCGATCTGCAGGAGCAGCTGGCAGACATAGCTGCAGTTGGAAGGCAGCAGAGTGCCTTGTTGCAGAAGATGTGTGATGCTTTCTCTACGCCTCGAGCTATGGAACCTCAGGCGGCAATGACTCCAACTACATCGCAGCCAGGAGAAGGAAGTACTCAACCTAGTCAAGTGCTTTCTGAAGAGGAGCAGGAGCGGATGGCGGATAGATTAGCTCGCTTCTGTAGGTTTGATCCACCGCGATTTAATGGTAGTAGTATAGAGCCATGGGTGGTAGAAGCTTGGATATGTGAAATGGAGAAGTTGTTTGAGGATCTTTTCGTGCCAGCACGGGAGCAGGTGCATATGGCAGTGCATTGTTTATCTGGTGATGCACATGTCTGGTGGAGGAGGACCCGTGATCATAGGTCTCTGAATCCTCTACAGATGTCTTGGAGCGAGTTTCGGGGGATCATGTATGGAGCGTATTTTCCGAGTAGTGTGAAGATGAAGATAGAAGAGGATCTGAAGAACCTTAAGCAAGGGAATCGCTCGGTGCAGGAGTATGCGAGGGAGTTTACGAGACTACTCAACTGTGTTCCCTCAGCAGCGCGAGATGAGATTCAGAAGGTCTATCTTTATGAGAAGGGTTTGAGACCCGAGATCTTTCCATTTGTCCACTCGCAGAGACTTCAGACCTTGGATGCTACTATTGAGCAGTCTCTATGGGTAGAGCGAGGGGCATTTGTGACGAGAGGACAGCAGGTGGACCCAGCTCAGGGTCAGGAGAGGAAACGCCCGGCACCTGATGATGGAGGGCAGTCGAGTAGCAGACGACCGCCTAGACCTCCCCAGCAATCGCGTTTTCAGAAACGTGGATCTTATAGTCGCCAGCAGTCTGGAGGATATCGCCAGCAGCGACCACAGCAGCAGCAGTCGAGGGGACCTCCCCGATGTGCGATTTGTGGAGGACCTCATTTTGCTTATCTTTGTGATCGACGAGAGGGTCGATGTTTTGAGTGTGGGAAGGTAGGACACATAAGGAGGGCATGCCCCAGACTTGTAGCAGCCCCTTCTATGGCGTCTGTACCCTTTACCCCACCGCAGTATTCTGGAGCTTCCCCGGTATTTTCTCAGGAGCGATCTTCTATGCCACGACAGCAGGATCGACGCCCAGCCACCGGCGAGCGGGCGAGTTTATGCCGCTCAGATTGAGGATCCTACGATAGCTGATCGAGTGGTGGCAGGTATTATTTTGATTTGTGGCATTAGATCGCGTACTTTATTCGATACTGGTGCATCGCATTCCTTTGTTAGTAGCACATTTGCATTGCATCATGGTTTAGAGATAGGGTCGTTACCCCAGGCACACAGGAGGTGCGGGTACCCGATCATAGTTTGCAAGTAACGCATGGTTGTTTAGGATGTCCTGTACAAGTTGGGCCTTGGATCATGCCTGCCGATTTATTAGTATTGAGACAATTGCAGGATTTTGATGTAATCCTAGGCATGGATTGGTTATCTCGATATTTTGCTACGATTGATTGTGGATCTAAGACGGTGACCTTTTGTGAGCCTGGACATGAGAGAGTTCATTTATGAAGGTTGTAAGAGTTCACTGTTCGCAGTGACGATCTCTTCTTCTAAGGCCAGACAGATGTTAAATAGTGGATGTATGGCCTACTTAGCAACAGTAACTGAGGTGCCTACTGTTGTACCAGGACTCGAGGATATTTCGATTGTCCGTGAGTTTCCGGATGTTTTTCCTCCTGAGTTATCCTCGATGCCTCCTGATAGGGAGATTGAATTCGTGATTGATGTGGTACCAGGAACCGCGCCAATCTCGAAGACACCCTATAGAATGGCACCAGCTGAATTGAGAGAGTTGAAGGCGCAATTGCAAGATTTGATGGATAAAGGTTTTATTAGACCCAGTGTGTCGCCCTGGGGAGCGCCTGTGTTATTTGTGAAGAAGAAGGATGGTTCACTTAGGTTGTGTGTGGATTATCGAGAATTGAACAAAGTGACCATCAAGAATAGATACCCCCTCCCACGTATCGATGACCTGTTCGATCAATTGCAGGGAGCGTGTGTCTTTTCTAAGATTGATCTTCAGTCCGGTTACCACCAGTTGAAGGTGAAGGCCGAGGATATTTCTAAGACTGCTTTTAGAACTCGGTATGGGCATTATGAGTTCACAGTCATGCCGTTTGGGCTGACTAATGCCCCTGCTGCATTTATGGATATGATGAACCGAGTCTTTAAGTCCTTCTTGGACAAGTTTGTGGTAGTCTTTATCGATGATATTTTGATTTACTCCCGTGATGATGCAGAACATGAGGAGCATTTGAGATTAGTGCTACAACTCTTGCGAGAAAAGAAGTTGTATGCAAAGCTGAAGAAGTGTGAGTTTTGGTTGAGAGAGGTTGCCTTTTTAGGCCATGTGATTTCAGCTTCGGGAGTAGCTGTTGATCCTAAGAAGATTGAGGCAATTCGTGATTGGCCTAGACCGACGACTATATCTGAGGTTCGGAGTTTTCTTGGTCTAGCCGGGTATTATCGACGATTCGTGGAGAGCTTTGCGAAACTCTCTACGCCACTTACTCGGTTAACCAGGAAAGGGGTTAAGTATGTTTGGAGTGAGGAGTGCCAAGAATGCTTTGATGAGCTTAAGCAGAGATTGATGACAGCCCCTATTCTTGCGCTACCTGTGATGGGCGATGGATTTGTTATCTATAGTGATGCTTCGCATAGTGGTTTGGGTTGCGTACTGATGCAACATGGCAAAGTGATTGCATATGCTTCAAGACAACTAAAGGAATATGAGAAGAACTACCCCACTCATGATTTGGAGTTGGCGGCGGTAGTCTTTGCTCTGAAGCTATGGCGTCACTATCTTTATGGTGAGCATTGTGAAGTGTATACAGATCACAAGAGTCTTAAGTATCTGTTTACACAGAAAGAGTTGAATCTACGGCAACGGAGATGGTTAGAATTATTGAAGGATTATGACATCTCTATATTATACCATCCCGGTAAGGCGAACGTTGTTGCCGATGCTTTGAGTAGGAAGGCTGTGGCAACTTTGAGTTTGTGTATTACTCAACAGCCTGTCCTAGTGGAGAAGATGCGGAGGTTGTCCCTTGAGGTGGTTACTTCTGGGATGACAGCGAGACTGATGACCCTGATCATACAGCCCACTCTGTTAGACAGGATTCGAGAGAAACAGAGTGTGGATCCTTACTTGGTGAAAGTTCGAGATCAACTGAAAAGTGGAGATCTTGAAGACTTTACTTGTGATGATGCTGAGACTCTTCGTTATAGAGGACGTCTATGTGTACCAGCAGATCAGGAGATTCGAGAGGAAATATTGAAGGAAGCACATTATTCTCCTTATTCTGTACATCCTGGAGGGACTAAGATGTACCAGGATCTGAAGACTCACTTCTGGTGGAACGGTATGAAGCGGGATATTGGTAGAGCTGTAGCTCAATGTTTGACATGTCAGCAAGTTAAGGCTGAACATCGTGTACCAGCTGGTAAGCTACAGAGTCTTCCAATACCTGAGTGGAAGTGGGATCATATTACGATGGATTTCATCGTGGGATTGCCGAAGACTTCGAGCGGCTGTGATACCATTTGGGTGATTGTTGATAGGCTGACGAAGTCTGCTCATTTTCTGCCTATGCAGATTACTTGGTCACGTGAGCGACTTGCGCAGCTTTATCTAGATGAGATATTGAGATTGCATGGAGTGCCAATCTCAATAGTATCTGATAGAGACTCGAGATTTGTTTCCCATTTCTGGAGGAGTTTACAGACAGCTTTGGGGACTCAGCTTCGATTTAGTACGGCATTTCATCCCCAGACTGATGGACAGTCCGAGCGCACTATACAAACACTCGAGGATATGTTGAGAGCTTGTGTCTTGGATTTTGGTGGAGGTTGGGATCGACATCTGAGATTGGTAGAGTTTGCGTACAACAATAGCTATCAAGCGAGCATTAAGATGGCTCCGTTTGAAGCATTGTATGGACGCAAATGTCGATCACCTCTGTATTGGGATGATGTTGGTGAAAGGAAGACGTTGGGACCAGACCTTTTGCTTGAAGCCGAGGAGAAAGTGAAAGTGATACGGCGGCATATTGAGACGGCTCAGAGTAGGCAGAAGAGTTATTCTGATACTCGGAGGCGAGATCTAGAGTTTCATGTTGGCGATCATGTTTTCTTGAAGGTCTCACCATCGAAGGGCATACGGAGATTTGGGATTCGCGGAAAGCTTAGTCCGCGATTTATTGGTCCTTTTGAGGTTTTAGAGAGAGTAGGACCCGTGGCTTATCGGATAGCCCTTCCGCCTCGACTTGCAGGAGTGCATGATGTTTTTCATGTATCTGTTTTGAGGAGATACATGCACGATCCTTCCCATGTGATAGACTTTTCTCCACTAGAGCTTACTGAGGATTTGCATTACGAGGAGCGACCGATACGGATTCTTGCTCGTGAGACGAGGGAATTGCGTAATCGGGTCATACCTTATGTTAAGGTACAGTGGGATTTTTATGATGATAGAGAGGCGACATGGGAGTTGGAGACGGTTATGCAGAGATCTTATCCCCACCTGTTTATATCTTGAGGTGAGTGCTTTAGTTTCGAGGACGAAACTATTTTAAGGAGGGGAGAATGTAGTACTCGGGAAATTTTGAGGATTTTGAGGGTTTCTGGACTCGACGGAATTCGGGCGCCCGGAAGTGGCGAAGTGGACGCCCGAATGTTCCGGACCCCGTTGCACTTTGTGGATGATCCGGTTGTGGCCGACGAGTTGTGGATCTGGACGCATGATTCGGACGCCCGGACGAGGATCCGGTTTTGAGCTGTTGACGTGGAGTGCCACGTGTCGCGACGCAGGACACGTGTCGATCGCCGGAGACACGCCGCCCCACCGCCTGCTGACTATCGACCGACCGCTTGGCCGCACGACGACACCTGTACGGCAGGGTTTCCGGACGCCCGGAAGTTGAGAAGTGGGCGCCCGAATGTGGACTTTTGGCAGCCTATAAATAGGTGAGCCCTGATGGTTTTTTGGGTTATTTTCCACTCCGAGATCCCCGTTTCTAGAGAGAGAAAGCTAGTGTAAGGGCCATGTATTGGCATTAGTTTGTGATCTAGCTTGTTCTCCTCTATCCTGCTGATCTGATCTGGTGTCGAGCCGTTATTCTGCTGGAGATAGCAGTTTCCTTGGAGGTTTACTCAGATCGGAGTGCTGCCGGAGTTCCTTATCTTGGAGGGTTGGATCTGAGGCTTGTTCTTTCCCCACCGTGGTTGGATTAGCATTTGAGGTGGGTTGATGTTTGCCAGATTCAGTGGACTTCCTCCTACGTGTTTTATCTCATGTTAGCATAATATGATATGATGTTGTTTGGATTATGTTAGCATGATTGGATTATGATATGTGGATATTGGATTATGATATTGGGATTATGATAGTATGCCATGCTAAGATTATGTTAGAAATGCCATGTTAGGGTGAGACTGATCTATAGACCGCATGGGCATGTTATGATCTTAGATGTGCTAATGATATGTATATGAGCATGCATTTCTTTGTATCCTTGTTGCATGATTGGACCTACACATATTCTGTTGATTCCTTGTACCAGTTGTTGTGCATGTAGTGTAGGTGATCATGTTGTGGCTCGTGCTATGTTGTTGTACCTCCTCTTTGTGATAGAGTTGAGATGGATTGTGAGCACTGGAGCATTGATTGTGCCGAGGGCACGGGGTACTTTGTGAGAGTATGGATTGGGTCATACTTGTTGATTATCCTTTGTGGTGCCAAGGGCACAGTGGATTGGGTCTTACCTGTTGATTATTCTTTGAGGTGCCGAGGGCACATGATCCTTGTTGACCCAGTCGTATCGATCATATACCTGCGGGTGCTTGGCGGTTACTATGGTTGTACTTTGCTCGGTTGGGTCGCTCCCACGAGTACCACTCTAGAGTTGGCATGTTCCGTACAGAGGGTTGTACGAGGGGCTAGTTACAGACGGGCTTCCTGTACTAGTCGGCTCCCTGGAGGGTTGAGCAGCTCCCTGTAGGGTTGAGAATGATCAGGCCGCAGGTATGGTATTGTATTGAGAGGTATTGTATGGCGTGAGCTAGGTACAGATGGTGTTTCCTGTACTAGCTGGTTCGCAGGTATTGTATTGTGTATGATAGTCCTCATTCGGTATATTCAGTTCTTAGTATTCATACTAACAGTTGAGCTTAGTGCATAGTAGTGGTAGTATATCTCCTACTCTTTTATTGCTCTATATATATATCTCTTGAGATTGAGGACTTAGTGGGCAGACCGCTGAGGCTGGTGGCGGTACCCACTGAGGACTACTTGATTGATAGTAGTTCTCACACCCATTGGTGACATCTTTTTACAGAGTCTTCTTCCCCAGTTGTGCATGCTGAGCGCGGAAAGGAGACCGTCGGGTAGAGCTATTCCCCGGAGACTTGGCTAGAGGTATACCATTTTGGATAGATGATTGAGTCTGTACATACAGTATGTTTGTGATATCAGTGTTGTATATGAGAGTTATATGTGAGAGTATATGGATGATGTATGTACAGTGATCTTTTGATATATTATATAGCAGCTCTGTGATACCTTTAGCTCTGTGTGTTTGATGGTGGATGTTGTTTCGCTTCGTATACATAGTAGAGATACTGTGTGTGCGGCGGATCTGGTCATGCGCCTGGGAAGAGGTAACCCGGGGCGTGACACTACGTCCTTCCCTCGCGCCGCCACGCCGCTCACGTGCGGACCTGAAAAACAGTGGGATGAGAACTATCTAAAATAGTTCCTAGTGGGTAAGGCCACCCAAGGGAGAAGCTCGACCCACCAGGTCCAAAGGAAGCATATAAGCATGGGTTAGTACATATACATAACCTGTAAGCATATAACTCTACTATGTGCAAAAAGTAAACATGCTCATGCTTCAACAAATGCGATTATGAAATCCATACAATATATTTTTCACTGCTATTCCACTATCCATTTCATAATCAACCTGCTCCTAAGGTTCACTCACCTTAGCTAAGCCGTACACGACTCACTCTCGAGTCAATCATCATTGGGCCACCGCCCCTCTAAGGTTTACTTACTTTAGTCAAACCTTTACCGACTCACTCTAGAGTCAAATATCATTGGGCCACCGCCCCTCTAAGGTTTACTTACTTTAGTCAAACCTTAACCGACTCACTCTTGAGTCAAACATCCTTGGGCCACCGCCCAACTAAGGTTTACTTAATTTAGTCAAACCTTAACCGACTCACTCTAGAGTCAAACATCCTTGGGCCATAGCCCAACAAAGGTTTACTTAATTTAGTCAAACCTTAACCGACTCACTTTAGAGTCAAACATCCTTGGGCCACCGCCCAACTAAGGTTTACTTACTTTAGTCAAACCTTCACCGACTCACTCTTGAGTCAAACATCCTTGGGCCACCGCCCAACATGACTTTACGACTTGGCGGCGAAATCGTCGCACACGCCAAACAATGGCCTCAGTCACCCGACGGCGAATCGTCGCACTCACCGAACAATGGCTTCGATCACCGGGCGGCGAACCGTCGCACTCGCCACAGGTATCCAGCCCCTTGGCGGCGAAATCGTCGCACCCACCAGCTGATACCAAGATTACAAGTCGCCAAAATTGGGATTCCGGAATCCACTTTCCACATCTCAAGGGTTCATCATTACCCTATGTTACCAACCTTTTCTAGGTTCATATTCTCATGACCAAGTGGTTAGCCTACCACTATATTTTCCAACCTATGTCCAATGACACTAGGTTCATTACACATTCCAACCTATGTTCAATAACTCTAGGTTCGTTACACATTCCAACCTATGTTCAATAACACTAGGTTCAATACCATCACATTCCAACCTATGTTTAGTAATACTAGGTTAAGTACCATCACATTTCAACCTATGTTTAGTAACACTAGGTTAAGTACCATCACTTTCCAACCTATGTTTAGTAACACTAGGTTTGACATGCATACATCACCTCTCAAGTATATATATTGTTATGAAATACTTGGATTCTTTTACATGCAAGGTGAGCCCATGGCTCAAATCACTTGGTATACATCTAATGCCAACATGCACATTATAGTTCTTTCTTATCCTAGTTGTCCACAGCTAGGATTTCCATCTTTACATGGCCTCTAGCCCTTGTTTAACCACATGTCAAGTTCTCTAGCATATAGAGAAAATTAGCTCACCGCTATGTCCACACCTAGGCATACACATGTCCATTCGTATCTATGTGTTCCACATGCCTACAATTCCAATCTATGGTAGTTAATGGTATTAACATCATATGATCTATGCATTCAAATATACCACTTACCAATTAACCTACCATTACATGCATCAAGTAAAATACAATATACTTTACTCTTTCGATATGGAAGTGATCTAATCATTTCGGTCAACACAAACCCACCTCACACTCTTCCGATTGCTTGTAGACACTTGCAATCGGGCTCTTTTCCTTGGCCTCAAGTTTGGTCTTCAAGCTCCTAGCCCTAACACACATGAGGGATTCGTTAACCCGAGTCGAACTCATAACGATCTCATCTCTTGGAATCACTCAAAATCGAGTTGTCCCACATGTTTTACTAACCCCCGACTAGGGTTCTAAAGGGTTAAAATATTTTTAAAACCCTCCACAAGAAAATCACTCTTTCAACCTAGGGTTTCCCAAAACTCATGGCAAAATCCAAAATCTCTTGCTAATCAATACAATTTGTAGTTTAGATTAGCCAAGGGTCTCCGAAATCTCATTTCTTAGCCCAAATCCGAAACCCTAACTACCAAATCCAAGGACTCACCTCGGATCCGCGAGCTCACCAAGCCACCATGCATGCGCGAGCTCGATTCCCCACTCCTCCAAGCTTCCCAAGCTTGATCTCCACCAAGATCTCCAACTTTGGAGGAGGAGAAGAAGAAGAAGTAGTGAGAGAGAGGAGCTTCTCCTCTCCCTCTCTCCCTGAGAGAGAGGAGCTTCTCCCCTTTATACAAGTCCCCCCCACTGAAATTACCAATTTATCCCTCGAAATCAGCATTCTGCACAACTGCGTTCCGGTACTCGGGTTGGCGTACCGGTATACGGGCGTTAGTTCCAGTATACCACGAGGGATTCCGCAAAACCCGAGAACTGGATTTCCAGATTCTGCCATCGCATTCCGGTATGTCACTCCCCATACCGGAACTATTCACTTCAGTACCGGTATGGACACATCCATATCGGAATCCACTGCAGACTTTCACAAGTTTGGCAGTTTTGACTTTTTGAAGTCTGTTTCCGCGCCTCATTTGCGCCGGAAACACTTGTATAAGTCCCAAACCTTGCCAAAACCATTTAGATGGTCCTTTTTGGCTACATTCCACAAGAACTCCCCAATTTGTAGAAGTTCGGTGTACTACATTCCTCCCTCCTTAAAAGAAGTTTCGTCCGCGAAACTAAGATCACGCCTTAAATCTATTTATCAACTAGATGAGGGTATCATTCTTTCATCGCGTCCTCTCGTTCCTGCTCACTTAGGAGTACACTCCATAATTCACGGGGTCTTATCTTCCCGACATTCCATAAGAAGTATGTCCCATTGCTTTTTCTTACCGGGTCAACATCACATCGTTTTTGCGATGTTTCCGCTCGAACACTTTGTTCGTACACCCGATTTCACTTCACCGACAATGCCAGACTTGGCAATTGGTGACTTTACCAATCAGGCGAAAGGTATGACCGAGCTTCTGCTTCTCAGGTCACTATCATAATTCTCTTGCACACAACCAATGCTCTCATACTCCCAGAGCCGTCGGTCAAACCGCTTGTCTCGGTTTATAACAGATGGTCCACAGACCAAAACTCTCACGTAGGCCTACTGCCTAAACCTGTCTCAACGTCGCGTAACGTCTCTTGCTCGCAAACGTAAATCCATTCATTACCTGGCAGAGTCCTCACTCAGGACTTTGCACACATACTCCAACCAGGAGTAACCAAGACACCGCCACAGCAAATCCTCGGGTTGGGTCATATCTACACCCTCGGTGTACTATTTATCACACTGTCTCACATGTGGCATTCCACATTCTCGGGTCATCGCTTGGACTACCGCCCCGACCATAAATCTCTGCCCTACCCTCAGGTCTCGGGCTGCTGTCACACACAGCTGACTGCGCCAGTCCATACGGCCCCAGTCTCCACAGTCCACACATGGTTCGGGCACGGATCGTCCCCAAGCTGTCACGCCCCGCCGGGCCTTAAACACCAACTAGGTGGAAAGGATAACCGCACGGGCGCATGCACCAGACCCGCCGAACGGATAGAGTCTTTTCTATCCGCCCAATGCGTCACAACACAAGCTTATCCACAATGTTCCAACTAGGAACGGAGTACAAGAGTTGCACAAGGAAAGCATCAACATAAAGAAGTTCTACTTCTATTACATCACATGGCACAATATACATGTCCAAATTTTTCTTTTCTTTCTTTTTCATTCCATACATTATGTTCCAAAATTATGGAATATACAAGTTTCATACATATAATGAAAATCTCCTATGCTATCATAGTCCAAAACTAGGGGTACACTCTATGTGTCACCAAAATGGAAGGGCCGCTATCTAGAGAGCTAAACCCTTGCCTCGCTCCGCTGCCTCACTCGCGGAAGGGCCTGAAAAACGTGGGGTGAGAACTATAAACATAGTTCCCAGTGGGTAAGGCCACCCAAGAGAGAAGCTCGACCCACCAGGTCCAAAGAAACACCATATGCATATGTTAGATCACAAATAACTATGCAAGATATATTACATGCTAGTAAATAAACATAAAGGATGCAACCAAATGAAATATAATTTATCATTCTCTCCTAGGTTCATCCTATATTCCACATTGACTAAGTTTGACTACTTGTCATCACTTATGGTTTCGGAATCGCCGTCTCACCATAATAGTTCCAACATTCAAGGAGTGAAATCGTCACATCCTAGTTCGAGTAGCGAAATCGTCGCATACTCGTCGTACATCCCAATCATCACCGCCAACTCATGGCATAGGTAGCGAAATCGTCGCATACCCGGGATAGCAAAATCGTCGCACATCCCAATCATCACCGCCAACTCATGGCATAGGTAGCGAAATCGTCGCATACCCGGGATAGCAAAATCGTCGCACATCCCAATCATCACCGCCAACTCATGGCATAGGTAGCGAAATCGTCGCATACCCGGGATAGCAAAATCGTCGCACATCCCAATCATCACCGCCAACTCATGGCATAGGTAGCGAAATCGTCGCATACCCGGGATAGCAAAATCGTTGCACATCCCAATCATCACCTTTTCACTTGTCAACCTAAGTCTCATGACCCTAGGTTCAAGTCACTAAGTCTCACCTATGTTCAATGACACTAGGTTTACTTTCTCATTCTCAACCTAGGTTCCATGACTCTAGGTTTAATCTCATGTCCAACCTATGTTCAATGACACTAGGTTTAATCATACATGCAACTATGCAACAAGTATCAATAATTAAAATATACTTGAAATATACATCATGCAATAGGAGCTCATTGTTCTACCTATCATGATTTTACCTTTGCCAACATGCAATTTCTAGGGTTCACAACACATACCATTTTATTTTTAAATGGATAATTACCCTAGACATGGAAGTGACCTAATCACTTCGGTAAATACAAACCCACCTCAAGAGCTTTCAAATCCTTGTATTCTTCAAGCTCCTAAGTGTCCAAGCATTGAGTTCTTGTTTCAATCCAAGCTTCTACAAGAAAATAGTTCGTTACTCGTTACGAACCCCTAAATCAACTCAATGTGTGAAATCAAGTATTCTAACATGATTTCCCATGCCTCAATTGCAATTCCCGAAGGTCCAAATATTTTTAGAACCTCTCATGGCACAAGCCCTAATTCTACCTAGGGTTTGCATGCATGCAAGCCAAACCCTAGATTTCATGGCCAATCTCCCACCATTTGTGGTCTAGATTGTCAAGGGTTCCCAAAAACCTCATAACAAAGGATTAAATCCAAGGTTTGAACCCAAAACGTGAGGTACTAACCTTAATCACGAAATTCCCAAGCTCCTTCTTGCACCAATAAGCTTCTTTTCTCCTTTGGAAGCCTTTTCCAAGCTCCAATCCACCACTTCTCCAAGCTTTGGAGGGATCTCTAGTGAGAGAAAGTGAGAGGAGATGAAGAGGAGAAATGGAGAAGAAGGTGACTGAGAAAGGGGGGTGTTCCCTGCCTTTCTAACACCGCCACGAGTGTGAAAAGACCAAATTGCCCTTCTCCACACTTAACACTCTCAACCAGCCAAAACTGGACATTGTATACCGGTATGTGCATATGCATACCGGTATACGAGTGTTGGTTCCGGTATACCTCGGAGATTCCGCAGAACCCGAGAGCTGGATTCACTGTTTCGAACATCGCATACCGGTACCTCTTCACATACCGGTATTCTCCGGAAAGTTCCGCAAAACCCGAGAGCTGGGTTTTCGGTTTCAACATGGCATTCCGGTATACTCATCACATACCGGTACTAATCACTTCAGTACCGGTATGAGCTTCACATACCGGAATCCAAATGCAGAATTTACAACATCTGCAGTTTTAACTTATCGAAATCCGTTTTCACGCCTCTTTTGCGCCGAAAACACTTCGCACAAGTCTCAGACAGGGCCGAAGCCTCACCCATAGCCTCACATGCTATTTTTCCACCGAAACTCCACAATTTGTAGAAGTTCGGTACGGTGCACTGAAATTCAGTGTACTACACAAGCAATACCCGCCACTGTCGTCACACACAACTAACACGCTCTACCGAGCGACACATATCTCTATCGGCTCCTATGCACCCAGTGCGAGCCACTAGCTCTCAAGCGGTTCTTGGCCTCCTTCACACTTAGCAATGCCCAAGTGCTACTGCCAACAAACCCTCTCGGCTAACCAGAACCAATACTCCACGAGCACTTACACCCGAGCGTCCCACGCTACTATGCCCATTCGCGCTATCCACAACCACTAAGCTACCACGCTTATGCTCGCTCGCATTTCGGGTACCACAACCTACCTCAATTTGAGGTACAACAAGGCCCACTCGCCTAATCTTGGCGATTACCCTATCAATTTCACAACCGTAGTTCCACTACTGTCATCGATCCACCATAACGATGTTCGGGACCCGCGAACTATTAACACGTTCTCAAACGTCATAACTCGACTCTTGCAATTGGCTACTCACATCGCCCTAACATCGAGAGTCAGTTCGCTTACAATCATTATTACCTCAAGTCGTCAACTAGGCGCAACACCCGCAATTTGCCGGTATCATCAAAATCTCTAGCCGCTCCAGCGGCAATACATGCCTCCATGACACGAGCATAGCTGGGTTTCTATCCTTACCCATATCCTTGGTCCTTACTACATTTACACTTGCATCGTAGTAACAGACCACAACAATTGCATGTAATGCTTCTGTGTCATATTATGCTTTAAATCTACCTCTAACATCTTATTAGAGGCATAACCAATACACGACCCGATCGATTACACTTTCGCCGCACATCACAAGTCCTCGTCTCTCACGAGCTTACACTCCTAGCCCCCGTTTGGTTTGGGGTTAAGGGGGGGGGGGATAAGGGGGTTATCCCCCCCTTTATCCCCAAACAAGAAAAAAAGAGGGGTGGGTTTACTAACCCACCCCTTAACGGGTTATCCCCGGGATAACTCGTTAAGGGGTGGGTTAGTAAACCCACCCCTTCCCCTGGAATAAGGGGTGGGGCCCTTTTTTTAATTTTTAAATTCAACTTTAAAATTTAAATTTAATTTTTATAAATTTATAATTTATAATTTTAAATTTTAAAATAAAATTTTAAATTTTAAAATAAAATTTTAAATTTTATTTTTAAATTTCTAAATTTTAAATTTTAAAATTTCAATTTTAAATATATATTTTAAATTTTTTAAATTTTAAAATTAAAATTTTATATTTTTTAATTTTAATTTGTTCTTAAATTTGAAATTGAAATTTAAAATTTAGAACTTTTAATTTTCAAATTTGAGATTTAAAAATTTAAATTTAAATTTTTTATTTTTAAAATTTAAGAGTTATATATTGAAATTTAATTTTTTGTATTAAAAATTAAAAATTTAAATTTAAATATAATAAAGGGGCAATATTATTATTTTTTAATTTATAACTACCCATTATTCTTCTTATTCCACCTTAACAAACCAAACGCTATTTTTCTTATCCCCGGGAATAACCCAATTTTCATCCAAACGCAAAATTCGTCTAACCCCGGCTTATCCCTGCACTTAACCCTATCCCTGGAATAGACAATTCTTACTTAACCCCGAACCAAACGAAGCCCTAGGGTCTTTTCCATTCTAGGATTTTCTAAGGTCCACCTAGACCGTTTTTACGCTCAGATACCACCTTAATCTGTCACGCCCCGCCGTGCCTTAGCACCAAGTAGGTGGAAGGACAAACCACACGGGCGCATGACCCAGATCAGCCGAACGGACAGAGTTTTCCCTGTACGTCCTAGGCGTCACAATCAGTACAATTCAGGAGGTTCCAAACAGGAACATAATTCATACAAAGATTGCATAAGGAAAGCATCATAAACTACTATGCTATTACAAGCATTCGCAATACATCCATATATTACATTTTTCGTCTTTGTTCTTTCTTTCCAAATACAATCGAATTATTATTACATTTCCTTTCATTCCAATACCCCTAAACTACGCAGTAGAGGGTACATCTATCCTGGTCACAGTGGTAGGACGCTAACTATCAAGCTACGTCCTTCCCTCGCGCCGCCACGCCGCTCACGTGCGGACCTGAAAAATAGTGGGATGAGAACTATCTAAAATAGTTCCCAGTGGGTAAGGCCACCCAAGGGAGAAGCTCGACCCACCAGGTCCAAAGGAAGCATATAAGCATGGGTTAGTACATATACATAACTTGTAAGTATATAACTCTACTATGTGCAAAAAGTAAACATGCTCATGCTTCAACAAATGCGATTATGAAATCCATGCAATATATTTTTCACTGCTATTCCACTATCCATTTCATAATCAACCTGCTCCTAAGGTTCACTCACCTTAGCTAAGCCGTACACGACTCACTCTCGAGTCAATCATCATTGGGCCACCGCCCCTCTAAGGTTTACTTACTTTAGTCAAACCTTAACCGACTCACTCTAGAGTCAAATATCATTGGGCCACCGCCCCTCTAAGGTTTACTTACTTTAGTCAAATCTTAACCGACTCACTCTTGAGTCAAACATCCTTGGGCCACCGCCCAACTAAGGTTTACTTAATTTAGTCAAACCTTAACCGACTCACTCTAGAGTCAAACATCCTTGGGCCACCGCCCAACTAAGGTTTATTTAATTTAGTCAAACCTTAACCGACTCACTCTAGAGTCAAACATCCTTGGGCCACCGCCTAACTAAGGTTTACTTAATTTAGTCAAACCTAAACCGACTCACTCTAGAGTCAAACATCCTTGGGCCACCGCCCAACTAAAGTTTACTTACTTTAGTCAAACCTTCACCGACTCACTCTTGAGTCAAACATCCTTGGGCCACCGCCCAACATGACTTTACCACTTGGCGGCGAAATCGTCGCACACGCCAAACAATGGCCTCAGTCACCCAGCGGCGAATCGTCGCACTCACCGAACAATAGCTTCGATCACCGGGCGGCGAACCGTCACACTCGCCACAGGTATCCAGCCCCTTGGCGGCGAAATCGTCGCACCCACCAGCTGATACCAAGATTACAAGTCGCCAAAACTGGGATTCGGGAATCCACTTTCCACATCTCAAGGGTTCATCATTACCCTATGTTACCAACCTCTTCTAGGTTCATATTCTCATGACCAAGTGGTTAGCCTACCACTATATTTTCCAACCTATGTCCAATGACACTAGGTTCATTACACATTTCAACCTATGTTCAATAACTCTAGGTTCGCTACACATTCCAACCTATGTTCAATAACACTAGGTTCAATACCATCACATTCCAACCTATGTTTAGTAACACTAGGTTAAGTACCATCACATTCCAACCTTTGTTTAGTAACACTAGGTTAAGTACCATCACATTCCAACCTATGTTTAGTAACACTAGGTTTGACATGCATACATCACCTCTCAAGTATATATATTGTTATGAAATACTTGGATTCTTTTACATGCAAGGTGAGCCCATGGCTCAAATCACTTGATATACATCTAATGCCAACATGCACATTATAGTTCTTTCTTATCCTAGTTGTCCACAGCTAGGATTTCCAACTTTACATGGCCTCTAGCCCTTGTTTAACCACATGTCAAGTTCTCTAGCATATAGAGAAAACTAGCTCACCGCTATGTCCACACCTAGGCATTCACATGTCCATTCGTATCTATGTGTTCCACATGCCTACAATTTCAATCTATGGTAGTTAATGGTATTAACATCATATGATCTACGCATTCAAATATACCACTTACCAATTAACCTACCATTACATGCATCAAGTAAAATACAATATACTTTACTCTTTCGACATGGAAGTGACCTAATCACTTCGGTCAACACAAACCCACCTCACACTCTTCCGATTGCTTGTAGACATGTAGTACCCCTGGGGCCTAACTGACGGAATGACTGTAGTATTTTAGACTGTCCGACACTTCTGGAGAAGGTCGAGACAAGTCGGAGTCGTTTCGGCGTCAAATAGACGCGAAAACGGACTCGGAGCACCGAAGCGAGCCAAAACTGAGTTTTGGGCTTTTGAAGTTTCGGGCTCCCAGATGCTCTGTTTTGGGCGCCCAGTTGACCAGTGCCCCTTTTTTGAAAATTTACTAAGTCATTTCGGATCCATGTTTCGGGCGCCCGGAAAGTGAGTCCGGAAATCCTGCCTCGTGTGTATCGAACGGCTCGACACGTGTTGATCGGTTGGTGTGATCCGCCGGACCAGGTTTGGGCGCACTGGACCGCGGCGGAGAGTCCGATGGTCGAGTTGGTGCAGGCTGAAGAACCGGGCGCCCACTTCATGAGTTTCGGGCGCCCGGAAGTGTGGTTTTCTGCTGAGGACAGGTTAGTGTAATTCTGTTCTTGAGGCTCATTGCACCGAAACTAGTGGTCTATAAAAGATGTGGACGACCTCCCCTGAGGCTCTTTTCTCCCCTCTTCAAGGTGAACTCGGAGCTTGCAAAGGGAAACCCTCTCTTCTCCCCCAATTTCATCTTCCTCCATTGATGAACTTGGTTTCCTGCTGAAACTGCAACGTCGACCTGGAGTGTTCGTGCTCGTGTGCAGTGTAGGAGTATCCAAATCCAACGAAACTTGGTTTGTTGGATAGAGGACTCGCAGAGGAAGAAGTGGAATCCTTCCAATCGCGATTTGGACAGGTATGTAAGCTAAAGTTGATGTTTTACTGAACCCCTAGTGTCTTGAGCTGAAACTTGGGTTTTTCCTTTGTTCTTGGGATCCAATCTCTTGGGAGCTGGAATTACGAAGTGAAGATTGATCCTTCCACTTTCCTTGCTGGTTTGGAGGTCCTTCCCACTGGAATTGAGGATTCAAAGGTGAGTTCTAGCTCAGATTTTGAGTAATTGCTTAAGTGCTGAATTTTTGGGTCATTGATGGAAATTCTTGGATTTTTTAGATCCAGTGTGAGGATCTTTGGAGAGGTTTTGGATTGTTCCATCACTGTTTTTGTGAGGTTTGTGACCCCTTTCTATGAGCTAGAATCGTTGGAATCCTTGAATTCTTGCTGTTTTTGAGTTTTGCTTAAGTGCTAGAACTTCTGGATCCATGTGCAGGAGGGTCCAGATGTTGACCTGATTCAGTGTTTAGGCTTTTTGGACATCGAGTCGAACTCCGATTTGGCTGAAATTTGAACCTCTGCTGGTGAGTTGAGCCAAATTTCACTGCATTTGGACTTAGGATTTGGATTTTATCGCATGTTGATCACATGTGGGTTGTGCTGCCAGGCTGCAGTTCTGGGCTGATGTTCTGGGCGCCCAGAACAGTGCGCAGGTGGGTCCGAATCTCGAGGTTGCAGATTTGAGCTCGATTTCGGCCGGCGTTGTTTGGAGGCCTTCCACTCGACTCCTAGCCGCTGTTGGATAGCTTTCGAGGTGGGTTGATGTTACCGAAATCGCCGGATTTCCTCCTAAGTATAGAGAGTGCAGCATGCTGTTTTATTATCTGTTAAATCATGTTAGTAGCTCGAATTCGTGAATTTGCATGTGTTTATATGAAATCTGAATTTGGAGCATAAATTGATAATTTATCGACATGACTTTACATGCTGAACTGGGAATTGACTTAGGAGAAAACTTGCGAACATACAACCGTCACTTTTCGAACTGTTATCAGATTTAGCTCTAGGAGCCGTTTCTGTTCTTGTATCACCGCTGTTAGTGCGAGGTGGATACTTAGTTCGTTATAGGACGAGTTTACGCTCGTGCTGGGATGCCGAGCTTGTATTTACAGCAGGGTTAGACTGTTCTGTATTACCGGGTGCTGTCGGGGTTGACGGTGGACCCAGACTCTTGTTTTAGCTTCTGGTTGTGCTGAGGGCACGTGAGCTGAGAGTCTTTGACCCCTTTTTGACCCTTTGTTCTTTGACTATAGCCTGCCGGAGCCTGTTTGTGCTCGACAGAGATACGCGTACTAACTCGGCTGGGTAGCTCCCCCGAGTGCCGCTCCGGAGTGAGGCCTCTTTTGCGTTGATGTCGCTACAGATTGTGGATCTGGTTTGGACCGGCTACCCTATTTGGTAGTGTGCGGTGTGGCTAGGCAGTTGGCTGGACGAGCCCGTTTGGGCGGTTCCGATAGATTGGGTCAGGGATGATTTCTCACTTTGGTGGTGCTTACTTGAGAGTTGACTTGGATAGTGGTAGGGTAGTGGCATGATAGCTGTAGAGTTTATTCCAGCTTACTTTGTTGTTCTTTACCTACCAGCTATACTGTTAGTCTCGTAGACTTAGTGGGTGGACCGTAGAGGTCGGTATCGGTACCCACTGAGGACTACTTCTTTTGATAGTAGTTCTCACACCCTTTGTTGCCACCTTTTTGCAGAGCCTTCTTCTGTTGCGGCTGCTGCGCCTGTTTCTGCGGATCGAGGTAAGGGAGTCGCGAGCTAGATCCCTACCTGTCCCTGTTGTCCCTAGAGGAGGACCCTACTGGAGATAGTTTCTTTTTGGAGTTGTGCCATGTACATATACTTTGGTTTTGTACCTATTTTTGGTTGTCGTGGACCTGTTGTATTTTGGACTCTATATGTACAGGTGGCTTTTGTTATTAGTCTGTTTTATTTCAGCTCTATATATCTCTTGTAGTGGCTTGTATGTTTGTTTACAGGTTAGCTATCGCTTCGTATACATAGAAAAATCTATGTATACGGCGGATCTGTTGGCGAGCCCGGGGAAACGAGTAATCCGGGGCGTGACAGATTAAGTGGTATCAGAGCTTAGGAATAGGTCGTTGGGACTTAGTAAATCCTAGGCTATGGCAGACCTTAGGAATGCAAGACGTGAGAGACGTGACTTGCCGCGAAAGTCATCGATTTGACTGTTGAACTCATCCTTAAGTGGAGGGAGTGATCGAAGGCGTGTGTCCTTTCCTGTCGCGAACTTGCGTTGGCTGCAGACGACGTCAAGTAGCGAGGGAAAAGAGACGACCTTCTGGACTTTCGCTTGATTGGGTCTTGAGTTGTTTTGTGGTTGTTGACTGATCTGTGTGTTGCGCAGGTGAGCATGGCACCTCCCCGACACCGAGGTCGACCCCCGACGCGGGCTACCCCCGCGCCTTCTGTGGTGCCCGAGCAGGCGGAACCTAGTGCACCCCCTGATGTGAGTGAGCAGTTGAATGCGCTAGCCGAGTCAGCTAGGCAGCAGAGTGCACTTTTGCGGAGGATGTGTGATACCATTACTCACACGTGGAGTGCAGCACCTAGAGCGACGGAGTCGCAGGAGCCACCTCCTGCTGTTCCAGTGGACGTTCCAGCTGCAGCCGTACCCCCAGCAGCGACAGTTCCGGCCGCACCGGTTGGCGACACTTCCCGGTCAGGTGGACAGATGGCGGAGGCTGAGCAGGAGCGGATGACCGAGAGACTGGCTCGTTTTTGTCGGTTTGATCCACCCCGTTTTGATGGTAGCCACATCGAGCCTTGGGTGGTGGAGGCCTGGGTAGGCGAGATGGAGAAGTTATTCGAGGATCTCTTCGTGCCAGAGCGGGAGCGGGTTCACTTGGCAGTTCACTGTCTGACAGGTGATGCACGCATCTGGTGGACGAGGACGAGATCGAGCAGGTCGCTGGATGCGCTGCATTTGAGTTGGACCGAGTTCTGCGGGATGCTGTATGGGTCCTATTTCCCTAACAGCGTGAAGCAGAAACTCGAGGAGGATTTGAAGAGTCTACTGCAGGGAGATCGCACAGTGCAGGAGTATACCCGGGAGTTTACCAGACTCCTGAACTGTGTTCCTTTTGCTGCGAGAGATGAGGCTCACAGAGTTTATTTGTTTGAGCGAGGATTGAGACAGGAGATATTTGTCTTAGTTCAGGCGCAGAGGTTGCAGACCTTGGACGCGTCGATCGAGCAGGCGCTATGGGTGGAGCGAGGAGCCTTGACGGCGAGTGAGTGGACGGCCACTCTGAGTCAGGGTTTGGATAGGAAGCGCCCGACTCCGGAGGACGGGGGACAGACCAGCGGCAGACGCCCGCCGAGACCTCCACGATCACGTTCTCAGGGTCGTGGGTTTTCGGGGCGACAAAGGTCTGGTGGATCCCGTCAGCAGGGACGTCAGCAGAGGGCAGCACCGAGATGTGTCATCTGCGGAGGACCACATTGGCCTAGGCAGTGCGAGCAGCGAGAGGGCCGGTGTTTTGGGTGTGGTCAGTCCGGACATCTGCGGGCAGCTTGTCCCCGAGCAGCGTCGCCTGTACCATCGATCGCATCGGCACCCCCTGTTCATCAGCAGGCCTATGGAGCTCCACCGAGTCACAGCCAGATGGATCGGGCTTCTGTACCACGCCTGGGGGCGAGCGACGGCAGCAGGCGCAGAGCGGCAGAGTCTTTGCGGCTCAACTGGAGGACTCCACGGCGGCGGATCATGTGGTGGCAGGTATCATTTTAATTTCTGGCATTAGAGCTCGTGCATTATTTGATACCGGTGCATCACATTCTTTTGTTAGTCGAGCATTTGCATCCTTGCATGGGCTAGTGATAGGGCCGTTACCTTGTGCACGAGAGGTGCAGATTCCCGAGCACGTTTTGCGTGTGGAGGATTGTTGTCAAGCTTGCCCTGTGCAGCTTGGACCTTGGGTGATGCCCGCAGACCTGTTGGTCTTGGGGCGATTGCAGGATTTTGATGTAGTGCTCGGCATGGATTGGCTGACGCGCTACTTCGCGATGATCGACTGTGGCGAGAGGACTGTGACGTTTCGCGAGCCAGGCCAGGAGGAGTACGTGTATCAAGGCTGCAGGAGCATGTTGTTTGCGACGTGGATTTCGTCGGCACGAGCGAGACAGATGATGAGTCGAGGATGTATCGCATTTCTGGCGACTGTTGTGGAGGTATCTGCAGGGGCACCGGAGCTCGAGGACATCTCCGTAGTCCGCGAGTTCTCGGACGTGTTTCCCCCGGTGTTGACTGAGATGCCACCTGACAGGGTGGTCGAGTTTGTGATTGACGTAGTCCTAGGAACTGCGCCAATCTCAAAGACACCCTACCGAATGGCACCGGCTGAGCTGAGAGAGCTTAAGGCGCAGCTTCAGGACTTGATGGATAAAGGGTTTGTGAGACCCAGTGTATCTCCTTGGGGAGCGCCGGTGTTATTCGTGAAGAAGAAGGATGGTTCACTTAGACTTTGTGTGGATTATCGAGAGTTGAATAAAGTGACCATCAAGAACAGGTATCCGTTGCCGCGCATTGATGATCTGTTTGATCAGCTGCAAGGATCTTGTGTCTTCTCGAAGATTGACTTGCAGTATGGTTACCACCAATTGAAGGTGAAGGCCGAGGATATTCCCAAGACGGCTTTTAGGACCCGGTACGGGCATTATGAGTTTACGGTGATGCCGTTTGGATTGACTAATGCCCCTGCCGCGTTTATGGATTTGATGAATCGAGTGTTTAAGCCGTTCTTGGACCGGTTTGTAGTGGTGTTTATTGATGACATCTTGATCTACTCTCGGAGCGATGCTGAGCATGAGGAGCACTTGAGGCTTGTGCTGCAACTTCTGAGAGAGAAGAAGTTGTATGCTAAGCTGAAGAAGTGCGAGTTCTGGCTTCGAGAGGTAGCTTTCTTGGGCCATGTGATTTCAGCCACTGGAGTAGCGGTAGACCCGCAGAAGGTTGAGACTGTGCGGAGTTGGCCCAGACCGACGACGGTTACCGAGGTGAGGAGTTTTCTCGGGTTAGCTGGATATTACCGTCGATTTGTGGAAGGCTTTGCGAAGCTCTCCACACCCCTCACTCGTCTGACGAGGAAGGGGATTAGATTTGTTTGGAGTGCTGAGTGCCAGCGTAGCTTTGAGGAGCTGAAGGAGAGACTGATGTCTGCTCCCATCCTTACCCTTCCTGTGATGGGGGAAGGATTTGTGATTTATAGTGATGCATCACACAGTGGCTTGGGATGTGTGTTGATGCAGCATGGTAGGGTAATTGCCTATGCCTCCCGGCAATTGAAGGATTATGAGAAGAATTATCCTACGCATGATTTGGAGCTGGCAGCTGTAGTTTTTGCACTGAAGCTGTGGCGGCACTATCTGTATGGTGAGCACTGTGAGATTTTCACAGATCACAAAAGTCTCAAGTATCTGTTCACTCAGAAGGAATTGAATCTGAGGCAACGCCGGTGGTTGGAACTGTTGAAGGATTATGATATTACCATCCAGTATCATCCCGGCAAGGCGAATGTAGTGGCAGATGCGTTGAGCAGGAGATCAGTGCAGAGCCTTAGTATGATGATCACTCAGCAGGCGCCGTTACTTGAGGAGTTGAGGCGGCTTGAGCTTGAGGTGGTATCCCCTGGGGTTACTGCAAAACTTATGTCTTTGGTTTTGCAACCCACTCTGTTGGATAGGATCCGAGAGAAACAGAGTGTGGACCCCTACTTGATGAGGATTCGAGAGCAGATTTCCAGCGGGCAGACATGGGATTTCAGTGTAGACAGTTCGGGAGTACTGCGGTACAGGGACCGACTGTGTGTGCCTATGGATTCTGAGATCCGAGAGGAGATTTTGAGAGAGGCTCATTACTCACCTTATACGGTTCACCCCGGTGGAACCAAGATGTATAAGGACTTGAAGGCACACTTTTGGTGGAATGGAATGAAGCGCCATATTGGGAGATTTGTGGCTCAGTGTTTGACTTGTCAACAGGTAAAGGCGGAGCACCGAGTACCTGCTGGCAAGCTTCAGAGTCTCCCAATACCCGAGTGGAAGTGGGACCAGATCGCCATGGACTTTGTCGTGGGATTACCGAGGGCGCAGGCTGGTTTTGACGCTATTTGGGTGATAGTGGACAGACTGACCAAGTCTGCCCACTTTTTACCAGTGCAGACTACTTGGTCTAGGGACAGACTCGCTCAGTTATACTTGGACGAGATAGTGAGACTGCATGGAGTGCCTACCTCGATTGTGTCTGATCGAGACACACTATTCGTCTCACAGTTTTGGAGGAGTCTACAGACAGCACTGGGTACTCAGCTGCGGTTCAGCACGGCTTTTCATCCACAGACAGATGGTCAGTCTGAGCGGACCATTCAGACCCTGGAGGACATGTTGAGGGCATGTGTCCTAGACTTTGGTGGAGGGTGGCATCGACACTTAGGACTGGTTGAGTTTGCGTACAACAATAGCTATCAAGCGAGCATCCAGATGGCTCCGTTTGAGGCATTGTATGGACGCAGGTGTCGTTCACCCTTGCATTGGAGCGATGTGGGTGAGAGGAAGACTTTGGGTCCCGATATCCTATTGGAAGCGGAAGAGAAGGTCAAAATAGTTCGACGACGTCTTGAGACCGCCCAGAGTCGACAGAGGAGCTATGCGGATACTAGGAGACGAGACTTGGAGTTCCAGATTGGAGATCATGTGTTTCTGAAAGTCTCGCCGTCCAGAGGAATTCGCCGTTTTGGAGTTCGTGGAAAGCTCAGTCCACGGTTTGTTGGCCCGTTCGAGGTGTTAGAGCGAGTGGGGCCGGTAGCGTACAGGATTGCCCTACCACCGCGACTCTCTGGAGTCCATGATGTGTTTCATGTCTCGGCTCTGAGGCGATATGTGTTCGACCCCTCCCACGTGATTGACTTCACCCCACTTGAGTTGGCTGAGGACCTGCAGTACGAGGAGCGACCGGTGCGGATTCTTGCTCGCGAGACGAAAGAATTGCGCAACCGAGTCATACCGTACGTGAAAGTGCAGTGGAGTAATCACGAGGAGCGTGAGGCGACTTGGGAGCCGGAGACGGTGATGCGGGAATCCTATCCCTACCTTTTCGAGCTGTCTTCTTGAGGTATGAGTTTGAGTTTGAGTTTCGAGGACGAAACTTTCCGTAGGGGGGAAGGATGTAGTACCCCTGGGGCCTAACTGACGGAATGACTGTAGTATTTTAGACTGTCCGACACTTCTGGAGAAGGTCGAGACAAGTCGGAGTCGTTTCGGCGTCAAATAGACGCGAAAACGGACTCGGAGCACCGAAGCGAGCCAAAACTGAGTTTTGGGCTTTTGAAGTTTCGGGCGCCCAGATGCTCTGTTTTGGGCGCCCAGTTGACCAGTGCCCCTTTTTTTGAAAATTTACTAAGTCATTTCGGATCCATGTTTCGGGCGCCCGGAAAGTGAGTCCGGAAATCCTGCCTCGTGTGTATCGAACGGCTCGACACGTGTTGATCGGTTGGTGTGATCCGCCGGACCAGGTTTGGGCGCACCGGACCGCGGCGGAGAGTCCGATGGTCGAGTTGGTGCAGGCTGAAGAACCGGGCGCCCACTTCATGAGTTTCGGGCGCCCGGAAGTGTGGTTTTCTGCTGAGGACAGGTTAGTGTAATTCTGTTCTTGAGGCTCATTGCACCGAAACTAGTGGTCTATAAAAGATGTGGACGACCTCCCCTGAGGCTCTTTTCTCCCCTCTTCAAGGTGAACTCGGAGCTTGCAAAGGGAAACCCTCTCTTCTCCCCCAATTTCATCTTCCTCCATTGATGAACTTGGTTTCCTGCTGAAACTGCAACGTCGACCTGGAGTGTTCGTGCTCGTGTGCAGTGTAGGAGTATCCAAATCCAACGAAACTTGGTTTGTTGGATAGAGGACTAGCAGAGGAAGAAGTGGAATCCTTCCAATCGCGATTTGGACAGGTATGTAAGCTACAGTTGATGTTTTACTGAACCCCTGGTGTTCTTGAGCTGAAACTTGGGTTTTTCCTTTGTTCTTGGGATCCAATCTCTTGGGAGCTGGAATTACGAAGTGAAGATTGATCCTTCCACTTTCCTTGCTGGTTTGGAGGTCCTTCCCACTGGAATTGAGGATTCAAAGGTGAGTTCTAGCTCAGATTTTGAATAATTGCTTAAGTGCTGAATTTTTGGGTCATTGATGGAAATTCTTGGATTTTTTAGATCCAGTGTGAGGATCTTTTGAGAGGTTTTGGATTGTTCCATCACTGTTTTTGTGAGGTTTGTGACCCCTTTCTATGAGCTAGAATCGTTGGAATCCTTGAATTCTTGCTGTTTTTGAGTTTTGCTTAAGTGCTGGAACTTCTGGATCCATGTGCAGGAGGGTCCAGATGTTGACCTGATTCAGTGTTTAGGCTTTTTGGACATCGAGTCGAACTCCGATTTGGCTGAAATTTGGAGGGTTTGTTCTTGAACCTCTGCTGGTGAGTTGAGCCAAATTTCACTGCATTTGGACTTAGGATTCGGATTTTATCGCATGTTGATCACATGTGGGTTGTGCTGCCAGGCTGCAGTTCTGGGCTGATGTTCTGGGCGCCCAGAACAGTGCGCAGGTGGGTCCGAATCTCGAGGTTGCAGATTTGAGCTCGATTTCGGCCGGCGTTGTTTGGAGGCCTTCCACTCGACTCCTAGCCGCTGTTGGATAGCTTTCGAGGTGGGTTGATGTTACCGAAATCGCCGGATTTCCTCCTAAGTATAGAGAGTGCAGCATGCTGTTTTATTATCTGTTAAATCATGTTAGTAGCTCGAATTCGTGAATTTGCATGTGTTTATATGAAATCTGAATTTGGAGCATAAATTGATAATTTATCGACATGACTTTACATGCTGAACTGTGAATTGACTTAGGAGAAAACTTGCAAACATACAACCGTCACTTTTCGAACTGTTATCAGATTTAGCTCTAGGAGCCGTTTCTGTTCTTGTATCACCGCTGTTAGTGCGAGGTGGATACTTAGTTCGTTATAGGACGAGTTTACGCTCGTGCTGGGATGCCGAGCTTGTATTTACAGCAGGGTTAGACTGTTCTGTATTACCGGGTGCTGTCGGGGTTGACGGTGGACCCAGACTCTTGTTTTAGCTTCTGGTTGTGCTGAGGGCACGTGAGCTGAGAGTCTTTGACCCCTTTTTGACCCTTTGTTCTTTGACTATAGCCTGCCGGAGCCTGTTTGTGCTCGACAGAGATACGCGTACTAACTCGGCTGGGTAGCTCCCCCGAGTGCCGCTCCGGAGTGAGGCCTCTTTTGCGTTGATGTCGCTACAGATTGTGGATCTGGTTTGGACCGGCTACCCTATTTGGTAGTGTGCGGTGTGGCTAGGCAGTTGGCTGGACGAGCCCGTTTGGGCGGTTCCGATAGATTGGGTCAGGGATGATTTCTCACTTTGGTGGTGCTTACTTGAGAGTTGACTTGGATAGTGGTAGGGTAGTGGCATGATAGCTGTAGAGTTTATTCCAGCTTACTTTGTTGTTCTTTACCTACCAGCTATACTGTTAGTCTCGTAGACTTAGTGGGTGGACCGTAGAGGTCGGTATCGGTACCCACTGAGGACTACTTCTTTTGATAGTAGTTCTCACACCCTTTGTTGCCACCTTTTTGCAGAGCCTTCTTCTGTTGCGGCTGCTGCGCCTTTTTTTCTGCGGATCGAGGTAAGGGAGTCGCGAGCTAGATCCCTACCTGTCCCTGTTGTCCCTAGAGGAGGACCCTACTGGAGATAGTTTCTTTTTGGAGTTGTGCCATGTACATATACTTTGGTTTTGTACCTATTTTTGGTTGTCGTGGACCTGTTGTATTTTGGACTCTATATGTACAGGTGGCTTTTGTTATTAGTCTGTTTTATTTCAGCTCTATATATCTCTTGTAGTGGCTTGTATGTTTGTTTACAGGTTAGCTATCGCTTCGTATACATAGAAAAATCTATGTATACGGCGGATCTGTTGTCGAGCCCGGGGAAACGAGTAATCCGGGGCGTGACAAGACACTTGCAATCGGGCTCTTTTCCTTGGCCTCAAGCTTGGTCTTCAAGCTCCTAGCCCTAACACACATGAAGGATTCGTTAACCCGAGTCGAACTCATAACGATCTCATCTCTTGGAATCACTCAAAATCGAGTTGTCCCACATGTTTTACTAACACCCAACTAGGGTTCTAAAGGGTTAAAACATTTTTAAAACCCTCCACAAGAAAATCACTCTTTCAACCTAGGGTTTCCCAAAACTCATGGCAAAACCCAAAATCTCTTGCTAATCTCTATAATTTGTAGTTTAGATTAGCCAAGGGTCTCCGAAATCTCATTTCTTAACCCAAATCCGAAACCCTAACTACCAAATCCAAGGACTCACATCGGATCCGCGAGCTCACCAAGCCACCATGCACACAAGCTCGATTCCCCACTCCTCCATGCTTCCCAAGCTTGATCTCCACCAAGATCTCCAACTTTGGAGGAGAAGAAGAAGAAGAAGTAGTGAGAGAGAGGAGCTTCTCTCTCTCCCTCTCTCCCTGCGTGTGTGTGTGTGTGTTTTCAGAGGGGAAAGGGGAAGGGTTCCCCTTTATACAAGTCCCCCCCACTGAAATTACCAATTTACCCCTCGAAATCAGCATTCTGCACAACTGCGTTCCGGTACTCGGGTTGGCGTACCGGTACACGGGCGGTAGTTCCGGTATACCACGAGGAATTCCGCAAAACCCGAGAGCTGGATTTCCAGATTCTGCCATCGCATTCCGGTATGTCACTCCCCATACCGGAACTATTCACTTCAGTACCGGTATGGACACATCCATACGGAATCCACTGCAGACTTTCACAAGTTTGGCAGTTTTGACTTTTTGAAGTCCGTTTCCGCGCCTCATTTGCGCCGGAAACACTTGTATAAGTCCCAAACCTTGCCAAAACCATTTAGATGGTCCTTTTTGGCTACATTCCACAAGAACTCCCCAATTTGTAGAAGTTCGGTGTACTACAATTAGAATAGGCATAAATTGATAAATATTCAAAACTGAAGTTTTTCAATCCTAATATGATTCTAATTGCTTTCAAACCTATAAATAAGATGATAGATTTTTAAAATCATTTTGCAATCCGAATCTGATTCTAATTGCTTCCAAACCTTTTTAAAATCAAGTTTTTCAATTCTAATCTAATTCTAATTGTTTCCAAATATTTTTAAAATCAGTTTTTCAATCCTAATCTAATTCTAATTGTTTCCAAACCTTTTTAAAATCAGTTATTCAATCGTAATCTAATTCTAATTACTTCCAAGCCTATAAATAAGATGTGGGGGTGTTTCTAAAAGGTGGCTAAGTATAGAATATCTTTTTGAAACCCTAAAAATTTGTTGGGTGCTTTTTTTCTCATCTCCAACAATAACTTTCTATTGGATCAATTTTTGAAACCCTAATTTCTCTTTTTTCATGGAGAATTGATCCCGCTATTGCTTAGTGACATCTTCTACAGTTTTTTTAATGATCCTCTAAGCAAAGAATCACCACCAACATTATTTATTTTGCTCCGGACGAAATGGCGTCGTGGATTCGGCGTGATCAAGGCGATTCGTGGATTCGAATCGTTGGCGCTCGTGGATTCGAGTGGCGTCCATGGATTCGGACGTGGGGCGTGGACAACTCGGCGGCGTGCGCGAGATCCGTAGGAGATAAAGGAGAGGTTAAGTCCGTGGAGTAGGTAATCACCTTGTAATCTTTTCTTCTTAGTGGATTGTATTACGCGTGTTAGTCCCGTGGGTTTTTTTCCAAGTTGGAGTTTTTCTACGTAAATCTCAGTGTGCTGGTTTTATTTTTTGCATTTATTTTATTGTATTGAGATTTGTGTTTTTGACCCTTATACCTATTCACGCCCCTCTAGGTATTGACAGTATCTAGATAGATCCTAGGGTTTTCCATAACTTACAATTGGTATCAGAGCGGGATTTAGATTTATCTATCATTATGGAAGGAGGTAACATTAATTTTAGCACACTGAACTTTAGCAAATTGCAGAGTTCTAGTGAAAGGATAGTGTTTTATGCTATTCTGGAGGTTTTGATTGAGTCTTGAGAGCTTGGGATTGTTTTCGGAGCTTATTAGCACGAAAACGGACTTCGGAGATCAAAATCTGTGAAAGCTGCAGATTTTGTATTAAGTACCGGCACTGAAATTTGGGTACTGGTACGCAATACAAATTGGAGAGGAACTAACTCTCGGCTTCTGAGGAACTGAATCTGTGTACCGGTACTGAAAACTGAGTACCAGAACGCAATAGAAAATTGCAAATCCAACGTTCGGGTTTTGCGAAACTGGATTCGGGTACCGGAACAAATCTGTTGTGAACCGGTACTCATATTCGAGTACCGGTACTCAGTGTTGCAGACTGCTTTTTCGCACAGCTTGTAAATTTTAACTTTTGAGGGGTCTTTGGAATTTTGTTGCTTGGGGTTAAATACCCCTTCACCCCTTTCACTATCCTCTTGTTGCTGAAGCTTGAGAGAAGGATAGGTAGGTTCCCCTCCCTCTCTCTCTCTCTTGGATTTCTTCCCCTAACCGTCTAATTCGTGGGTTTGATCTCTTTTTCTTCCTTTCCTCTATGGATGCATGCATCTGGGCCTTGGAGGGAAGCTCGGGATTGAAGGGAAGAGTTTGTTTGAAGATCAAACTTCAACCCTAGCACCTCTTAACTTGGTTTGGAGTTTGATTTGAAGTTAGTAACATTCTTGTACTCCCTATTTGGGAGATTTGCAAGAAATTTTGGTGGAAAACCTAGTTTTGTAGAAACTAGGATTTATTTTGGGGCTTTCCTTTTATGAGCTTTTGAGGTGGAATTGATGAGTGTAGAACACTCTTGTAGGTTGGATTTGAAGCTCCATTGTGTTGATTTGGGCTTTGCACAAGTTTTTCTTGGATTAAGGTAATTTTCACCTATTTTCTATTTGATTTTTGGTGAATTTCATGGTAAGCTTTTTAGAAGCTTATAACCCCTTAGAAATTTTTCTTAGGGTATAAGAAGTTTAGGGGACAACTTCGTCGGAGGAACGAACAAGGTTTCGGAAGTTATCCGGTGGGTTTGACCTTACCGAAATGGGTGAACTCCCCCTATGTCTCCTATTATGTTATAGGACTTAATAAACAGTTTGGCATGCACTTTGTGATGTTCTTGAATTTTGAGTATATACTCATGAAGAATTACATTCTCTATGTAGTAGAGCTTTATGATATAAAGGGCATGCATGATAAGACACATGAGTTTCCTTTGCATGACAAGATACATGAATTTTAATGGAAATCTATCCTCTTCACTTGTTCTAGTACTTGGGTGAACTACTCTCATGCATGCGATATATATGGATATGGTTGGGCTATCATGAGCGTTTAACATCACATGCTCAATGGAACTACTTGATTAAGACTTAAATGGCAAAGTTATATAATTGCTTAGTCAAATGAGAGGTAATTGCTTGCATGATGAATTTCATTCTCCATGTAGTAAAGGTTTATGTAGCAAGCCACATGATGTCATGAAATGTGAACTTGGTTGGCGTCCTTGCATGCCTTGGATATGGTATTAGCGAATTACTCTTTTACATTCTATAGTGAAAATAGTATACTCATGTAACCCTCTATGGTTATGCATAAGTAAAGAGTCATCCTTGTTGGAACAAATGAGATATAAACCTTTGCATGCTTGAAACATATTGTATATAGTAGGGATACACTCCCAAGTTAATTGAGAAGAGTTGCATGACATATATGTTATAGTTTTCGACCCTCGAGTCGATGATTGTAATTCCATATTTTAGACATGATGATTGGGACTTATTGCCCTTGGACATGACGCATATGACTACGCTTGCTTGCCCTTGTACTCATTCGCACAAGCTTGTGAGGGTCGCTCCCTACAAGCCGGCACTCTGGAGTATTAGCCTTGCGACGACTGATCGCGCGTGCGGGATTGGACACCGAAGTGGGATGCCGTGGGCGAGGCTCATTCCTATGAGAGGGATGTTGACTACCACGGGGCCATTAGGCACAAGTTGGGACGTTACCATGTGTAAGTCCCCTCGTTAATTGGGTAAAAGTTATCTAAACATGATATTGTACATCACAATTAGTTGATGTATACATGGTAGTTGGACATTCATGTTGGTCATTATTTATAGGGAAAACTTCAAATACCACCCTTGTGGTTTTGCACTTTCTCACTTTAGTACCCTGTGGTTTAAAGTGTATCACTTTAGTACCCTGTGGCTTCGTTTTTCTCTTTTTCTTATTTCTTATGTTAATTTTTTTGTTAAATCAGTGAGAAAGTTAAAACCATAGGGTACTAAAATGAATATTCGATAAACCAGAGGTGGGTTATCTGAAGTTTTTTCTATATGATTTAACAAAAAAATTAATAAAAGGAACAAGAAAAAGAGAAAAAACGAAACCACAGGGTACTAAAGTGATACACTTTAAACCACATGGTACTAAAGTGAGAAAGTGCGAAACCAGAGGGGTGGTATTTGAAGTTTTTTCTTATTTATATTTGCACACTTAATAGTGGTACATCTATACACATGTTGATCAGTATAGTAGTGTAGTAGCATGATAATAATGAAAAATTTTCTTTCAACTATTACTCTTAGCATGAAATTGGACATATATGTGAACTTGGACATATGACAGTGGTAGAACCTCATCCATGTTAGTAGACATTGTCACGTAGAGGCATGATAGTAATTGAATCATTTTATTTCAATTATGCTTCATATTTCAATTATAAATACTATCGTTGCCTCAGTTGACCTAGTGGTGTATTTTGCCACTCTCGGCGGCTTATCCACTGGAAACTATTGTTTAATAGTTCTCACCCCCATTGGTTGTTTGTTTTTTTTTTCAGAGTCTTCCACAGCGGGAGAGGCTAGGGATCGTGGCAAGGGGTTAGCAGCTAGCTAGAGCCTCCTCGGTGTTGCTATAGATGGACCCATTGACACCTTTCTTTTGGTTTTAATTAGTGTGAAAGGTGTACAATTGTATTTTGTTAGAGACCTCCTAGCATTCAAGATGTACCTTTTGTATGAACTTATTGTATATCTTGTGAATGTATAATTGTATTAGACCTGATTATGCAGTAGAATTAGGTATTTTCTCTGATCACCGTGTTTAGGATATATTCCTACTTCTTTCTTTAATTGTTATATATTGTAGACACCTAGTGTGCACCAGGGGTGCTTGGTGTACACGGCGGGTCTGTGCACCCGCCGGGTGGGCTTCCGCTGATGCCCGAGCGTGACATTAATCGACCTACGCTCTTTGATGGCACAAACTATGCTTATTGGAAGGTTCACATGAGAGGTTTTCTAATAGCCATCGATGAGCGGGTTTGGCAATTAATTGAATATGGATGGAAACATTCTACCGAAAGGGTCGATAATGTTGATGTCCCCAAACCACGAAATAAGTGGAATAGGAAGAGGTTGATTTATCTTCTTTTAATGGAAGGGGAATAAATGTTTTGTTCTTTGTTCAATGCCTTAAATCAAACAGTGTTTTCACGCGTTTCGGCGTGTGAAATGCTAAAGAGATTTGGGATACCCTACAAGTTACACATGAGGGTACAAGTCTAGTAAAAGGCCAAAAGCTCCAGATGCTTACAAGCCAATTTGATTCTATTCGAATGGAGGAGCATGAATCTTTTACTAATTATTTTACTAGACTTCAAGATATAATTAACACATGTGCTAACTTGGGAGAGAAGATCCCGGAATCTAAAATTGTAAGAAATATCCTTCGAACTCTTCCGGAACGCTTTAGAGCGAAGGTTGCGGCAATTGAAACCGTCAAACATCTGGATGAGATGAAAGTTGAGGAATTAGTAGGTGCTTTACAAACATATGAGATGACTTTTCCTACTAATTATTCTTCTTCCAAGTCTTCTTCTAAAAGTACAGGTGTTGCACTCAAATCTACTAAGGAGGAGGACAACGACTCGGATTCCGACACAGACATTTCACTTGCCGATTTTGAACAACAATTAGCACTTCTCACGAAGAAATTTCGTCGGACCTTTTGGAAGAGAAAAACCAATAAAGCATCATCTTGAAACAAAAACCTCTTCTAAAGGATCTTCAAATTCATAGTCTAAAGAAAAGAAACTTGCAAAATCTTCTAAAGAGAAGGATGATTTTGAAGGAGAAATCTAATGTTACAAATGTAAAGGCTACGGTCATATTTCTACAGATTGTCCTACTAAGAAATCATTTAAGAAGAAGGCTTTGCAAGCAAAAACTTGGGACGATTCTACTTCTGATGAATCGACCTCAAATGATGCGGAGAAAAATAATATTGCTTTAAGTTCTCATACTTCTTTGCCTCCTGCTACATATTTTTTATCTATTATTTCTGACACTTTTCTTTCTCCTTCCTTGCATGAAACATCGAGCAACGATGGCGAGAGTAAGGGGGAGTCGGACGATGAAGGCTTAGCCGAGGCGTACCAACAACTTCTTAAGGAATCTAAGAAGTTGGCTAAGCACAATAAGAAGTTGAGAATGCATCTATTAAAACTTGAGGATGAAAATAAAACTTTGAAAACAACAACTAAAGCTCTTGAGGATGAACGGGAGTCAATATTGAAAAACAATAAGATCCTCCAAGAGAAGCTAGACTAATCGGAGATAACGATTAAATCACATCAAGAGAAGATTGGTTTTCTAGAAAGACAATACAAAGAAATCCAAACATCCAACCACGTTTTGACCAAACAAGTCCATCAACTCAAATCCGACATACAAAATTTCTCCTCCGGATCAAAGAAGCTTAATGATATGCTTGGATTGGGTCAAACAAATAAACTTGGAGTTGGATATGAAAGAACTTACGTTGAGAAGGTTAAAAGTTTAACATCTACTATCTCAACTAAGTTGAAGGACAAAATATGCCATAGATATGGAATGAAAGGTCACATTAAAAAGACATGCCCGAGAAAAGGAAAGAGGAATCAACCGGTATCTTATAGACATCAATTGGTATTTTCTAACACTCGACAACCTTCAAGGGTTCAAAAGCAACATCAATCGAGTCGAGTACCTTGGATCAACTAAAAGTCAAAGCCACAACAAACGGTGCCTAAGAAGCCGAATGCGATGTGGAGACCAACGGTCGATCAAAAGTCAAAACGATCGGTGCCCAACCGCAACAAACCAAGACAACCAACAATCTGACAAGTTTGGGTTCGAAAAGGTGATATATCTTCTTGTCTTAAGTCTTAATTTGTTTTGACTTCACGTAGTGCTTTGATCGGTTTTATTACATATCTTTTTGATCATCGCATTATATTTTAGGTTGTTTTCATTGTTACGATTTTTTTTGGATTATTGTTTTTCAAAATTCATTGGATGATTACAACATTAAAGAGTGCTATGAACATCTATAGTTTACTTTCATTCACTCCTGGTTAATCTCATATTAATTATCGGTTTTACTTTATTTTTATTATTTTATGAATATAATTTATTATAGGAGTTCTTAACACTTATATTCATCAAATTTAGGTAATCATGTGTGATCTTTAGGCACTCAACCTATCTCGGTTTTGAGTGTTGAATTTGATGAATGAAAATTTGCTAATAGATTAAAACTTGTCAAATTTTCTTTCAAATAAGAGATTGCATATTTGAGGGGGAGTTAAAAAAAAAGAAGAAGAAAGAAACACTCCAATGATATTAAAAAAGATGTGGAAAGAGTTACATCCCAAAAGAGAGTGTGAAAACTACCACCACATGTAGGAAAGAGCTACCACCCCGGTCGTCCGATAAGTGTGTGAAGTTACCATATGAAATTCTAATGCATAATCAAATAGGTTGAAAAGGTGTTCATATTTTTTTTAAAAAAAATTCGGCGTAATAAGGTGGTATATTGAAAAGATGCTCAAAGAGCCACCCCCGGTGCATAATTTGCTTGGTCTCAAATTTGAAAGTTTATGCGGCAAATTTATGTCACTTGGTGGATCTCTATAAGTCATCTTTATTGTCACGCCCCGCGACCGCCACTTTGGTCGGTCCGGGCGCGCGCACAGATCGCCGAACGGACAGAGCCTCCCCTGTCCGCCCAAGGCTCAACAACATCATGTACATAGAGTTTTGCGCAGAGAAAACAATCAACATACATGAATTGCACGAGGGCATATCACAAGAGCGAGAATTTAAACCTAGCTATTACAACACTTGAAGCATTCACATTTACACCCATTTTTCAACTTTAATACATAATACATGCCATTTTCCTCAAAATATACAACTTCGCTCTCAATTACATTTATTTACAACATGCATTTACAATCTTTATCTGTACACGGGTGACCTACACTTGGTAACCCTGCTATCTAGGGCGCGATGCCCACGCCTCGGTCCGGTGCCGCTCCGCTAATGGTGGCTCTGCAACAACAGGGGGGTGAGAACTAAAAGAAGTTTCCAGTGGGTTCGGCCGCCGACCTCGCCGATTTTCCCACTAGGTCTAACAAGGCATAGTAATACGAAAGGAGATAGCAATGCGATATATAAGCAACTGAATATGTAGTCTACCACTACTAAACATACAACATGCAACAATGACTACTACTATGCCTTACAATAAGGAATGAATGTCATGGTCCAATATGTTCAACAGTGTCCCTCACACACTCTTGACCCAATTCATTCTTGACCCAATCGGGGCTTCTCACAAGACCAAGCCCGACTCACAAGGATATCATGATCGACCCCACACACAACATGTGATCTCACTATGCTCGCTCTCTACATAAGATGCAACAATGCAATTAGCATAGGGTACAATATGGTCAATCAACCTGTCTCTTTTCTCTTTGACCCAATCTTACCGGCTCACCCGAAGGTCAAGCCAAACTCACAATACTAGGGCCCGCAGGGAGATAGTCCCTCAACCATCTAGGGCCGTCTGCTGGGGAGATAACCCTCAACCCATAGGTGTGACAACTCCGAAGCTCACTGCTTGTGGTGGCGCGAACACCAACAAGCCGAACAGACAATGTGAGTGCGATCCAGTCCTCTCAACCCGAGGACACCCTACTGACCAGGGTAACAACACACGGGGATCTACCAATCCCTAGCATGGTCCAGAGGATCTATTTCAATCCCTCGCATGCTCATCACAAATCCTGTGCAACTACGACAACAAATCCACATATACTCGAGAGTCTACTAAACTCATGTCGCGTGCATCAATAGGATATAAAACACCACACTATGTGGACACAAGCAACTATGCAATGCTTCATGGACTATGGCCACACATTCATGCAAAGACCCAATCATGCATATCACACTGTATCCAAATCATGGTTCCATTACTAGGTTCACATTTAATCATCACAATGACGTCTAGTATCTCACTTATTTCAATGTCCACCACTTGCTTTCTATGTCTAATCCACTAGTTTTCCTCTACTAGTTCAACATGTCACTAGGGTTCATATGTCGCTAAATTCATGCATCCTAGGTTCCAAGTTATCACCACAATTATTAATGTATACATCATAGGAGGCATGCAAGTTTCTATAACAAGAAAATACTTGAACCCTATCATACATAATCAATACATATATATATGCTCAACAAAGTGATTTAGACATAGGGAGAAATCCGACCATTCCGGAGAGCACCACCCACCTCGTTTCGATGCCAAGATGCGAGAACCCAAGTCCCGCAATTTATCGTCGCCGATTTAGCTCGACCCAAGCCTAACGAATGAAAAACGGCAAAATCTCCCAATAGAATGCCGTAACCTCGTCGCCATCCAAATCGGAGTTGCCCCACGCGTCGAACTTTCCTTCAATTAGAGATTTATGAGATCAATTTAGTTCCAAATCTCTTAGGGACAAAAGCCCCAAATCCAAGCCCTAGGTTTCAGGTTCTACAAGAAATCCCAAAATCCATGGTAAATCTTTACCCAATCTAGTTTAGAACCATCTAGGACTTCCAAAAATATCATTTTCAAGGGATTTAATCCAAACCCTTAAACTAAAACCTCAAAATCTCACATTGGTTACTTTGCTCTCCAAGCCTCATCCACCATTAGAGAGCTTCCACCACCTCCAATCTTCTTCTCCACCAAATCCTCCAACCTTGAGGAGGAATTACAAGAGAGAAAGAGAGAGAGAGAGGTGCTAAAGAGAGAGAGAAAAGGGTTTTCCCTTTGCTTCTCTCGTGTGGGAGGAAGGGAATGAGAGGAGAAAGCTATTGGGGCCCTTTTTATAACCCCCAAACAGTGCAGGGTCCGGACCCTGCATCAAGGTCTGGAACCCGTACGCAATTTCAGCATTTTCGCAGCTGGGGTCCGGACCTCAGATCTGGGGTCCGGACCCGGACACGATGTACAGTAATTTCAGCCTTTTTATTTTCTTCTCATTTTCACTACAAAACTCCGATTTTCATTCCGTTTTCTTTCCAAATCAAATCCAACACAACCGAAACTCCTCTTACACATATGGGACACTTTCAAAGTTGGAGATTTAGAATTTTTCCTTATAAAAACCATTAGATTTCGAAGTACACTCATTTCTCAAAAGTTTCCATTTCCTCCCTACTTTCTCCAAGTTTCACCGATACTTCTTCTAATCGTTCCGATGCTCTCGGAACCCGACATAGAACTCATCAAATCCACTTCTTAACCACAATTCATCCAACTTGACTTAAGCTCGGGGAGGTATACAAAAATTCGGTTCACTACATTTATAATCCATTACATCCTGATAGTTTTTGAGCCTTTAGATTATTTTTGATGACTTAATTGTGAAGTTTATATGAATTAAGAAATCTTGTAATATTTTATATATATCTTGGTAGTTTTGTAGTAAAACTTTTAATTTTTATGAAATTATGTGAATTAAAAGAAATCTATTTGAATTTATTGTGTTCGTGCACTAACATTATTCTCACAATGCAATCATCATATTTTGACATTTTATCACAAGTGATTTTAACAATGAAAAAGTTTTTAAACTTGTGTTTCCAGTGTATTAGCTTCCGGTACCTTTATTTGATTTCTCTTTAAACTCTCTATTTTTTGTGCTTTTTTTTTGGCAATTTTTGACAAAAAGGGGAAAGATATGAAGATTTTGAAACTTTTATAAAAGATAGAGATTTTGATTGTGACACAATTTTGAATTTAGAGATAGAGATATTGATTAAGCTTGGACGCATGAACAAAGAGGGCGAGATTTTGATATTTTTATTACTAATTTTGTTCCTGGAGAAAGTAATCTTTTTACAGATCTTTGAAGACTTAAAGATTCCATGTATGTTTAAGTCATAGAGTTTGGTTAGGAGTTACAAAGTTGTAATTTTGTATTTTGTTTGGATCTTTCACGCGAGAAGTTCATTATTTTGGTGATGACAATAAATTTCAATTTTTCTTTTTGGAGAGTTGAGCATTGTGAGTGATTTTATGTAATTTTAGGTTTTGTCACGAAATTGCCAAAGGGGGAGATTGTTACGAACTTTATATTGGCATATTTCGTGAAGTGAGTCGGAGTCTTGAAGGTTCAAAGAAGAAAAAACGAAGATTGAAGACTCGAAGACTCAAAGTATGAATTCACGATACTAGGTAAGTATAAATAATATTGATATTGATTTATGATCATATACATATGTTTGGAAGACATTAGAATAGACATAAATTGATAAATATTCAAAACTGAAGTTTTTCAATCCTAATATGATTCTAATTGCTTTCAAACCTATAAATAAGATAGTAGATTTTTAAAATCAGTTTTGTAATCCTAATCTGATTATAATTGTTTCTAAACCTTTTTAAAATTAGTTTTTCAATTCTAATCTAATTCTAATTGTTTCCAAATCTTTTTAAAATCAGTTTTTCAATCCTAATCTAATTCTAATTATTTTCAAACTTTTTTAAAATCAAATTTTCAGTCCTAATCTAATTCTAATTGCTTCCAAGCCTATAAATAAGATGTGGGGGTGTCTCTAAGAGGTGGCTAAGTATAGAATATCCTTTTGAAACTGTGAGTGTCACGCCCCGGATTACTCGTTTTTCCGGGCTCGCCAACAGATCCGCCGCATACATAGAATTTTTCATATATACGAAGCGATAGCTAACCTATAAAAATACATACAAGCAACTACAAGAGATATAGAGCTGAAATAAGATCATACTAATAAAATAAAATCCACCTGTACATATAGGATCCAAAAATACAACAGTTCCTCTGAAGCCAAAATAGATACAAGTCCACCTCTCACGAGAATCATAAGTTCACATTATATGTACATGGCACAGCCCAAAAAAGACTATCTCCAGTAGGGTCCTCCTCTAGGATAAGACTGGGGAAGGCAGGGATCTAGCTCGCGACTCTCTTACCTCGATCAGCAGGAACATAAGCAGCAGCCGCAACAGTCGAAGGCTCTGCAAGAAAAAATGGCAAAAATGGGTGTGAGAACTACTATCAAAAGAAGCAGTTCTCAGTGGGTACCGCTACCGACCCCAACGGTCCACCCACTAAGTCTGCGAGACTAACAGTATAGCTGGTAGGTAAAGAATTAATAATGTAAGCTGGAATAAACTCTACAGCTGTAATGCCACTACGCTACCACTATGCATAACAATCACAGGAGTAAATGCAACTCTCACTATGAATAAACTGCCCAAACTGACCCAAGTCTATCGGGACCTCAACAGAACAGTCCCGCCTATACCCTAAGCTGCACCGTACTCCACCCACGAGGGTTTCCGGTGTAGAGCAGCACCCAACCGAGACTACTGCGACGCATAAAAGTCCAACTCCGGAGTGGCACTTGTGGGCGCGACCCAGCCGAGTGTATATGCGAATCTGACAGCTCAATCAGGTAACTACAGGCTAAAACCAAAATAAAAGGGGTCAAGTCGGTCTAACAACCAAGGCTCACGTGCCTACGGCACAATCTGATGCAACAGAAGAAATATGAGTCCACCGTCGACCCCGACGGCACCCGAAAGTACCAAACAATCTAAACTCTGTTGTAATAATCCACTCACAAGCTATAATCAACCTGAATGGGTTAAGCTGGTCTAACCACCCATGCATACATGCCATTGGCACAATCTGATATCAGAAATAAGAATCTGGGTCCACCGTCAACCCCGACGGCACCCGATAGTACGCAACAGCCTAACCATGCAGTATACATAAACTCGGCATCTCAGCACGAGCGTAAACTCGTCCTACAACAATCTAAGTATCCACCTCGCACTAACAGCGGTGATACAAGAACAGAAACGGCCCCTAGAGCTAAATCTGTTAACAGTTTCGAAAAGTGACGGTTGTAGGTTCACGAGTTTTCTCCTAAGTCAAATCCCAGTTCAGCATGTAAATAATGTCTAAAATCATTACGTTATGCTCCAAATTTAGATTTTAAGTGAGGACATGCAAATTCATGAATTCGAGCTACTAACATGAAAAATCTGATAATAAAATAATATGCTGCACTCTCTACAACTTAGGAGGAATTCCGAAGCTTTCGGCAACATCAACCCACCTTTAAAGCTATTCAACCATGGCTAGAAGTCGAGTAGAAAGCCCTCGCACGAAATCAGTCGAAGCTGAAGTCAATCCAGCTGAAAACAGGATTCAGATCCTCCTTGCTTAGGTTTTGGGCACCCAGAACATCAGCCCAGAACTGCAGCCTGGCAGCACGACCAGCACGAGTTTAACTTGCGATAAAATCCAATTCCTTAGTCCAAATGTAGTGAAAATTTACCCAACTCACCAGGAGAGGCTCAAGAACAATCCCACCAATTCTCAGCCAAAATCGGGTTCGAATCGATCTCCAAAAAGGGCTCCGATCTGATTCGGATCCACCCAGCCACACAAAACTGCATGCAGAATTTCAGCAACTTAGCAAATAGCACTTCTAGCTTAATTTCGAGAATTCCAACAAATTTAGTCCAGGAAATAGGGTCACAAACCTCCCAAATACAGTGAGGAACCAATCCAAATCTTCCAATAAACTCTCCACAAAGATCTGGATTAAAAAATCCAAGGAAATCATCAAAATCCACAATTTACAGCACTTAAGCTTAAATCTCTAAATCTAAGCTAAAACACACCTTTGAAATCTCAAACCCAGGTGGGAAGAACTTCCAAATCAGCAAGGGGTGAGGGAAAATCAATTATCACTTCAAAAATCCAGCTCCATAGTGATTTGGATCCATAAAACCAAAGAAAGCCCAAGTTCAGCTCAAGAACATAAAGGGTCCAGTAAAATGGCAACTGCAGCATACATACCTGTCCAAATCATAATTGGAAGGATCCCACACCTTCCTCTACAAGTCCAGAATCCAACAAACCATGTTTCACAGAATTTGGACACTCCTACACTGCACACAAGCTGAAACGCCACAGGTCGACGCTGGTATTCTGCTGGAATCCGAAGCCTTCAATAGGAGAAGATGGAATTTGGGCCTGTTACGGTTTTTTTGTTGGCGGATTTCGTGGAGTCGTATGGAGTCTTGAAGGGTCGAAGAAGACGACGTCAAGTTCAAAGGCTCGAAGACTCATCTATGAAGCTCACTGCTCCCCAGGTATGTTTAATATAGTTAATGGTGATTTACATACTTATTTTAAGTGTTTGGAGACATTAGAATAGGTTTTTAATAATTTTTTAAAGAATCGGAAAACTTTTTGCTATGGGGTCCGGACCTGGAAGCTGCGGTCCGGAACCCGTTAGCCTGTCAGGCTATTTCGTAAACCGAGTCCGGACCCTGGTAGCTGCGGTCCGGACAATAAAAAGCTGAAACTTCAGAGTCCGGACCCGGCTATCCACGGTCCGGACCCCGACCCGTCGCGATTTTTCAAAAATCTGTTTTTCCAATTCTACTATGATTCTATATCTCCTAAATCTATAAATATGATATGGGGGCTTCTCTAAAACATGCCTAAGAGAGATTTATCTTTTGAAACCCTAGAAACTTATCTCGGAGCCGTTTGTTCATCTTTCGATGACAAGTTTCTTTCTCTCTTGTGTCGACTTGGTTCTTAGGGCTTAAATTCTGATCTACATCTGAGAATCAAGTCGATGGTCGCTTAGAAAGTTCTCCTCTCATATTCTTTGCTTCTCTAAGCGTTGAAATCACCGTCAACAACTATTTTCGAGGCTCCGGACGGAGCGATTGCGCAAGGGCTTTGCGTGTGGCCGTGGATTCGGTGGACGCTCGTGGAGACGGAGCGTTGTTGCTACGAGGAGTCGCAGTGTGATCGATCGGAGGAGTTCGGTTGATCGAGGACCAACGAAGGGGATCTACTTCGTGTCACGCCCCGCCGGCCCTTTAACACCAAATAGGTGGAAAGGATAACCGCACGGGCGCATGCCCCAGACCCGCCGAACGGATAGAGTCCTTTCTACCCGCCCAAGGCGTCACAACACAAGCTTATCCACAAGGTTCCAACTAGGAACGGAGTACAAGAGTTGCACAAGGAAAGCATCAACATAAAGAAATTCTACTTCTATTACATCACAAGGCACAATATACATGTCCAAATTTTTCTTTTCTTTCACTTTCATTCCATACATCATGTTCCAAAACTATGGAATATACAACATTCATACAAGAATGAAAATCCCCTAAGCTATCATAGTCCAAAATAGGGGTACAACTCTATGTATCACCAAAATGGAAGGGCCGCTATCTAAAGAGCCAAACCCTTGCCTCGCTCCGCCGCCTCACTCGCGGAAGGACCTGGAAAATGGGGGGTGAGAACTATAAACATAGTCCAGTGGGTAAGGCCACCCAAGAGAGAAGCTCGACCCACCAGGTCCAAAGAAACACCACATGCATAAGTTAGATCATATATAACTATGCAACAATTATTTACATGCTTAGTAAATAAACATAAAGGATGCAACCAAATAAAATATAATTTATCATTCTCTCCTAGATTCATCCTATGTTCCACATTGACTAAGTTCTTTTACTTGTCATTAACTTATGGTTTCGGAATCGCCGTCTCACCATATTTGTTCCAACATTCAAGGAGTGAAATCGTCACCTCCAATTCGAGTAGCGAAATCGTCGCATACCCGGGATAGCGAAATCGTCGCATACCCCGTCTCAACACCGCCATCACATGGCATGGTAGCGAAATCGTCGCATACCCGGGATGGCGACCTTGTCGCACAACTCCCCCTCGACACCGCCAACACGTGGCGCGGTAGCGAAATCGTCGCGTACCCGGGATCGCGAAATCGTCGCCTATCCCATGTCGGCACTGCCAACTCGTGGCATGGTAGCGAAATCGTCGCATACCCGGGATAGAAAAATCGTCACACATCCCGTCTCAATATGGCCAACTCATGGCATGGTAGCGAAATCGTCGCCTACCCGGGATAGCAAAATCGTCACACATCCCGTCGTTTACACTTCTCACTTGCCAACCTAAATCTCATGATCTTAGGTTCAAGTCACTAAGCCTCGCCTATGTTTGATAACACTAGGCTTACTTTCTCATTTGCCAACCTAGGTTCCATGACTCTAGGTTCCAATCACATGTCCAACCTATGTTCAATGACACTAGGTTCCATTCATACATGTTCCAACCTATGTTCGATGACACTAGGTTTCAATCTCACATGTTCCAACCTATGTTCCATGACACTAGGTTCCATTCATACATGTTCCAACCTATGTTCAATGACACTAGGTTTAAATCTCACATGCAACCATGCAACAAGTATCAATAATTGAATTGTACTTGAAATATCCATCATGCAATAGGAGTTCATTATTCTACCTATCATGATTTTTACCTTTGCCAACATGCAAAATGTTAGGGTTTTCAACACATACCATTTTATTTTTAAATGGATAATTACCCTAGACATGGAAGTGACCTAATCACTTCGGTAACCATAAAACCCACCTTAAGAGCTTCCAATTTCTTGTACTCTTCAAGCTCCTAAGTGTCCAAGCTTTGAGTTCTTGCTTCAACCCAAGCTTCTACAAGAAAAATGGTTCGTTACTCATTACGAACCCTAAATCCATCTCAATATGCGAAATCAAGTGTTCCAACATGATTTCCTATGCCTCAATTGCAATTATCGAAGGTCCAAATATTTTTAGAACCCTTCATTGCAAAAGCCCTCATTCTACCTAGGGTTTGCATGCATGCAAGCCAAACCCTAGATTTCGTGGCCAAACAACCACCATTTGTGGTTTAGGTTGCCAAGGGTTCCCAAAAACCTCATTTCAAAGGATTAAATCCAAGGTTTGAACCCAAAACGTGAGGTACTAACCTTAATCACGAAATCCCCAAGCTCCTTCTTGCACCAAGAAGCTTTTTTTCTCCTTTGGAAGCCTTTTCCAAGATCAATCCACCACTTCTCCAAGCTTTTGGAGAGATCTCTAGAGAGAGAAAGTGAGAGGAGAGGGAGAGGAGAAGTAGAGAGGAAAACAAATGAGGAGGGGAGAAGGTCTCAGCCATTCATACACCCCCAAGTCATGTGAAAAGACTATTTTGCCCCTCTCCACAAATAACACAACAACCAGCCCAAAACTGGGCACTGTATACCGGTATGTGCATTTTGCATACCGGTATACGGGTACTCATTCCGGTATACCTCAGGGATTCCGCAGAACCCGAGAGCTGATTTCACTGTTTCGCACACAGTATACCGGTATGCCATTTTCACATACCGGTATACCCCGAAAATTCTGTAAACCCGAGAGCTAGGTTTCTCGGTTTAACACAGCATTCCGGTATACCATTTCACATACCGGTATACCAAGCTCCAATTCCGGTATTAGAGTTCACATACCGGAATCCAATGCAGACTTTACCAATTCTGCAGTTTTAACTTATCGAAGTCTGTTTTCACGCCTCTTTTGCGCCGAAAACACTTCGCACAAGTCCCGAACTTGGCCAAAGCCTCACATATAGCCTCTTATGCCATTTTCTCACTAGAACTCTACAATTTGTAGAAGTTCAGTACGATACACTGAAATTCAGTGTACTACATTCCACCCCCCTTAAAGAGAGTTTCGGCCGCGAAACTAAAATCATACCTCAGCTGGACTCAGCGAAGAGGTAAGGAAACCGCTCTTTCATTGAGCTTTCCAATTCCCATGTAGCCTCGCGCTCACCGTGATTCGTCCATTGTACCTTTACATAAGGAATTTCACGGTTCCTCAAACTTTTCACCTCGTGATCCATGATGCACAAGGGAAACTCCTCATAAGTCATATCCTCATGAAGTTCCATAGGTACATACTCGAGGACGTGCGCCGGATCATATACATACTTGCGGAGGGTCGATACATGGAACACATTGTGTACCCCCGCAAGTTTTGGCGGCAAAGCTAGCCGATATGCCACGGATCCCACACGCTCCAAAACCTCATAAGGTCCAATGTAACGGGGACTCAACTTACCCCGAACACCAAATCGCTTCACCCCTCTCATGGGTGAGACCTTCAAGAAGACGCGGTCTCCTACCGCGAACTCCAAATCTCGTCGACGTCGATCCGCATAACTCTTTTGTCTAGATTGCGCCGTCGATAAGCGTTCGCGTGCCAAGCGGACCTTTTCCTCCGCTTCACGCAACACGTCCGGTCCTAAGACCCTTCTCTCGCCGACTTCACTCCAATGAATAGGAGAGCGGCATTTTCTTCCATACAAAACCTCAAAAGGTGCCATACCGATGCTAGCTTGATAGCTATTATTGTAAGCAAATTCAGCCATCGGCAAATGAGTAGTCCACGCACCTTTGAAATCCAACACACACGCTCGTAGCATATCCTCCAAAATCTGAATTGTCCTTTCCGATTGACCGTCAGTTTGAGGATGAAATGCTGAACTGAAATCGAGCCGTGTACCCAAAGCTTCTTGCAAGCTTTTCCAAAAGTGCGATGTGAAACGGGGATCTCGATCTGAAACTATCGAGGTCGGAACCCCGTGCAACCGCACAATCTCGTCGAGGTAGACTTGGGCTAACTTGTCTCCCGACCAAGTGGTGTGGATTGGCAAAAAGTGTGCCGACTTTGACAAACGATCCACCACCACCCATATCGCATCGTGGCCACCTAGCGATCGAGGTAAGCCCACAACAAAGTCCATCGCGATATTCTCCCACTTCCAAACTGGAATGGGCAATCCTTGCAATTTTCCCGCCGGAAAGCGACGCTCGGCTTTTACCTGTTGGCATACTAAGCATTGTGCCACAAAGCGTCCCACGTCAAGTTTCATCCCCGGCCACCAATAATGCAATTTGAGGTCCTTATACATTTTGGTGCCGCCCGGGTGAATCGCATAGGGAGAAGTGTGAGCTTCTTTCAAGATTTCCCTACGAATGTCCTCCACTTTCGGCACGCACAATCGATTTCGAAATCGAATTGCGCCCATCGAATCTACATGATAATCACCGGCATGCCCGCTCTCGATAGTACCCCGCACCTTTTGGAGCTCCGGATCACCGGATTGCTTTTCCTTTATTTGCTCCAACAAGGTCGGCCACACCTCGAGACTCATAAGTTTAGCGGGGACGCCCGGGGCCACGACTTCCAAGTCAAACCGGCCCATTTCCTTGATTAACAGCATTTGTCCCGTCATCTCAATCGCGAAGTTCTCCACGGATTTCCTACTGAGCGCATCGGCCACCACATTGGCTCTACCGGGGTGGTACAAGATGGTCAAGTCGTAATCTTTTATCAACTCCAACCACCTCCGCTGCCTCAAGTTCAACTCCTTCTGAGTGAATAAGTACTTTAAAAACTTTTGTGATCCGTGTAAACCTCACAATGCTCCCCGTATAAGTAGTGTCTCCACAACTTGAGTGCGAAAACCACCGCCGCAAGCTCTAAGTCGTGGGTGGGGTAATTCTGCTCATAGCTTTTCAGCTGTCGAGAGGCATATGCTATTACTTGTTCTCGTTGCATAAGCACACACCCAAGACCACGATGTGATGCATCACTATACACCACAAAGCCCTCCCCCGCAATCGGCAAGGCGAGTACCGGAGCCGAAGTCAACCTTTCCTTTAGCTCCTTAAAGCTTTGGTCGCATTCCTCGCTCCAAACATATTTGGCTCCCTTGCGGGTAAGACGCGTTAGTGGACCGGAGATTTTTGAAAATCCCTCCACGAACCGTCGATAGTATCCCGCAAGACCCAAAAAGCTTCGCACCTCCGTGACATTGGTCGGGCGAGGCCAATCCTTGACTGCCTCCACTTTCATAGGGTCCACAGCTACTCCTCCTGCGGAAATTACGTGACCCAAGAAAGCGACCTCACGGATCCAAAATTCGCACTTTTTCAATTTGGCGAACAACTTGTTCTCTCGAAGAACTTGAAGCACAATCCTTAGGTGCTCCCTATGTTCTTCTTCACTCCGAGAGTAGACAAGAATATCATCTATGAACACAACCACAAATTGATCCAATAGTGGTTTGAACACACGGTTCATTAAGTCCATGAACGCTGCCGGGGCATTGGTAAGCCCAAAAGGCATAACCGTGAATTCATAATGTCCATACCGCGTTCTAAACGCGGTCTTATGCACATCCTCCGGTTTGATCTTCAATTGGTGGTAACCGGATTGCAAATCAATCTTTGAGTACACCCGAGACCCTTGCAACTGATCGAACAAGTCATCAATTCGGGGTAACGGGTACTTATTCTTGACGGTCACTTTGTTCAACTCGCGGTAATCCACACATAACCGCAGCGAACCGTCCTTTTTCCGCACAAATAGAACAGGGGCTCCCCAAGGTGACACACTTGGTTTCACGAAACCCTTGTCCATCAAATCTTGCAATTGTGCTTTTAATTCCTTTAACTCCGCGGGTGCCATCCTGTACGGGGCCTTAGAGATCGGCGCCGTACCCGGGAGCAAATCGACCACAAATTCTATTTCCCGGTCCGGTGGCATTCCGGGCAACTCCGCCGGAAACACATCCGGAAACTCTTGGACTATAGGAATGTCCTCGAGTCCCAACACTTCCTTACGGTCATCCACTACCGTCGCCAAGTAGGCAATGCAACCACTAGCAATGAGCTTTCTTGCTTGCGACGTGGACACCATTGAAGCAAAGAGCGAACTCTTATACCCACGGTACACAAACTCTTTGTGCCCGGGTTCTTTAAACTTCACTATCCGGCTCTCACAATCGATAGTAGCATGATACCTCGAGAGCCAATCCATTCCTAGGATCAAATCATATTCATTCATTCGATTTAATACCAGCAAATCAGCTGGCATGATCCAATTTTCAACCCTCACGGGGCAATCCATACACACATGATGTATACAAAAAGTGTGTTCATGCACTTGTACCGTTTTTGCATGTGTGGCATCTATAATTTCTATTCCATGTGCTATAGCAAATGATCGAGCAATGAATGAATGCGATGCACCAGTATCAAACAAAGCTCTACATCGAATGCCTTTAATTATCACAATACCTGCCACGACGTCCTCTTGGGTAGCAGGCTCCTCCACCTGAGAGGCGAATACTCGTCCACTGGGTGCTGGCCGCTGGCCCTCCAATGGTCTCGGCGGCTGTGCACGGCCCGCTGACATCGCCGCGGGTGGGATGCCCGCAAGCTGCCTCGGTGGCGCAAACGCCGACGCCGACGACGGTGCTCGGCTATCATCCGTCGGGCAATTGTACCGCATATGCCCTTGCTGTCCGCATCTGTAGCACCGGCCCTCACGATAGTCACACTGCTGAGGGCCGTGGGGGCCGCTACAAATCGGGCATTGGATCACGGATCGATTCCGTCGGGACCCACGGGACTGATTCTGCGGCTGCGAGTGCTTCGGGGGCCGCTTAGAGCTAGATTGCCCCCCCGAGCTACCCGCCGGTCGCTTCTTTCCCTTCTCTTTATCTTTTTCTTTCTCCCAAAACTCGCGCTCCTCGCGCGCACATGCATTCCCGTGCTCCACCCAAAGAGCACGGTCCAAGACCTCCGCAAAGGTCCTAAGTTTGAGGGCGTGCACCGCCCGAAAGATATCCGGTCGAAGTCCGCGCACGAAGCCATCGACCTTGTCCAACTCTCTGCGGACAACGTGCGGCACGCAATTAATGATGTACGAGAACTCCCTCTCGTACTCGCGCACCGAGCGGTTCCCCTGCTTCAACTTGCGGAACCTTTCTTGAAGCTTCCTTTTCTCGCTATCGGGGAAATAGGTGGCGAACACCATACCCCGAAACTCTTCCCACGATGGTGGCGGAAGGCTAGAGAGTCGATCACGTCGGACCCCCTTCCACCACACCTTCGCCGACCGCTCTAGACAATGAACGGCGAGGTGCACCTTGTCCCTCTCCAAGGTATAAAGGTCCTCGAAGAGCGTCTCGATCGCGTCGATCCATGTCTCTACGTCCCACGGATCCACGTTCTCCCCGCTAAAGATAGGCGGGTTGAACTTTTTAAACCTCATGAGAGCCGAAAGTGCGCGCTCTCGCTCCGCATCCTCTATTTCGGAATCGGGTATAGGGGTACCCGACCCCTCGGCTACAACCGGTGGCGCAGATGGCACCACGGCCGGCGCCGGTGTCACCTCCTCGGCCGGTGCCGAAACAGAGGCCGGAGGTACTCCCGACCTCTCCTCCCTAGTCGCAGCCGTCTGTCGCGCCATCTCGTCTTGGAGCCTTTTAATTTGCTCCTCCTGTCGCTGCATGGCTTCGGCCTGTTGCCGAACCACGCCCATTAGCTCGGTCAACTCATTGCGTAGAGCCGAGTTCTCGCCCTCCCCGAGTCGTTCGGGAGCCTCGCTCGGTCCTCCGAGCTCAGCCCTCTTAGGAGGTCGTCCACGTACCATTGTCCTGAAAACACAATGACTTTGGTCATTTCATGACATTCAAAGTCATTTGCGACATAACATTTCACGAAAATAAACGTGAACCCAATCTAGGCGAAAGTCACACAAGGGTCCTTATTCCCCTCACTTGGTTTTCATGTTGTCGGCCGCCAACATGAACACACTTGGTGAAGAATAAGACACACCTCGAATCTACCTCTATTTCCAACTAGAGGCATAAGGACATAACCCAATTTCTTATCTTTCGCCACATTAAAGATCTCGTCACTCACGAGCCTACACTCCTAGGTCATTTCCATCCTAGGGTTTCTTAGGTCAACCTAGACCGTTTCTACGCTCTGATACCACCTCAGTCTGTCACGCCCCGCCGGCCCTTTAACACCAAATAGGTGGAAAGGATAACCGCACGGGCGCATGCCCCAGACCCGCCGAACGGATAGAGTCCTTTCTACCCGCCCAAGGCGTCACAACACAAGCTTATCCACAAGGTTCCAACTAGGAACGGAGTACAAGAGTTGCACAAGGAAAGCATCAACATAAAGAAATTCTACTTCTATTACATCACAAGGCACAATATACATGTCCAAAATTTTCTTTTCTTTCACTTTCATTCCATACATCATGTTCCAAAACTATGGAATATACAACATTCATACAAGAATGAAAATCCCCTAAGCTATCATAGTCCAAAATAGGGGTACAACTCTATGTATCACCAAAATGGAAGGGCCGCTATCTAAAGAGCCAAACCCTTGCCTCGCTCCGCCGCCTCACTCGCGGAAGGACCTGGAAAATGGGGGGTGAGAACTATAAACATAGTTCCCAGTGGGTAAGGCCACCCAAGAGAGAAGCTCGACCCACCAGGTCCAAAGAAACACCACATGCATAAGTTAGATCATATATAACTATGCAACAATTATTTACATGCTTAGTAAATAAACATAAAGGATGCAACCAAATGAAATATAATTTATCATTCTCTCCTAGATTCATCCTATGTTCCACATTGACTAAGTTCTTTTACTTGTCATTAACTTATGGTTTCGGAATCGCCGTCTCACCATATTTGTTCCAACATTCAAGGAGTGAAATCGTCACCTCCAATTCGAGTAGCGAAATCGTCGCATACCCGGGATAGCGAAATCGTCGCATACCCCGTCTCAACACCGCCATCACATGGCATGGTAGCGAAATCGTCGCATACCCGGGATGGCGACCTTGTCGCACAACTCCCCCTCGACACCGCCAACACGTGGCGCGGTAGCGAAATCGTCGCCTACCCGGGATAGCAAAATCGTCACACATCCCGTCGTTTACACTTCTCACTTGCCAACCTAAATCTCATGATCTTAGGTTCAAGTCACTAAGCCTCGCCTATGTTTGATAACACTAGGCTTACTTTCTCATTTGCCAACCTAGGTTCCATGACTCTAGGTTCCAATCACATGTCCAACCTATGTTCAATGACACTAGGTTCCATTCATACATGTTCCAACCTATGTTCGATGACACTAGGTTTCAATCTCACATGTTCCAACCTATGTTCCATGACACTAGGTTCCATTCATACATGTTCCAACCTATGTTCAATGACACTAGGTTTAAATCTCACATGCAACCATGCAACAAGTATCAATAATTGAATTGTACTTGAAATATCCATCATGCAATAGGAGTTCATTATTCTACCTATCATGATTTTTACCTTTGCCAACATGCAAAATGTTAGGGTTTTCAACACATACCATTTTATTTTTAAATGGATAATTATCCTAGACATGGAAGTGACCTAATCACTTCGGTAACCATAAAACCCACCTTAAGAGCTTCCAATTTCTTGTACTCTTCAAGCTCCTAAGTGTCCAAGCTTTGAGTTCTTGCTTCAACCCAAGCTTCTACAAGAAAAATGGTTCGTTACTCATTACGAACCCTAAATCCATCTCAATATGCGAAATCAAGTGTTCCAACATGATTTCCATGCCTCAATTGCAATTATCGAAGGTCCAAATATTTTTAGAACCCTTCATTGCAAAAGCCCTCATTCTACCTAGGGTTTGCATGCATGCAAGCCAAACCCTAAATTTCGTGGCCAAACAACCACCATTTGTGGTTTAGGTTGCCAAGGGTTCCCAAAAACCTCATTTCAAAGGATTAAATCCAAGGTTTGAACCCAAAACGTGAGGTACTAACCTTAATCACGAAATCCCCAAGCTCCTTCTTGCACCAAGAAGCTTCTTTTCTCCTTTGGAAGCCTTTTCCAAGATCAATCCACCACTTCTCCAAGCTTTTGGAGAGATCTCTAGAGAGAGAAAGTGAGAGGAGAGGGAGAGGAGAAAAGAAGAGAGGAAAACAAATGAGGAGGGGAGAAGGTCTCAGCCATTCATACACCCCCAAGTCATGTGAAAAGACTATTTTGCCCCTCTCCACAAATAACACAACAACCAGCCCAAAACTGGGCACTGTATACCGGTATGTGCATTTTGCATACCGGTATACGGGTACTCATTCCGGTATACCTCAGGGATTCCGCAGAACCCGAGAGCTGATTTCACTGTTTCGCACACAGTATACCGGTATGCCATTTTCACATACCGGTATACCCCGAAAATTCTGTAAACCCGAGAGCTAGGTTTCTCGGTTTAACACAGCATTCCGGTATACCATTTCACATACCGGTATACCAAGCTCCAATTCCGGTATTAGAGTTCACATACCGGAATCCAATGCAGACTTTACCAATTCTGCAGTTTTAACTTATCGAAGTCCGTTTTCACGCCTCTTTTGCGCCGAAAACACTTCGCACAAGTCCCGAACTTGGCCAAAGCCTCACATATAGCCTCTTATGCCATTTTCTCACTAGAACTCTACAATTTGTAGAAGTTCAGTACGATGCACTGAAATTCAGTGTACTACACTTCGAGTCTAGGGTAAAGGTTGAGTCGTGGATTCGGTAAATCACCTTGTACCTATTTTACTTAGTAGATTTTTCGTGTGATCGGTCCCATGGGTTTTTTACTCCTTTTGGAGTTTTCCCACGTAAATTTCTCGGTGTGTTGCTTTAATTTTTCGCGATTATATTTTTATTGCATCGTGTTGATTGTTTTATTGTATACACCTATTCACCGCCCCTCTAGGTGTGTGTTTACCTATTAGATCCTTGGGGTATCATAACTTACAAGTGGTATCAGAGTGGGAATAGATAGTATATCATGGCCGAGGGCGGTAACATTAATCGACCTCCTCTTTTCGATGGCACTAATTATGCTTATTGGAAGGTTCGTATGAGAGCTTTTCTAATAGCCATCGACGAGCGTGTATGGCAATCTATTGAATTTGGATGGACACACCCAATTCATGTAGTCGAGAATGTTAGCGTCCCGAAACCTAGAAATAAATGGACGAAAGACGAAATTGATCAATCGTCATATAATGGAAAGGGTATTAATGCTTTATTTAATGCGTTAACGCAAACCGAGTTCTCACGCGTATCTGTGTGTGAAACGGCGAAGGAAATTTGGGATACTCTCCAAGTAACGCATGAGGGTACTAGTTTAGTAAAGGTCCAAAAACTCTAAATGCTAACGAGCAAATTCGACTCTATTCCTATGGAGGAACATGAAACCTTTACGCAGTACTATACTCGTTTACAAGATATTGTTAATACTTGTGCTAACTTGGGAGAGAAAATTGTCGAATCCAAAGTTGTTCGCAAAATATTAAGAACCCTTCCGGAGAGGTTTCGTCCAAAGGTTGCGGCCATTGAAACAATGAAATATCTTGATGAATTAAAAGTAGAAGAATTAGTTGGTGCATTACAAACTTATGAGATGACTTTTCCTACTAATTCATCTTCTACTAAGTCTTCTTCCAAGGGTACATGGATGGCTTTAAGATCCACAAGGGAAGAAGACTCAAACACGTCTTCCTCAGATTCAGATTCGGACACTACTTTGGAGGATTTTGAAAAACAATTGGCGCTCCTAACGAAGAAGTTCCGACGAAACTTTAGAAAGAAACAAGCGAACAAAACGACTTCTTCCTCAAAACAATCAAAGAGTAAAGGGAGTAATTTCTCTAAATCTAGAAAATTCGTGAGTTCTTCCAAGGAGAAGAAGAGCTCCGAAGGTCAAATCCAATGCTACAAGTGCAGGGGTTTTGGCCACATTGCCTCGGATTGTCCAAATAAAAAGTCTTCGAAAAAGAAGGCTATGCAAGCTATTACATGGGATGATTCATCATCGGATGAATCCACCTCTAGTGATGAGGACATTAATGCTACTGCTTTACTTGCAACTAACTCTTCTTTTATGTGTTTATCCTCTACTTCTACTAATTGTTCTTTCTTATCTCTTTTGGATGAAAAATCTGCGTCGGAGATCGACACAAGTGATGAGGAGTCAGGAGAAGACGATATTGCTGCTGCCTATCATCAACTATTGATGGAATCTAAAAAGATGGCGAAACACAACAAGAAATTGAGGAGAAGACTGCTTGAACTCGAGGAAGAAAACAAGAATTTCGCTACCGTCTCTAAGTCACTTGAGGAAGAGCGAGAAAGTATGCTCAAGTCAAACAATTCCTTACTAGATAAGTGTAAACTACTTGAAAAGGAAAAGGAATCTCATTTAGATAAAATAAATTTCCTTTCCAAGCAGTACATTGAGTCTAGAGAATCCAACTTGGAATTGACTAAAACGATTTTTCAACTCAAAAATGATCTCAATAAGTTTTCATCTAGCACTTCTAAACTTGATAAAATGTTGGGACTTGGTCAAACTAACAGATTCGGACTTGGATATGAACGGATTTACGTTGATCAAGTCACAAAATCAGCTTCAAAGGACTTGACACAATCTTCTGCAACAAACCAAGGTATGACTTCTACACAACGGAATAAATTTATTAACAAAGCTTGTCATCGGTGTGCTGTTGTAGGTCACATCAAAAGAAATTGCAAACAAGAGATGAAGCAAGCCGCAACACCGAAACAACTAGTTCCAACTACTAAACCTTCACTGCGACAACCTCAAAGACTGAAAATTTTTTTTCCTCAACCACACCTAGGGCTACGACGCGTGAACCCGCAACAAAGATCAAGGGTTGAACCGAGGAAGCAAGCATGGACAACGAAAGAGCACGTTCCGAAGAAGCGTGATCTCATGAAGGCCTCAATTCAACAATTGTCAAGTTTTAATAGGCCGACGCAACCCAAAACACGTAAGGTTTGGGTGCGCAAAGGTGAACTCTTTCCTTGCCTTGTTATACACACTTCACTGCATGCTTATGACAATTCATCTTGGTATCTCGATAGTGGATGTTCCCGACACATGACCGGAGATAAAAGTTATTTTAATTCTTTAAACAAAATCTCCAGAGGTCTAGTTGTTTTCGGAGATGGACGGTCATCTAAAGTTGTTGGAAAGTGAACAATCACAATTCCGGATGGCCCTACTTTGAATGATGTTCTTTATGTTGAAGGGCTTAAGACGAATCTCATAAGTATTAGTTAACTGTGTGACAATGGATACTCTGTGCAATTCTCTGCTAAAGAGTGCACTGTGACTGGTTGTGATAATGCTTTCTTCTTAAAAGGTATTAGGTCACAGAATAATTGCTACATAGTTCCTTGTACTTCAACTGAGCATTGTAACCTAGCGACATTAGACATTGAAACTCTATGGCATGAAAGACTAGGTCATATCAATTTTAAGGAGTTATCTAGAATTACACAGAAGGAAGTAGTTAGAGCAGTTCCTGAGATTAGTTTTAAAGAGAACACTGTGTGTGGGGGTTGTCAATTGGGAAAACAAACTAGAACTGCACATAAGAATTTGAATCACATAGGGACAACAAAACCTCTAGAATTACTTCACATGGACTTGATGGGGCCAACTGGAGTACAAAGCTTGGGTGGAAAATGATACATCTTTCTTATGGTTGATGATTTTACTCGCTTTGTTTGGACTGCTTTTCTACGTGAGAAAGTCGATACTTTTGATTCATTTTCTAAAATTTGTCACCGTCTTTTGACTGAACGTAATGAGAAAATTGTACGCATTCGAAGTGATCAAGGGGGAGAATTCATAAATTCTAAATTTATTGACTTCTGTGTTTCTAAAGGTATAAAACATGAATTCTCTGCTCCGTATACACCACAACAAAATGGAGTGGTTGAACGTAAGAACCGGGTTGTGCAAGAGATGGCTCGTGTTATGCTTCATAGCAAGAAAGTTGCACTACACTTCTGGGCTGAAGCAGTTAACACAGTTGTCTATATAATTAATAGAATCTATTTACGCCCGGGTACTTTGAACACTCCATATGAATTGTGGTATAGTAGAAAGCCAAATATCAAATATTTTCGTGTCTTCGGGAGTCGGTGTTATATTCTTAGAGATCGTGAAAATCTTGGCAAGTTCGACTCTCGAAGTGACGAAAGAATTTTTCTAGTCTATTCTACTACTAGTCGAGCCTATCGTGTGTACAATTTGCGGTCTAAGACAGTGATAGAGTCGGTTAATGTAAAAGTAGATGAAGCTTTCTCCGTTGCTACTTTTTTGAATGAATCTATGTCTAATTTGCGGTTGAATGATGATGTTGATTCTCCTTTAACAATAAATATTCATGATGATGATTCTATTGATCAAACTGTTGCATCGCATGATTCTACTGCATCTCATGAATCCATTGCATCACATGACACATCTTTACCGCACGAAGCTCCTAACACATCTACTAATCCTCAAACGTCACGTATCTCCAAAGATCATCCATTGACAAATGTGATTGGAGATCCCCATCAAGGTGTGCGGACAAGGAGACAACTTGAGTGTGAATTTGCATGTTATGTATCTTTAGTTGAACCAAAGAATATTGATGAAGCACTTCTTGATGAATATTGGATAGATGCAATGCAAGAAGAACTTGGTCAATTTTCTCGAAATGATGTCTGGGAATTAGTGCCACGCCCTAAGCAACAAAATATTATTGGTACCAAATGGATTTTTAAAAATAAAAAAATGAGGAAGGTACTATAATCAGAAACAAGGCACGACTTGTTGCGCAGGGCTATTCACAAATAGAGGGGATTGATTTTGATGAAACCTTTGCCCCGGTTGCCCGTCTTGAATTGATTCGTATTTTGTTCGCGATAGCTTGTCATTATAAAATCAAATTATTTCAAATGGATGTGAAAAGTGCATTTTTAAATGGTTTATTAAATGAAGAGGTTTATGTTGAACAACCAAAAGGTTTTATTGATTCAAATCATCCAAATCATGTTTTTCGTTTGAAAAAGGCACTTTATGGACTCAAACAAGCTCCGCGAGCATGGTACGAACGTTTGACTAAACATTTGCTTGATAAGGGCTATAACCGAGGGGGAGCAGATAGAACTCTATTTGTGAAACATTTGAATGATGATTTTATTGTGGCACAAATTTACGTTGATGATATTGTTTTTGGTGCAACTAAAGATAAGGATGCCGCAATGTTCGCCGAGGTCATGACAAGTGAGTTTGAGATGTCTATGATGGGTGAACTTACATACTTTCTGGGATTACAAGTAAAACAAACTGGTGAAGGGATTCATCTCTGTCAATCCAAATACGCAAAAGAATTAGTGAAGAAATTTGGTTTGGAGAATGCAAAGGACTTCCCTACTCCGATGGGCACAAGTAACAAGGGTCTTGGATTGGATGCCCATGGGAAAAGTGTTGATGAGAAGCTTTATAGGAGTATGATTGGAAGTTTGCTCTACTTGACTGCTAGTCGTCCGGATATTGCGTTTAGTGTGGGAGTTTGTGCTCGCTATTAAGCAAATCCCAAAGAGATTCATCTGAAAGCTGTCAAGCGCGTTATCCGGTATGTGAAGGGTACGGTGAATCACGGTATTTGGTATCCCATGGGATAATCTCTTGATTTGATTGGGTATTCAGATGCTGATTGGACTGGTTCTGTGGATGACCGGAAGAGTACAAGTGGCGGTTGTTTCTGCCTAGGTCATTGTCTTGTTGCATGGCATAGTAAGAAACAGAATTGTATTGCCTTGTCCACTGCTGAAGCGGAATATATTGCTGCCGGAAGTTGCTCAACTCAATTACTTTGGATGAAAAGCTTATTGAGCGACTACCGGATCCCCTCTAGTACCATCACCATTCTTTGTGATAATACCAGCGCCATAAATATTTCAAAAAACCCTGTTCTACATTCTCGAACAAAACATATTGAACTTCAATATCATTTTCTGCGTGAACTAGTTGACTCAAATACTCTTCAACTCACTTACATTTCAACCGATGATCAACTAGCTGATATTTTGACTAAGCCTTTGGATCAAAAACATTTTCTACATTTACGAAAGGCAATTGGAATGAATCCTTCTATCTAGATAAGTTATTCGGGCCATTGTCATGCATGTTTTTGGCTACTCATTGCACATTTTTTCGATTTTTTTTTTGCATGACATGTCGTTCTTTTTGAAATGCTGTTTTTATTTTTCCCGTACAACATTGCAATACCAGCAAATCACTTGACATAATTTTAATAGCTTCATGATATGCTTATTTTATTTGATTACTATTTGTATATCATTATATGTTCTGCTCTTTGAGATAACTTTCTTTTCAAATTCTGTCTACTTATTTTAGTTATTTTTGACACATCTCATTTGACCTTTAGATACCATTACTATCTTATTAGGATGTTGAAGAAAATGTGAATAGCGATTTCATTATTGATTGATTACTCGATAATTCTTTGATTTGAAGGTTGCACATTCTAGGGGAAGTTTTTCATATTATTTTCATGCTATTTAGGATGTGGAAAGAGTTACATCCCATTAAGGGAGTGTGAAAACTACCACCACATGGAAGAAAAAGCTACCATCCTGGTCGTCCGGGTAGTGTGTGCAGCTACCACATGTTTATGTGATTAATACGAATCATTTTTTAAAAAAAAGGAGAGTTTTTGTTAGATCAAGCTATTACCATATATAATGAGCATAATTATAGATGAAAGATGCTCATAGAGCCACTCTCCAGAAGGAATAAGATGGTTAGATAAAAAGATGCTCAAAGAGCCACTCCCCGGATTTTATTGGTGCATAATTCCTTCTGGATGTATTATCTTGAGTCTTCTTATCTTTATGACTTTTCTATTCAATATTCCTCTGAAACATGCTGTTTTGATAGTTCTCGTATGCTTTAGATTGATATGTTACAAATAACGATTCTAAATTTCTAGAATTTGTTTCGATTTTTCTCTCAAAAGGTGCTATAACGATTTTCGATATATCAATAGAAATTTTATAAAATTTGAATATCGTGAAATATTCCTTTTGTTATGGTGTTTCTTTGCTGTTATTTTTTTTACACATTTTGAAATTAAAACAAAAAAAATTGCAATTGTGTACGGGGTCTGGACCGTGCTAGCCCAGGGTACGGACCCCGCGCTCGAACCAGCACATATAGGGCGTCAAAATTTGTTTTTGTTACTATGTTTTTTGGATTTCTCTCTTTTCTCCTGAGCTTCTCTCTCTAGAAAGAAGGTTTCCCGTCATCTTTTGCACGGATTCGTCCAACTTCGTGTGAGTTTTTTAGATTTCTGTTATGTTCTTACTGTGAAACCCTGCACTTTCTGGTTTTTGGTTGCTGTTTCTGCGATTTCTCCGAAATAACTTGTTTTAACCTGCAATTTCTGCTTCATGTTTGGTTCTAATTGTTGTTCTTAAACTTTCTATGTCATTTTGCATGATTTCGAACTGTAATTTTCAGATCTGCGTCGACTGTAATTTTCGAACTATTTTTGGTGTTTTTCTGAAACTTCATATTTAAGCGTTTTGGTTCACATTGTTTGTTGCAAATGGGTTTCTCATGAATTCTTATGGCCCTAGGAACCTCTAGATGTGATTTTTCCAATTTTCTAAATTTATGATTTTTATATGATATTTTGTTGAATAATCAACAGGGATTTTTCACAATGACTTTTTCCTTACTCTTGGTGCTGGTTGTGCTTATGAGTGGTGTTGGTTGGGGCGGGCGGTGTAGAAAAACTATGGCACATAAACGCGTCGTTCCCCCGATGATGAGGGCAGCGAGTATCACGCCTCCGAAGGGTCTGAAACTGAGTCCGATCCATGTTCACCGGAGGTTCTCCCTAGGAGGAAAGGCAAGGAACCAGCAGTTGAAAAAGGGAAAGGAAAGGAAAAGTTGGTTCCTAAGAGGAGCACTAGGCGCACGGGCGGTATTGATATTCGTGAACCAGCTTCTGCGCCACCTCGACGCCGTACACAGCAAGATATGCATGTTTCTTCCAAGCGCGTCTCCTTGTATTCTCCTAAGGTGTGTATTGGAGAGCGCGACGTCGCTGTTCGGAAACTTATTGAGGAAGCTCCTCCATTTGCTCAGTTGTATGAAAATGGCCACCTTGCCGCCATTTGTTCCTTTCCTGAGAAGAAGGGTTATTGTTTAGAGCTGATTCGGGAATTCTACATGCGCGCTGGCTATCTTCAAGACGCTGAAGGTGGTCCTTATGTGTTCCTGACTACTGTGCGAGGGGTCACTTTGGATGTAACTCCAGAGACGATCGCTATGGCTCTTGATATGGAGGCTCGCACTGACGGTGTTGATTATCTGAAGGGCGGTATTGAGTCCCTTCGCGACTTGCGAAAGGTCGTTAATGGTGTGTGCTTTCCTGACACGAAGTCAGCGGGGAATTCAGTTATGTCCAAGGAGCTGCGACCAGAGTATCGATTTTTGAACTTCATAGTTGTCTACAATATTCTTCCTACTATGAACACCAAGGTGGTCCGTTGGAAACGGTTATTATACATGTATCTCGTTGGACATCCCGCCGAGGCCGAGGCACGGGGCCTTAATCTGAACATACCGTTTCTTATCTGACATCGCATGGCGAAGGAGATCAAGACTTCAAATCAGATCGATCGTCTTCCTTATCCTCTGCTCATTATGCCAATTTTGCAACAAAAGGGGGTCGATGTTCATTGTGCCTCGTATGAACATAGTCTTGGTCAAATTAATGAAATGACGCTCAATAAATCAAGACTTGTTGGACGTCCTTCCCCGACTGTCGGCCCTACTGGTTCCTCTCGTCAGCGTCCGAGTTCTTCTCAGCCACCTGAGCATGTCTCTAAGGAGGATGTCTCAGTGACATCTATTTACCGGGAGCAGCAGCGTCTTTCTTCTTAGCAAGAACGCATCTCTACCGAGCTTCATCGTCTCTCCTCCGAGCAAGAGCGTCTTGGTTCTGAACAAATCAAGATCACTAAAAAACTTAGTAAGCTTCATCGGATTATGCAAGCAATCTTCGATAAGCTTGGATGTTGCAGTGCAGATATCCCTCTGCACGATGGTGACTCCGATTAGCTGATCATGGCTGAGGACTTCGTGCATTCCTTTTGATCATATTTGCTTTTGTTTTTCGCATGTTTTCCTCTCTTTTTGTATTTTGGCGTTTTCTGACAAAAAGGGGGAGATCTTAGGATGTATGACTTAGCTTTTGGTGGCTTAGGATGTATGACTTAAGATATATGTATGACTTAGGATATATCTTTTTGCTTATGCTTTCTTGGCTTATGTTTATACTGGTGCATTCATGGTTTTTAATGTTATATTTTGTCTAGTACTTGCTTTTTGCAGGAAGCAGAAGACTTCAAGACTCCTGGTCGTGTCTAAGTCATAGAGTTTGTATTAGGAGTTGACTTGAGTGTATTTTTGAACTTATTGGATCGGTCATGCGTGGAGTTTGTTGTTTGGTGATTGCGACAAACTCTGTTTTTGCTTTTTGTTTTGTAGCTAAATGAGCTTCGAGTATGTAATTTTTGTTTTGTCACGAAATCGCCAAAGGGGGAGATTGTTACGATTTTTTTGTTGGCGGATTTCGTGGAGTTGTATGGAGTCTTGAAGGGTCGAAGAAGACGACGTCAAGTTCAAAGGCTCGAAGACTCATCTATGAAGCTCACTGCTCCCCAGGTATGTTTAATATAGTTAATGGTGATTTACATACTTAATTTAAGTGTTTGGAGACATTAGAATATGTTTTTAATAATTTTTTAAAGAATCGGAAAACTTTTTGCTACGGGGTCCGGACCCTGGGAGCTGCGGTCCGGAACCCGTAAGCCTGTCAGGCTATTTCGTAAACCGGGTCCGGACCCTGGTAGCTGCGGTCCGGACAATGAAAAGCTGAAACTTCAGAGTCCGGACCCGGCTATCCACGGTCCGGACCCCGACCCATCGCGATTTTTCGAAAATCAGTTTTTCCAATTCTACTCTGATTCTATGTCTCCTAAATCTATAAATATGATATGGGGGCTTCTCTAAAACGTGCCTAAGAGAGATTTATCTTTTGAAACCATCGGAGCCGTTTGTTCATCTTTCGATGACAAGTTTCTTTCTCTCTTGTGTCGACTTGGTTCTTAGGGCTTAAATTCTGATCTTCATCTGAGAATCAAGTCGATGGTCGCTTAGAAAGTTCTCCTCTCATATTCCTTGCTCTCTAAGCATTGAAATCACCGTCAACAACTGTTTTCGAGGCTCCGGACGGAGCGATTGCGCAAGGGCTTTGCGTGTGGCCGTGCATTCGGTAGACGGTCGTGGAGACGGAGCGTTGTTGCTGCGAGGAGTCGCAGTGTGATCGATCGGAGGAGTTCGGTTGATCGAGGACCAACGAAGGGGATCTACTTCGAGTCTAGGGTAAAGGTTGAGTCGTGGATTCGGTAAATCACATTGTACTCTATTTTACTTAGTGGATTTTTCGTGTGATCGGTCCCGTGGGTTTTTACTCCTTTTGGAGTTTTCCCACGTAAATTTCTCGGTGTGTTGCTTTAATTTTCCGTGCTTATATTTTTATTGCATCGAGTTGATTGTTTTATTGTATACACCTATTCACCCCCCCTCTAGGTGTGTGTTTACCTATTATATCCTTGGGGTATCATAACTTACAGGGCGATTTGAGGGGCTAATCTGTAAATATCCAGGGCTCACCATGAGAGGGAAACAAAAGGGCTTCAGGGGGTTCATCTCCCTCTATTTATAGTAGCAAAATCAGCTAACATAAGCCCCAAGAACTCATACTGTTAACCTGTCCCTTGCTGAAAATCCAACATTCAGGCGCCCTAAACCCAAGAACTAGGCGCCCAGATCTTCGAGCCTGCACTGAACAGCCCTCAGATTCTCCCCAAGCGGTCTGGTGTGCCTTAACGTGGTCTGGCGGATCTCACCTACCACAGCACACGTGTGAGCACGTTCGATACTCACGAGGTGAACTTTCGGACTCACTTTCCGGGCGCCCTAATCTGGATCCGAAATGACTCAGTAAAATCACAAGACAAGCACTCAACAACTGGGTGCCCTAAACCCAACTTTCGGGCGCCCTAAACTGCCCCAAATCCAAAACTTCAGTTTTGGCTTATTTCGGTGCTCCGAGTCCGTTTTCGCGTCTATTTTGTGCCAAAACGACTCCGACTCGTCCCGACACTCTCCAAAAGTGTCGAACAGTCTAGAATATTACAGTCATTTCGTCGGTTAGGCCCCAGGGGTACTACATCCTTCTCCCCTACAAAAAGTTTCGTCCTCGAAACTTAAACTCATACCTCAAGTAGCAAACTCGAAAAGGTAGGGATAGGATTCCCGCATCACCGTCTCCGGCTCCCAAGTCGCCTCACGCTCCTCGTGATTACTGCACTGCACTTTCACATACGGTATGACCCGATTGCGCAATTCTTTCATCTCGCGAGCAAGAATCCGCACCGGTCGCTCCTCGTAATAGGTCCTCAGCCAACTCAAGTGGAGGGAAGTCAACCACGTGGGAGGGGTCGAACATATATCTCTTCAGGGCCGAGACATGAAACACATCGTGGACTCCGGAAAGTCGCGGTGGTAGGGCAATCCTGTACGCTACCGGCCCCACTCCTTCTAACACCTCGAATGGGCCAATGAACCGTGGACTAAGCTTTCCACGAACTCCAAATCTGCGAATCCCTCTGGACGGCGAGACTTTCAGAAACACATGATCTCCAACCTGAAACTCCAAGTCTCGTCTCCTAGTGTTCGCATAGCTCCTCTGTCGACTCTGGGCGGTCTCAAGACGTCGTCGAACCATCTTGACCTTTTTTTCTGCTTCCAATAGGATGTCAGGACCCAAGGTCTTCCTTTCACCCATGCGAGGGCGATCGACACTTGCGTCCATACAACGCCTCAAACGGAGCCATCTGGATGCTCTCTTGATAGCTGTTGTTGTACGCAAACTCAACCAGTCCTAAGTGTCGATACCACCCTCCACCAAAGTCTAAGCTACATGTTCTCAACATGTCCTCCAGAGTATGAATGATCCGCTCAGACTAACTATCGGTCTGTGGATGAAATGCCGTGCTACACCGGAGCTGAATACCCAGTGCTGTCTGTAGACTCCTCCAAAACTGCGAGACGAATCGTGGGTCTCGATCTGACACAATCAAGGTAGGCACTCCATGCAACCTCACTATCTCGTCCAAATACAATTGAGCAAGTCTATCCCTGGACCAAGTAGTCTGCACTGGTAAGAAGTGGGCATACTTGCCCAATCTGTCCACTATCACCCAAATGGCATCGCAACCAGCCTGCGTCCTCGATAATCCCACGATAAAGACCATGACGATCTGGTCCCACTTCCACTCAGGTATTGGGAGACTTTGAAGCTTGCCAGCAGGTACTTGATGCTCTGCCTTTATCTGTTGACAAGTCAAACACTGAGCCACAAATCTCCCAATATGCCGCTTCATTCCATTCCACCAATAGTGTGCCTTCAAATCCTTATACATCTTGGTTCCACCGGGGTGAACCGTATAAGGCGAGTAATGAGCCTCTCTCAAAAGCTCCTCTCGGATCTCATAATCCATAGGCACACACAGTCGGTCTCTATATCGTAGTAGTCCCGAACTGTCAACACTAAAGTCCCATGTTTACCCACTGGCAATCTGATCTCGAATCCCTATCAAATAGGGGTCCATACTATGTTTCTTCTGGATCCTATCCAACAAAGTGGGCTACAAAACCAAGGACATAAGGTTTGCAGTAACCCCAGGGGACACCACCTCAAGCTCAAGCCGTCGCAACTCCTCAAGTAATGGCGCCTGCTGAGTGATCATCATACTCAGGTTCTGCACTGACTTCCTGCTCAACGTATCTGCCACCACATTTGCCTTACCGGGATAATACTGGATGCTAATATCATAATCCTTCAACAACTCCAACCACCGGCGTTGCCTCAGGTTCAATTCCTTCTGGGTGAACAGATACTTGAGACTTTTATGATCCGTGAAAATCTCACAATGTTCTCCATACAGGTAATGCCGTCACAACTTCAGTGCGAACACCACAGCTGCAAGCTCCAAGTCATGTGTAGGGTAATTCTTCTCGTAATCCTTCAACTGTCTGGAAGCATAAGTGATTACCCTACCATGCTGCATCAACACACATCCCAAGTCACAGTGTGATGCATCACTATAAATCACGTATCCTTCCCCCATAACTGGAAGGGCAAGGATGGGAGCAGACATCAGTCTCTCCTTCAGCTCCTCGAAGCTACGCTGACACTTAGCACTCCAAACAAATCTGATCCCCTTCCTCGTCAGACGAGTGAGGGGTGTGGAGAGCTTCGCAAAGCCTTCCACAAACCGACGGTAATATCCAGCCAATCCAAGAAAATTCCTCACCTCGGTAACCGTCGTCAGTCTGGGCCAATCTCGAACAACATCAATCTTCTGCGGGTCCACCGCCACTCTAGTGGCTGAAATCACATGGCCCAAGAAAGCTACCTCTCGCAGCCAAAACTCGCACTTCTTCAACTTGCCATACAACTTCTTCTCCCTCAGAAGTTGCAGCACTATTCCCAAGTGCTCCTTATGCTCAGCATCGCTCCGAGAGTAAATCAGGATATCATCGATAAACACCACCACAAACCAGTCCAAGAACGGCTTAAACACTCGATTCATCAAATCCATAAATGCGGTAGGGGCATTAGTCAATCCAAACAGCATCGCCGTAAACTCATAATTCCCGTACCGTGTCTTAAAAGCCGTCTTGGGAATATCCTCGGCCTTCACCTTCAATTGGTGGTAACCGGACTGCAGATCAATCTACAAAAAGACACAAGATCCTTGCAGCTGATCAAACAGATCATCAATGTGCGGCAAAGGATACTTGTTCTTGATGGTCACTTTATTTAACTCTCGATAATCCACGCAAAGTCTAAGTGAACCATCCTTCTTCTTCACGAATAACACCGGCGCTCCCCAGGGCGACACACTCGGTCTCTCAAACCCTTTATCTAACAAGTCCTGGAGCTGCGCCTTAAGCTCTCTCAGCTCAGCCGGTGCCATTCGGTAGGGTGCCTTCGAGATTGGCGCAGTTTCTGGAATTACGTCAATCACGAACTCAATCTCCCTATCCGGTGGCATAGCTATCAACTCAAGGGGAAACACGTCCGGGAACTCGCAAACTATAGGGATATCCTCGAGTCCCGGTGCCACCGTAGGCACCTCTACAACAGTCGCAAGGAAAGCAGTGCATCCTCGACTTATCATCTGCCTCGCTCTCGCCGAAGAAATCCTAGTCGTGAACAGTGTGCTCCTGCAACCACTGGACACGAACTCCTCCTGGCCTGGCTCACAAAACGTCACGGTCCTCTCGCCACAATCGATCGTCGCGAAGTAGCGCGCCAGCCAATCCATGCCGAGCACTACATCAAAATCCTGCAATCGCCCCAAGACCAATAGATCTGCGGGCATCACCCAAGGTCCAAGCTGCACTGGACAAGCCCAACAACACTCTATCACATGCAAAATATGATCGGGAATCTGCACCTCTCGTGCATGTGGTAATGGCCCTATCTCTAGTCAATACAGTGATGCAATTGCTCGACTAATAAATGAATATGATGCACCGGTGTCAAATAATGCACGAGCTCTAATGCCAGAAATTAAAATGATACCTGTCACCACATGATCTGCTGCCGTGAAGTCCTCAACCTAAGCTGCATATACCCTGCCGCTCTGCGACTGCTGTCGCCGCTCAGCCGGGCGTGGCGCTGAAGCTCGGTCTGTCTGGCTATGAATCGGTGGAGCTCCATAAGTCTGCTGATAAACTGGGGGTGCTGATGCTGTCAATGGTGCTGGCGATGCTGCTCGGGGACAAGCTGCCCGTAGATGTCCCGGCTGACCACACCCAAAACATCGGCCCTCCCGCTGCTCGCACTGCCTAGGCTAGTGAGGACCTCCACAGATGACACATCTCGGTGACCTCCTCTGCTGCTATCCCTGCTGACGGAATCCACCAGACTTATGTCGTCCCGAAGACCCACGACCCTGGGAGCGTGATCGTGGAGGTCTCGGCGGACGTCTACCACTGGTCTGTCCCCCGTCATCAGGAGTCGGGCGCTTTCTTCCCTGAGCTTGCTCCGGCACTACAGTCTGCTCTCTCTGGCCAAGAGTACTGCGCTCCATCCAATGAGCCTGCTGTGTCCACAACTCACACAATTGCTGTAGGAGCACTCCCTGCTGCCGTGAAGCCTCAGTCAACCTGATCAACTGCGCCCACAGCTCCTGTGCCCCACATGGTTCGCCCAACTCTAGTGGTGTAGGCGGTATAGGAGGAGTCCTCGTCGGTGGTGAATCTCGATGCTTAGCCAGCATCTCGACCACCTGCAACACAGCACGCATCAGCTACAACACACAAACAACTCTTGACCCAATCAAGCGAAAGTCTATATGGTCGCCTCTTTTCCCCCACCGCTTGACGTCGTCTGCAGCCGACACAAGTTCGCGGCAGGAAAGGACACACGCCTTCGATCACTCCTTCCACTTAAGGATGAGTTCAACAGTCAAATCGATGACTTTCGCAGCAAGTCACGTCTCTCACGTCTTGCATTCCTAGGGTCTGCCAAAGCCTAGGGTTCACTAAGTCCCAACGACCTATTCCAAAGCTCTGATACCAACTTAATCTGTCACGCCTCGGATTACTCGTTTTTCCGGGCTCGCCAACAGATCCGCCGCATACATAGAATTTTTCATGTATACGAAGCGATAGCTAACCTGTAAAAATACATACAAACAACTACAAGAGATATAGAGCTGAAATAAGATCATACTAATAAAACAAAAGTCACCTGTACATATAGGATCCAAAAATACATCAGTTCCTCTGAAGCCAAAATAGATACAAGTCCACCTCTCACAAGAATCATAAGTTCACATTATATGTACATGGCACAGCCCAAATAAAAACCATCTCCAGTAGGGTCCTCCTCTAGGATAAGACTGGGGAAGGCAGGGATCTAGCTCGCGACTTCCTTACCTCGATCAGCAGGAACAGAAGCAGCAGCCGCAACAGTCGAAGGCTCTGTAAGAAAAAAAGTGGCAACAATGGGTGTGAGAACTACTATCAAAAGAAGTAGTCCTCAGTGGGTACCGCTACCGACCCCAACGGTCCACCCACTAAGTCTGCGAGACTAACAGTATAGCTGGTAGGTGAAGAACTAATAATGTAAGCTGGAATAAACTCTACAGCTGTAATGCCACTGCCATACCACTATGCATAACAATCACAGGAGTAAATGCAACTCTCACTATGTCACGCCCCGGACCCTAGTGGGAGCCTACCAGGCACGTGCACAGACCCGCCGTGTACACCAACAAGGAAACCTCAATGCACACAAGGCGTCTAGAACAACAAAAATCAAGTAGTAGTAGGAGTACAACCTAAACAAGGTGATCAGAGCAAATACATAAATCTACTACTAGAACAAGTTCAACACAACTATAATCTCAAGATATACAATAAAATTTGCTTAATGTACATCTTAAAAACACTAGGAGATCACTCTCTAGAAACAACTATACACATTTCACTCAAAATACAAGAAAGGTGTCAGGGTCCATCTGTAATATCATCGTAGAGGCTCTAGCTAGCTGCTAACCCCTCACCTCGATCCCAAGCCCCTCCCGCTGCGGAAGGCTCTGAAACAAAAACCCAACAACCATGGGGGTGAGAACTATTAAACAATAGTTCCCAGTGGGTAAGCCGCCGAGAGTGGCGAAATACACCGCTAGGTCAACTGAGGCAAAGTTAGTATAAGTTGAAACATAAGGCATAAAGCAATAAATGCTAAACAAGTAATTCTACTACTATCATGCCTCCAAAGGATTATATGTAATACTTGGCATTTCGACGAGTTTCTGGACTTGGAGGTTGGATTCGGGCGCCCGAATGTGGGACTTTTGGGAGCCTATAAATAGGTGAGTCCCTGTGGTATTGAGCTCATTTTCCCACTTCGTGACTTCGTTTCTAGAGAGAGAAAGTTGGGTTTAGGGCCATGTGTTGGCATTAGTTGTAACCTAGCTTGTTCTCCTCTATTCTGTTGATCTGATCTGGTGCTGAGCTGTTGTTCTGTCGGAGTTAGCAGCCTTTTAGGTGATATTCAGATCGGAGTGCTGCTGGAGCTTGATTAGCTTGGAGGGTTGGATCTAAGGATACTGTTTTCCCCACCGTGGTTGGATTAGCTCTTGAGGTGGGTTGATGTTTGCCATATTCAGTGGACTTCCTCCTATGTGTTTACTCTCATGTTAGCATGATAGTGTTGAATTATGTTAGCATGATATGATGATATTGGATTATGATAGTGTGATATTATTGGAATTATGATAGCATGACATGCTGAGATTATGTTAGATATGACCGGTTAGGTTGAGATTTGCATGTGCATGATATGCTAATGATATATATATGAGCATGCATGATTTCCTTGTATCCTTGTTGCATGATTTGACCTACACCTATCCTGTTGATATCCCTTGTACCAGTTGTTGTACATACTAGTGTAGGTGATCATGTTGAGGCTCGTGCTATGTTGTTGTACCTCCTCTTTGTGGTAGAGTTGAGATTGATTGTGAGCACTTGAGCATTGATTGGGTCATGTTATTGACTATCCTTTGAGGTGTCGAGGGCACGTGATTCTTTGTGAGATCAGTGGATTGGGTCATACTATTGATTATCCTTTGAGATGCCGAGGGCATGTGATTCTTTGTTGACCCAGTCGTGTCGATCATATACCTGTGGGTGCTTGGCGCTGATATGGTTGTACTATACTCGGTTGGGTCGCTCCCACGAGTACCGCTCCGGAGTTGGCATGTTCCGTACAGAGGGTTGTACGAGGGGCTAGGAACAGACGGGTTTCCTGTACTAGCAGGCTCCCTGTAGGGTTGAGCATGATCAGGCCGCAGGTATCATATTGTATTATGTTGTATGGCATTATGAATTCGTGATAGTCCTCATTTGGTATATTCAGTTCATTGGTATTCATACTGACAGTTGAGCTTTGTGCATAGTAGTGGTAGTATATCTCCTACTTTCTTTATTGCTCTATATATATCTCTTGAGATTGAGGACTTAGTGGGCAGACCGCTGAGGCTGGTGGCGGTACCCACTGAGGACTACTTGTTTGATAGTAGTTCTCACACCCGTTGTTGACACCTTTTTGCAGAGTCTTCTTCCCCAGTTGTGCATACTGAGCGCGGAAAGGAGACCATCGGGTAGAGTTGATCCCCGGATACTTGGCTAGAGGTATACCCTATTTTGGTAGATGGTTATGAGTCTATACATACAGTGAGATAGAGATTATCAGTGTTGTATTATATTATGGTTATGGATGATGTATGTACAGTGATCTTTTGATTATATATATATACCAGCTCTGTTGATACCTTTAGCTTCTTTGTGGATGTTGTTGTTTTCGCTTTGTATACACGGTAGAAATACTGTGTATGCGGCGGATCTTGTCATGCGCCTGGGAAGAGGTAACCCGGGGCGTGACATTATATCATTTCAGAAATATGATTTCTACCACTACATGCATATGTATGTCCTTTACCAAAATTTACATGTACTTGATTCCTTACAATCATATGCATAATTATGTCTTCCACCATAACCTACATGCATGTCCATTTATGCTATAAACATTAGTTAAGGAAAACCTCTTTTTCATTAACATCATGCATTCATGCCACTATACTAAACCAATGCGAGTATAGGCCTAATGCTACTATGGATGCCAATGCATAGTAGTGACTAACTAATATGTCCAACTACAATGAATGCATCTCAATGGTGTCAAGCTAAGTATTGCCACAATATGCGACTCACTACTATGTCCATACACTACATGTATATGCATCAAACAACCGTGATGTACTATGTCCGGTTTACTTAGCTTTTACCCAATCCACGAGGGGACTTACACAAGGTAACATCCCGGCTTGTGCCATGCCTAATGGTCCCGTGGTAGTCAACATTGCTCTGCAGACAATGAGACACTCCCCCACGGCGATCCACTTCGGCGCCCAATCTTGCACGGGCGATCAAACGTCGCAAAGGCTAACTCCGGAGTGCCGGCTTGTAGGGAGCGATCCTCACAAGCATGTGCGAATGAGCACAAGGGCTGTAGTACACTGAACTTTAGCAAATTGTGGAGTTCTAGTGAGAGAATAGTGCCTTATACTATTCTGGAGTTTTGGGTTGAGTTTGGTGAGCTTTGAGGTGTTTTCGTGGCTTAAAAAGGGCGAAAACGGACTCCGAAGATCAAATTCTGCATAAAGTGCAGAATTTGTACTGCATTCGGGTACTGATTTTGGCATACCGGAATGCACTGCGTACCGGTACTGGAATTGGCATACCGGAATGTGGTTGCGCAGCTTGCTGGCCGAGGCTCGGGTTTTGCAAATTTATCACAGTATACCGGTATACACATGCGCATACCGGTATACAGTGCTGCAGAATGCATTTTGTGCAGTTTTGCAATTTTGGCTTTGTGAGGGGCCTAGTTGGATTTTGTGCATTGGGATTAAGTACCCCTTCACCCCTTTCTCAGCCATTGTTGGCTGAGACTTGGAGAAGGATGGAGGTAGGTTTTCCCTCTCTCTCTCTCTAGAATTTCTTGCTCCCAAACACTAGAAAAGTGGTTTTGATCTCTTTTTCCTCCATTTTTTTCATGGAGGAGTGCTTCTAGGCCTTGTGGGGAGCTCGGGATGGAGGAGAGGAACTTGTTTGTGGACTTAGCTTCAACCTAGCATGCTTAAGCTTGGTTGGAAGCTTGATTTGAGGTTAGTAAACTCTCTTACAACCTCTAATTGTGATTTTTGCATGGATCTTTGCTTGTAAACCTATTTTCTTGGAAACTAGGGTTTTGTTTAGGGTTTCTTGATTGTGAGCCCTTGAGGTGGAATTGATGGGTGTAGAATGTTGTTGTAGGTTGGATTTGATGATCCCTAACCTCAATTAGGACTTAGAACAAGTTTTACTTGCTCAAGGTCATTTCCACCCATTTACCTCATTGATTTTTGGTGGTTTTCGAATTTGCTTGTTCGATACCCCTAACCCCTTGGAAAATTATCTTAGGGTATGAGAAGCTCGAGGGACAACTTCGTTTCGAAGTACTGCGAGGTTTCGACGGGTATCCGGTGGGTTTGACCTCACCGAAATGGGTGAACTCCCCCTATGTCTCCTATCTTGTTATAGGATTAATTAAATGCATAATTATGATAATTATGGCATGATGATAATTGTGATTGCATGAGACATGCAAGTTGTTTATGAAAAATGCATATTTCATGTAGTATGGTATTATGAATATAATATGCATGCTAGGATATTGATGCTAGTAGTGTAATGTTGCATTATGAAATGCTAATTAGGTTATGCATGCTAGAAAGGAGCATCATAGGAGACACTACTTGGTTGTTGAATTAGTGATTTCTCTTGCATACTAGAGTATGCTTGTATAGAGAAAAGAGAAGTTATAGCAAATGCATGATAAGTTGTTGCACCTCATCTAGGTGAGCAACTTTGACGGTCCTCGTGACTTTGGGCTCGACCTTTAGGTCGTGGAGATGATTCTGTGTTTAAGACATGAGGAATGAAATTCCATTGGCATTGATAATTATAATTGATTTAAACGTGAGTCCATTGGGTTATTCAAACACTAGCATGATAGCTCTATACTCTATGTAGTAGAGGTTGTTGTAGCTTATGCATGGCATGAATATGGACTCGTTGGCATCGTAGAATGCATTGTTATAGCATTGTAGAATGCATGGATTATAGCATTAGTATAATGCATAGTTTTGGCATTTGTAGAATGCATGATATGTGGCATTAGAATAATGCATGGTTTATGAACTTAGTAAACAAAGAGATGGACATTTACATGTTAGAGACATGGACATATTGGTAGGGACTTACCATCGGACATTGAGAACAATATGATATTGTTGACATTTAGCGTCTTGGCTATTGAATGTAGTAAACATGACATGATGTGTTGATGACATAGTGTGAGGTTAAACATTTGTATTTCACTTAGGTGAATAATTAGGTTGACATGTTGACATAATGTTAGACCTTTGGACATCGGTTGGCTACTTCATGTTAGAGACATGACGAACGTATTTCCTATGCTGTTGACCATGCTTGTTATGCCATTGTGCTCATTCGCACATGCTTGTGAGGGTCGCTCCCTGCAAGCCGGCAACTCCGGAGTGGGCCTTTCGCGATGATGATCGCCTGTGTGCAGGTTATATGGGCGCCGAAGTGGATTGCCGTGGGGGAGGCTCATTCTAGCGAGAATGTTGACTACCACGGGGCCATTAGGCACGGCATAAGCCGAGACTTGAAAAGTCTTTTATGGTAGGAAATATCGTGAGGATTATGACATTTGACGCCCTAGTTAATCAGTACTTATAGGTGTAGCTGATGGACATAACATAGGGTGGTGACCTTGTGGCATTACATGTAGTGAAACATTAACATGACTTGACAACCTAGTGGTTAGTGAACATAACATACATATTGTTTGGAACAAGTCATATAGTTCATACATGTCGTGGGGAATTGATCATACATTTCGTACTTGCAGTTGGAGGCAAGTCATTTGTGTAGTAATAAACTTGACATATAGTAAGTTTATGACATTAGATTATGTGTAGTCGATCATGGCATACTTACACATATATGAGTAAAACGTTTACATACTTTGTAACATGTTAATGTAGATGATTTTAGTCATTGGAGGCATGATAGTTGTAGAATTATCTGCTTAGCATTTAATGTTTTATGCTTTATGTTTCAGTATACTATCTTGCCTCAGTTGACCTAGTGGTGTAATTCGCCACTCTCGGCGGCTTACCCACCGGGAACTATTGATTAATAGTTCTCACCCCCATTGTTGTTGGATTTTTCAGAGCCTTCCGCAGCAGGAGAGGCTTGGGATCGCGGCGAGGGGTTAGCAGCTAGCTAGAGCCTCTACGGTGGTGTCGTTGTAGGCATACCATGTTGTCCTTTCATTGTATTTTATATGAAAGGTGTATATATGTTTAATTGATCTATTGTTGATAAGATGTATAAACTCTTTTGTATATCTTGAGATTTTAGTTGTGTTGATTATATTTTAGTTGTAGACATATGTTCTCGCTCTGATTATCTTGTTAGGATGTATTCCTTATTCTACTTGATCATTGTTAGCATAGACGCCTTGTGTACATTGTGTTGTTTGAGGTACACGGCGGGTCTGTGCACGTGCCTGGTAGGCTCCCACGAGGGCCCGGGGCGTGACAAGGGCAAACAAGCGCTGATCATAAGCATCGTATCCAAGGCCAACACATCTCAATCATCATGTCTAAAACATGGAATCACAGCATCGACTCGAGGGTCGGAATCATGACACATAAGTCACACTTGTTCTCAATTCACATGTGGATATATTTCTACCAATATGTAACATGTCTCTAGCATGCAAATGGTTACATCTCACTCTACCAATAGGAATGGACCTACGTCTCATTCATGACCCCAACGGGTTACTATCACATGCTATCACTAAAGTCATATTCAATGCATTATACTAATGCTGCTTTCAATGCATTCTACAAATGCCGCAATCAATGCATTCTACAAATGCTATAACAATGCATTCTACGATGCCAACAAGACCATAATTCATGACATGCATGAGCTACATAAACCTCTACTACATAGAGTATAAAAGTCATCATGCAAGTATTTATTTCATATTATCAAAGTGATGGTATGCAATTACCACTTACATTACCGATAAGAAAACTCTTACCTCATGTCTTAAATATGGAATACCAATCAACGACCCGAGGGTCTAGCACTATGTCATAAGGTCAACCTTGTTGTTCTTCTAAGTGAAGTGTAACATACTTAGCCTCTCACTATGTCAAGAACACGCCGAGTGTCATATTTTCTTCTACCCATGGTAAGTATGTCATATATCATGCTCATTTCTACCAATAACCGATATGCTAAGTGTCCCCAAATCCACTTTCCATCAAGTACTTCATATGTTGTTTTAATCATTCCAACATGTATTTCTATATTATCATAATTTGAAATACCATCTTACCACAACTTTCCATAATGTGCCAAGCATAAACTCAATCATGAACTCTACTACATAGAGCATGCAAATCTCATATATGCTATACATATATCATGATTCCAAAATTTCTATCATGTCATAATAAGCATGAGTATGCATCAATTCAACTCTAAAACATTAGGGAAGACATAGGGGGAGTTCACCCATTTCGGTGCGGTCAGACCCAACGGATATCCATCGAGACCTCGCAGTACTTCAAAACGAAGTTGTCCCCCGAGCTTCACATACCCTAAAATAATTTTCCAAGGGGTTAGGGGCTTCGAACAAGCTCACCATGAAATTCACCAAAATTCATGAAGAAAATAGGTGAATAATACCTTAATCTAAGAAAAGCTTGTGCAAACTCCAAATCAACACATTGGAGCTTCAAATCCAACCTACAAGAGTGTTCTACACTCAACAATTCCAATTCAAGAGCCCTTAATCAAGAAATCCTAAATCAAACCCTAGTTTCTACCAAACTAGGTTTACATCCAAAATTTCATGCAATACTCATGAAAAGAGGTTGCTAGAGAGCCACTCACTATCTCAAGAGCTCCAATCCAAGCTAGCAAGGGCTAGGGTTGAAGTTTGATTCACAAACAAGCTCATCTCTATCATCCCGAGCTCTTTCCAAAGCCTAGGAGCAAGCCTCCAAGGAGAAAATGGAGAAAAAGAGATCAAATCCATGATCTAGAGGGTTGGAGGAGAGAAAATCTAGAGAGAGAGAGAGAGAAACCCACATCTTCTTCTTCTCCAACCTCAGCCAACAATGGCAACATGAGAGGGGTGAAGAGGTACTTAATTCCGTGCAACAAAATCCACTTAGACCCCTCAAAAAGTCAAAATTGCAAAACATCTCAAAAAACTGATTCTGCAGCACTGTATTCCGGTATGCGGATAGACATTCCGGAATCAGCCTCAAAAATCCGCAAAACCCGAGCCTCGGCCAAAAACAGATTTTTATACAGCATTCCGGAATCCCAAAGTCCATTCCGGAATACTTTAAATCTGTTCCGGAATCTAGATTCCAGTACCCGAATGCAATACAAATTCTGCACCTTTTGCAGAATTTGATCTCCGGAGTCCGTTTTCGCCCTTTTTAAGCCACGAAAACACCTCAAAGCTCTCCAAACTCAACCCAAATCTTCAGAATAGTATAAGGCACGATTCTCTCACTAGAACTCCGCAATTTGCTAAAGTTCACTGTGCTACACACTATGAATAAACTGCCCAAACTGACCCAAGTCTATCAGGACCTCAACAGAACAGTCCCGCCTGTACCCTAAACTGCACCGTACTCCACCCACGAGGGTTTCCGGTGTAGAGCAGCACCCAACCGGGACTACTGCGACGCACAAAAGTCCAACTCCGGAGTGGCACTCGTGGGCACGACCCAGCCGAGTGTATATGTGAATCTGACAGCTTAATCAGATAACTACATGCTAAAATTGAAATAAAAGGGGTCAAGTCGGTCTAACAACCAAGGCTCACGTGCCCACGGCACAATTTGATGCAACAGAAGAAATATGAGTCCACCGTCGGCCCCGACGGCACCCGAAAGTACCAAACAGTCTAAACTCTACTGTAATAATCCACTCACAAGCTATAATCAACCGGAATAGGTTAAGCTGGTCTAACCACCCATGCATACGTGCCATTGGCACAATCTGATATCAGAAATAAGAATCTGGGTCCACCGTCAACCCCGACGGCACCCGACAGTACACAACAGCCTAACCCTGCAGTATACATAAACTCGGCATCTCAGTACGAGCGTAAACTCGTCCTACAACAATCTAAGTATCCACCTCGCACTAACAGCGGTGATACAAGAACAGAAACGGCTCCTAGAGCTAAATATGTTAACAGTTTCGAAAAGTGAAGGTTGTAGGTTCATGAGTTTTCTCCTAAGTCAAATCCCAGTTCAGCATGTAAATCATGTCTAAAATCATTAAGTTATGCTCCAAATTCAGATTTTAAGTGAGGACATACAAATTCATGAATTCGAGTTACTAACATGAAAAATCTGATAATAAAACAACATGTTGCACTCTCTACAACTTAGAAGGAATTCCGAAGCTTTCGGCAACATCAACCCACCTCTAAAGCTATCCAACCACGGCTAGAAGTCGAGTAGAAAGCCCTCGCACGAAATCAGTCGAAGCTGAACTCAATCCAGCTGAAAACAGAATTCGGATCCTCCTTGCTCAGGTTCTGGGCGCCCAGAACATCAGCACAGAACTGCAGCCTGGCAGCACGACCAGTACGAGTTCAACTTGAGATAAAATTCAATTCCTTAGTCCAAATGTAGTGAAACTTTACCCAACTCACCAGGAGAGGCTCAAGAACAATCCCACCAATTCTCAGCCAAAAGCGATGTAGTACCCCTGGGGCCTAACTGACGGAATGACTGTAGTATTTTAGACTGTCCGACACTTCTGGAGAAGGTCGAGACAAGTCGGAGTCGTTTCGGCGTCAAATAGACGCGAAAACGGACTCGGAGCACCGAAGCGAGCCAAAACTGAGTTTTGGGCTTTTGAAGTTTCGGGCGCCCAGATGCTCTGTTTTGGGCGCCCAGTTGTCCAGTGCCCCTTTTCTGAAAATTTACTAAGTCATTTCGGATCCATGTTTCGGGCGCCCGGAAAGTGAGTCCGGAAATCCTGCCTCGTGAGTATCGAACGGCTCGACACGTGTTGATCGGTTGGTGTGATCCGCCGGACCAGGTTTGGGCGCACCGGACCGCGGCGGAGAGTCCGATGGTCGAGTTGGTGTGGGCTGAAGAACCGAGCGCCCACTTCATGAGTTTCGGGCGCCCGGAAGTGTGGTTTTCTGCTGAGGACAGGTTAGTTGTAATTAGTTCTTGAGGCTTATTACACCGAAACCATGGGTCTATAAGAGTAGTGGACGACCTCCCCTGAGGCTCTTTTCTCCCCTCTTCAAGGTGAACTCGGAGCTTGCAAGAGGAAACCCTCTCTTCTCCCCCAATTTCATCTTCCTCCATTGATGAACTTGGTTTCCTGCTGAGACTGCAACGTCGACCTGGAGTGTTCGTGCTCGTGTGCAGTGTAGGAGTATCCAAATCCAACGAAACTTGGTTTGTTGGATAGAGGACTCGCAGAGGAAGAAGTGGAATCTTTCCAATCGCGATTTGGACAGGTATGTAAGCTACAGTTAATGTTTTACTGGACCCCTGGTGTTCTTGAGCTGAAACTTGGGTTTTTCCTTTGTTCTTGGGATCCAATCTCTTGGGAGCTGGAATTACGAAGTGAAGATTGATCCTTCCACTTTCCTTGCTGGTTTGGAGGTCCTTCCCACTGGAATTGAGGATTCAAAGGTGAGTTCTAGCTCAGATTTTGAGTAATTGCTTAAGTGCTGAATTTTTGGGTCATTGATGGAAATTCTTGGATTTTTAGATCCAGATCTTTGTGAGGATCTTTGGAGAGGTTTTGGATTATTCCATCACTGTTTTTGTGAGGTTTGTGACCCCTTTCTATGAGCTAGAATCGTTGGAATCCTTGAATTCTTGCTGTTTTTGAGTTTTGCTTAAGTGCTGGAACTTCTGGATCCATGTGCAGGAGGGTCCAGATGTTGACCTGATTCAGTGTTTAGGCTTTTTGGACATCGAGTCGAACTCCGATTTGGCTGAAATTTGGAGGGTTTGTTCTTGAACCTCTGCTGGTGAGTTGAGCCAAATTTCACTGCATTTGGACTTAGGATTTGGATTTTATCGCATGTTGATCACATGTGTGTTGTGCTGCCAGGCTGCAGTTCTGGGCTGATGATCTGGGCGCCCAGAACAGTGCGCAGGTGGGTCCGAATCTCGAGGTTGCAGTTTTGAGCTCGATTTCGGCCGGCGTTGTTTGGAGGCCTTCCACTCGACTCCTAGCCGCTGTTGGATAGCTTTCGAGGTGGGTTGATGTTACCGAAATCGCCGGATTTCCTCCTAAGAATAGAGAGTGCAGCATGCTGTTTTATTATCTGTTAAATCATGTTAGTAGCTCGAATTCGTGAATTTGCATGTGTTTATATGAAATCTGAATTTGGAGCATAAATTGATAATTTATCGACATGAATTTACATGCTGACCTGGGAATTGACTTAGGAGAAAACTTGCGAACATACAACCGTCACTTTTCGAACTGTTATCAGATTTAGCTCTAGGAGCCGTTTCTGTTCCTGTATCACCGCTGTTAGTGCGAGGTGGATACTTAGTTCGTTATAGGACGAGTTTACGCTCGTGCTGGGATGCCGAGCTTGTATTTACAGCAGGGTTAGACTGTTCTGTATTACCGGGTGCCGTCGGGGTTGACGGTGGACCCAGACTCTTGTTTTAGCTTCTGGTTGTGCTGAGGGCACGTGAGCTCAGAGTCTTTGACCCCTTTTGACCCCTTTGTTCTTTGACTATAGCCTGTATATGAGCCTGATTGAGCTCGACAGAGACACGGTTGCTTACTCGGTTGGGTCGCGCCCACGAGTGCCGCTCCGGAGCCTGGCTACTTGCGTTGATGTCGTCTTAGTCCCGGTGGGACTCTCGCTCTCCACCCAGTGCCTTTGAGGTAGCGTACGGTGTTGCTTAGACAGGCGGGACGGGCGTATTGCAGTCCCTGTGGATCGGGTCAGTGCTGGTTACCTATTGGTCGGGGATGCTTTTACTTTGAGAGTTGGCTGGACGAGCCCGTTTGGGCGGTTCCATTAGATTGGGTCAGGGGTGACCTTTCACTTTGGTGATGCTTACTTGAGAGTTGACTTGGATAGTGGTAGGGTAGTGGCATGATAGCTGTTGAGTTTATTCCAGCTTACTTTGTTGTTCTTTACCTACCAGCTATATTGTTAGTCTCGTAGACTTAGTGGGTGGACCGTAGAGGTCGGTATCGGTACCCACTGAGGACTACTTCTTTTGATAGTAGTTCTCACACCCTTTGTTGCCACCTTTTTGCAGAGCCTTCTTCTGTTGCGGCTGCTGCGCCTGTTTCCGCGGATCGAGGTAAGGGAGTCGCGAGCTAGATCCCTACCTGTCCCTGTTGTCCCTAGAGGAGGACCCTACTGGAGATAGTTTATTTTGAGTTGTGCCATGTACATATACTGTGGATTTGTACCTATTTTGGTTGTGGTGGACCGGTTGTATTTTGGACTCTATATGTACAGGTGGCTTTTGTTATTAGTATGTTTTATTGCAGCTCTATATATCTCTTGTAGTGGCTTGTATGTTTGTTTACAGGTTAGCTATCGCTTCGTATACATAGAAAAATCTATGTATACGGCGGATCTGTTGGCGAGCCCGGGGAAACGAGTAATCCGGGGCGTGACAGATTAAGTGGTATCAGAGCTTAGGAATAGGTCGTTGGGACTTAGTAAACCCTAGGCTATGGCAGACCTTAGGAATGCATGACGTGAGAGACGTGACTTGCCGCGAAAGTCATCGATTTGACTGTTGAACTCATCCTTAAGTGGAGGGAGTGATCGAAAGCGTGTGTCCTTTCCTGTCGCGAACTTGCGTTGGCTGCAGACGACGTCAAGTAGCGAGGGAAAAGAGACGACCTTCTGGACTTTCGCTTGATTGGGTCGAGGTTTGTTTCGTGTGATGTGTCTGATGGTTGTGTTGTTGCAGGTGGTCGAGATGCCGCCTAAGCATCGAGATTCACCCCCGACAGAGGCCCCTCCTGTACCACCTACTCCGCTGGAGATGGGCGGATCGAGTGAAGGACGAGAGCTGCGGGCGCAGTTGATCTGTTTGACTGAGGCGTCACGACAGCAGGGGGTACTCCTACATCAACTGTGTGAGTTGTGGACGCGGCAGACATATTGGATGGGACATTATACCCCTTGCCAAGGGGAGCAGACTGTAGTGCAGGAGCAAGTCCAGGGAAGGAAGCACTCTACCCCAGAAGATGGGGGACTTCCCAGGGATCGACGTTTATCGAGGCAGTCCCGACCACACCCTCCCGGTCATGGGTTTTCTGGGCAGCAGCAGTCTGGCGGATTTCGCCGGCCGAGACAGCATTGGAGGAGGCCACTGAGGTGTATCATCTGCGGAGGACCACACTGGCCTAGGCAGTGTGTACAGTGCGAGGGCCGATGTTTTGGATGTGGTCAGTCCGGACATCTGCGGGCAGCTTGTCCCCGAGCAGCGTCGCCTGTACCATCGATTGCATCGGCACCCCCTGTTCATCAGCAGGCCTATGGAGCTCCACCGAGTCACAGCCAGATGGATCGGGCTTCTGTACCACGCCTGGGTGAGCGGCGGCAGCAGGCGCAGAGCGGCAGAGTCTTTGCGGCTCAACTGGAGGACTCCACGGCGGCGGATCATGTGGTGGCAGGTATCATTTTAATTTCTGGCATTAGAGCTCGTGCATTATTTGATACCGGTGCATCACATTCTTTTGTTAGTCGAGCATTTGCATCCTTGCATGGGCTAGTGATAGGGCCGTTACCTTGTGCACGAGAGGTGCAGATTCCCGAGCACGTTTTGCGTGTGGAGGACTGTTGTCGAGCTTGCCCTGTGCAGCTTGGACCTTGGGTGATGCCCGCAGACCTGTTGGTCTTGGGGCGATTGCAGGATTTTGATGTAGTGCTCGGCATGGATTGGCTGACGCGCTACTTCGCGATGATCGACTGTGGCGAGAGGACCGTGACGTTTCGCGAGCCAGGCCAGGAGGAGTACGTGTATCGAGGCTGCAGGAGCACGTTGTTTGCGACGTGGATTTCGTCGGCACGAGCGAGACAGATGATGAGTCGAGGATGTATCGCATTTCTAGCGACTGTTGTGGAGGTATCTGCAGTGGCACCGGAGCTCGAGGACATCTCTGTAGTCCGCGAGTTCCCGGACGTGTTTCCCCCGGTGTTGACTGAGATGCCACCTGACAGGGAGGTCGAGTTTGTGATTGACGTAGTTCCAGGAACTGCACCAATCTCAAAGACACCCTACCGAATGGCACCGGCTGAGCTGAGAGGGCTTAAGGCGCAGCTTCAGGATTTGATGGATAAAGGGTTTGTGTGACCCAGTGTATCGCCTTGGGGAGCGCCGGTGTTATTCGTGAAGAAGAAGGATGGTTCACTTAGACTTTGTGTGGATTACCGAGAGTTGAATAAAGTGACCATCAAGAACAGGTATCCGTTGCCGCGCATTGATGATCTGTTTGATCAGCTGCAAGGATCTTGTGTCTTTTCGAAGATTGACTTGCAGTCTAGTTACCACCAATTGAAGGTGAAGGCCGAGGATATTCCCAAGACGGCTTTTAGGACCCGATACGGGCATTATGAGTTTACGGTGATGCCGTTTGGATTGACTAATGCCCCTGCCGCGTTTATGGATTTGATGAATCGAGTGTTTAAGCCGTTCTTGGACCGGTTTGTAGTGGTGTTTATTGATGACATCTTGATCTACTCTCGGAGCGATGCTGAGCATGAGGAGCACTTGAGGCTTGTGCTGCAACTTCTGAGAGAGAAGAAGTTGTATGCTAAGCTGAAGAAGTGCGAGTTCTGGCTTCGAGAGGTAGCTTTCTTGGGCCATGTGATTTCGGCCACTGGAGTAGCGGTGGACCCGCAGAAGGTTGAGACTGTGCGGGATTGGCCCAGACCGACGACGGTTACCGAGGTGAGGAGTTTTCTCGGGTTAGCTGGATATTACCGTCGATTTGTGGAAGGCTTTGCGAAGCTCTCCACACCCCTCACTCGTCTGACGAGGAAAGAGATTAGATTTGTTTGGAGTGCTGAGTGCCAGCGTAGCTTTGAGGAGCTGAAGGAGAGACTGATGTCTGCTCCCATCCTTACCCTTCCTGTTATGGGGGAAGGATTTGTGATTTATAGTGATGCATCACACAGTGGCTTGGGATGTGTGTTGATGCAGCATGGTAGGGTAATTGCCTATGCCTCCCGGCAATTGAAGGATTATGAGAAGAATTATCCTACGCATGATTTGGAGCTGGCAGCTGTAGTGTTTGCACTGAAGCTGTGGCGGCACTATCTGTATGGTGAGCACTGTGAGATTTTCACAGATCATAAAAGTCTCAAGTATCTGTTCACTCAGAAGGAATTGAACCTGAGGCAACGCCGGTGGTTGGAACTGTTGAAGGATTATGATATTACCATCAAGTATCATCCCGGCAAGGCGAATGTAGTGGCAGATGCGTTGAGCAGGAGATCAGTGCAGAGCCTTAGTATGATGATCACTCAGCAGGCGCCGTTACTTGAGGAGTTGAGGCGGCTTGAACTTGAGGTGGTATCCCCTGGGGTTACTGCAAAACTTATGTCTTTGGTTTTGCAACCCACTCTGTTGGATAGGATCCGAGAGAAACAGAGTGTGGACCCCTACTTGATGAGGATTCGAGATCAGATTGCCAGCGGGCAGACAGGGGATTTTTGTGTTGACAGTTCGGGAGTACTGCGGTACAGGGACCGACTGTGTGTGCCTATGGATTCTGAGATCCGAGAGGAGATTTTGAGAGAGGCTCATTACTCACCTTATACGGTTCACCCCGGTGGAACCAAGATGTATAAGGACTTGAAGGCACACTTCTGGTGGAATGGAATGAAGCGCCATATTGGGAGATTTGTGGCTCAGTGTTTGACTTGTCAACAGGTAAAGGCGGAGCACCGAGTACCTGCTGGCAAGCTTCAGAGTCTCCCAATACCCGAGTGGAAGTGGGACCAGATCGCCATGGACTTTGTCGTGGGATTACCGAGGGCGCAGGCTGGTTTTGACGCTATTTGGGTGATAGTGGACAGACTGACCAAGTCTGCCCACTTCTTACCAGTGCAGACTACTTGGTCCAGGGACAGACTCGCTCAGTTATACTTGGACGAGATAGTGAGACTGCATGGAGTGCCTACCTCGATTGTGTCTGATCGAGACACACGATTCGTCTCACAGTTTTGGAGGAGTCTACAGACAGCACTGGGTACTCAACTGCGGTTCAGCACGGCTTTTCATCCACAGACAGATGGTCAGTCTGAGCGGACCATTCAGACCCTGGAGGACATGTTGAGGGCATGTGTCCTAGACTTTGGTGGAGGGTGGCATCGACACTTAGGACTGGTTGAGTTTGCGTACAACAATAGCTATCAAGCGAGCATCCAGATGGCTCCGTTTGAGGCATTGTATGGACGCAGGTGTCGTTCACCCTTGCATTGGAGCGATGTGGGTGAGAGGAAGACTTTGGGTCCCGATATCCTATTGGAAGCGGAAGAGAAGGTCAAGATGGTTCGTCGACGTCTTGAGACCGCCCAGAGTCGACAGAGGAGCTATGCGGATACTAGGAGACGAGACTTGGAGTTCCAGATGGGAGATCATGTGTTTCTGAAAGTCTCGCCGTCCAGAGGAATTCGCCGTTTTGGAGTTCGTGGAAAGCTCAGTCCACGGTTTGTTGGCCCGTTCGAGGTGTTAGAGCGAGTGGGGCCGGTAGCGTACAGGATTGCCCTACCACCGCGACTCTCTGGAGTCCATGATGTGTTTCATGTCTCGGCTCTGAGGCGATATGTGTTCGACCCCTCCCACGTGATTGACTTCACCCCACTTGAGTTGGCTGAGGACCTGCAGTACGAGGAGCAACCGGTGCGGATTCTTGCTCGCGAGACGAAAGAATTGCGCAACCGAGTCATACCGTACGTGAAAGTGCAGTGGAGTAATCACGAGGAGCGTGAGGCGACTTGGGAGCCGGAGACGGTGATGCGGGAATCCTATCCCTACCTTTTCGAGCTGTCTTCTTGAGGTTTGAGTTTGAGTTTGAGTTTCGAGGACGAAACTTTCCGTAGGGAGGAAGGATGTAGTACCCCTGGGGCCTAACTGACGGAATGACTGTAGTATTTTAGACTGTCCGACACTTCTGGAGAAGTTCGAGACAAGTCGGAGTCGTTTCGGCGTCAAATAGACGCGAAAACGGACTCGGAGCACCGAAGCGAGCCAAAATTGAGTTTTGGGCTTTTGAAGTTTCGGGCGCCCAGATGCTCTGTTTTGGGCGCCCAGTTGTCCAGTGCCCCTTTTCTGAAAATTTACTAAGTCATTTCGGATCCATGTTTCGGGCGCCCGGAAAGTGAGTCCGGAAATCCTGCCTCGTGAGTATCGAACGGCTCGACACGTGTTGATCGGTTGGTGTGATCCGCCGGACCAGGTTTGGGCGCACCGGACCGCGGCGGAGAGTCCGATGGTCGAGTTGGTGTGGGCTGAAGAACCGGGCGCCCACTTCATGAGTTTCGGGCGCCCGGAAGTGTGGTTTTCTGCTGAGGACAGGTTAGTTGTAATTAGTTCTTGAGGCTTATTACACCGAAACCATGGGTCTATAAGAGTAGTGGACGACCTCCCCTGAGGCTCTTTTCTCCCCTCTTCAAGGTGAACTCGGAGCTTGCAAGAGGAAACCCTCTCTTCTCCCCCAATTTCATCTTCCTCCATTGATGAACTTGGTTTCCTGCTGAGACTGCAACGTCGACCTGGAGTGTTCGTGCTCGTGTGCAGTGTAGGAGTATCCAAATCCAACGAAACTTGGTTTGTTGGATAGAGGACTCGCAGAGGAAGAAGTGGAATCTTTCCAATCGCGATTTGGACAAGTATGTAAGCTACAGTTAATGTTTTACTGGACCCCTGGTGTTCTTGAGCTGAAACTTGGGTTTTTCCTTTGTTCTTGGGATCCAATCTCTTGGGAGCTGGAATTACGAAGTGAAGATTAATCCTTCCACTTTCCTTGCTGGTTTGGAGGTCCTTCCCACTGGAATTGAGGATTCAAAGGTGAGTTCTAGCTCAGATTTTGAGTAATTGCTTAAGTGCTGAATTTTTGGGTCATTGATGAAAATTCTTGGATTTTTAGATCCAGATCTTTGTGAGGATCTTTGGAGAGGTTTTGGATTGTTCCATCACTATTTTTGTGAGGTTTGTGACCCCTTTCTATGAGCTAGAATCGTTGGAATCCTTGAATTCTTGCTGTTTTTGAGTTTTGCTTAAGTGCTGGAACTTCTGGATCCATGTGCAGGAGGGTCCAGATGTTGACCTGATTCAGTGTTTAGGCTTTTTGGACATCGAGTCGAACTCCGATTTGGCTGAAATTTGGAGGGTTTGTTCTTGAACCTCTGCTGGTGAGTTGAGCCAAATTTCACTGCATTTGGACTTAGGATTTGGATTTTATCGCATGTTGATCACATACATGTGGGTTGTGCTGCCAGGCTGCAGTTCTGGGCTGATGATCTGGGCGCCCAGAACAGTGCGCAGGTGGGTCCGAATCTCGAGGTTGCAGTTTTGAGCTCGATTTCGGCCGGCGTTGTTTGGAGGCCTTCCACTCGACTCCTAGCCGCTGTTGGATAGCTTTCGAGGTGGGTTGATGTTACCGAAATCGCCGGATTTCCTCCTAAGAATAGAGAGTGCAGCATGCTGTTTTATTATCTGTTAAATCATGTTAGTAGCTCGAATTCGTGAATTTGCATGTGTTTATATGAAATCTGAATTTGGAGCATAAATTGATAATTTATCGACATGAATTTACATGCTGACCTGGGAATTGACTTAGGAGAAAACTTGCGAACATACAACCGTCACTTTTCGAACTGTTATCAGATTTAGCTCTAGGAGCCGTTTCTGTTCTTGTATCACCGCTGTTAGTGCGAGGTGGATACTTAGTTCGTTATAGGACGAGTTTACGCTCGTGCTGGGATGCCGAGCTTGTATTTACAGCAGGGTTAGACTGTTCTGTATTACCGGGTGCCGTCGGGGTTGACGGTGGACCCAGACTCTTGTTTTAGCTTCTGGTTGTGCTGAGGGCACGTGAGCTCAGAGTCTTTGACCCCTTTTGACCCCTTTGTTCTTTGACTATAGCCTGTATGAGCCTGATTGAGCTCGACAGAGACACGGTTGCTTACTCGGTTGGGTCGCGCCCACGAGTGCCGCTCCGGAGCCTGGCTACTTGCGTTGATGTCGTCTTAGTCCCGGTGGGACTCTCGCTCTCCACCCAGTGCCTTTGAGGTAGCGTACGGTGTTGCTTAGACAGGCGGGACGGGCGTATTGCAGTCCCTGTGGATCGGGTCAGTGCTGGTTACCTATTGGTCGGGGATGCTTTTACTTTGAGAGTTGGCTGGACGAGCCCGTTTGGGCGGTTCCATTAGATTGGGTCAGGGGTGACCTTTCACTTTGGTGATGCTTACTTGAGAGTTGACTTGGATAGTGGTAGGGTAGTGGCATGATAGCTGTTGAGTTTATTCCAGCTTACTTTGTTGTTCTTTACCTACCAGCTATATTGTTAGTCTCGTAGACTTAGTGGGTGGACCGTAGAGGTCGGTATCGGTACCCACTGAGGACTACTTCTTTTGATAGTAGTTCTCACACCCTTTGTTGCCACCTTTTTGCAGAGCCTTCTTCTGTTGCGGCTGCTGCGCCTGTTTCCGCGGATCGAGGTAAGGGAGTCGCGAGCTAGATCCCTACCTGTCCCTGTTGTCCCTAGAGGAGGACCCTACTGGAGATAGTTTATTTTGAGTTGTGCCATGTACATATACTGTGGATTTGTACCTATTTTGGTTGTGGTGGACCGGTTGTATTTTGGACTCTATATGTACAGGTGGCTTTTGTTATTAGTATGTTTTATTGCAGCTCTATATATCTCTTGTAGTGGCTTGTATGTTTGTTTACAGGTTAGCTATCGCTTCGTATACATAGAAAAATCTATGTATACGGCGGATCTGTTGGCGAGCCCGGGGAAACGAGTAATCCGGGGCGTGACAAGCGAGTTCGAATCGATCTCCAAAAAGGGCTCCGATCTGATTCGGATCCACACGGGCACACAAAACTGCATCCAGAATTTCAGCAACTTAGCAAATAGCACTTCTAGCTTAATTTCGGGAATTCCAACAAGTCTAGCCCAGGAAATAGGGTCACAATCCTCCCAAATACAATGAGGAACCAATCCAAATCCTCCAATAAACTCTCCACAAAGATCTAGATTCAAAAATCCAAGGAAATCATGAAAATCCACAATTTTCAGCACTTAAGCTTAAATCTCTAAATCTGAGCTAAAACTCAACTTTCAAATCTCAAACCCAGGTGGGAAGAACTTCCAAATCAGCAAGGGGTGAGGGAAAACCAATCCTCACTTCAAAAATCCAGCTCCATAGAGATTTTGATCCATAAAACCAAAGAAAGCCCAAGTTCAGCTCAAGAACACAAAGGGTCCAGTAAAACGGCAACGGCAGCGTACATACCAGTCCAAATCGTGATTAGAAGGATCCCACACCTTCCTCTACAAGTCCAGAATCCAACAAACTATGTTTCCCAAAATTTGGACACTTCTACACTGCACACGAGCTGAAACGCCACAGGTCGACACTTGTATTCTGCTGGAATCCGAAGCCTTCAATAGGAGAAGATGGAATTTGGGGGATTTGAGGGGATAATCTGTAAATATCCAGGGCTCATCATGAGAGGGAAACAAAAGGGCTTCAGGGGGTTCATCTCCCTCTTTTTATAGCAGCAAAATCAGCTAACATAAGCCCCAAGAACTCATACTGTTAACCTGTCCCTTGCTGAAAATCCAACATTCGGGCGCCCTAAACCCAAGAACTAGGCGCCTAGATCTTCCAGCCTGCACTAAACAGCCCTCGGATCTCACCTACCACAGCACACGAGGTGAACTTTCAGACTCACTTTCCGGGCGCCCTAATCTGGATCCGAAATGACTCAGTAAAATTACAAGACAAGCACTCAACAACTGAGTGCCCTAAACCCAACTTTCGGGCGTCCTAAACTGCCCCAAATCCAAAACATCAGTTTTGGCTTATTTTGGTGCTCTGAGTCCGTTTTCGCGTCTATTTCGCACCAAAACGATTCCGACTCGTCCCGACACTCTCCAGAAGTGTCGAACAGTCTAGAATACTGCAGTCATTTCGTCGGTTAGGCCCCAGGGGTACTACAGTGAGACCCCAAGTAGTTCTATATATAAGATATAATAGGGCTAAACTCTTAACATGGCTTAAGAATTTTGGGCGATGGTTAGGCCCAAAAGGTTAAGAGAGTTAAGCGCGTTAGACGGGAGTAGTCCTAGGATGGGTGACCCCCTCGAAAGTCGGGGCATCACAGTTGGTATCAGATCCAATTACTAGTCGAAAGTATGAGATGAGTCTCGGTTGAGCCAGGATTATACAGCGGAGAGAGTGAGACTCTCATGCTGTTGATTGTTGTGGGTAGAGCGCGGCTCACTACAAGGTCAGTTTAGGCTAGCGAGACGAGTCTCACATCGCCTGGTGCTTGTGAGTCTGAGCCTGATGAGGATGTCAGGGCTTAAACGGGGGGAGATTGTGAGACCCCAGGTAGTCCTATATATAAGATATAATAGGGCTAAACTCTTAACCCGGCTTAAGCATTTTGGTTGGTGGTTAGGCCCAAGAGGTTAAAAGAGTTAAGCGTGCTAGGACGAGAGTAGTCCTAGGATGGGTGACTCCCTGAAAAGTCGGGGCGTCACAGAAACTCTAAAAACTTGTTGGGTTCTTTCTTTCTCATCTCCAACAACAAGTTTCTATTGGATCAATTTTTGAAACCTAATTTCTCTTTCTTCATGGAGAATTGATCTGGCTATTGCTTAGAGACATCTTCTACGATTTTTTTAATGATCCTCTAAGCAAGCAATCACCACCAAAGTTATTTGTTTTGCTCCGGACGGAGTGGCGTCGTGGATTCGGCGTGATCAAGACGATTCGTGGATTCGAATCGTTGGCGCTCGTGGATTCGAGTGGCGTCAGTGGATTCGGACGTGGGGCGTGGACAACCCGGCAGCGTGCGCAAGATCCGTAGGAGATAAAGAAAAGGTTAAATCCGTAGAGTCGGTAATCACCTTGTAATCTTTTCTTCTTAGTGGATTATTTTTCGCGTGTTGGTCCCGTGGGTTTTTCTCCAAGTTGGAGTTTTCCCATGTAAATCTCGGTGTGCTGGTTTAATTTTCTGCATTTATTTTATTGCATTGAGATTTGTGTTTTTGACCCTTATACCTATTCACCCCCCTCTAGGTATTGATAGTATCTAGATAGATTCTAGGGTTTTTCATAACTTACAAAGTTTCTATCAAATTGGTTCTTGGTGCCCTAAATCTTTAATTTTCTTCTAGAATCAATTTGAGATTTGCTTAGAGACATCTTTTACGGTTCTTTCATGATCATCTAAGGAATAAATCATCACCAACTTTGTTCATCTCACTCCGGATGGAGTGCGCTCGTGGATTCAAGTAGGCGTCATGGATTCGACGTGTTGAAGGCTTCATAGATCCGAAGATGATCGTTTCGTGGATTCGGTACATTGGGTTCGTAGATTCGGACGTGGGGCGTGGACAATCCGTTGGTGTGCGCGAGATCCAAAGAAGATAAAAAAGAGGTTTGAGTCCATGGAGTTGGTAATTACCTTATAATCTTTTATTTCTTAGTGAATTGTTATCGCGTGTTGGTCTCGTAATTTTTTTTACTCCTAGTTAGAGTTTTTCCACGTAATCTCGGTGTGCTGTTTTTTATTTTTCGCATGTATTTTTATTATATCGAGTTTGTATTTTTGGCCTTCATACCTATTGACCTCCCTCTAGGTATTTGATAGATCTAGATAGATCCTTGGGATCTCCATAACTTACTGATCTTCAGCCTCAAACCTCGCTCAAACAAGTAAATCTTATGTGCCTCATCCCTCGCGACAAACGACACACAGTTCAACAGCCGAATGAACTATATCGTATTCTCATGCACTGTCCGATCGCCCTGCTGAAGGTTCTTCAAATTCTTTCGAGTTTCTGCTTAACGTTATTCGAAAAATAGGTCCCGTACAGCAATCCTCGAAACTCGGTCCATGTCACGCGTCGTACACCATGAGGTAGAGTCGGGCTAATCCGCCGCCACCAAGTTTGAGCATCACCCTCCAAACAATGTACTGCTAGGTGAATCTAGTCCCGCTCTGAAACAAAGATATCCTCAAATATCTTTTTCATGGCTCCAACCCAAGCCTCTACTACTCAGGGCTCAGTGCGACTATAGTTAAATCGAGATGGATCAAATCCGCGAAAGCTCGCCAACCTCTTGCGGATCCGCTCATGCTCTGCCTTGTCAAGAACTCATCCTCCCTCGGCGCCTCTCTACTGGACGACGGCACTGTTGGTGCTGACACTGTAAGAAGCACAGGGGCTGCTGGAATCTCTGCTGATGAAGTCGGTGGTGGCACCTGAGGCTCTGAAGCTCGCGGTGCGGTACTAGACTGCTGTGTCAACTCCTCGCACATCCTCTGTAACAGTGCAACCTTCTTCCTGGTAACCTCTGTCAGAGCAACCAACTGCTCCTGTAGATCCGGTGGTGCACTCGGTCCCGCCTGCTCCGGCTCCGCAAATGGTGCTGGTGTTGCCCGCGTCGGTGGTCGATCTCTTTGCGTCATCCTGATCACGTGCAGTAGCGCAATATCAGTCACACACAGAAACACAACACTGGATCCAATCCAGCAAAAGTTCAAGACATCTCTTCGCCTCTATGTAATTATGTCTTCTACAGCAAACAAAATTACCCAACAGGGCTGGACATGTCGATCACTCTTCAATTTTCTTTGAAGAGTTTGTAGAATTCAATCTTCAACTTTCGCCAAAAGTCACGACTCTCACGCCCTATACTCCTAAGGTCAGCCAAAAGCCTAGAGTTTTCTAAATTCCGACGACCTATCCCTAAGCTCTGATACTAATTTTATCTGTCACGCCCATAGTTATGCTGGAAGCTAGGCTCGCCAATAGATCCGCCGCATACACGGAAAACCCTGTGCACACGAAGCGACAAAAATCTGCTCAAAGAATAAAGAGCAACAACAAGAGAGATTAACATAGCTGGAAATAACTAAAACATAATCGAAACAAACTGTATATATACAACTTCCAAAAGCTAATACAATCCTTAACTCAGCAAGAAAGCAAAAATAACAATATATATACAGAAAGTCTCTCCAAAAACTAGCAAGTACTAGGTTCTCCTCTAAGAATTCTAAGCTCTCCTCCATCATCTAATTCATGAGCAAACTCTAATCCAACAGTAGGAAACTCCCAATCAGCTCCAAAATTAACCAAGCCAACTGCTGCTGGTGCAACTGCTGTTGTTGTTGGTGCATTAATTCCAGCCGGCAGGGAGAAAAATTGGGAGAATTTGAAAGAAATTCGAGTTGGAGAGGAGTGCAAATGGTGTTTCCTGATGTTGGAGATGGAAAAGAGTGAGTTGGAGATGAAGGGGTTCATTTTGTAAAAAAAATTGGATAGGTAAATTGAGCCCTCCGAACAAAACAAGCTAACATGTCCACTGCTGAAAAACCCGAATTAGGGCGCTCGAAACCAAGAACTAGGGGCCCAAAACAGCCCGAAATGCCTCCAAAGCTGAAGTAGGCACCCATCGCGGTGTTCCGGATCCTAATCCTGCGCCCAAAACCCACCAACCGCTAGCCACGTGTCAAAAATGATCGTTAATCACGAGGGAGGCTGCCAAATCCAATTCGGGCTCACTTCTAGGCACCTGAAATGACTCTAGTAAAAAAGACCAAAATGCACTTCGCATCTGGGTGCGTAGTTCCAAATATTTAGTTGCCGAAAACTGCCAGAACTTCAGTTTTGGCTTATTTGAGTGTGCTGAATCTGTTTTCGCATCCATTTCATGCCAAAATGACTCCGACTCGTCCTGACACTCTACACATGTGTCAATCAGTCCCTGATACTATAGTCATTTTGACAGCTAACCTTTCGGGGCTCCACAATCTTACTTACTAGAACTCCACAATTTGCGAAATTTTAATGTGCTACACTTGATGTAGAGATAATCGTGACAAATAGGGTACTCTTTCAACTTCTTTACACAAACTCCTCCTAACTCGACTCATGAAAGACTACAGTCCTCGTCCTATAGTCTATTGTCGCATAATAGCGAGCGAGCCAATATATCCCCAACACTATCAAAGTTCTGCAACTGTCTCAACACCAATAGGTTTGTTTGCATGATCCACTGCCCCAACTGCATTGGACATGACATACAACACTTCTTCACATGATAGTCAGAAATCTGGACCTCTCGTATATATGGTAATGAATCTATCTCTAATCCATACAGAAATGTAAGGCCATCTTGATAACCTCATCCAGAGTCTATAGATGGTATGCCTGAACCAATGGATATATCTTTGGCCGTAGCCCCCGCTAAAAAAGATAAGCCTTATGTGCCTTGTCCCGCATCACAAAAGGTACACAATTCGAAAGGCGATTAAATTCCCTCGCATACTCCTGTGCCAGTTGGTCTTCTTATCGCAGCTTTTTCAGATCATCTTCCAACTTCTATTTCACACTGTGTGAAAAATATGCTCCATACAGCATCCCCTGAAATTCTATCCACGACATGGGAGGCACACCCTGTGGTCTGCTTGTTCTAACTCTTCGCCACGAAGCATGGGCATCCCCCTCCAGTTGACGACAATGACAACCCATATTTCTAGGTCTATTACAAGCAAAAGTAATAAATAAACTACAGGTATAATAGTAAATAACTGAGCTAGAAAATAAACTACTGCTACTATCGTGCTCCAAGAAAGTTGTCAAAAAAGAAAGGAATGCACCATCATGCATCAACTATCATACTGGATAAGGAAAAACTATATAATACAATCGTAACGACCAACTGATCAGTTTGGTCAAGCTTTCGCCAGCCTATTGTCATGGCACCGCTCCCGTAGGTGGCCCGTCAACATATAGGCTACCCCCTATGACTAGTCACCACTCCCACAGGTGGTCTGTCAACACAATGGCTGCTGCAACATTATATCGCTAAGCTAAACTTTAGAGCGGCACTCGAGGTACACGACCGCAACGAGTAAATTAAATAGCGCATATAATTGTAAAGCTCAATGTAGCTCATGCAGGCTATAGTCAAATGGGATGATCAAACAAATAACTAACTGCTATCAAAGTGCCTTCAGGCACAATCAAATACTATCTGTCACAACACCTGTCCATGGCATTTCTCCTCAATATTTATTTACAATTATCTGTTAACAGTGTGTATATATAAACATGATTCTAGCAGTAAGACGATCTATCTATAATATCTTGTATGCTGATACAATGTCCAAAGGTATACATAATAACTGGCTATATACTGCTGTTAACATAAGAACATCAACAACTCAACTGATCAAGAATACCGGAAATACCAAGAAAACATAGAAATGAGTTCCCTGTGTTCGGCGACATGGAACCCACTTGAAAAAGCTACTCCAAGATGGTTGAGAAACACGCTCAAAATGTAGAACCCAAGGGTTCTATGTGGAAAATGTAAACCTTGGGGGACCTAACTGTAATTTTTGCATAATAATTAATGAAATTAAATTTTTGTGTGATGGTTTCAGGTTGTTAATTTGTGGAAACCATTATGGATGTAAATTAAGGTGATAACAATTTTCTGGTCGCAAACCTGAAAGGTAAACCGAAACCGAAAATTTATCAAAAAATTGCGCGACCGTCGGTCCAGTCTCAAAAAGGTCGACATTTTATGGATGAAAATTGGCAATCTTACAGTCAAAATTTCAAGGACTCAGAGTTCTACAAGCGCAAAATTTGAGTAAGAAATTTTGAGGTCTCGTAGATGAACCAGTCGCCTGGAGTTTATCGTCGTGACTGTAAAACGCGTAAACAGCATTCAAATTCAAAAAGTACCATGTGCGAAATCGTGATGTTTTCCAATGGCTAGGCTGTGAAGGTGTTTAAGAAAAGTTCACTTAAAATTTGGGGAAAAATGAAAGTGTTTTGAAGGGGTTTTTTGCGAAAGAAAATTCAGTTTAAAAATGCAAAATCGTATATTGGCCCTCAGTTTTGGGTCTCGTTGATTGTTAGCAATCATGGAAGGGAATAGATGTGAATTGTAGCATGGAGAGAGGGGTGTGCTCCTGATTTCAAGAAATTGTGGGCTTCGACATAATTGTGCATGTGGTATTTAGAGATTGGAACGTGAAACCCTAAGTTCCTAAACGAGCCTTAGCCATCTCTCTTTCCCTCTTCAATCCGAGCCTCACACCCCCACCTCCGGCCGCTGGGGCCTGTCACAACTAGCCGATATCGCTCCGCGGCGACCATACTTCTACTCCGACCGTCCTTCATGAGCGCGGTTCCCCTCCCTAGGCTGCAGCTTCGTCAACATCTCGCCGAGCGGCTGCAGTCCACCGTTGGGTGCGGGTTGGGGCTGAGCCATCTAACCAACCCTTGTGCTGCGACGGTAGGGATGTCAATTGGTCGGGTTTGGGTCGGGTTTTAAAAAACCCGAACCCGAACCCGACCCCCAAATTTGAACCCGAACCCGGACCCGAACCCGACGGGTTTTAAAAATCCATACCCATACCCGCCCCGACCAAATACCCGAAACCCGAACCCGAACCCGAAACCCAAACCCGAAGTACTATATTTGAAAATATATTGTAGTAAAATCAAAACTTTTGAGCCTTTGAGTGTACCATTGGATGAAGATCCAATGAATAGAAATTATTATGTATTTTATATATTAAATAAATAAAAAAATAAAATATATATAATTTATTCGGGTTCGGGTTCGGGTTCGGGTCGGGTACATACAAATCCATACCCGTACCCATACCCGTTGAATTTTTATTTTCTATACCCATACCCGAATCCATATCTATTTAGTTCGGGTAAACCCGACCCGTTCGGGTTCGGGTTCGAGTTCGGGTAATTTTTCGGGTACCCATACCCATTGACATCCCTATGTGACGGCCGTTAATCGTAGGCAAAGCAGAGCATCCCAGGACCCTCCCTCGTGGCCGAGCTCACCTCAGGCCACCTCGAAAGGCACCGTTGGGGCTGAACAAGAGGGTTGAGCTCCGACTTGGCATTTTGCATCGATTTTTGGCTTCTTTCGTCGTCTGCAATCATCGGGGCACCCAACATTGATCCAGCAGGAGACGGACGACATCCACGTACCAACGGATCATTTCCCTAACTTGGGAAATGTTGGTAAGGCTTTAAAGCAATATTTTATGCTATATTGTAGTTTAACGCGCGTTAGGTGTTCGGCATAATGCCGCAATGATGCCTTTTGCTTCGTGGCTGCACCGGACAGCACGGGTTCAGCTTTAGAATGTCCGTACATGTTGTCCGAAGCCCGGGGACCCCTTGGTTCGGATCTCACGGCGATCGGCATGCAAACCAGCATTTTAGTTGGTTATTTTTAGTGTTTCTGGCCTCCGATTTTACGGACAGGTTTCGCTGCTGGTTGCAGTGGTAGGAAGGCATCATTGGCTAGTTGGGGACTTGCTGGTTTGAAACACGGACCAGCCAGCGACCGTAGATGGGTTCCAGAGCCAAAACAGTGATTTCCAGGAACCCAATACAACGAATTTAGTGGTTTTCGCACCCCAATCGCACCACTTGGCATGCAGCTATCCTGACACCCAAAAATAAGTGTTTTGAGACCATGGGGATGGTCAAATAATTTTTAGAGTGTTTCGAAACACTTTGGGGCCGAACCAGACCCTAAAACGTGAAAATCGGGCGATTTCGGGTGCGGTTTCACGTCGCATGGGTTTCTGTTGTTCACAGCAGCGATTAGCCTTATTTGGCTAGTTTTAGGATGAGGTTTGACACCTCTGGTCATAGCAAGAGGATTGCAGGTGGTTCTGGTGCCGAAATAGGCATCATGGGAGCCAAACCAGTGATTTTCGAAATTCTAATTTCCCCTTTCGGCGCACTTCTCGTGCGGCTGTCCCAATGGCTTGAAATTAATGTTTTGGGATAGAGGGTAAGGTAGGCTAGGTACTTGGTATGGTTCGGGGCACTCCGTAGGCTGGGATGGTGTTCCGAGAAGCTGGCACGATGATCGGGTGAGTTTCGGTGATCGTTTGTCAGGATCCGGAAATTCGATCGTACGATAGTTTGGTTCATGACTTGAGTCACGGGTGTGGGTAAGTAGTGGGTTGAGCTAATTACAGGTTGGGTTGGACTCTATATAGGTCCGGGCAGGAGGTGAGGTACTGACAGAGGGTCGACGACCTAGGATTTGGTCACGATATAAGTGGGTGCTTCAATCCGAAGTCAATATTATGGTACTAGCTTGGTGACATTCTCTCCTCTCTCCTTTCCTTATTTACACACTCATTACATGTTGAGCACGACACCACTAGACTTCACTTTCGATTTACTCTACTTCTCTTTTTATATGCTACCCTTATTTGGTAGTAGAGTGGTGCGTATTAATGTCCTTGATTGACCTCTATCTGTGGGACTTGATTGGTCAGTTTCAGTAGTATTTGTGAGACATAGGTGACATATTTTGGACAGGTGGTTACTGTTGACTTTGATCTCGGCTATTTGCTGTTCTGTTGGCAATTGGGCATATTGCATCGATCGTCACAGCTCATAAAGTTTGTCACGTACACAGCAGTTTGGCCACTGCAACAGTATTCTTTTTCGGAAGAGTGGTCGTATATCCGTCCTGTGAGCCCTATGCAAGGTGCTTAACTGGGGTTATATGCCGATGGGTGAGCAGTTTGTGGCATCACCTGAGATCCTTAGACCGATACGGCGGGGTGCTTGGGTACTTGCACTTTATGTACAGTTGATACATTTATTATTGTTTATAGTAGCGATAGGTGCTTTATTATTATTGATTCCTATTGATTATCAATTACTACTGTTGTATTTTTAAAAAAAAATTGGGCACGTTCCGCTGACTCTGATTTCCAAACTGGCCCTTTTTCCAAAGAGGCTTACAAAACGAGCCCTAGGGCGTGATACAAAAGCTCCTATTCATAGCACCAGAATCCAACAAAAAACACTCCAAAAATCTAGCTCCTAAAACACTATGAAAGACCTCTACTAAAAATCAATGTCCAAGCCAAAAACTCAAAAGCATCTGCAAATTAAGAATAATATTCATCACTCACCTCTATACCAGATGAAGGAATTGCACCTTAAGATCTTCCTCCTCCACAGCTAAATATGGTCTCCCCAAGCTCCTCAGCACCATGCAGAGAGAAGACTCCACCAATCAGCTTACCTCTAATGGAGCTAACAACTTCAATAGAGAGGAAGAAGGAAAGAAGAAAAGGAAAAATGAGGATGGTTTAAGTCTCAGGAATGGAAATAGTGGAAAAAGCATGAACGTACAACACCCCTTAGATGTATATATAGGCAAAGAAAAAATATCAGAAAAGCCTTTAGTGTCACAAAGAATTCTCTCAGCCAAAAAGCCATCTTTTGGGTGCCCAGAACCAACATTCAGGCGTCCGAATCCAATAATCGAGCGGCCCCTAGTTGCAATGGCATGCCGAACCTATCGTAGCTGAGTCTGCAAGGACTTTCCGATGCCCGAACAAAAGTCTGAATCTGTCGTAACTATGTCCTGTAACTTTCGAGAGCCCAGATCCTGCGCCCGAATACCCTGGTGCCCTCTGTGCACGTGTCTATGCTATAGTCAAGTCACTCACCAAACTCCTTCAGACTACTATAGTAACTCCGGGCGACTGTTACTCAACCACCAACTTTTGGACCTAGTTACGATGCATTTGGGTGTCCGGTTCTAGGGTCCGAGTCAACATCAACACTTGTACGCTACTTCCGGGCACCCTGAGCCACTTTTGGGCGTTCGAAAGATCTTGAAACTTAAGTTTCAATAATACTCAGCTTCCCAAGTCCATTTTCGCGTCCATTTCATGCCAAAACGGCTCCAACTCAGTCCGGCACTTTATAGACGTGTTGACCAACCATCCAATTGTGATCATACCTATTTGCCAAGATCCAGTACACTACAGTCCTTCCACTCGCTAAAACTCTAAAATTTTACACATAAAATGTTAACTTTTTCGCACATTGTCCCTTTTTTTTATTTTGTATAATTTTATTTTAGCCCCTCCAGTTCACTCACAAGTGTGTTTTGCACATAAGTCCCTCCAGCTGTGGAAACTCACATTTTGATATATGAAATCGCCCTTTTGCATTAAAACTCCATTTCATCTGTTTCTCTCTCTCCCAATTTTATCTCCAAAATATTACTTTATCATGCTAAATAGTATGAAAGTCCTTTTCATTACTTAAGCACTGTCAGACCTCGGAAGTGTTGATTTTGTTTCATTGAAACTGTCCAATTACACGATAGTCCCCGATGTATACGAAAATTATCTTAAAAACTTTGAGTTTTACATAGGGTTTTTACAATGAAGATCACAATAAAAAACAAAGGTTATAAGGGTTTAAAACCCTAAAACCCCAATTCTAGTAGAAAATAGTCTCTGCCATCCATTCGAGTATCCGATTTACTTATAGTTATCAATCTCCGCAGAGAAATCCTCCAAAGATATATCTGGACTATTTATAATCTCAAAGTACAAGATTAGATCAAGTTGGAATCAAATCTAACTCAAAAAACATGTCATGAGTCGAAACTTCGGAGTTCATATGGGAATTCCAAAGTCTAACATTTTGCATAGTTTTAGACTCCGAAGTTCACCACCAAGACTCCAGAGTTCCACCCTCAGTTCAAAATGCATACTTTTAGGTTCTGGAATTCCTCAACTAAACTCCGAAACCCGAACCCTCCGGTAGCTTGTTTTCTTCGGCTTTTCTCCGTGATATCAATTTGGAATGTGGCGTCATCTTCATCTAACAATAATAATGTATTGTATATATTTTTGGGAATTAGAAATTTCATGGGGCGAAATTAGTAAACCTATCCTCACCCCATGTCCGCAAAGGCAAAAATAACCCCATCCCCCTCACTACAAGAAAAGATAGTATTGGTGGCCAAAATAAGATGGCGACAAAATTTATCGCCACTATATAGTCACCTATAATGGCGATAAAAAAAGTCGCCACGGATTAATTAACGTAAAGTGGCGATACAAATTTCACCACTAAATGACTATTTTATCGCCACTATATAGTCAACTATGATGGCGATAAAAAAAGTCGCCACAGATTAATTCACTTAAAGTGGCGATACAAATTTCACCACTAAATTATTATTTTGTTGCCACTATTAGGGTATCTATGATGGCGATAAAAAAATTTATCACCACTTAATTAACTTAAAATGGTTACCTATGGCGGCGATAAAAAAAGTCGTCACCAATTAATTAACTTAACGTGGCGATATTATTTTCACCACTAAATGACTATTTTGTCGCCACTATTTGGCTACCTATGATGGCGATAAAAAAAATTACCGCTAATTAATTAACTTAAAGTGGCGATAAAAAAAACTTACCACTAATTAATTATCTATGGTGGCGATAAAAAAAGTTGCCACCGATTAATTAACTTAAAATACTATTTAGTTATCTTTGGTGGCCACAAAATAAATGGCCACCGGTTAATTAACTTAAAGTGGCGATACTATTTTCGCCGCGTAAGAGCTTTGTTAATTAGTGAATAGCTATTAATTATTTTAATTTGATTTTTAAAATTACTTAAATTTAATCGGATTAAATCAATTAATTAATTAATTATTAATTATTAACTAAATTAAATTATTAATTATAACTTTTTAAAAATTATTAAATTGTTAATTTGAAATTTTAATTTAAATTAAAAATTTAATTAAAATATAAATTTAATTTAATTTTAAATTAAACTAAATTAATATTCTAATTTAATATTAGTAATTATTTTAAAAAAAAATCGAAAAAAACCCTCAGTTTCTCAACTCACCCTCTCCCCCCTCTAATTCCTCTTAGCTATAGTAAAGCAAAAAACCCTCTCCCCCTCGAAACCCATTTTCCTAATCTGCTCCCACTCTCTCCCTCTCCTCCTCGACGATCTCTCGCCGGCGAGCTCGTCACCGGCGAACTCCTCGCCGGCGAGCTCCTCACCTGCGAGCTCCTCGTCGGCGACATAGGCGACAAGCTCCTCGACGGTGAACTATGCAGCGAGCTCCTCGTCGCTAATTTCCTCTCCGACGACCCCTTCGAAACGGAGCTTCTCACCGCCGATCTCCTCGCCAGTGAGCCCCTCACCGCAGATCTGACTAAGAGGAGGATCCACGAAAACTCAGCTAGGGTTTCTCAGGTATTCGAATCGCACGACATTGTAAGGTATGAGTTGAGTTCGATGGGCCGTGATTATGGATTCGATTGCATTTGCTTCTTATTTCCCTATAAATTCCCGATTCTAGTGGTTTAACATTTAATTACTTGGTTCTCAGTGTATTTTCGATACAGTTCTATAAAATTATGTATTCTCCAGTCGTTAATTTTGATCAGAAACACTGGATTAAGTCTCTGATTTGTTCCTCTGTTTCTTATTCTTCATTAGTTTTAATGTTTCTTTAACTTCGACTTAGAAAATGTAGCTCAGTTACTTTACCGAATTTTAAATATCCTACCAAAACTCATTCTGCTTTCCAATTTTAAATTGCGATGGATAGGATAGTGTTGAATGTGTGCATAAGAATAGAATCCCCCAAAAAGATGCATGTATGCTACATGTGCTGCGAAGCGCATGTCACCGTGTTGTAGGGTGACTTCTTAAGATTCTTAAGGAGCATTGTGATTCTTAAGGAGCATTGTGATCAGTGCAGAGGTTTATGTTTTTTATTACAGCAAGCATCCATCAAAGCCGCCTCTAGATGGTGCGTGCAATCCTGATTTAAGGTTGAGGGGCCACAACTCCGAAGGTTATGGTTTGTCCTGGAGCGTCTTCAAGGAAGGTCATTTATTGAGTGGTTCTGATGATGCTCAAATATGCTTGTGGGATATCAAAGCAAATAGTAAAGGCAAAGTCCTTGATGCTCTTCAGACTTTCAAGGTAGCTTTACAATGAATTAATGCTTGCTTATCATCAACGAATTGGATGTTTTCTATCTTTTTTTCTGTATCCTTTAGCCTGGCTTCAAAATACATTTGCTATATGTGACATTTTGAAGCGGCCTCGAACATGCAACTTCTTGAGAAGATTTATCTCATATATGTTGAATAGCAAATATCACCCCTCTATTTGTCAAGACCTCCTAAATTAGAGTCACACCTAAAATTCCACCATCAGTAAGTATTATATTTTTGAGTTTGATGTGTTTCAAAAACAATTCGGTTTGTAGCTGTGGAATTTTGTGTTAGTTATCTCGATTTTCTAATTCAGCATACATCATTTGCTGCTGGGGAAAGAATTAGGTTTTGCATTTCTCCATAGTTCATAATAATTAATTTTAATTATTCATCCCTCCTTTTTGGTCTCCTCAGAATCACCTTCTCTAAGTTCTTCTGTTTCCTTTCCTTTTAGTTTGTTTGTAGTTTGTTGATGACATTGTTATTTTTAATCTTGTACTAGCACATGACATGAAAAAGCATCCAATAGTAGACTGACAAAGAAAGGATGAGAGGACTAAGTGAACATGTTTGTTTGTTTGTTTCCAAGGAACTTGACCGGTTCTTTTATTTATGCATAATATAATTGTGCTTTTGAGTCTTCTTTGTTATCGCTTCTTTACAAAAGAACATTTGATGGCTGCAAGGATACCTAAATTAGCAAATGTTAAAACGATGTCTCTATTGAGTAGGTTCATGATGGTGTTGTTGAGGATGTTGCATGGCATTTAAGGCATGAATACTTGTTTGGCTCAGTTGGTGATGACCATTATTTGCTAAAGTATTCAACATGATTCCTATCTTCTGTACGATGTCGTGAATTGATAATTAAATCTGTTAGCCAGCTTGAAGCTACATTGACTCTTCATTTGATATTCTCTCTTTCTTCATGTTAATTATATCAACAAAGGTTATGTGTACTTTTTGGATATACTTTGTTAATTTGGTCAACTTGTAGTGAGAACTAACTTTGTAGTATAAACAACCATTTTCAGTGTAATGTCATGTAGTTCATCCCATGTGACTGGTTCAAACCCGCCAAAAAAATGTCGGTTCAAAACAGTCTTTTTACATTATTCTCCTGTTAGATGTCACAGGACCACAAAAATACTTGATTTTTGTGGGATCCAACTTTGTTTTCAAAATATTATCTCTGTCATTTCATGCACTATAATTTTGTTATTAACAATTACACTCCTGTCGTCAAGCGTGGTTAATTTTTATTCTTAGCACAATATTTTGGTTCGTGGTTCAGTTTTGTGGTTGTTCAAGAAAAAAACATCTTTATTGAGTCAATTTGGTATAATCTAGTGCAAGAAGCACAAGTTTCATCTTTCTTATACCAAAAAAAGAGGTTTCTTTTATTTTCAATTTGAAAATAAAAGATAATGAGGAACTTGATTATAGATCCATTCGTTGAAACGATCCACAGCTTCCTAAAATCTTGAGGTATGAAAGTAAGTGCAAAATATGGTAAATCATTTGCACCAACTCTGAAGTGCAAAAGGAGTAGGGGGAATGTGTCAACTTCATCATATAAGTAGTTAATGTTAGCTGTAAAGATATTATAATTTAACAAGTTTTTCCTTACATGTGGTTATTTTTGATGTCTTGTCAAAATCATGCAGTTGAGGTAGAAAACTATACACATAGTTTAGCAGAAGGAGAGAGTAAATTGACTTTTAACCTTGCCAAGGAGGTTAACAGCCAACTAATAAATAGAAGACGAAAAGATAGGTAAATAGAAGATGAAAAGATAATTAGTAAATATTGATGTTTCGGTGAGAAAGTACTTCAACTTTTGTTATAGATTTTTAATTGATGTAATTTATTTTTCTCCTTTTTTTTTGCTTGCAGGAAATGAATGGCCGCAGAATTAGGAGACCGAAGCATTTTTTTTCCATCTATTTCTAAAGTGTAGGTAGTCATGAATAATATGAAACTGTATATCGAATATTATTACTCTTTTGCCTTTAAATTGATATTGCTATTATTTTGTTTTTATGCTCTTGTGGATAAGAAATTACTTAGCTTTTTAAATTATTGTTAAAAGGATAATTTTGTTTACTTGAATATTTTGCTCGTTATTTTGTGTCTGTGTTGATTATAAAATATAATTAGTGTATTTTTATATTTTATTTTATTACCTTTTTACTATTGATGATTATTTTATTCACAAAGTGGTGGCGATAAAAAGTTGCCTCATTATATTTAACTAAGGTGGCGACTATGGTTATTGCCGCCTAAATTGTACATTTTGTGGCAAAAATTTATTGCCATCTTATCTCCACGAAAGGTGGCGACCAAGAAGTGCCACTAAAGAGTCATATTTGGTGGCGACATTTTATCGCCACACTATTTTTAGTAAGGTGGTGACTAATAGTGGCCACTAAAAATAATATTTGGTGGCGACAAAATATCGCCACGCTATTTTCAATAAGGTGGCGACTAATAGTGGTCACTAAAAGTTATATTTGGTGGCGACAAAATGTCGCCACTTTATTTTTAGTAAGGTGGCGACTCCTCATGCTTGGCCACAATTTCATTTAGTGGCAAGATTTTTGGTGGCAACTTGTGGCGACTTTAAAAGTCGCCACCTTTTAGAAATGTGGCAATTTTTTATACATATGGTGGCGACATTACTCGCCACCAATATATAATATTCTTGTATTGCCTTCCATTCAGGGTGAATCCCCGCAAAAATCCGAATTCGCAGAGAAAGTTGTCATCCCTAATTTGACACCAGTAAAAAAATGAGAGAACTGTATCAGCTTAGAAAAGGCATTAGACGAGAATACGCATATACAATGAGTTTCAAAATAAAAGAAATAGATCACACTCATCAAAAAATTAGCAAAAACTATTAATATTTATTTTGCCATATTAATTGGATTCGACAGCATTAGGTGAGGAGGGTAGTTAGGATCAGTACAAATCCTTTTATGATCTTTCACTACTTTAACTCATGATGTCATTTGATCAGAAAAAAAAAAAAAAAAAAAGAACAAGAAAAATTACAAAACAGTAAAGTACGAAAACGTGGAGCTATGCGTGCAGGAGTGGGCCCTTGTGAACCTCCGAACCTTCCTATTTCTTAAAAGGAAATTGCTTCTTGTACACCAAAAAAGGGTGTAGATTTTACACTCTCAATTTTAGGGTTGATAAAGATCCAAATATTTTTCAGTAAAAATAAAAAAAAATTGATGTGACAAATATAGCATTAATGGCCTTGGGATGAAGTGGAGTAAGATGTACACCCCACTTTGCGGTCACCCCACTTTGCGGTGTACCGGTAGCATAGCTCTTTAAAAATACTGATTTCAAATATGTTAACCAAAAAATTAGCAAAAAATGGTACATACAAAATTTAGTTTTGACACTTCTGCTTATGTGAATAATTTATATCGGGTACGTAAATCATACAAATAATTGAAGGGAGTGCAGATCAAATTTAAGACATCTTAAATGGAGAGAAATTTAGAACTGAATTTTGATACTATTTCACTAAAAACGAAATGCTACTTTTAACATAGAGTGATATATATCTTACAATATCTCCTCTGGGATTTTCAATCTTAAAAACATGTACAAGGAGTGATAAAACCAGTGCTAAAAGTTAGCGTTTGAACGGTAATTTTATAAGATATACACCAACAAAATGATTGACAAATAGCATTACTCAAAGATTAATGATTTCATAGAAAACTAATTTAGTTTTAATAAAATATACATTGAAAATAGGGTTAAATTTCATCGTTGGTCCCTAGCAGGGGCGGAGCTATGTGGAGACCCAAAGGGGCCATGGCCTCCCTCAACTTTTCAATATTTACATTATAGTTCTTTAATGGCTTATAAATTTTTTATAAATTTTTATAACATATGGGTCTATCTTATAAAAAAAAATTAGTACTAGTATAGACTTCTCTCTCTTCTTGTGTGTTTATAGGTAAAAATATACTAAGAACCTCTTAATTATAGTGTATTTTGAAATAAGTCCTTTCAACTTTAAATATTTTATTTTATACATTCTTAACTTTCTAATTATTTTTTATGAGTTAATTTATTTAACTAAATAAAATATAGTATGCTAAATTTAATAACTCGGTTAGATATTAATCATTGGTTGTTACTATTTAACTAATAAAAATTTTAAAAAATTAAATTCTAACTAAATTACTATTAGGTTTAGTAAAATTAATTCTTAAATCATTTGAATGGAATAATACAAAAAAAATAATTAGAAGTCAAGCAAGCAAGTGTAAATTAAAGAAATAAATTTAATATTTTTTAACATTAATTATCTACTCACTAAATTTTTTTATTAAAAGTTTGAATAGTTAAAATTTTATTTATCTGCTAAAATTTTTATTTGTATATATTTTGGCCCCCCTCGTGATTAAATCCTGGCTTCGTCCCTGGTCCCTAGCCTTTACTCGTGGTATCTACCCTTTTATTTTTTTTACTATTAGATCCCTACACTATATATTTTATTTTTGTTAGATCCTAACTATCCAAAATTCTTGTTAATTGTAATAAAATAGGCCAGCCAACTCCAAAACGAACATTTCCTACTTATATAAATCATAATTATGATCGGCAATCCTTTGGTTACTCTCAGGATCGACTTTTTCCAAGTTTTTGAAAGAGTTTGGTAATACGTCCAGCCTGATGCCAATGATACCAAATGCTCGAAAAGAGGTAGTAAATATTGTATGTACAGTTGAGGTGATTTTACGCGCAACGACAACATTAAGGGTAGCGAGATTGGACTTTCCGCGATGGGTGAGCACGTGAAAGAAGAGATTAACAATTAAAGCAAAAAATAATTAAGTATACAATTAATTCTAAAATTTAAAAATCCAACTGTAAAAATATATATATATATATATATATATATATCAGGTCAAGGCTGGAGACTAAAAGGCAATGTCTTATTTAGGATCATGGATTTCTGTTGAGATCGGACATGAGGAAAAAGTTCTCTGAGCTAGTAATTGAGCGGCGCACGAATGGATCGGTTGGTGGAAGTGACCCTTTTATTATATGAAAAGAAATATATATATATATATATATATATATATATATATATATATATATGTCAGCCTCCTCCAGCTCTCAGTACTCTCTCTTAGTAGGAGGATGGTGACAACCTTGCCATGCCCTTACATATCGTACATGTACCCTCCTGATGGCTACAACACTTTCTCAGTTCTGTTCACCCATCATCAGTCAGACCCATCACATCATGTTCTGCTAAATGTCCTTCCCCCAATTCCCTATAGAGAGAAACTAGTACGTACATTAATAGAAAATGCTATCTCCAAGAAATGCTATCTCTATATCCTAATCCAAATATTTATACAACTCTTTTAAATTTTCAAGTTTAAAAAAATAATAATAAAACTATTAAAATACAATATATTCTTGAATGAATAAAGTACAGGTACAATTTATATATATATATATATATATATATACTTTCTGGATGGATATGCTTAATTACAAATAGAAGAATTTATTAATAAGCAAAGAACCAACAGAAAAACAAGAAATACTTTTGATTTTTCGTTCCTTTTCTTTTCGGAACTTGGATGTACGTACATCATCACGCACGAGACAAATTGGCAACGGCTGATTGTTCAATTAACCCACAGTTCACGATGGCAAATTAAGTAACAAGAAGAAGAAAAGCAGCAGGGTGCCAACATCAAAACGTTCCATTTTCCCATTCACCTAGATATATTACATTAATGGAAACCCTGCTTGTTCTCGCGCGGGGAGGCAAGGGAACAAACAAGTGTGGCAATAACTGACCTTCTTAATTAATTGGCCTCTTCCATAGCTTTCTGGACGCTTGTGATCAACTTGCTGCTCCAAAACTCAAAAGCGGCAGTACAGTCTTCCCAACATCACCCCCGCTCTGGCCCTCTCCCTACCACCACGGCACCACCACCCACCCCCCTCCTCAAAGAAAGAGAAATCAAGAGACCGATGAAACCTCAGTATGAGCCCAAAACAGTACAAGTAAAATTAAGAAAGAATTAATGAGGTATGTATATATAAAACAAAAAAGGAACAACATACATATATATATTATATATACATAACATATACATGCATGTTGTTGCACTCTTGATCTACTTTTAAGGCGATCTATGACGCTCCAAGCCGATCGAGTTGTGCCGCTTTGAAGGGCCCGAAGGAGGGATCGGGAACGCCCTCGGCATGAAACCGGCGTAGTCATTGGGGCTATTCACAGCTACTGCTGGAGGGTTTATGTGGAGGGTCTGCATGCTGATCATTCTAGAGCCATGAGAAGAGGAGAGAGTGATGAGAAGGAGAAGCACTGGAATTAGATCTTTTACGAGACCACCCATTGGGAGGACGGGGAGATCAAATGTAGTTATATTTTAGGAAGGGAGGAGAGAGAGAGAGATATAAATGAGAGGGGAGATAATAAGGAATCCATAGAGAGAGAGAGAGTAGCTAGTTAATTATATATATGTACAATCCAGGGGAAGCTGGGTACCCTCAGAAGTTTAAGGACTTGTAGTTGGTGCTCGGGATTTTGATGGGGGGAGATGGTTAGTACTAAGGACAAGAAAGGAAGAGGTGTGAAAGAATAAGAACGGAACTTTTTTTTCTTTTTTCTTTTTTTCTTTTATTTTTACAAAATTAGTTCACTGTTCCAAATAATTAATGGACTGAACATCTTTGGAACTGCAACATGTTTAGATGATTCAGAATATCTATTCGATCTTTTTCAAATCGTTAGTCACTCTTCCTCAGATGGAGGATGTACAAAAGGCTTTTACTTGCTTGATTGGACTATGTGGTTGCTTCTATTGTGCTTTCATAGCTTTCTTCAATCATCATTGCAGATCAGGTCAACATGAGAAATTAAAAACTCTCCCTCTGCAAAGATTTTTTCAGCAAATCTTTATTTTTGTGGTTTGGATTGGTTGAGATTAGGCTTGATCCAGCATGCTGGACCGTGCTTAATGTGATGCAAAAAACATCCAATCTAGAAGGTCAGGCCAAATTTGCGCAAGTGATCTCTATAGTTTGCTTCCAGAGTGATTGGAGAAAAGTTTTAGCTAGTGAAATATTGTTTGTACCATAAAATTTATATACATGACAAGCTTAATTTATATAGCAAGCTTAGTATGAATAAAAGTAAATATTTTAAGCTTAAGAAAAATTAAATCGTTAACCCTCTCTCTCTCTCTCTCTATGTCGATATATATATAGACTGTAGGGTTGGGATGATAGTGGTCTTCTCTAGAATTTAGTGGTCCCCCAAAAAAATAATAATATTAATCTAAGAGTTAGAAATAATCAAAGGCTTAATCCAAGGGTTAACACATGAGTGGTGCTTCCGGAAGCATAATAATCAGACTATATATATAGAGTCCGGCTGGGATACTATCGATAGCACCAAGCATTTGGTGCTATCGAGTTTTCTGCCGTTACTAACCGTACATTCCTTCATCCAAGGGCTGAAAACCTAATAGCACCAATAGGTTGGTGCTATTTATAGTATTCCAGCCTAGTTATATATATATATATATATATATAACTAGGCTGGAATACTATAAATAGCACCAACCTATTGGTGCTATTAGGTTTTCAGCCCTTGGATGAAAGAATGTGAGGTTAGGATGATAGTGGTTCCCGGTTAGGTTGATAGTGGTCCCCTAAGGTTGAGTGAGTGGTTGGTCGAATAGTATGATCTAACGGTTAGAAATTATGAAAGGGATAAATCTAACGGTAGAAAATTCGGTAGCACTAAGCGCTTGGTGCTATCGATAGTATCACAGCTGGACTATATATATATATATATATATATATATATATATATATATATGTATATATATATATATATATATATGTATGTATATATATATATATATGTATATATATATATATATATATATATATATGTATGTATATATATATATATATGTATGTATATATATATATATATGTATGTATATATATATATATATATGTATGTATATATATATATATATGTATGTATATATATATATATATGTATATAGTTAAGTGTATATGTGCAAATGCACGTAACAATTATTTTAATAGCTATCTCAAATTAATATAAATTTGTGCATCAAATTTATTCAAAAATTTACAATAAAAATTTAAATTTAAAAAATATCTGCCATATTCTAACTCAAATTTAAATTTAAATATATTATATTCTATTAGAAAGTATCTGTCATATTATAACTCAAATTTAAATAGTTGTTGCCGACAATAATTATATAGTTCTATTTTTTATTTTATAAAATTTGAGTTTAGATCGTAAATTTAATTTAATTTTGAATATCAAATTTAATTAACAATTAACAAATTTTAATTAAAGTGCATCAAAATTAAATTTTAAATTTGGAAATAAAGGTATATAAAAATTTTGATACTTTTAGTTTAAAAACACATACTTAAATTTTTATTTCATCAAAATTAGAAAAATATATAAAAATATTCAATGTATAGTTAAATTTTAAATCTTAATTTAATATAAAATAAAAACTTTAAATCAAATAAGATTAAAAATAAATATATATTTGGAAATATATTCAAATTTGATTGTTGGTTGCAATCAATCAAAAGTAAATATAACAACTAAATATAATTAGATAAAATTGAGATAATCTAAAAATATTCACCTAAAAAGAAATGTTATGTTACATTACTTATCTTACGTAAGAAAAAAGAGGAACTAAAAGTTTATTTTGTTTTATAATTGAAGTTTATTTCATTATGTATCTTTCCCATCGGTTCCTATTCTTATCCTTATATTTCTATTATTAATTTTATATTTTTTAAGATAGGTCTATCGACAGACCGAATTTTGAAACGTATTTTGAATTTGAGTCTGTCGACAAACTCATTTTTTAGCGAAAAAAGAATTTTAGTACGTATTTTGAACTTGGGTCTATTGACAGACTTACATTTTAGCGAAAATTTTGGTTCTTGCTTTTTCTTATGAAAACAAATAACGTAATGAAAAAAAAATTCCTCTTTTTTTCTACTGATAAGCTTTTTTTTCTTATTAAATATTCTATATCATTCAATATCTTTTCTTTTTAAGTGAATATTTTTAGGTTATCTCAATACTTCCTACTAATATTAGTTGATATATTAATTGAACTGGGCTAGAATGCTTCTAATAGCACTAAATCATTGGTGCTTATAGGTTTTCGGCCTTTGGATGAAGATTTGTAGGATTAGGATGATAGTAGTCCTCTAGGTTTAATGGGTAGGTGGTTTGTGGAATAACATGATCTAAGGGTCGTTGAGTTGGTCAAAAGGGTAGATCTAATGGTAGAAAATTTGATAACACCAAGTACTTAATGCTATTAGAAGCTGTCACACCCCGGGTTACAGCGGAAGCCCGGGTTACATCAACAGCATGCACAAGAATACACCTTATACACGCAAAACGTTAACAAAACCTGTCCAAAAGAGTTTACTAAAATCCAACAATAGTAGGTATCACTGTAGAATAAAGATTATATATATACTATAACAATACTGTAAATATACGATCATCACAATACCAATCCTCAAAATGGTACAACATCTCTGACCACTCCAAACCTCAAAACACAGTATAGGCTGCTATATACACTGATAGGTGACCCAACTGCACACAAAAGAAAGGATAGGAGATGCTAACTATCCGCGATTTTCTTATCTCGATCAGTCGCTGGTGCTGAAGGCTATGAAATAAAATAATAGTAAAGAGAGTGTGAGAACTATAATCAATAGTTCCTAGTGGGTACGGTCGACAACGCCGACGGTCTACACCACTAGATCCATAAGAGGCAGAAATAGTAAATGACTGAGCAATATAAATGAATAGGTAATAATATGAATAACTGCTGAAAATAACTACTACTATCATGCCTCTATAATATAATTGAAAATTGTAAATTATGTACTTCATGCTTCAATTAGATACTAAATTAAATACTGCAATAATACAAAATCATAGTGACCGACTCAACAGTCAGGTCTAGCTTGTGCCGCTTCGTGTCCAGCACCCACCTATAGTGGTCCGCTACCACGCAGGTGTAGTACACTGAACTTTAGCAAATTGCGGAGTTCTAGTGAGAGAATAGTGCCTTATACTATTCTGGAGTTTTGGGTTGAGTTTGGTGAGCTTCGGAGTGTTTTCGGGACTTGAAAAGTGCGAAAACGGACTCCGGGAGTCGAAATCTGCAAAAGTGCAGATTTTGCATTGCATACCGGTATCTGGTCTTGGCATACCGGAATCCAGTGAAGAACTGGTTTGCGCAGCTCTCGGGTTCTGCGGAATCCCGCTGGGGATACCGGAATAGGCTGGCATTCCGGTATGTGCTTCGCATACCGGTACTGAAGTGTTTAGTACCAGTACTAAGAAGTGGAATACCGGAATCCTGTTGCGCAGCTGTTTGGCCGAGGCTCGGGTTTTGCAGAATTTGTGCAGTATACCGGTATACACATGCGCATACCGGTATACAATGCTGCAGAATGTATTTTGTGCAGTTTTGCAATTTTGGCTTTTTGAGGGGCCTAGTTGGATTTTGTGCAGTGGGTTAAGTACCCCTTCACCCCCTCTTATGCTGCTGTGGCTGAGGACTTGGAGGAGAAGGAAAGGTAGGGTTTTCCCTCTCTCTCTCTCTAGATTTTCTCTCCCAAACCCCTGAAATCTTGGGTTTTGATCTCTTTTTCCTCCATTTTCTTCATGGAGGAGTGCTCCTAGGCTTGGAGGGAGCTCGTGGCCTTTGAGGAGAGCTTGTTGGAGGATGGATCTTCAACCCTAGCTTGTGTGAGCTTAGTTGGAAGCTTGATTTGAGGTTAGTAAACTCTTTTACAACCTCTATTTGTGATTTTGCTTAAGATTAGCTTAGAAACCTAGTTTCATGAAAACTAGGGTTTTATTTGGGGTTTTGTGATTGTGAGCCCTTGAGGTGGAATTGATGGGTGTAGAATGTTGTTGTAGGTTAGATTTGAAGATCTCTAACCTCAATTTGGACTTAGAATAAGTTTTACTTGCTCAAGGTAATTTTCACCCATTTACCTCATAGTTTTTGGTGGTTTTCGAATTTGCTTGTTCGATACCCCTAACCCCTTGGAAAATTATCTTAGGGTATGAAAAGCTCGGGGAACAACTTCGTTTCGAAGTACTGCGAGGTTTCGACGGGTATCCGGTGGGTTTGACCTCACCGAAATGGGTGAACTCCCCCAATGTCTCCTATCTTGTTATAGGATTGATTAGATGCATAATTATGATAATTATGGCATGATGATAATTGTGATTGCATGAGACATGCAAGTTGTTTATGAAAAATACATATTTCATATAGTATGGCATTATGAGGATATTATGCATGCTAGGGTATTTGCACTATTAGTGTAATGATGCATTAGGAAATGCTAAGTATGTTATGCATGCTAGAGATGAGCATCATATGAGACACCACTTGAGTGGTGGACTAGTGAACTCTCTTAGCATACCAAAGTATGCTTGTATAGAAAAAAGAGAAAATATGGCAAATGCAATATATGTATGCTTGTATAGAGAAAAGAGAAAATATGACATATGCAGGATAAGTTGTTGCACCTCATTTTTAGGTGAGCAACTTTGACGGGCATCGTTGGCTTTTGGCTCGACCTTTAGGTCGTGGAAATGATTCCATGTTTAAGACATGAGGAATGGAACTCTATTTGCATTTGATAATTATAATTGGTTAATTGAATACTTGTATGATAGTTTTATACTCTATGTAGTAGAGATTGTTGTAGCTCATGCATGGCATGAGTTTAGTGTTTTGGCATTGGTAGAATGCATGGTATATGGCATTAGGATAATGCATGGTTTGTGAACCTAGTAAACTGAGAGATGAACATTTACATGTTAGAGACATGTGCACATTGGTAGGGACATACCATCGGACATTGAGAACAACATGATATGGTTGACATTTAGCATTTTGCCTATTGAACGTAGTAAACATGACATGACATGTCTTGACATAGTGTGAGGTTAAACATATTGTATTTCACTTAGGTGAATAATTAGGTTGACATTACGACATAATGTTAGACCCTTGGACATCGGTTGGCTATTTCATGTTAGAGACATGACGAACGTATTTCCTATGCTGTTGACTATGCTTGTTATGCCATTGTGCTCATTCGCACATGCTTGTGAGGGTCGCTCCCTACAAGCCGGCAGCTCCGGAGTGGGCCTTTCGCGATGTTGATCGCCTGTGTGCAGGTTATATGGGCGCCGAAGTGGATTGCCGTGGGGGAGGCTCATTCTAGCGAGAATGTTGACTACCACGGGGCCATTAGGCACGGCACAAGCCGAGACTTGAAAAGTCCTTTTATGGTAGGAAATATCGTGAGGAATGTGATATTTGACACCCTAGTAAATCAGTACATATAGATGTAGCTGATGGACATAACATAGGGTGGTGACCTTGTGGCATTACATGTAGTGAGACATTAACATGACTTGGTACACTAGTGGTTAGTGAACATAACATACATATTGTTGGGAACAAGTCATATAGTTCACACATGTAGTAGAAAATTGGATGTACATTACATACTTGTAGTTGGAGACAAGTCATATGTGTAATAGTAAAACTTGACATATAGTGAGTTTATTACATTAGAGTATATGTGATTGATCATGGCATTAATTTGACATGCATGTAAAATGATGTGATTAAATGTTGAGCTAATGGCAATAGAACATGTTCATGTTCATGTAGATGATTTAGTCATTGGAGGCATGATAGTTGTAGAACTACCTGTTTAGCATTTAATATTTTATGCTTTATGTTTTAGTATACTATCTTGCCTCAGTTGACCTAGTGGTGTAATTCGCCACTCTCGGCGGCTTACCCACTGGAAACTATTGATAATAGTTCTCACCCCATTGTTGTTGGGTTTTTATTTCAGAGCCTTCCGCAGCAGGAGAGGCTTGGGATCGCGGCGAGGGGTTAGCAGCTAGCTAGAGCCTCTACGGTGTTGTTGTAGGCATACCATGGGTTTCCTTTCATTGTATTTTGAACGAAAGATGTATAGTTTTGTTGGTTGATGGATCTACTAGTTGATAAGATGTATAATTCTATTGTATATCTTGAGATTTTAGTTGTGTTGATCTTGATTTAGTAGTAAAAATATGTTCTCGCTCTGATTACCTTGTATAGGATGTATTCCTTATTCTATTGGATTTTTGTTGTCATAGACGCCTTGTGTACTTTGTGTTGTTTAGAGGTACACGGCGGGTCTGTGCACGTGCCTGGTAGGCTCCCACGAGGGCCCGGGGCGTGACAGATTATTGTGGTATCAGAGCCTAGGGTTGAGTCTTAGTGGACCTAGTAAACCTTAGGCAGGTTGGACGATAAGGAATAGGAATGTGAGAGACGAGATCTCTTGTGATTTATTGGCGAAAGTATCATGATTGGGTCATGTCTAAAACTTCAAAGGTGTTGGAGTTAGATCGGAGTGAACCACTTCTATACCCTTGGAGGGTCACGTTGGCGGCTGACAACGTGACATCGGGGAATAGTGGGAGTCCACTTCATTACTTTCGCATGATTGGGGTTATAGTTTTGTGTGGGGATGCGTTGGCGTGGGGTGTTTCACCTACGCATGTTTTGTTTGTTGCAGCTTGATTGGTGAACGACGCACTCGATGGCGGTCGAGGCAGTCAAGACGGGAACCCTGCATCCTCTGGATTTGGTGAGACCCTGAAGTTGAGAGAACAACTGGCAAATTCAGCGAGCACGGTGGAGCGACGATCAATTATGATGTTACTCCAAGTGGAGGCTTTGCGCCGGCAGACGAGAGGATTAAGCAACCAGAGGATTTGTCAATCCATTTGGCAGTTGACCTCAAGAAATGTTATGAGAATGCGGATCGCACCTTGATAAGGGCGAGAGACGTGGAGGCCGTTGGGACGGCAAAAGAAGCTACTACGTGTGGCAAGTCTATCGTAAGAGGACAATCAAGATGATCAAGGAGAAATTGATCTCGAGAAGGTGGACCTTTAGCAGGATGACAATGGGACGTCAAATCGTCATCGACTATTGTGACGTGTGAGCGGTGGAGCCGCGAGTGCCTGATGATGCCCTTGGAGTAGGGACAAGTACTCTTTTCGTGGCCAGGTGGGCCATTCCCCGTGAGAGTGATTGAGGAGAATAATGTCGACGATATTGGGACCGACTTCGCGCGCGGTCGGCTTTGGATGTGTGCGTGCCTGTATGACGGGCGGATGATGACGCAGCGACGATGGAGGTTGTCGCAGCTCTTAGTATTGGAGCTTGTTTGTGGTCTGTTATGATTGTGGTTTTGGTTCGGCTGTTTGCCGAATGCATGGCAGGGAACTCATTCCTTGTTGTTGCAGATCGAGTGGTCCTAAGTGTTTGGACTTGAGAGTACTGTTCTTGTACTCCGTTAGCTTTGGATGTTTCTGTGCGCCAACGAAGCGATTGACTTTATTTGGCTAAGTGCGTATAGTTCTAATTTGAACTTGGGCTGGCTCTTTGGGTATCCTGTTACCGATGATTGGGTGAGCCAAGCTGTAGTGCTTTGGGAACCTGGACACGAAATAGTATTTTCAGAGGGCGTTTCGCTATTTGCGATGATTGTTTCACCTGCCCAAGCCTGGTTGTTGGCTGAGTGGGCGCGTAGCCTTTAGGCCAGCATCCTGGGTGAGTGTTGAGAATCCTCAAAAGCGAGGATGTCTCTTGTGCAATCCCGGTTGTGTTGTGAGAATTGAAGGCTTGGTCTGGAGACCTCTTTTGGCCTTGTGTTTTCGCTTGTGGAGCATATATCTCATTTATTTTATGTGGACGGGTCATTTCGACTGTGGGTCGACTATCGTGAACTCGGTAGGGTCACGATCAAGAATATGTACCCGTAGCAGAGATCGGTTGATCTGTTTGATCAAGCTCCATGAATTCTGGGTTTACTCGAGGGTAGTTGCAATCTGAGTACTACTCTCGTTGGATCGAGTTTGAGTTTGGACCGAGAGTGACTTGTTCACTCGGTGTAGACATTGCGAAATTGTCGTGGTGTCGGTTGAGCTGGTTGATGCTCTTGTATGTTGTGATGTTTGGCCCTTCTGGGTGTCTTTGTCTCTGTGCGCATCGACGACTTATTGGAAGTCGAGAGGCGGTGAAGACCTTGAAGATTCCTTTGAATGAGGATTGCAAGTGCTTCAAGTTGAAGACGTGCTGATTCGGTTGTGAGGACTAGCGTCCCGTGGCAGTTGAATGCCAAAGTGGTTATGATTGGAGATCTCAAGGAAATCAAACTATCCATAGTGGGTTGAGACAAGCGGATGTGATCGAAGTTCAAACTTCTTAGTTTGATTGGCTGTTATGGATTTTTGTGAGGAGATTATTGAGTTGTCTACTCTCTTCTTTTGGCTCACACATAAAGGGATCAAACCTTTTAGAAAGATATGTGTGAGAGAAGTTCTTGGAACCGTTGGGGTGGTTGAGTACCGCCGGCCTTGGTTACCCCGAAGGCGGGCTTTGTGCTTTGTAGTTATGTTTCTCTCCACGGATTGAGTTGCACTTTGGTGTAAAATAGAGAGGTAGTATTGACCTTTCAGCAAGTGAGAGAATGCAAGAGGAGTCGCCAAATTATGATTTGGAAAAGATTGCCATGGCATTTACTTAGAAAATGTGGCAATTTTATGTGTGGTTATTGGTGTGAAGTGCACCCAGACCTTAATGTTGAAGATGTCTCTACACTCAAGGAAATGAGTTGAAACTGTGAAAACAGGTTAGAGGCTAGTGTTCTAGAGATATCGATGAGATGAGTAATATGATGTGATATCTATCCTTTGGATCGGATCACGGGAGTTAGCCTTGATCCCGACTGGTAAATGGTGCAATCGAGATCAAGAGTGTTGCGACGGATGGATTCCTAGTGGACTGTCAGAAAGTGTCTTGACGGTGGAACCGACAAGTTGTACCTGTGATAGCAGGATTTATGAGATAGGCTAAGTAAAGGCTATCTACCTTGGATAGAGGATGATTACCGGAGGTTCCGGAATTGGATTGTCTCGCTTCTAAGCTAAACGTGATGTTTGTTGAGAGGTTGTGAATAGGAGTAACTATTCACCTGGGTTGGATTGAGAGAATTTTGCACAAGTATACTTGGGCAATTTGTTCGATTGCATAGGGCATCTAGCTCTATCATTTTGGAATTTGGACCATTGGATGACTCTCGGCGAGAGATGGAATTTTTGGACATCTGAATCTGATGATCTGAGTGTGATACTTGGTTAAGAAAATCCAAGAGTTTATGTTTGAGGAATCTAAGTTTCAAATTCTTAGGATTATTTGAGACCCTGAGGCAAATGGGCCTAGTGGCATGTGGAGTTGTTTTACTTCAGATCTACTGAAGGTATATGAAGTGTGTGGACGCTCCGAGCGAGTAATTGAAGTCTACCCGGATGGTGGATGACGTTTCTTTAGAGCTGCATGAAGATCTAAACTTCAAGGAGCATGTTATGGATTGGACTTGTGGAAAGTAGGAATTTGGAATTATCATTATTCCTACTACAAGATGCTTCGGAGCGACATCTTGGACGCGATGCATAGTGTGAGAGCTGGAGGCTTCACTTCGAGGGCGATGCTTTATCCCCTTTGGATTTGTTGTTTATTTGTTGTTGTTGATCCGTAGTTTCGCGGACGAAACTCCTTTTTAGGAGGGGAGTATGTAGTACACTGAACTTTAGCAAATTGCGGAGTTCTAGTGAGAGAATAGTGCCTTATACTATTCTGGAGTTTTGGGTTGAGTTTGGTGAGCTTCGGAGTGTTTTCGGGACTTGAAAAGTGCGAAAACGGACTCCGGGAGTCGAAATCTGTAAAAGTGCAGATTTTGCATTGCATACCGGTATCTGGTCTAGGCATACCGGAATCCAGTGAAGAACTGGTTTGCGCAGCTCTCGGGTTCTGCGGAATCCCGTTGGGGATACCGGAATAGGCTGGCATTCCGGTATGTGCTTCGCATACCGGTACTGAAGTGTTTAGTACCGGTACTGAGAAGTGGAATACCGGAATCCTGTTGCGCAGCTGTTTGGCCGAGGCTCGGGTTTTGCAGAATTTGTGCAGTATACCGGTATACACATGCGCATACCAGTATACAATGCTGCAGAATGTATTTTGTGCAGTTTTGCAATTTTGGCTTTTTGAGGGGCCTAGTTGGATTTTGTGCAGTGGGTTAAGTACCCCTTCACCCCCTCTTATGCTGCTGTGGCTGAGGACTTGGAGGAAAAGGAAAGGTAGGGTTTTCCCTCTCTCTCTCTCTAGATTTTCTCTCCCAAACCCCTGAAATCTTGGGTTTTGATCTATTTTTCCTCCATTTTCTTCATGGAGGAGTGCTCCTAGGCTTGGAGGGAGCTCGTGGCCTTTGAGGAGAGCTTGTTGGAGGATGGATCTTCAACCCTAGCTTGTGTGAGCTTGGTTGGAAGCTTGATTTGTGGTTAGTAAACTCTTTTACAACCTCTATTTGTGATTTTGCTTAAGATTAGCTTAGAAACCTAGTTTCATGAAAACTAGGGTTTTATTTGGGGTTTTGTGATTGTGAGCCCTTGAGGTGGAATTGATGGGTGTAGAATGTTGTTGTAGGTTAGATTTGAAGATCTCTAACCTCAATTTGGACTTAGAACAAGTTTTACTTGCTCAAGGTAATTTTCACCCATTTACCTCATAGTTTTTGGTGATTTTCGAATTTGCTTGTTCGATACCCCTAACCCCTTGGAAAATTATCTTAGGGTATGAAAAGCTCGGGGGACAACTTCGTTTCGAAGTACTGTGAGGTTTCGACGGGTATCCGGTGGGTTTGACCTCACCGAAATGGGTGAACTCCCCCAATGTCTCCTATCTTGTTATAGGATTGATTAGATGCATAATTATGATAATTATGGCATGATGATAATTGTGATTGCATGAGACATGCAAGTTGTTTATGAAAAATACATATTTCATATAGTATGGCATTATGAGGATATTATGCATGCTAGGGTATTTGCACTATTAGTGTAATGATGCATTAGGAAATGCTAAGTATGTTATGCATGCTAGAGATGAGCATCATATGAGACACCACTTGAGTGGTGGACTAGTGAACTCTCTTAGCATACCAAAGTATGCTTGTATAGAAAAAAGAGAAAATATGGCAAATGCAATATATGTATGCTTGTATAGAAAAAAGAGAAAATATGACATATGCAGGATAAGTTGTTGCACCTCATTTTTAGGTGAGCAACTTTGACGGGCATCGTTGGCTTTTGGCTCGACCTTTAGGTCGTGGAAATGATTCCATGTTTAAGACATGAGGAATGGAACTCTATTTGCATTTGATAATTATAATTGGTTAATTGAATACTTGCATGATAGTTTTATACTCTATGTAGTAGAGATTGTTGTAGCTCATGCATGGCATGAGTTTAGTGTTTTGGCATTGGTAGAATGCATGGTATATGGCATTAGGATAATGCATGGTTTGTGAACCTAGTAAACTGAGAGATGAACATTTACATGTTAGAGACATGTGCACATTGGTAGGGACATACCATCGGACATTGAGAACAACATGATATGGTTGACATTTAGCATTTTGCCTATTGAACGTAGTAAACATGACATGACATGTCTTGACATAGTGTGAGGTTAAACATATTGTATTTCACTTAGGTGAATAATTAGGTTGACATTACGACATAATGTTAGACCCTTGGACATCGGTTGGCTATTTCATGTTAGAGACATGACGAACGTATTTCCTATGCTGTTGACTATGCTTGTTATGCCATTGTGCTCATTCGCACATGCTTGTGAGGGTCGCTCCCTACAAGCCGGCAGCTCCGGAGTGGGCCTTTCGCGATGTTGATCGCCTGTGTGCAGGTTATATGGGCGCCGAAGTGGATTGCCGTGGGGGAGGCTCATTCTAGCGAGAATGTTGACTACCACGGGGCCATTAGGCACGGCACAAGCCGAGACTTGAAAAGTCCTTTTATGGTAGGAAATATCGTGAGGAATGCGATATTTGACACCCTAGTAAATCAGTACATATAGATGTAGCTGATGGACATAACATAGGGTGGTGACCTTGTGGCATTACATGTAGTGAGACATTAACATGACTTGGTACACTAGTGGTTAGTGAACATAACATACATATTGTTGGGAACAAGTCATATAGTTCATACATGTAGTAGAAAATTGGATGTACATTACATACTTGTAGTTGGAGACAAGTCATATGTGTAATAGTAAAACTTGACATATAGTGAGTTTATTACATTAGAGTATATGTGATTGATCATGGCATTAATTTGACATGCATGTAAAATGATGTGATTAAATGTTGAGCTAATGACAATAGAACATGTTCATGTTCATGTAGATGATTTAGTCATTGGAGGTTGGGCTTCGATCTTCGTTCCTTCGAATGTGAGCATGTATTCGTGGCAAATTCCCACTCTTGGGGCGTAATAGAATGCTCTCTTGGGCTTCGATCTTCGTTTCTTTGAATGTGAGCATGTACTCGTGGCAAATTCGCACTCTTGGGGCGTAATAGAATGCTCTCTTGGGCTTCGATTCCTCAATGAAAGAGACATTCTTGTCTTTTCCCTTATTCCAGTCCTTATTTCGGCTCCATCTGGGCCGATCCTCATTATTACCTTTCCTGAATTGCTCATTTTGAGCAACTCGGACACCCAAGTCAAACATATTTGGGAAATATTTATCTTCAAAATGATCTTTTATTTTGAAGTGCAAACCATTGGATGCCATTTTAGCAAATTCTGATTCTGGCATTCTAACGTAACAACGAATTCTTGCCGTTCTGAATCGGTTCAAGTATTCCTCTACCGATTCCCTCTGCTTTTGCCGGTGTTGGGCTAAATCAGCGACCGATAATTTCGGTTCTGATCTATAAAACTGCTCATGAAACTTCCTCTCTAATTCATCCCAGTCTCGGACAGAATTGGCGGGTAAACTAGTATACCAAGTGAATGCCGTCTTGGTTAACGACGTGTTGAACAATCTAAGTTTAAGAAACGGATCTGCGGCGGCCTCTCTACATTGGGCCATAAACCGCGCCACGTGTTCGACCGTGTTTTCGGTCTCATCACCAGAAAATTTGTCGAATTTCGGCATTTTTCAATTTGCTGGGTAAGGATGTTCTACATCTACATTGGCAGGATAAGGAGATCTAAATACAGGCCGCATCGCCGGCCTAGCCCCTACTCCGAAAGTATTTCAGATGGCTTCTTCTATCTTCGCGTACAACTCATTATTGTTCCCTAGTGCGGGAACAGGAGCCTGTGCGCCTGAACTGGGTTCTGTCCTAGAGGCAGCCCATAATTTTGTGCCGCAGGATTCATACCAGGATTCATACCTTGCATCACATTGAGGGCTTGCCCCCTAGGCCTTACCCCTATATTCTGGGGCTGGTAAGTCGGTAACGGCGGTGGAGGAGGCAAACCCCACGCCACTTCCGGCTGTTGATCGGTATTTGCATTCGCCGATCTGTAGGCGGTCTGAAATGGTGTTACCTGAGGCTGCGTAATCACCGGTGTAACTGGACTTTGTAACACCGGCATGCCTACAGGTCCGGATAGGCCCGCATATGGTTGTTCGTTTCGAGTCAACAACTGCCCAATTCGGGCAATGTTTTCATTAGAGCCCGTGATGGCGGCTAAAATTGCGTCCAGACGGGTGGTGCTCCGATGACTATTTTGGTATAAAACTTGTAAGATGCGAGTAATCTGTCCAAGCGCCTGAGCCAAACTCGGCTCTTGTTGGTCTGATTGACCACTAGTCTCACCCTCTGCCGGTAATACTGCATGACGTTCATTCACGTTCTCAGTATTGCTGGCTTGGTCATTCCCGGATGTTCGGGGAATTGTAGAACTACCTGTTTAGCATTTAATATTTTATGCTTTATGTTTTAGTATACTATCTTGCCTCAGTTGACCTAGCGGTGTAATTCGCCACTCTCGGCGGCTTACCCACTGGGAACTATTGATAATAGTTCTCACCCCATTGTTGTTGGGTTTTTATTTCAGAGCCTTCCGCAGCAGGAGAGGCTTGGGATCGCGGCGACGGGTTAGCAGCTAGCTAGAGCCCTCTACGGTGTTGTTGTAGGCATACCATGGGTTTCCTTTCATTGTATTTTGAATGAAAGATGTATACTTTTGTTGGTTAATGGATCTACTAGTTGATAAGATGTATAATTCTATTGTATATCTTGAGATTTTAGTTGTGTTGATCTTGATTTAGTAGTAGAAATATGTTCTCGCTCTGATTACCTTGTATAGGATGTATTTTTTATTCTATTGGATTTTTGTTGTCATAGACGCCTTGTGTACTTTGTGTTGTTTAGAGGTACACGGCGGGTCTGTGCACGTGCCTGGTAGGCTCCCACGAGGGCCCGGGGCGTGACAGCAGGCTACTGTCTGACCCATCCCATAATAATATCTAATAGCGAACCTCCGGAGTGGCACTCGCGAGGCGCTACCCCAACCAAGTATAGTATCACTGTCAAGCTCAAAATAGCATGCAGGTTGTAGTCAAATGCGATGGTAAAAAAGATCATGATAATACTGTCATACTGTCCCAAATATAGTTATAGTCTCACACTATTTGTCACTCCAAAAAATATGCATGTCTCGATATACTTTACAGATAGGTGTCAAAAATACCATTATTATCTCACTATGTTTATAGTTTATCTTATAGGCTAAATAATATAATATGGATATAGAAATTAGCCCGCCAATTTTGACAATACGGAACCCACCTATATCGCAAATCCGAAGGAAAGAACGGTAGTCGGGATAGCAGCCACAATACTCTAGAATAACTCAAAAAAATTACTCGTCAAAATTACGCGAAATCCGCTCCTAATATATATATATATATATATATATATATAGAGCTAGGCTGGTATACTATCGGTAGCACGGAGGCCTCCGTGCTACCAAGTTGTTTTCGATGATGCGGCTTCCAAATCGACGATCGGCTCCGCTAAATTTGATCTACACTATTGAAAGTGTTTGGAAACTAAATTTCATAATTTTTCGACATTATTTGGCTAGTGATCAAAGGGTCTCAAAATTGACAATTTCAATGGTAGATGAGATGCGTTTGTAAGTTTAACGGTGTAAAGCAATCCAAATCTGATAAAATTTTTATAGAAAATTCTTTTAACTATTTAGAGTAAGATCAGTATCTCTGATCTTAAATTTAAGCCTTTTATCATCATTTTTTATGAAATTTTTATTTTCAGCCATTCATTTTTCGACTACTTGTTTGATAGGTAAATGATATCGAAAAATTATGAAATTTAATTTCCAAACACTTTCAATAGTGTAGATCAAGTCTAGCGGAGCCGATCGTCGATTTGGAAGCCGCATCATCGAAAACAACTTGGTAGCACGGAGACCTCCGTGCTACTGATAGTATACCAGCCGGACTCATATATATATATATATATATATATATATATATATATATATATATATATATATATATATATATATATATATATATATATAATTAGTTTCTAACTCTCAATTTCTCAAAAATCAACCAAAAGAGTCTAAATAAAAAAAAAATAATATTATAATACTAACTCTAACGTCGAAACACCAAAAAAAAATACACACGTGCGCTCGACTCGCTACGAAGAAATCAACCCTTTTTTTTTTTTTTTTTTTTTTTTTTTTTTTTTCTGATGATCATCATGCTCACCCTCTCACCCTCTCACCCTCTCACCCTCTCACCCTCATGCACCCTCTCTCTCTCTCTCTCTCTCTCTCTCTCTCTCTCTCTCTCTCTCTCTCTCTCTCTCTCTTTTTCCCTCAAAGTAGATAAGGCTAAGGCATGCATCTTAAGGCATGCATGAAGGGCTACGTGGCATCCAAAGAATACAAAAAGGGAAAAAAATGCAAAAAGGCCCTTCAAGATCAAATTTTTTGACTTTAGTCCCTCACAAATTAAATCTTAAAATTTTGAGTCTATTTTTGCTTATTTGCTAAGGTCCAGTATATCACACAGAAGGACCTCAATACCAAACTAAGCCCAAAGGGCGTAAAACTTTTCTCCCTCTGAAATTTTTTTTTTTAACTGAAAACTATTTTTCACAGTTTTACGTTGAACAAAATAGCCCCTAAACAAGCGACCCATTGGAGTTGAGTTTGCTTGCTAAGAATAATATCAAAATTTTTATACTTAGACATGTTTTCAGTGATTAATCATTCAAATGAATAATCGACAATGTTAAACAATATCAATGATATTTAAATATTCTATGAAATTTTTTTCATAATTTCAAAAATTATTTTCTAGTTCATTGCGTTATCACAAAAGAAAAGATCAAAATCTAACAACTTTCTAAAAGTGCATAATAGGATTTTTCAAATCAAGATTCAACATTGTAGATCTTAATTAGATATATAGCTGAAAAAGTGTGCTGTCGAAATTTTAAATTGATTTGAATTGTTCTACATTATTTAACGACAAAAGTCCCATGATTATTTAACGACAAAAGTCCCATGTACGTTATTAAAATTTGCACTTTTAATATTGTCTAATTGCTAGGTATATAATGTCGAGAATTTATAAATTTGGTTTTTAGATAGTTCAAATATTTAAAATCATATTTAGCAATATTTATTGTGTCACGCCCTGGGTTATGTCGGAATCCTTGCTCGCCAACAGATCCACCGCATACACGAAAAACCCCGTGCACACGAGGCGACAAAACCTGCTCAAGGAAAAAGGAGCAACAACAAGAAAGAGTAACAGAGCTGGAAATAACTAAAATATAATCAAAACAAACTGTACATAAATAACTCCCAAAAACTGATACAATCCATAATCCAGCAAAAAAGTAAAATAACAATATGTACAGAAAATCTCTACAAAAACTAGCAAATATAGGTCCTCCTCTAAACTGGTCCACGGGTAGGAGAGCTATCTATCCAGCGATTTCCTTACCTCGGTCAAATGCAGCAGGTACACTGAAATCAAAACACATATTAGTCACACTATGCCTCGCAACTCGACCCAATCAAACAAAAGTCTAGAAGAAGATTCCTTTTTCTCTGTAATATTATACTGTTTGCAGCCAACATAATCATCCAAAAGGAAAAGAAGCATCTCCTTTAATTACTCTTCAATTCTCTCTAAAGAGTTCGCATAATTCAATCTATTGACTTTCATTATAAATCACGTCTCTCTCGTCCTATGTCCTGGGGGTCTGTCCAGCCTAAAGTTTTCTATGTCAAATATCTTAGGCTCTGATACCAACTTAATCTATCATGCCCGGAATTACAACGGAAGTCCGAGTTACGTCAACAGACCAGCCGCATGCACAAGAATCCACCTTATACATACGAAGCGTCAATAAAACCTATCCAACAAAATTAACTAGAATCTCACAACAGTCCAGAGTAAAATAAAAACTATGTACTGTAGCAACACTGTAAATATACAATCATCACCACGCCAATCCTCAAAATAATACAACATTTATGACTACTCCAAACCTCAAAATACTATACAGGCTGCTATATATACTGGTAGGTGATCCAACTACACACAAAAGAAAAGGTAGGAGATGCTAGCTATCCATGATTCACTTATCTTGATCAGTCGCTGGTGCTGAAGGCTCTGAAATAAAATAATAGTAAATAGGGTGCGAGAACTATAATCAATAGTCCCCAGTGGGTACGAACGACAATGCTGACGGTCTACACCACTAGATCCATAAGAGGTAGAAATAGTAAATAACAAAGCAATATGAATGAACAGGTAATAATATGAATAACTGCTAAAAATAACTACTGCTATCATACTTCTACAATGTAACTAAAAACTCTAAATCATGTATCTCATGCATCAACTAGATACTGAATAAAATACTGTAATAATATCCAATCATATTGACCGACTCAACAGTCAGGTCTAGCCTGCGCTGCCTCGTGTCCAGCAACCCCCTATTGTGGTCCGCCATCACGCAAGCTACTAGTTGGCCCATGCCATAATAATACCTCATACCCGAACCTCGGGAGTGGTACTCGCGGGCGCTACCTCAACCGAATATAGTATCACTGTCAAGCTCAAAATAGCACGCAGGCTATAGTCAAATGCAATAATCAAACAGATCATGATAATACTGTCATATGTCCCAAATATAGTTATATTCTCACACTATCTACCGCTATCTTGTAGCACACTGAACTTTAGCAAATTGCAAGGTTCTAGTGGAAGATTAGTATTTTATACTAATCTGGAGGTTTTGGTAGTGATGTGAGAGCTTGGGAGCGTTTTCAAGACTTGGGAAGTGCGAAAACGGACTCTGGAGATCAAAATCTGTGAAAGCTGCAGATTTTGATGTTGTAATTCCGGTATGGAATTGTGGTACCGGAATAGATTTAATGTATTCCGGTACTGATGTTGGGTATACCGGAATACTGCTTCGGACTGCTTGACCGAGGCTCGGGTTTTGCGGATTTTGGGGCTGATTCCGGTATGTCTATACGCATTCCGGAATGCAATGCTGCAGAATCAGTTTTTCGAGCTGATTGTAATTTTGGTTGTTGGAGGGGCTTAAAGGCAATTGTTACAATATGTAACTTAACCCTTTCTCCCCCTTCACAGTGCTCTTTGTGCTGGGACCTAGAGAAGAGATAGGTAAGGTTCTTCTCCCTCTCTCTCTCTAGAATCCTAGCTTCTAAACCCATGAATTGTTGGGTTTGATCTCTTTTCTCTTCTCCTTTGCCTTGAAGCTTGCCAGCTTGACCTTGGAGGGAGCTTGGATGAGAAGTGGAGAGCTTGGTTGAGGATTAAACTCCAACCCTAGGCCTTGATAGCTTGGATTGGAGCTCTTTTGAGGTGAATAGCCCTCTAGAAACCCCTTTGCATGAGTTTACCTTGGATTTTTGGATGGAAACCTAGAATTGGTGAAACTAGGGTTTCTTTTGGGGTTTCTTGATTGTGAGCTTTTGATGTGAAATTGATGGGTGTAGAATGTTGTGTTAGGTTGGAATTGAAGCTTCCCAACCTCGATTTGGACTTAGAACAAGTGCTACTTGATTTGAGGTATTTTCCACCCATTTACCCCATGATTTTGGTGATTTTCGAATTGTGTTCATTCGACGTTTGTGACCCCCTAGAATTTGTCTTTAGGGCGCTAGAAGGCAAGGGGGCAACTTCGCTTCGAAGTACTGCGAGGCTTCGAAGGAGTTCCGATGGGTTTGACCTCACCGAAATGGGTGAACTCCCCCTATGTCTTCTTTAATGCATATAAGCTTAAATTGATGCATCTTCATGATATTTGGGACATGATAGAATTTTAGAATGCATAATATACATGTATTACATGTGAGTAAAATATACCCTATGTAGTAGGGATCATAGTTGTTGATACACATAGTGCATTTATAAATGACTATTGTAGGATGGCATTCCATCTTATGTACATGTAGAAATGCATGCATGAATGATTAAATAACATATGGGGTACTAGATGATTAGAGAACTATGAGGTTCATACATCATGCTTTGTATATTGGCTAGTGGTAGTAATGAATATGATTTGTGACAAGCTCTTGACTTGTGAAACTAAGTACATTGCATATTACTTAGGTGAATAACAAGTTGACATTATGACATATCACTTGACCCTTTGGTTACTAGTTGGCATTCCATGTTTGAGACATGACGAGCGAGATGCTTTTGTGGATGACTATGCTTGTTTGCCATTGTGCTCATTTGCACATGCTTGTGAGGATCGCTCCTTACAAGCCGGCACTCCGGAGTTGGCCTTCGCGATGATTCATCGCCCGTTGCGGGATTGGGCGCCGTAGTGGTTGCCGTGGGGAGGCTCATTCTTAGCGTGAGGATGTTGACTACCACGGGGCCATTAGGCTGGCACAAGCGGGACAACACCGTCCCCTATGGTTGGAAAATTGTGGTTTCATATAAGTAGTGAACATGATATACATGTAGATGTAACCAAGTTATACATTTCATACCTGTAATTGGGACCTAATCATACATGTAGTAATAAAACTTGACATGTAGTGAGGTCATGATACTTGTACATGTGTAGGTTAGAGATGGCATTTACACGCATGTGTTTGAACTAGAACATTCATATGCTCTACAACATGATGTTTAGAGGCATAGTAGTGTAGCGCTTTTTAATTATAATTATGCTTTTATTTACTAATCCTACTTTTGCCTCAGCTGACCTAGTGGTGTATTCTGCTCCTCTCGGCGGCTTACCCACTGGGAACTATTGAATAATAGTTCTCATCCCCTGGGGTTTGTTGTTTTTACTTTAGAGCCTTCCACCGCGGGAGAGGCTAGGGACCGAGGCAAGGGCGTGGCGACTAGCTAGCGTTCGATGGACTTAGTCGCTTAGGTTGACACCTTTCTTTTGTATTTGTGTTGAAAGGTGGATGCATTTTGGGTTATTGTCACGCCCCGGCACCGCCACTTTGGTCGGTTCGGGCACGCGCACAGACCGCCGAACGGACAGAGTTTCCCCTGTCCGCCCAAGGCGTAAACAAAACAGGTACAATGAATTTCACCTAGGAAATACGAGATAGTACAGTTTTGCACGAGGGCATATCACAAGAGCATTAATGTAAACTAACTATTACAACATTCCATTCATCCACATTTTACATACATTTTCCTCAATTTACATCTTTCGCTCTCGAATACATTACATTCAATAACAACTTTACATTCTTTTCTTTTACTTGTCATAACAAGGGTAATCTACACAGGGTAACCTTGCTATCTAGGGCGCGACGCCCACGCCTCGGTCCGGTGCTGCTCCGCTAATGGATGGCTCTGCAAAATAGTGGGATGAGAACTAAAAGAAGTTCCCAGTGGGTTCGGCCGCCGACCTCGCCGACTTTCCCACTAGGTCTAAACAAGGCATAAGTAGATACAATAGCTAAGCAGTAGTAAACAACTACACTATGCATAAGTAGAAATGAATACAACACTGCTATGCCTTTATAATAAGGAATGAATGTCATGGTCTAATATGTTCAACGGTGTCCCTCACACACTCTTGACCCAATTCATTCTTGACCCAATCAGGGCTTCTCACAAGACCAAGCCCAACTCGCAAGAATATCATGATCGACCCCACACACAACATGTAATCTCACTATGCTCACTCTCTACACAGGATGCAACTCATGCATAGGGTACAAAACACAATATGGTCAATCAACTTGTCTATTTCATCTTGGACCCAATCGCACCGGCTCACCCGTAGGTCGAGCCACAACTCATCACACCAAGTCACGTGGGGGAGAGGTCTTTCACTCCTAGCCAGCCACCATGACCGTCTGCCGGGGAGGGCTCCCGGGGCCCTTCTGTCACACCCCGAGCTAGCAGCGGAAGATTACGGGACGCTAACAGATCCGCCGAACGGACAGAGTTTCCCCTGCCCGAACGAAGCGGTAAAGGAAGCAAACAGATTTCAAGAGATACAAGGAAGCTTACGACTATTTTCCACATAACACATACAAAGATGAAGAAAAGCCACTAAATAAAAAAAAAACGAGTATCAGAGCACTATGAAATACAAGCTGAACCACTGAACACCAACCACTAGTATCAAGGGAATACTAAATCAAAACAACATAGAAATGCTAAGTCCAAAACTATATACAAAACGTGGCCCTGGCCCCCCCGCCAGTCCAAAAGGTGGTATAGGGTAGCTCTCTATCGAATAGTCCGCTGTAGCCAAGCATGCTAGTGGATATGCCTATCTATGGTGCGGGTCCCTTACCTCGATCAGCAGTACCTGTCTCTGAAAAAAGAAAACCACAAGAGGGTATGAGAACTACTGAAAGCAGTTCCCAGTGGGTACGGTCGGCGACTACAACGACCTTCCCACTAGGTCTAAATGAACAAAAGTAACAAGGAGCAATTACAAGGAGCAATATAACGAAAGAAATGAGGTCACACTCTCATGAGTGTGACAGCACCCTCAAAACTAGGCTACTGTCTCAACTACACCAGCCAGCAATCCGGAGTGGCACTCGAGGGGAGCGACCCCTACCGAGTAACATAGCACATAGCACGTACACAATCAAGCTCATGTGGCATCTGCAGGCTATAATCCATAATCACGAGAAGCTACTACTATGCTCAACACAATAAAGATGTCCAAGGAATTAATCTCACATTGTCACAACTCAAAAGCCGATATCCAAAGGTTCTAGTATAGCATAGCATGATCAAGGCAAGTAAGAAAGAGTCATCAAGAATAAGTTGATATGTTATGATCCAAATGCAAAATGTCATGTTCTAGCTTCAATTCATGGTTTGAGGCTTGCTATAGTACAATCGCATTTACATAGAAGCGTCCAATGCAAGAGTTTATGGAAATAAGATACATTTGCTAAAATAGACATAAAGAAAAATTCGTCGTTTTCGACGACTCGGAACCCACCTCAACGTAGTATGGCAGCTAAAACAAGAAATCTGTCGCTCACGGGCTCTCCGTCGGCTTACAATTGCCCGAAATCACTAAATAAAGCAAAAACGACGATTTGGCGATCAAAAGTCTACTTTTCTAATTACGCGCGATTTATGCGAATTGAACGCTAATTACCTTAATTAGCGCCTAACCTGACATGCGGGGAGTACTAATTCGAGTTCCTAGACACCCTGCAAGCACCAATTTCGGATTTAGAGTTGCGAATTTTGCCGATTTTACAAGCCGACTTATAAAATCACTTTCTCTCCTCTTCTCGATTTCTCTCAAATTTCACGCATTCTTTTCTTCTCCTTTCTTTTTCTTTCTTCCATTCTCACTCTAATTTCTCTCTTTTTCTTTCTTTCTTTTCTCTTTCTCTTCTTTCCCCTCTTTTTTTTCTCTTTTCTTTTTTTTTTTGTGCAAGCTGCTGCTGCCCTGCAGCAGCTTGCAGCAGTAGCTGCTACTGCTTCAGCAGCAGCAACTTGCTGCTGCTGCTGCTGCTGCGCAGGGTACAGCAGCAGCTTGCTGCTGCTGTTGCTATGTCAACAGCAGCAGCAGCTTGTCACGGCCTTAGCGATTTCGCTCGCAAAGCCCGTGCGGCGCCCGCCTTCCTGCTCGAAGATGGGCAAGCCTAGCTCCTTGATGCTCGTCGGGACCTCCGCGCCCTACGACTAAGTATGCAAGAAGGAGAAAAGAGAGAGATAGAGGTTTAACCCAAAAAAAACTAAGTACTCCACTACTTAGAAAAATAGGATTACAACACACACATACACAATCTCTCCCTCTCTACAATGGCCTTAGCCACACCCCTATTTATAGGCTTAGAGATACAACGAACCTAGCCACCATAACTCTCCCACTAATGCACCCATTAACTACACTTAATGGGTCCTCATCAATGCCAAAGCCCAAGGGTCTCTCCACCTCTTGGCTGTTATTTTCTAAGGAATAATGAGGTTTTATGGCAGCGGTTACACAACCCTTCATTGCCTCGAAGCGGGTCGGGTTCGGGTCTCACCGTCAACCCGTTTTGACCCGTTTTCAGCTTGCGGAGTTGAGCCAGGGACCGGGCTGCGCAGAATTTTTCTAAGTCCCTGACAAGCTGCTGCTGCTGCTGAAACTGCAGCAGCAATAAGCTGCTGCTGTTGCTGCTGCTGCTGCAGGAAACCTGCAGCTTGTTTCCTGCAGCTTCAGCAGCAGCAGGGAGGGGAAAAAAAGAGGAAGAGGAAGGGAAGGAGGAGGAAAGGAGAGGAAAAGGAAAGAAGAAGGTAAGAAGAGAAAAGCAAAAACTGAAAAAAGAAAATTACCTTCTTCTACTACTTCTTCTACTTCTTCTTCTCTTCTCTTTCTCCTCTTTTCTTTTCTTCTTTCTTTCTCTTTCTTTTCTCTTTTCTGCAGGAAATGAAATGAGAAAGAAAAAAAAATCTGAGAAAGAGACAAAGAGAAAAGAGGTAGTGGAAACACAATAAAGATGTCCAAGGAATTAATCTCACATTGTCACAACTCAAAAGCCGATATCCAAAGGTTCTAGTATAGCAAAGCATGATCAAGGCAAGTAAGAAAGAGTCATCAAGAATAAGTTGATATGTTATGATCCAAATGCAAAATGTCATGTTCTAGCTTCAATTCATGGTTTGAGGCTTGCTATAGTACAATCGCATTTACATAGAAGCGTCCAATGCAAGAGTTTATGGAAATAAGATACATTTGCTAAAATAGACATAAAGGGAAATTCGTCGTTTTCGACGACTCGGAACCCACCTCAACGTAGTATGGCAGCTAAAACAAGAAATCTGTCGCTCACGGGCTCTCCGTCGGCTTACAATTGCCCGAAATCACTAAATAAATAAAAAAAACGACGATTTGGCGATCAAAAGTCTACTTTTCTAATTACGCGCGATTATGCGAATTGAACGCTAATTACCTTAATTAGCGCCTAACCTGACATGCGGGGAGTACTAATTCGAGTTCCTAGACACCCTGCAAGCACCAATTTCGGATTTAGAGTTGCGAATTTTGCCGATTTTACAAGCCGACTTATAAAATCACTTTCTCTCTCTCTTCTCGATTTCTCTCAAATTTCACGCATTCTTTCTTCTCCTTTCTTTTTCTTTCTTCCATTCTCACTCTAATTTCTCTCTTTTTTTCTTTCTTTTCTTTTCTCTTTCTCTTCTTTCCCCTCTTTTTTTTTCTCTCTTTTTTTTTTTTTTTTTTGTGCAAGCTGCTGCTGCCTGCCCTGCAGCAGCTTGCAGCAGTAGCTGCTACTGCTTCAGCAGCAGCAACTTGCTGCTGCTGCTGCTGCTGCTGCGCAGGGTACAGCAGCAGCTTGCTGCTGCTGTTGCTATGTCAACAGCAGCAGCAGCTTGTCACGGCCTTAGCGATTTCGCTCGCAAAGCCCGTGCGGCGCCCGCCTTCCTGCTCGAAGATGGGCAAGCCTAGCTCCTTGATGCTCGTCGGGACCTCCGCGCCCTACGACTAAGTATGCAAGAAGGAGAAAAGAGAGAGATAGAGGTTTAACCCAAAAAAAACTAAGTACTCCACTACTTAGAAAAATAGGATTACAACACACACATACACAATCTCTCCCTCTCTACAATGGCCTTAGCCACACCCCTATTTATAGGCTTAGAGATACAACGAACCTAGCCACCATAACTCTCCCACTAATGCACCCATTAACTACACTTAATGGGTCCTCATCAATGCCAAAGCCCAAGGGTCTCTCCACCTCTTGGCTGTTATTTTCTAAGGAATAATGAGGTTTTATGGCAGCGGTTACACAACCCTTCATTGCCTCGAAGCGGGTCGGGTTCGGGTCTCACCGTCAACCCGTTTTGACCCGTTTTCAGCTTGCGGAGTTGAGCCAGGGACCGGGCTGCGCAGAATTTTTCTAAGTCCCTGACAAGCTGCTGCTGCTGCTGAAACTGCAGCAGCAATAAGCTGCTGCTGTTGCTGCTGCTGCTGCAGGAAACCTGCAGCTTGTTTCCTGCAGCTTCAGCAGCAGCAGGGAGGGGAAAAAAAGAGGAAGAGGAAGGGAAGGAGGAGGAAAGGAGAGGAAAAGGAAAGAAGAAGGTAAGAAGAGAAAAGCAAAAACTGAAAAAAGAAAATTACCTTCTTCTACTACTTCTTCTACTTCTTCTTCTCTTCTCTTTCTCTCTTTCTTTTCTTTTTTCTTCTTTCTTTCTCTTTCTTTTCTCTTTTCTGCAGGAAATGAAATGAGAAAGAAAAAAAAATCTGAGAAAGAGACAAAGAGAAAAGAGGTAGTGGAAACACAATAAAGATGTCCAAGGAATTAATCTCACATTGTCACAACTCAAAAGCCGATATCCAAAGGTTCTAGTATAGCAAAGCATGATCAAGGCAAGTAAGAAAGAGTCATCAAGAATAAGTTGATATGTTATGATCCAAATGCAAAATGTCATGTTCTAGCTTCAATTCATGGTTTGAGGCTTGCTATAGTACAATCGCATTTACATAGAAGCGTCCAATGCAAGAGTTTATGGAAATAAGATACATTTGCTAAAATAGACATAAAGGGAAATTCGTCGTTTTCGACGACTCGGAACCCACCTCAACGTAGTATGGCAGCTAAAACAAGAAATCTGTCGCTCACGGGCTCTCCGTCGGCTTACAATTGCCCGAAATCACTAAATAAAGCAAAAACGACGATTTGGCGATCAAAAGTCTACTTTTCTAATTACGCGCGATTATGCGAATTGAACGCTAATTACCTTAATTAGCGCCTAACCTGACATGCGGGGAGTACTAATTCGAGTTCCTAGACACCCTGCAAGCACCAATTTCGGATTTAGAGTTGCGAATTTTGCCGATTTTACAAGCCGACTTATAAAATCACTTTCTCTCCTCTTCTCGATTTCTCTCAAATTTCACGCATTCTTTTCTTCTCCTTTCTTTTTCTTTCTTCCATTCTCACTCTAATTTCTCTCTTCTTTTTTTCTTTCTTTCTTTTCTCTTTCTCTTCTTTCCCCTCTTTTTTTTCTCTTTTCTTTTTTTTTTTTGTGCAAGCTGCTGCTGCCCTGCAGCAGCTTGCAGCAGTAGCTGCTACTGCTTCAGCAGCAGCAACTTGCTGCTGCTGCTGCTGCTGCTGCTGCTATGTACCTCAGCAGCGCAGGGTACAGCAGCAGCTTGCTGCTGCTGTTGCTATGTCAACAGCAGCAGCAGCTTGTCACGGCCTTAGCGATTTCGCTCGCAAAGCCCGTGCGGCGCCCGCCTTCCTGCTCGAAGATGGGCAAGCCTAGCTCCTTGATGCTCGTCGGGACCTCCGCGCCCTACGACTAAGTATGCAAGAAGGAGAAAAGAGAGAGATAGAGGTTTTAACCCAAAAAAAAAACTAAGTACTCCACTACTTACTACTTAAAAAAATAGGATTACAACACACACATACACAATCTCTCCCTCTCTACAATGGCCTTAGCCACACCCCTATTTATAGGCTTAGAGATACAACGAACCTAGCCACCATAACTCTCCCACTAATGCACCCATTAACTACACTTAATGGGTCCTCATCAATGCCAAAGCCCAAGGGTCTCTCCACCTCTTGGCTGTTATTTTCTAAGGAATAATGAGGTTTTATGGCAGCGGTTACACAACCCTTCATTGCCTCGAAGCGGGTCGGGTTCGGGTCTCACCGTCAACCCGTTTTGACCCGTTTTCAGCTTGCGGAGTTGAGCCAGGGACCGGGCTGCGCAGAATTTTTCTAAGTCCCTGACATTCTCCCCCACCTAACGCGCAGACGCCCTCGTCGCGCGCCGTCCGCTCGCAGTCCGCGTAGCCTTCCGCGCAGTCCGCCGTGCCTTCGCGCTCGAACGGCCCTGAGCCTCGCTACCGCAGTCCGCATTTGCCTCCGCACCAGCCCCTAGTGCCTTGCTCCTCTGAGCACAAGCACCAGCGAGCTCGCTGTGCGAAGAAACCGTCGAGCGTGCATGTCCTCCGCGACACGCACGCGCACTCCGCCAAGTCGCAGAACGCCCCATGGTCCCTGTGGAATCAGCCGAGGGTGCATGTCCTCCGCGACACGCACGCGCACTCCGCCAAGTCGCAGAACGCCCCATGGTCCCTGCAGAATCGGCCGAGGGTGCATGTCCTCCGCGACACGCACGCTCACTCCGCCAAGTCGCAGAACGCCCCATGGTCCCTGCAGAATCGGCCGAGGGTGCATGTCCTCCGCGACACGCACGCTCACTCCGCCAAGTCGCAGAACGCCCCATGGTCCCTGCAGAATCAGCCGAGGGTGCATGTCCTCCGCGACACGCACGCTCGCTCCGCCGAGTCGCAGAACGCCCCATTGTTCCTGCGGAATCGGCCGATGGTGCATGTCCTCCGCGACACGCACGCTCGCTCCGCCGAGTTGCAGGACGCCCCTGGGTCCCTGCAGCCCCTCCTCGATCACAGCCACCTGCTGCGATAGAAGGGTGCCGCGCTCCTCCGCTCTCGCAGCGGAGGCCTCCAGCACTCACATGCGGTCCTCGAGCGAGGCGGACTCTCTCCTCAGAGTCCGCGGATCCTTGCTCTTGCCGCGCTTGGGCTGGGTTCGGGCTCGACGTCGACGATGGCAGTGTCCGAAGTCGACATGCTCCCAGCAATGAACTCGCTCTGATACCAACTGTCACGGCCTTAGCGATTTCGCTCGCAAAGCCCGTGCGGCGCCCGCCTTCCTGCTCGAAGATGGGCAAGCCTAGCTCCTTGATGCTCGTCGGGACCTCCGCGCCCTACGACTAAGTATGCAAGAAGGAGAAAAGAGAGAGATAGAGGTTTAACCCAAAAAAAACTAAGTACTCCACTACTTAGAAAAATAGGATTACAACACACACATACACAATCTCTCCCTCTCTACAATGGCCTTAGCCACACCCCTATTTATAGGCTTAGAGATACAACGAACCTAGCCACCATAACTCTCCCACTAATGCACCCATTAACTACACTTAATGGGTCCTCATCAATGCCAAAGCCCAAGGGTCTCTCCACCTCTTGGCTGTTATTTTCTAAGGAATAATGAGGTTTTATGGCAGCGGTTACACAACCCTTCATTGCCTCGAAGCGGGTCGGGTTCGGGTCTCACCGTCAACCCGTTTTGACCCGTTTTCAGCTTGCGGAGTTGAGCCAGGGACCGGGCTGCGCAGAATTTTTCTAAGTCCCTGACAAGCTGCTGCTGCTGCTGCTGCTGAAACTGCAGCAGCAATAAGCTGCTGCTGTTGCTGCTGCTGCTGCAGGAAACCTGCAGCTTGTTTCCTGCAGCTTCAGCAGCAGCAGGGAGGGGAAAAAAAGAGGAAGAGGAAGGGAAGGAGGAGGAAAGGAGAGGAAAAGGAAAGAAGAAGGTAAGAAGAGAAAAGCAAAAACTGAAAAAAGAAAATTACCTTCTTCTACTACTTCTTCTACTTCTTCTTCTCTTCTCTTTCTCCTCTTTTCTTTTCTTCTTTTCTTTCTCTTTCTTTTCTCTTTTCTGCAGGAAATGAAATGAGAAAGAAAGAAAAATCTGAGAAAGAGACAAAGAGAAAAGAGGTAGTGGAAACACAATAAAGATGTCCAAGGAATTAATCTCACATTGTCACAACTCAAAAGCCGATATCCAAAGGTTCTAGTATAGCAAAGCATGATCAAGGCAAGTAAGAAAGAGTCATCAAGAATAAGTTGATATGTTATGATCCAAATGCAAAATGTCATGTTCTAGCTTCAATTCATGGTTTGAGGCTTGCTATAGTACAATCGCATTTACATAGAAGCGTCCAATGCAAGAGTTTATGGAAATAAGATACATTTGCTAAAATAGACATAAAGGGAAATTCGTCGTTTTCGACGACTCGGAACCCACCTCAACGTAGTATGGCAGCTAAAACAAGAAATCTGTCGCTCACGGGCTCTCCGTCGGCTTACAATTGCCCGAAATCACTAAATAAAGCAAAAACGACGATTTGGCGATCAAAAGTCTACTTTTCTAATTACACGCGATTTATGCGAATTGAACGCTAATTATCTTAATTAGCGACTAACCTGACATGCGGGGAGTACTAATTCGAGTTCCTAGACACCCTGCAAGCACCAATTTCGGATTTAGAGTTGCGAATTTTGCCGATTTTACAAGCCGACTTATAAAATCACTTTCTCTCCTCTTCTCGATTTCTCTCAAATTTCACGCATTCTTTTCTTCTCCTTTCTTTTTCTTTCTTCCATTCTCACTCTAATTTCTCTCTTTTTCTTTCTTTCTTTTCTCTTTCTCTTCTTTCCCCTCTTTTTTTTCTCTTTTCTTTTTTTTTTGTGCAAGCTGCTGCTGCCCTGCAGCAGCTTGCAGCAGTAGCTGCTACTGCTTCAGCAGCAGCAACTTGCTGCTGCTGCTGCTGCGCAGGGTACAGCAGCAGCTTGCTGCTGAAACTGCAGCAGCAATAAGCTGCTGCTGTTGCTGCTGCTGCTGCAGGAAACCTGCAGCTTGTTTCCTGCAGCTTCAGCAGCAGCAGGGAGGGGAAAAAGAAAGTTCTTTGCTGAGAGGTCGAATTGTACAATTATTGTTTCGCGATCTGGACCCTGTTTCTCGCACCGTTTCGCGTGAGCTCGAATGTGGAGGGGTGTCTGGGCATCTTGTTCCCGCTGTGAGGGACTGGGGGCTATTTTTGCTGTGTTTGAGGGGTGTTTTTGCAACTTTACACTAGTGTTTATGTGTGTGTGTGTGTGTGTGTGTGGAGAGAGAATGAAATCCTCTCTTCCTCTCTCTTCCCTCGGCTCACAGGACTGAGCCACCCTCTCCCCAGCTCCTCTGCCAACTCCCCGAGCGCCGCCGGCCGCCGCCGACCACCCCTGGCCGGCGCAAATCCCCGGCCAACCTCCTCTCTCTCTTTTCTTCTTCTTCTCCTTCTTCTTCTCCTTCTTCTCCTTTCCGGCAGTGTGCACCCTGGGTGAACCCACGCCTGTGCTTCCCCGGAGGTGGCACGACTGCCGGCGACCTGCCCCGCCGCCGGGAGCCGCCGCCGTGCGCCGTCGAGCTGCTGCAGCTGCTGCTAGGGCTGCTGCGGGCAGGGAGTTGGTGACTCGACCACCCGCCGCCTCCCGCCGCCTTGGAGGGTGCGCGCTGCCACCCTACGGACATCCGGCGCCGTCGCCTTCCTCCTCGGCCGACGCCGTGCCGCCGGAGCGCCGTCGCAGCCGCCCGCGGGCTCAACCTGGGCAGCTAGGGCAGCCGCGGCCGAGCACCCTCCGCCGCCGCCGCCGCCGGGTTTTTGTTGTCGCGGTCACCGCCATCCCGACGTCCGGCAACCCCCTCTTGCCGGTGCTCACGTCGCCGCCGGCCGCCGTCGCCCTCCGTTGCCGCGCCGCCGTGCTCTAGCCAACCCGAGAGTGGGCACTCTCCCCGCGCCGCCGCCGCCGCTTCCTGCCGCCGGCTGAGGTGAGCACCCTCTTCCTCACCACCCCAGCATCCGACCCTGGCCGCCGCGCGTCGTGCATATCGGCCGGCAGCCGGCCGGAGCTTGCTGCTCCGGCCAGGGTCTTCTTTTGCCTTGTTTTGGCCGCATGCTTATGTTTGAGCTCCCTGTTGCCTCCCGAAACTCGGGAAGGTGAGCACGATGATCTTAGCGACGCGCTGATCATCATGCTCACCTCAATTTTCTGTTTGGGTGTGTCGTTTCGCTGTTCGGCCTTTGTCGAGCTATTTTATCGCATGTTGACACTGTTTTTATGGGTTTTCTATGCTTGCGACTGGTCCTGTCGCAGTGGGGCTGTGAGCATGGCCTCCGTTACGTCATTACCTATCCGCTGGTGCTTGCGGAAGGTCGTGCGGACGAACGGAGTGCTCGAACGGCCTTATTTATGCATGTTATGTATGTGATTATTGCTTGTTTTGGGACTTTGATGATTGTGGCAGCGTTGCGACGCTGCGGGCAGCAAGGGCATGATTCTTGAGGCCCTGTGGACTGGTTGTTCAACCCCTTCGCCCTTCGCGGAGATCCGGATTTATTTCTGACGCGTTTGTCGATGAAATAGTCGGCGAAATGTGTGTTTCTAGTCGTGCGACTCACTTGCTGATTTTGCGAGCGACTTGGCTTCGTCATTTAGCCTCGTTGGCTGTTCCTCATCACTGTCCCGAAGTCTCGAGGACAAAGGATGAGTGACGAAGGGATCCGGTGCCAAATCGGTATTTTTCGGGAACCCGAAAAGCCTTTTCGGGTGCGTTTGTGTTCGTGGCACCCCGAGCTTGTGCTCGCTGTCCCGCCACTCTGTTTTGGTGTGTTTGAGGACAGCAGAGGACTTGGTTTGGCCGTTGGTACCCCTGTGGGGCTTAGCGTGGTTTCGGGATCGTCCCGGTGGGTTTTCCGGGCGATCCGTCGGTTACGGGATGTGAGAGCTATGTGTTTAGTGTCGACTTGGTGGACCTTGACCCTGTGAGTCTTTCGTAGGTCCTATCGCGGTTCCCGAGAGCCGTCGGTGTTAGGCTCTAGCTTTCCTACAGGTGGGTACTTCGATCCGGAGTCGGTTCAGTGGACTACGGTAATACCTTTCTATCCCTTCTCTTGCATTTCAGTTATTAGTTCACTTGACTCCCGTTGACTCTACTTATGTGTGCTTGGATAGTAGAGTAGTTGTGGTTTGTATGACTCTTGAGACGACCTGTTGGTCGGTGTTGATCGCCTGTTGTTCCGAGCGATCCTCGTATATTGGCTTTTCAGTTGCTTCACGGCTCGTTGCCGTTCTGTGGATTGAGCATTCGCATCGATCGTCACAGCTCTTCTAGCACTTCACATACACCAGCGGTCTGATCCACCGCCTGGGGGTGTTCTTTTCCGGAAAAGGGTCGGGTATGGGACCGACCCGAGCCTTGATGCAGTGCGTCCAGAAGGTTTATGTGCCGAGAGTTGAGCAGGTTGTGACAGTGCCAGGGATACGTCCCGGTGGCTATGGATTGGGTTTACTTTGTGGTTATCTCCATTGATGCATATACTAGTTGCTTACAGTAGCATAGTTGTTCAGTTGTATGTCAGCCTCATACTTACTTGTGCTACTGTTTACCTTTCTATCTTTTGTTGACCCTCGTGCCGGTGTGTACACCTCGCCTTCGTCGGCTTGCGGTACCCACTGGGAGGGGAGACATGTTTACATGTTCTCACCCCCCGTCCTCGTTGTTGTTTTCATGTGAGCAGGGTGGTGAGAGTCGGGACGCAGCGAGGCACGCCTAGTTAGTGGTACTAGAGGTCCCGACCTGTGAGGCTTCTCTCTCCAGATTTGGTTATCACCCTTATCCTTTATCAATTAGTTATGGATGTGGTTCAGTTACACTGTGGTTGTTTTGTCTAGCATGTTATGGTTTTGGTACAGTTATATTTTGGATGTTCTGTTCTGCATGCTTAGATCTTGTGGATTCAGTTTAGCATTCATGTGTGGATTGCATGCTTAGATCTTGTGGATTTGGTTTAGCATTCA